>CM055120.1:140097457-141297457 GCA_029206835.1 Rana muscosa | reverse complement strand
ACCTCTAGCAACTAATCAGTGAGTGATAATGTTATGCTGTAACCTCTAGCAACCAATCACAATTGCTGCCTGATCTGCTACACTAAACTGAGTTTAGCTGCTATTTATTGTAAGTTTACAGCAGGTGGAGAGCGAAATTGCATGCAGGTGGGCCCAAAGAAAATTTTCGCCCAGGGTCCAATCAATATTACAGATAGCCCTGGATGGCTGGTGTGGGTAGGTAGCCTATCCTCCTCCTCACTAGTCTCCTGTTAACTGTTGCTGGACTGGGCTATCTCTTGCTGGACTGGGTGGTTTTAGGGGGGGGGGCAGTTTTAAGGGCATGACATAAGAGGGGGAGGTTCTATGGGGCGGGTAGGGGCGTGACCTAGGAGGAGGGGGGGGTGAGTTCCTGCACCTTTTTTCTGAGAAAAAAAGCCCTGCCCACCACGTTCGTATCTGTTTATCCATAGAGGTTCTGAGTAATTTGAACCATTGGTCCAGATTATCATGCTGTATATTGTCAGCCGTTTTGAATAGGTCCCCCACGTTGAAGGTCCTACTCCCCATGTAATTAAATAAGTCCATGGCTGCTCTAGTGAAACACTGTGATAAGTGATAACTGTGATAAAATATATAAGGACCAAAGCGCCAAAGAACAGTGATGCAGATACTAAAAGATAATGATGATAATAACTTTGTGAAAATGTCATGGATAAAAAAGATTATCACATGACTGGAGCAGCTGCAGTGTAAATTGATGTAAACAATTGATAAATAATAAAGAATAAACCGCGCTAAAGGGTCTCACTTGGGTGTAAATCTTGTTCAATATGTTTATTAAGGTTTAAATAAGAAAAAACAGACAATAAGAAAGATGTATACATGGGATATATCGGTATCTAAAGCCTTGAGTCCAACATTTGCTTACAGATCCATGGACAAAGGAAAACAAGAATGAGAACACTTAGCAAACCGTGTTACAATATATAAATTTAAAAAAATAAAGCTATAACAGAATCCCCTAGTTAATAGATGTATGCAATGTATTGTGCCTCCGGACCACCCATCCGTCCCTAATGCCACTTGGGTGTAAATCAATCTGGGTGAAGGATTTCTCTTCACAAATTTTCCTTGCCACCTTATTCCTGCACCTGTATGAGAACATATTGGTTAACTCTTTATTACACGGATTTCAATTTGGGACTTTTTTCCAGTGTTTCAATTTCATTCATGGGACTCTGCTTTAGTCTTTCTTTTTAGATGTTTTTCACCAAATGCATTTGAGAATTGATTTTTATTGTATTATTTTTATATGTTGTTAGGTATTCTTATATTTCACGATTTTATTGGGATTAGCGTCACGAGTTAACCCTGATTGCTCATTTTACTTATTTCTACATTTGCACTACTATATTAATTTAGATTTTATTTAAAAAAATGTTTTAGCACTTATTGGTTAACACATCACAAGTGTTTCCATCCTATTTGGTTGTAGTTTTTTTTATCACACATGTTTGAACTTTGCCTTTGTTTTCCTTATTCAGATTTTTTTCACCAATTAATTTGATAATTTTTTTCCCTTTTTTTATTAATTGGGAATTTATCACGTCTAGTGCTGCACCCATATCCTAATCTACACTGACACACTTCAATATACTGCAGTAAACCTGCCCTGACACACTAAACTGACACTAAAGTAAAAAAGGAATGTCGCACTACAGTCACGCTGCACTATCACTATTATCACACTACGCTGATACTTTACACTCACATTAGAATCACAATAGCACATGTAGCGGTACCCCTGTAGGGGCTGCTGAAAGTTGTGGCCCACCTGTCACCCTGCCCAGCACAGCATTCACTTCCCAGTCACTTTTGAGACAATGAACAGTCCATGTGCTTGTTTTTTGTATTTTTATTGAGATATTTGAGCTTGGATAGGGATAAGAATATATGGGATGCCCAGTAGAACAAGTAATTGGTTGATTGTATATCAATCAGTAGGGACAACTATACACACTTAGCTACTCCAGTCTCCTCCAGCACATCTCTTGCTGGCAGACTGTTACTCTCTCTCTCTCTCTCCTGCACAACACTTTACTCCAGGCACAGCTAGCACATGGTTAGGCCCAACTCTGACTCAGTCAGGCCTCAGCAACTGCATTTTGCAGGCAGGGACCGCGGGCCCCTTTTAGTGTAGCAAAAATAGAATAGGAAGTCTTCAGTTCTAGCTGTCCTATGGTGGACTACTGCTCCCAGTAAGCCCTCTTCAGGCCCTGCCAGCCCGCCCGACTTCACTGCCCGTGACATTGCAATCCTCACTGGCTCCACACCTAGGTCTGACTGTTTCCTCTCAACCCTCTCTGGAATGCCTCTCCAGTCCTCCCGATAGCACATGTCACTCACCAGCCCTCCTGGCTGCAAACTGGTGGTTCCCTCCTGAAGACTTGCCTGGCAGTACTAGCTCCTGCTTTCCTCCTTGGACTCCTCTCTGCACCTCCTGTTCAGATGCTTCATGAGTTATTGAGGGGATCCGTCCTGCACCCGAGTCCCAGGCCCAAGGTCACCCCCCAGATTGGGGAGCTCCCTCAAAGGCCCCGACATCCTAGTACTCCATCCTCAGTTCTTCCACCCGAAAACTCCCCAGCTGGGCTGACTTCAGGTATTTCAAGGAGGCCTGCCCCCTGCCAATCCTAGTTGGGGATTGGTCAGGGCTCCTTGAACACCCAGACAGCTCCACCTCTCTTCCCTGCCTCTTTTCTAGAACCCTCTAGAAGGAAAAGGGAGGTAACAGTGAAGTGATGTTGTCTGTGAGTCACAGCTGCTACTCTGAGCCACTTCCAGCCCACACAGATCAAAACAAACAGGCCTAGCTTCCAGCTAGGCCTACCTAAATTTACCTGCACTCACCAAAAATCTTACCTCTAGCACCTACCGACGTAGAGAGTGCTACACACAATATAGAACACTAACTTTCTAGTTGCAATGAACAAAGCCCTGTTCTATCCCCACTCCAATATCACACTGCAAATGGCTGCTCTGGGAAGGAACCTTTTATAATGTGGGGTGGGTCTATGAGCAATGAGCTATAATTTAGCACAGTCATCATTACTTTCTCCAATCATGGCTCTGACAGTGTTCTGTGCCCTGATTGGGCAAAGCCTTAATTTCTTCAGCCAATCGGGGCTTCCAATGCACTGTGCGACGTGCAGTGCATTGTAGGGCATTCGGCGGGCTGAACAAACGGTCGAACGCCCCAACAATTCAGGTGTTCCCCAAATAGGTACTGTTCGGGCCAAACTTATGCTCAGCCTTAACCGTTCACCCAACACTAGCCACCAGGCTAGTATTGACCAACGCGATTAAGCTTCCAGAGTCTAATAATGTCCCAAATGAATGTTCTTCTATTGTATTAAAACATATCTATCTTCCGATCCCAAGCTGTAGATGTACTTCAAGAACAGGCTTAGAAAATAGTGATATATGTGCCCCTAGGTCACATTCTATAGGCCCATGCAATTGATCTCCTAGCTCAAAAAAAGGAGTCTCCTTTTGAGCTAGGAGGCCGTTCATATCTGACACCCTCGGACGTCTCATCCCCCCTCCTTACAACCTATTTACTCCTTTGAAAAAGTCTTACCCTGTTTCTAGGGGTTATCAGCTTGGAAGGGAGATCCTGGAGATAGTCCTTGGTAGCATTATGTTACTCAATAAAGAGACACCAGTTTGTCCACACTCTTGAGGTCTGTATGGTTAATCTACTGTTGTATATTAAAAGGCAAGGCTTGTAAGTCAAACTAGGCCTTTTGAGGCACCCCATTACAAGGTTAGTTTCTTACTTTGAGAGACTAATGCCGCGTACACACGGCCGTTTTTCCCGTCGAAAAAAACAACATTTTTCCCATTCGACGAGAAAAACGATAGTCTGTGGGCTTCCTGTCGTTTTTTTCTACGAGAAAAACGGCATTAAAAACGACGAGAAAAATTAGAACATGTTCTAATTTTTCTCGTTGTTTTTTTCGACATGTTTTCCGCGGCAGTGTTTCCCATAGGGAAACACTGCCGCGGAGCCCCCACACGGTCGTTTTTTTCGACCAAAAAAAAAATGACATTTAAAACGGCCGTGTGTGAGGGGAACAAGCTGTTCCTCGTTTTTAACGTCGATTTTTTCGACGGTGTTTTCACCGTCGAAAAAAACGATCATGTGTACGCGGCATCACTCACAGATGACAAGGTAGCTTCAACATCATCCTCCAGAGACAATTTCAATAAAATTGTTCCTCTTATAAGGCAAGGTGGGCTACAGTCAGCTATTGGACTTGTTGTGCAATTACAAAGTTTGCCCCTTTCTGGTTAGCATTTACCAATATAAGCTGTTATACAAGCTCCTCCATTTTGTTCGGCAATAGGTGTCTGTCTTTTTAAGAGGCTGTCCACATACCAGGTACAATATGGACCTTGAATTTAAGACTTTTTCACTGAAAGCTATACAAAGCCTCTGAGCTCCATGACCCTAAACAGAGTTTATTAAGATGCTGTAGGAAAAAGTTTGTTTTTTCCACACCATTCATAAACACTGTAGCCCATCACCATGTGCATGTGAGAAGCCTAGTGACATATCCACACCATCCACAATTGTGCCAGTGAATACCTCACAATACATAAATATATACACTCACCAAGCAACTTATTAGAACACTATACGAATACTAAGTAAGCCTCTATTAGTTTTCAAAACAACCTCAGTTCTTTGTGGAATATTGGAACCCTTGTCTTTGAGATTTAGGTCCAATTTGACATGATTGAATTACATAATATCTTTAGAATCGTCAGCTGCACATCCATTGTATAAATCTCCTGTTCCACAATATCTCAAATGTGTTCTATCGAATTTAGTTTCTGTGATTAGCTTATCATCTGTGTGCCTCAGCAGAAATCAAGATTCATCAGACTAGACTAAATTTGTACATTCCTTAACTGTCTAGTTTTGGTGAGCCTGTACCCACTGCAGCCTCAGATTTTTGTTCTTGACTGACAGGACAAGAACCTAATGTGGTCTTCTGCTGTAGAACATCTGCTTCAGGTTTGATGTGTTGTGCATCATGCAATTTTCCACTCACTGCAGTTATAAAGAGTGGCCATATGAGTTACTGTAGACTTTCTGTAAGCTCCAACCAGTCTAGCTATTCTCCTCTAACCAGTGGCGTAGTGTGGGGGCAGCAGGGGGGGTCGTCGCCCCGGGCGCGACATTTAGGGGGGCGACGTTCCGTGTCTCCTCCTGATTTTTATTTCCTGTGTCCCCGATCTCTGGCCGCCATGTTTCGTGTCCGGTGCCCTGTGATTGGACGTATGGGGGTCATGTGCGGCGTGGGGCTGGCCTGTCCGTGATCGCTCTAGAAGTCCCGCCTCCGCACATGACCCGCCATACGCCCAATCACAGTGTGCCGGGAAACTCTGAACATGGCGGCATGACAAGCACTGGAAGTGTGAGCCGCCGGGGCCGCTGTCTTCCCCTCCGCTCTGGTACGGTGCTGTGTGTCTAGCGTGGAGCGGAAGGGCAAGGCTCGGTGGACATGGGTGCAGGCGTGCAGCGTCTGACACCATGGAGCGGGCTGCGGGTGGATGGCGCTGGCGGGGAGTCGGGACTCCGAAGCAATTCTGCACGTCCAGTGCACTGCTGAGGTCCTGTCCTGAGGAGAGTCCTGGCGAAGAGCAGACAGAGGTAAGGAGGACCCAGAGGATGGATTTGCACCGAGCTGTGTGGAGGGGGTGTGAGTAGTGCAGAAAGCCGAAGTAGGACTCCTACTGTAGGAGTCAGGTGGGTCTGTGTAGTAGGTCAGTGTAGTGTAGTATGGTGGTCAGTGTAGTTCTCAGTGTTGTAGACAGTATAGTATGGTGGGTAGTGTAGTGTAGTATGGTGTGTAGTATAGTGGGTAGTGTAGTGTAGTATGGTGGGTAGTGTAGTGTAGTATGGTGTGTAGTATGGTGGGTAGTGTAGTGTAGTATGGTGGGTAGTGTAGTATGGTGGGTAGTGTAGTATGGTGGTCAGTGTAGTTCTCAGTGTTGTGGACAGTATAGTATGGTGGGTAGTGTAGTATGGTGGGTAGTGTAGTGTAGTATGGTGGGTAGTGTAGTGTAGTATGGTGTGTAGTATGGTGGGTAGTGTAGTGTAGTATGGTGGGTAGTGTAGTGTGGTGGTCAGTGTAGTGTAGTGTGGTGGGTAGTGTAGTATGGTGGGTAGTGTAGTGTAGTGTGGTGGGTAGTGTAGTATGGTGGTCAGTGTAGTGTAGTGTGGTGGGTAGTGTAGTGTAGTATGGTGGGTAGCGTAGTGTAGTGTGGTGGGTAGTGTAGTGTAGTATGGTGGGTAGTGTAGTGTAGTATGGTGGGTAGTGTAGTGTAGTGGTCAGTGTAGTGTAGTGGTCAGTGTAGTGTAGTATGGTGGTCAGTGTAGTGTAGTATGGTGGGTAGTGTAGTGTAGTATGGTGGGTAGTGTAGTGTAGTATGGTGGTTAGTGTAGTGGACAGTATAGTACAGTGGTCAGTGTAGTGTGTAATGGTCAGTAAAGTAATCAGGTTGGTCAGTACTATTGTATTGTTGGAAGGGGCTCTGGGAGTGTCTAAGTCTGCAGGATTTTTTTTGGGGGGGGGGCGCAAATTACTTGCCTTGCCCCGGGTGCTGACAACCCATGCTACGCCAGTGCCTCTAACATCTCTTAAGGACAATCCACCTTCAGTTTTGTGACTCACTGGATGTTTTTCGCACTATTCTGCCTAGAAATGTGCACGACGGAAACATTTGTTTCGTTTCGGTTTCATTCATTAAGTAAATAATTTTGTTAGAATAATTTGTTTTTGGAACGATGTGTTATTTCTGGAGAGTACAGCTGTGGCCAAAAGTTTTGAAAATGGCACAAATATTAATTATCACAAAGTCTGCTGCCTCAGTTTTTATGATGGCAATTTGCATATACTCCAGAATGAAGAGTGATCAGATGAATTGCAATTAATTGCAAAGTCCCTCTTTGCCATAAAAATAAACTTAATCCCATAAAAAAAACATTTCCACTGCATTTGTAAAGGCTTCAGGGCACTCAAAGTCCAGCAAGCCTCAGAACCGTCTCCTAAAGTTGATTCACTAGTGGGATTGGGGCACCACCAGTGCAGAGCTTGCTCAGGAATGGCAGCAGGCAGGTGTGAGTGCATCTGCCCGCACAGTGAGGCGAATACTTTTGGAGGATGGCCTGGTGTCAAGAAGGGTAGCAAAGAAGCCACTTTTCTCCAGGAAAAACATTCTGCAAAAAGGTATATGGATTGGACTGCTGAGGACTGGGGTAAAGTCATTTTCTCTGATGAGTCCCCTTTCCGTTTGTTTAGGGCATCTGGAATAAACCTTCTCCGGAGTAAAAAATGTGAGTGCTACCATCAGTCCTGCTGTCAACAGTAAAGCATCCTGAGACCATTCATGGTGTGGGGTTGCTTCTCAGCTAAGGGAGTGGGCTCACTCACAATTTTGTCTAAGAACACAGCCATTAATAAAGAGTGGTACAAAAACATCCTCCGAGAGCAACTTCTCCAAACCATCCAAGAACAGTTTTGTGATGAACAATGCCTTTTCTAGCATGATGGAGCACCTTGCCATAATGCAAAAGTGATAACTAAGTGGCTTGGGGAACAAAATATCAAAATTTTGGGTCCGTGGCCAGGAAACACCCCAGACCTTAATCCCATTGAGAACTTGTGGTCAATCCTCAAGAGGCGGATGAACAAAAAAAAAACCTACAAATTCTGACAAACTCCAAGCATTGATTATGCAAGAATGGGGTGCCGATAGTCAGGATGTGGACCAGAAGTTGATTGATAGCATTACAGGGTGAACTGCAGAGGTGTCACGTACCTGATGGTAGTGAGCCCGAATTGCAGGGGACGGCCTCCCTTACGGCTCCCACTCCCGGCCCCCTGGTAAGGTAACAGTTGGCACAGGAGTAAGGAGTGGCACGGGTGCCTGGCAGGATCAACTGTGGTGAGGTGGTGATTCAAACACCCGGAAGCTTCCTTGCAGAATACCGGAACTGGAACGGCTAGCAGGCTGGATTGGAAGTAGCACAGCAGACTGGATCGGTCTCGCAGACTGAATCGGAAGAAGCACAGCAGACAGGATCAGCTAGCAGGCAGGTTCAGCTTAGCAGGCTGGATCTGGGACAGCTCAGCAGACTGGATCGGTCTCGCAGACTGGATCGGAACCAGGAACAGGGTAGTAAACAGGCTGGGTCAGATATCAGGCGGGCAGCAGAAGTACAGGATGCAGGCAAAGGGTAGTCACAACAAGCCGGGGTCGGGTGCAGGCAGATAACAGGTTGGTCAAGGTAAGCCGGGTCTTTTAGCACAGGTATGGTCTCAGATCAGGGTTTAGCACACAACGCTGTAGAGCAGACAGCAGGGACTGTCTGTAAATGACAGGTTTAAATAGTCTCTCTGGCGCCACCCGCTGGACGCACGCGCGAACGGAGACCAGGAAGTCCGGGGCGCCTGTTTCTGGCAGGATCTCCATGACATTGCCCCCCCCCCAAGGGGCAGCCTCCGGATGCCCATCCGGGTGAACTTTTCAGGGTGAGACCTTTTAAAGGACTGTACCAGACTCTTAGCGTGGATGTTCCCCTCGGGCTCCCAAGAATTTTCTTTGGGTCCATACCCCTTCCACTTTATCAAAAACTGGTTCTGGTTCCTTCTCCTCCTGTAATCCAGGATAGCCTCTACTTCAAACTCCTCTTCCCCGTCTATAATAACAGGGTCAGGGGTAACAGAGCTTCGGCCAGGAAAGGGATTGGAAATAGATGGTTTCAACAGTGACACATGGAATACTAGGTGGATCTTCAGTGAATCCGGGAGTTCCAGTTCAAAAGCCACTTCATTGATTTTCCTTTTAACCGGAAAAGGTCCTAGGAACTTGGGACCCAATTTCTTTGAAGGGCATGCCATCCTCAAGTTCACTGTAGACAGCCACACCAGGTCACCGGGTACCAGTACCAACTCACCCCGTCTCTTCTTGTCAAAAGTTAATTTGTTGTGTTCCTGGGTCCTGGTCATAGTTTCCTGCAAAAGTTGGTTATTGGTGGAAAATAAATTTATTTTCTCCTGTACTGCTGGCACCGCACATTCGGGAAGAGAATTGGGTAGGAATGAAGGGTGAAAACCAAAGTTGGCAAAGAACAGGGTCTGCTTGGTGGCGGAGTGGATGGAGTTGTTGTAGGCGAATTCGGACAAAGGAAGCAGGGAAATCCAGTTATCTTGTGTAAAAGAGGAGAAGCAGCGCAGGTACTGCTCCAGAGTTTGGTTAGTCCTCTCAGTCTGTCCATTGGTCTGGGGGTGATAGGCGGAAGAGAATGACAGTTCTATATCCAAGGCCTTACAGAGGGACCTCCAGAAGCGGGAGGTGAACTGTACCCCTCGATCTGAAACAATGTTGGCTGGTACCCCGTGGAGTCTGACGATTTCCTTGATAAATGCCTGTGCTGTTTCAGGGGCAGAGGGAGTGCCTTTCATAGGAATAAAGTGTGCCATTTTGGACAGACGATCGACTATCACAAAGATAGTGGTATGATCTTCTGCTGGAGGTAACTCGACAATGAAGTCTATGGATAACATCCTCCATGGTCTGTCTGGAACAGGCAAAGGTCTTAATAAGCCCCAGGCCTTGGTTCTATGAGTCTTGTTCCTGATGCAGGTAGTGCAGGACTCCACAAATTCTTTACAATCTTCTCGTAATTGAGGCCACCAAAAGGTACGCTGTACCAAGTCGGTGGTCTTCGCTATGCCAAAGTGCCCGGCTAATGCATAGTCGTGGCAGAGTTCCAGGACAGATACTCGTAGATCCTCGGGGATATAGATCTTGTCCTTATGCCAGAGCAACCCGTCCTTAACCTGCAGTTCCAATTCAGGAGAGGGCAACTGCCCTGCGGAGGCTTGTTTAAGTCTGGAGAGCAGGTTTTCCTGAAGCAAGAGGAAATTCCCAGGGGCAAGTATGGTATCCGGAAGAGAAACTTCTTTGGGTTTGTGAAACATCCGAGACAAGGCGTCAGGCTTAGTGTTCTTGGAGCCTGGACGATACGTGACATGGAACGAAAACCTGGAGAAAAAGAGCTCCCATCTGGCCTGTCGTGGTTTCAGTCTCTTTGCGGATCTCAGATATTCCAGGTTCTTATGGTCAGTAAATATCAGAATTGGATGGGCAGCTCCCTCCAGCAGATAGCGCCATTCTTCTAGCGCAGACTTAATCGCCAGCAACTCCCAATCCCCCACATCGTAGTTCCTCTCTGCTGTTGACAACTTGCGTGAGAAGAAGGCCACTGGGTGAAGCAGGGCCTTGGTTCCTTGTCTCTGGGACAATATTGCCCCTACAGCGATTTCAGATGCGTCTACCTCGAGGACGAATGGCAAAGAGGAATCCGGATGCTTTAAGACGGAGGCAGAGGTAAAAAGTCCCTTAAGGGCCTCAAAGGCCTTTTGGGCCTCGGAGGACCAATGGAAGCGGTTCCCCTGTTGGGTTAATTGAGTGATTGGTGCAATGATGGCCGAGAATCCTCTGATGAACTTGCGGTAAAAATTGGCAAAACCGACAAAACGTTGGATTCCCTTCTTGTCTGTAGGGACTGGCCAGTCTAGGATTGCAGCAATCTTCTGGGGGTCCATCTCGATGCCCTCACTGGAGATGATTAATCCCAAGAATGGTATGCTTCCCTGCTCGAACGCACATTTTTCGGCTTTCGCATATAGGCCATGTTGTCGAAGCCGGGCTAACACACTCTTGACATGCCTGCGATGGGATTCGAGGGAGGAAGAGAAAATTAATATGTCGTCTAGATAGACGATAACAAATAAGTCCAGAAAGTCCCGAAGGGCATCATTAATGAAGTATTGAAACGTGGCGGGGGCATTGCACAACCCGAAAGGCATCACCAAATACTCAAAGTGCCCAAATCGAGTACGGAAAGCAGTCTTCCACTCATCTCTGTCCCTGATGCGGACCAAATTATAGGCTCCACGGAGATCAAGCTTGGTGAAGACATTGGCAGCCCCCAGTCTCTGGAATAACTCTGGCATCAAAGGAAGGGGATAACGGTTCTTCACCGTAATTTTATTTAATTCGCGGTAATCCACGCAAGGACGAAGGTTATGGTCCTTTTTCTCGACGAAAAAGATGCCCGCGCCTGCTGGAGACGTGGATGGGCGAATAAACCCCTTCTTCAGGTTCTCGTCAACGTATTCCCTTAGTGCCCCCTGTTCAACCTCTGTCAACGGAAAAATCCTTCCAAATGGGATTTCAGCCCCAGGTAATAGTTCAATGGGGCAGTCGTAGGCTCGATGGGGTGGTAGAACCTCCGCCCGTTGTTTACTGAATACATCCAGGTACTCATGATAGACTTCTGGAATAGACTGACGTAATTCAGCTTCTGAATCCAGGCAGAGCAGGTTAGACGGCCCATGAGGGGCGTGAGAGCCACAGAACTGCTGGCAGTAAGGTGACGAAAAGGTGACTTCCCCTGTGGCCCAGTTGATGGCAGGGTTGTGAGCTTGCAGCCATGGCATACCGAGGAACACAGGGAATAATGGAGAAGAGATGATGTCCATACGTAACAGTTCGTGGTGGGAGCTGGAAATGACAGCAGAAATAGGAGCAGTCTCTAGAACTACAGGGCCGGATTTAATAGCAGACCCATCAGCCAGGTGAACGGAGAGTCCATGGGTCTTGGGAAGGAGAGGAATCCGATGTTTAGCAGCGAATGAAGAGTCCATGAAACAACTGCAGGCCCCAGAATCAATAATGGCGGAGGGTTGGTAGGGTCTTTCCTGAAAGCTGCAATGAGACTGAAAGGGCCAGGTGAGATGCGGTCTTGGCTATAGGACCCGTGTATTCAGGAAATATAGAGAGACATTTACGGAGCTTCAGAGGGCAGTTCCTAACGTAATGTCCGGGCCCTCCGCAATACAGACACAGATTGTTCATCCGACGACGTTGTTGCTCCTCCGGGGTAAGGGAAGGACGAAGAACCCCAAGCTGCATGGGCTCAGGTGCGTTGGGTGCGGAAGCTGGTGATGCAGCGAGTACTGGGTGCAGGTGACTTGGAGCCCTTGGGAGCATCCAGGTTGGGTGAGAAAACCCTGTAGCTCTCTCAGCCCTTCGTTCTCTTAGGCGTCGATCGATCTGTATGGTTAAATCGATCAACGCATTCAAAGTCTGTGGCACCCCAACTCTAGCCAGCTCATCTTTCAGAGAATCAGAGAGTCCCATGCGGAACTGGTGACGGAGAGCGGCATCGTTCCAGTCTGTATCTGCGCTCCACCGCCTAAACTCGGCCACGTAGTCCTCTGCCGCCCTGCGTCCCTGCTGAAGGGTACGCAAAGCCGCTTCTGCAGTTGCTGAAAGCTGGGGATCCTCGTATAACTGAGCCATAGCATCAAAGAAGGAGGCAAGGTTGGTCAGAACTATGTCCTTTCGTTCCAGGAGATGGTGGGCCCAGGCTTGGGGGTCCCCGGTAAGCAGGGAAACCACAAAGCCCACTTTAGTGATTTCCAGAGCGAAGGTTCGTGGCTGGAGGGTGAAGTATAGTTCGCAGGAGTTGCGAAAAGCCCTAAAGCTACTTCGATTTCCGGAAAATCTTTCGGGTGCAGGGACCCTAGGTTCTGGAGGAAGCATTACTATTGTTTGGGTTGGCTCAGTCCCAGAGTAAGAGGTGGAAGCATGGGGAAATCCTTGGGTTCCGGTAGCGTTGGGAAGAACCAGTAACCGTTCTTCCAGCCGGGTGTAGTTTTGTTGAAGGTCCTTGACTGCTTCGGTTAGATCTGCCAGATGCTGACACAGATCTTCCATAGGGGAGGCTCCCTGCTCAGGCTCAGGCATGGCTGTCTGCTACTGTCACGTACCTGATGGTAGTGAGCCCGAATTGCAGGGGACGGCCTCCCTTACGGCTCCCACTCCCGGCCCCCTGGTAAGGTAACAGTTGGCACAGGAGTAAGGAGTGGCACGGGTGCCTGGCAGGATCAACTGTGGTGAGGTGGTGATTCAAACACCCAGAAGCTTCTTTGTAGAATACCGGAACTGGAACGGCTAGCAGGCTGGATTGGAAGTAGCACAGCAGACTGGATCGGTCTCGCAGACTGGATCGAAAGAAGCACAGCAGACAGGATCAGCTAGCAGGCAGGTTCAGCTTAGCAGGCTGGATCTGGGACAGCTCAGCAGACTGGATCGGTCTCGCAGACTGGATCGGAACCAGGAACAGGGTAGTAAACAGGCCGGGTCAGATATCAGGCGGGCAGCAGAAGTACAGGATGCAGGCAAAGGGTAGTCACAACAAGCCGGGGTCGGGTGCAGGCAGATAACAGGTTGGTCAAGGTAAGCCGGGTCTTTTAGAACAGGTATGGTCTCAGATCAGGGTTTAGCACACAACGCTGTAGAGCAGACAGCAGGGACTGTCTGTAAATGACAGGTTTAAATAGTCTCTCTGGCGCCACCCGCTGGACGCACGCGCGAACGGAGACCAGGAAGTCCGGGGCGCCTGTTTCTGGCAGGATCTCCATGACAAGAGGTCTTGAAAAAGAAGGGTCAACACTGCAAATATTGACTCTTTGCATAAACTTAAAGTAATTGTCAATAAAAGCCTTTGACATTTATAAAATGCTTGTAATTATACTTCTGTATACCATAGTAACATCTGCCAAAAAGATCTAAAAACACTAAGCAGCAAACTTTGTGAAAATTAATATTTGTGTCATTCTCAAAACTTTTGGCCACAGCTGTATATATTCGTTGTTCCGGATTGATTCATATTTTCGGAAGTTTTTTTTTCATTCATTACATTATTAAGTTCCCAACTGACTATGTTTGTTGGGCCACGCACATACATGGGGTCTCAACCCCATTACATAAGCAAACTTTATTAGAATTGTAGCGATACCCTCACTTAAGAAGGCCGCAGATTTAGTTTGGGCCCTGAAGACAGCTCCGCCAACCCCCGGCAACATACTCGACCCCCTACTGGCACAGCTAGTTCTGACAGCAATATGTATGTCTTATACTGTATGAGTAATTAAAAATCAAGACAATAATAGTATAAAATGGGTAAAAAATTTACTTAAGCCAGTGATGGCAAACCTATGGCACGCGTGCCACAGCCGGCACGCGTGCCACAGCCGGCACGCCAAGCCCTCTCTGTGGGCACGTGAGAAAATCCTGTACTGAGGTGTATCTCGTCCACAGCTCCCCTCCACATAGAACTACATCTCCCACAAGTCTCTGGGGCCAGGGATGACGTGTCTAGGATGGGCGTGGACGAGATGAAGGGTTGCTCCGGGTTGGATGGCAGGCAGAACATGTGGTGGGGATTGAGCCAATGGGGGGCCGTGTCTAGGATGGGGCGTGGACGAGATGAAGAGTTGCTCCGGGTTGTATGGCAGGCGGAACACGTGGTGGGGATTGAGCCAATGGGAGGCCGTGATGGTGCCTACTGAAGATGCCCAATCACAGGCTGTTCTCATGCCCGGGAACTGAGTCGGCTGATGCGTGTATTATTGAAGTGCTGTGGCAATCGCCGTAAAAGTAAGTGTACATGCTGTGTGAGGAATAAATGTGTTTAGCTGTGTACACTGTTTCTGTGCCTCTTCAAATAGAATCTATTTCTTGGGAACATTTTTTTTCTTTTTGTTCCCAATATTGCCACAAAATATGAAATTGTATGTTCAGAATAATGTTGTGTATATGCTGTCTGTGTTACAGCAGATGTCTCATGCTTTGTGTTGGCTATTCAGGTTTATCTGGCTGGGAATGCCTGCTAGATTTTGCAGAGACCACTGCAGTACAGTGTGAGATGTAAATACATATAGTTTTTGTCCCTGCCATCCCCCTGTATTTCATGACACCAGAGTCACATGACAGACAGTCCAGAATCACTGGCATTATACAGAGGAGGTGTAGAGCTGCTGCTGGGAGTGTGCATTCGATGTGCAATGAACTGCACAGGCATTGTAAGTGAACCATTGGTAAAGCATTGTTATAGTTGTCCTTGAGTGTTCACGTTCAGAAGGATGTTTCCTGGACATATAGGACTATGAACATAGTCAGGAATGAGAGATTTTCTAAGTAGTCTTCTGCTACAGCAATGCAGGGCAACCAGTATGTCTTCAGCTGGAGTAGAACTACAGATCTCAACATACCTTGGCAGTCAGAGTGCATAATGTGTGCCAGCAGGGAATGGGAGGACTGTAAGTTCTGCTGCAGCTGGGGTGTTGCTGGTTGCATGTCACCCCCGTAACAGGATTTCTTTATCATCCAGCCAGTGCTTCTACTGAACAACTAGTAATTTAAAGTGCACCTGTCAGGCAACTTGAGTGTATTGAATATTAATGTATAGTTAGTAGAATAGTGATACTGGAATTTGATTGCACAATGCTAGGACAGCTTCCAAAAAATTTAACTTTTGTCAAAATGTGTTCTAGTTTTAGATCTTCTTGTACAAAACACTGTGACTACATAGTGAACACACAATGATTTCTGATGTGTCCCATGTTCACCCCCAGACATCACAGCACACGCTCATCGAGTTCTGTATATGTTGGCACTTTGGAATGAATACATTGGTTTTGCGTTGCAGTTTGGGCACTCGGGCTCAAAAAGGTTCGCCATCACTGACTTAAGCTTTTGATAAGAAAGGGGGTTAACATTTATCACAGTTCACAAAATACATATATAATGCAGAGCCCTGCAACACTAACACACTATGAATATGAAGTTAACATCAACAAGTGCGCCACGTGGGCGACCGTTAGCTAGGCGTCCTGTGGCGCAGTAACCAAACAAATTAGAAAAACTGACCAGGCCTGGTTCTGATATCTACCACTTAGTCTATAGGGGATGATGTTCTTTTCTTCACCGGCAGGTCTTTAACGGTGGTGCACATTAACAGAGTATAATTTGTAATCCAATGGGAAAGGTAAAGATGGGGTAAACACTTTGCTATGTGAACTGAGTTCAGCTCTGATAAGGTTCTTCAGTGAAAGTATCAGGAACAACTTGTGGGCCATGGCAGTCTATAGGCCTATTAACAGTAACAGTATATGGTTTGGGCATACGCCCTCTCACCCGCCCGGACTGCGGTCCCAGTCTGGGAACTTCCACCAACTGTGTCACACACACACAATGTCTCCAGCGATCGGGCCCCCCGATCCAACGAATGCTGTAGTTAAGCGAAGTCAGATGCCACCCCGGCTCGCAGAGGGGTGGAAGGCTCTTTGGTGCTGCGCAAGACCTCAGGCTTCAGGCCTTGCACTCCGACACATCCGCACAGGAGGATCAGTCTCTGAAGTCTCGTGTCCCAAAGAGGCCGAGCCCAGCCTCGCCTCCTCCTCTTATAACCCCTCCCATGAGTCTCTGCGGCGGAAACATTGCCGAACGGGGTTCTGGGTAATGTAGTCTCTCTGCGTTAAAGGGGAACACCCCGCTACACACTCCCCCCACTTAAACTCTTTGGTCCCCAAAGATAAACCTTAACAAAGACTATGTACAACTCTAGTTAATTCTGAAAACGATGTTGGCATAGGGAATTCCCACCAAAACTGAGGGGTAGAATTCCCTTGCCCACAGGTCACATTATCATGGGTGGCCTGCCTAGCTGTGCCAGAGAGTGAGTTGGGGTTGCCCTCCACTAAATGGACAGTGGAGGGATCCAGATTTTCAGCATTCCTCCTAGCGGTAACTACAGAGTCCTCTGAGCTATTCCCCATTTGTGGGTAGGTCAGCTTCCTAGGAGGCCGGATGACTCTTCGAGCCCTTTGCTCTCTTGGGATTTCTGGCTCTGGTGCCACAGGCTCCTCTTCCTCTGAGCAACTATCATGGGCATCTTCCCAGTAATCTGCTGAAGGACTAGATGGGATGAACTCTGTGGCTTCTGGGTTCAGTGTTCCATCTGGAGTGTCTTCAGTGGTTGGAAGATCTATAGTAGAAGTTCCCGGAGTTGGGGAAGGCCACAGCCAATCAAGTTCTCTTTCTTCACTTTCACTAAATTGAGAGGCCTCTCCATCTTCGGTTCGGGAGGTCTGCGACCGAGTGTTCGGCCTAGGAGTATCCAGGATAGAGACCGGTTCAGGGGAGTCTCTCACGGGAGGTATCCTGACTGCCTCAGCAAGTGGCAGCAGGTGGTTTCGATGCCACGTCTTCAGTGGTCCTACCTTTCCTTCTGGCTTCAACTTGTAGACAGGTAGGCCCGGCAGCTTCCTGCAGATGACATAGGGTTCAGATCTCCATCTGTCTGCAAGTTTGTGTTTTCCAGGGACCCCCAGATTGCGTAGCAGTACTCGGTCCCCGGGCTGTAAGTCCTGCACCCGGACCTTCAAGTCGAAGTTTCTTTTGTTTCGAGCTCCCCTTTGGTCTGAGGCCGCTTGAGCTTGTTCATAGGCTACTTTCAGGCTGTGTCTGAGCCTGTCCACATATTCTTTGCGAGATGTGGCTGAGGAATGGTCCAGGGAGGTGCCAAAGGCCAAGTCTACAGGTAGTCTCGCCTCTCTCCCAAACATGAGTCGATATGGGGAGTAGCCTGTCGCATCACTAATGGTGCAGTTGTAAGCATGTACTAGGGCTGCTATGTGTTTGCTCCAATGTTGCTTTTTCTCACTTTCCAGAGTCCCCAACATGTTAGGCAAAGTTCGGTTAAACCTTTCCGGCTGAGCATCTCCCTGTGGGTGGTAAGGTGTAGTTCGAGTCTTCTTGATTCCCAACGAATCCAGGAGTTTCCGGATCAGTTTACTCTCAAAGTCCCTTCCTTGATCTGAATGAAGTCGCTGGGGCAGCCCATAATGGACAAAGTACTTCTCCACAAGTACCTTGGCTACGGTGGAGGCCTTCTGATCTTTGGTTGGGAAAGCTTGGGCATACCGGGTGAAATGGTCGGTTATCACCAGAACATTTCCTAGTCCACTCAGGTCGGGTTCGAGGCAGAGAAAATCAATGCATACCAGATCCATTGGGCCTTGATTTTGTAGATGGCCCATTGGGGCAGCTTGATGGGGTAAAGTCTTCCTCTGGATGCATCGTGCATATGAGTGGCAGTACTCTTTTACCTCTGCCCTCATGCAGGGCCAATAGAACCGACTTCTGACAAGTTGAAAGGTCCTTTCAGCCCCTAGGTGGCCATGATTGTCATGCAGGGCAACCAGAACAGTCTCTCGATGCTTCTCTGGGAGGAACAGTTGCCACTTATCTTCTGAGTCATCAGAGGGGCCGCTTCGGTAGACCACTCCCTGATGTACCTGCAACCTGTCCCATTCTTTCCTCAACAGGCGAGCTTCCTTTGAGGGATGACGCAGGAGTCTGTTTGGATCCTGATTCTCCAGGGCCTCCAGGACCAATCTGCCCATGGGGTCTTCCAATTGGTCACACCTCAACTCCTTCTTGGACAGTCTCGGCAGGTTGTCTTCTTCCAGTTGAGTCACTCCACAGTAGTGTTTGGGGACTCCCACCATGGTAACTCCTATTTCCTCTGCTCTGGAGCCTCCTCTGGCTTGGAATTCAGCTCCTTGACAAAGGGCCCGCACCCCGTCCGGTGCCACTTGGGTCCAATCTTCTACGTCACTGGTGGGGGCATGAGACCTCCTGGACAGAGCGTCTGCGTCTCGATTCCCAGCCCCTGGCCTGTACTTTAGGCTGAAGTTGAACCCAGACAGTGCGGCCAGCCACCTGTGTCCAGTGGCATCCAGTTTGGCCGTGGTGAAAAGGTAGGTAAGGGGGTTGTTGTCAGTCTTCACAGTGAATTCTGCCCCATACAGGTAGTCTTTGAGCTTGTCTACTAAAGCCCACTTGAGGGCCAGGAACTCCAGCTTGTGGATGGGGTAGTTCTTCTCAGAGGGGGTCAGGCTCCTACTCACGTAGGCAACAGGCCGCAGTTGTCCTTCGTGTTCTTGATAAAGTACTCCTCCCAGACCGTCATGACTAGCATCTACGTATAGTTCATAGGGTTTGGTTGGGTCTGCGTAGGCCAAGACTGGAGCAGTGGTCAGGCTCTTCTTCAATGCCTGGAAGGCCTCTTCACACTTCTGATTCCACTGATCTCTGATGGACTCTCCCGGCTTCCTGGGCCCTGAGTCATCCTCTTCTCCCTCAGTCTTGAGCAGTTCATTCAATGGTCTAGCAATTCGGGCGAATCCCTCCACAAACCTCCTGTAATAGGAGCAGAACCCCAAGAAGGATCTGAGTTCTGTTACTGTGGTGGGTCGTGGCCAGGAGGTAACTGCCTCCAATTTTTCGGGGTCTGTGGCCACCCCTTCTTCAGACACTATGTGCCCCAGGTAGTTCACAGAAGACTGGTAGAACCGACACTTCTCAGGCGAAAGTTTGAGTCCCTCTTCACTGAGTCTCCTCAAGACTTTTTTCAGCCTCTCCTCGTGCTCCTCCAGGGTTCTTCCAAAGACAATGACATCGTCCAGGTATACAAGGACTTCAATAAGGTTCATGTCTCCTACAGTCTTCTCCATGAGACGTTGAAAGGTAGCTGGGGCTCCAGACAGACCTTGGGGCATCCGGTCGAATTCAAAGAACCCCACTGGGGTTATGAAAGCTGTCTTCTCCTTGTCTTCTGGGTGCATAGGGATCTGATAGTACCCGCTCTTGAGATCCATAACGCTGAACCACTTGGCTCCAGACAAGCTCTGTAGGGCATCCTCTATCCTTGGAGTGGTATACTGGTCGGGTATGGTTCTCCTGTTTAGAGTCCTGTAGTCGATACAGAGCCTCAATGACCCATTCTTCTTCCTGACCACCACTATCGGGGAGGCATAGGGGCTTCTAGATTCCCGTATCACACCAGTCCTTTTGAGTTCTGAAAGTTGTTCCCTTAGATCCTCCAGATCTGCTAGTGGGACCCGCCTGACCCTCTCTCTGAAGGGCTTATCTTCCTGGAGGCGGATCCGATGGGTGGCACTCCTTGCACACCCCACATCAAACTCATCTTTAGAGAAGATCTTCTCCCATCTGTTCAACTGGGCCTTGGCTCTCTCTTTCCAAGCCCTGGGCAGATTCGGGTTTTCCATGGATATCTTCTCCCAAGCATCTCCTCCTTCGCCCACCTCTGACAGGTTGACAGGGGCAGCAGGGCTCACCTGGCCCAGCAGCATCCTTGCTGGGATTTCCATGGGGCCATCTGTATTGTTCCTAACACTCACTGGGACTCTACAATGGGCCTTCTTTAGGGCCTTCAGCGGAATCACTTCTGGTATCACTTCCAGACCGTGGGACCCTTCCCTTGGGTCAGATTCCAACATGACAAAGGGTCCGGGCTGCTCCCAAGTAAGCTTCACAGTGGCTCTGAGACAGGTTACTTCACCGGGCTGCAACACTATCCCTCCTCTTCCAAGTCTCCACACCTTCCCTATCCCCTCTCCTGGGGTCTTCTGCTCTAAGACCAGCCGTTGGTAAGCCGTCTTCAGCATGGGGTGGATCTTGGTGGCCGCTTCCCCTTCTTCTTTCACTATAGGGGTCAGAAGTCTTCGGACCAGATCCGTGTTCGTCCCTATTATAAGGGAACTCGTGTTGGCTCCCCGCGGCCGAGGGCACACAACCGCCAGGGTGTCAAACACTTTGGCTTTTCCAGCCACAGATGGGTCAAAGATCATCCTGACAGGCAGATAGCCATCGTAGGGGAAGTTCTGGGTTCCAATCCCACATATCTCTAGTCCCTCTATCTTCCGGATGGGTAGGTGACTCAAGTGCTTATCGTAGAAATCTCTGTATAGCAGGGTCACTTGCGCCCCAGTATCCAAGATTGCTCTGGTGTAAACTCCCTCCACTTGAATGGATACTATAGGAGATGGGCCTACCAGCTTCTCCGGATATGGCCCGGCAGGGGTCGCCTTCTTCAGACTTTTTCTCTTTGAACCTTCTCTCGTCCAATCCCCTTTGGACTTCAGTCTTTCTTGAGTCTGGTATGCATTGACTTCCCTCCTTTTACTGGGTGTAGGGACCGCTGAGGGATACTATTATTTTTCTTAGGTGTGCACCCCCTCTGGGGAGTGCTGTGCCTCTTCTGAGGGGTCTTGCCCCCTTTCTCTGGGGTATATCTCTGTTGAGGAATGTTGTGTTTCCCCCGAGGCGTTTTATCTCCTGTTACTTTCTGCTTTGCTTTCAGCTTGGAGCTCACTGAAGGTGATGGGCACCCGGTTGACTCCTTCACCGGGGCCCTCTGAAGTTTCCCGCCGGCTTGCGGTTGTCTATTTTCTTCTTCTTGAGACTGGAGCATATAGCCGCAATATGTCCAATTCCTCCACAGTTAAAGCAGACTATATCTCCCCATTCTTGTAAAGATGCGGGTGCTGAGGCAGTTGGGAATAATTCCTTCCTTGGTACTTCTCTCTTGGGACCCTCTCTCTCTTTTTCCATCAGAGAGGTCAACATCTCTAACACCTTGGACATTTGAGCTTTTAGGGTGTCTGTCTCCGAATCTCTTTCAGGGGTCATCACTGGATTGACTAGCACCTGTGCGGGTACAACATTTGTCTTAATCATCTGCTGGTCCTGTTGCAGCGCCTCCTCATCTCTGATGATTTTTATCAAGTCAGCATAAGTCAGCAACGTTCCTCCTCCTGAGGTTTTCAGGTGCAGCCAGACTGGATCCGAGCGTAGCGCTCCCTTTAAGACTTGCTTCATTCTTGCCGCATCTGTATCTTGGGGCTTCATCCCCTTCTTCAACACAATCTTGCACAACAACCTGTTCAGTCTTCTAACATACTCGGAAAGTTTCTCCTCTGGTTGTTGGAAAGTAGCTTCAAATTGGTAGAGCATCTCTGTCACCTTTTCCAATTGACCAAACTCTTCTTGCAGCATGGCTAGACAGTCTTGAGCCATGCAATCTGCATTCCCAAACCGAAAACTTTTCACTGCTTCTGCTGCTGCGCCTTTAAGGCTTTCCGTCACTCGTTGCCTCTTCTGTGCTTCAGGAACCTCCCATGCCTCTACTGCCTGCAATGCCTGCTCCACCCAGGTGTCAAAATCTTCTTCCCCTGCGGGGACAGGGAGCTTCCCTGAGAATGTCTTTAGTCTCCGGTAGCTAGTCTCTACATGCACCGTGCTTGCCTTCTGACACTTGGTTAGCAGATCCCCTATCGCACCTATCAGTTCTGGTGATATAGCAGTGACAGGTGCAGGCGCCACCGGAGGCGTCGCCCTATCTCCTTTTTCCGGTGGGGTACGGGCCGCAGCCTGTGGTGATGGCGTTGGTGATGGTTCCTTTTTTTTAGTTACTGCGTGCGCCAAACTATAGGTTCTGTTGTCTGGCGTCCGCACACACTTGCGCTTACAGGCCTCTGGCATCCCGTCCCAGTACTCCACTAATGCATACTGATATGAGATGTCTGGGTCTGACTTTATCTCCGTCACCCACGGTGTGTGATCTGGGGACACTGACTTCATTAACTCCTCTACCGTCTCAGTCGACCATTCCTCCCCAGGGAGGCTGATGACTATCGACTGGTTTGGCTCTGCGTTAGAGGCTTTGCACCATGCTTCTACTGTTTGTGGGTCCATGCCGGCACTTCTGGCGTTCACCTGCTGTATCAGGATCCCGGACGAGAACCCCACGTGTAGCGATACCCTCACTTAAGAAGGCCGCAGATTTTGTTTGGGCCCTGAAGACAGCTCCGCCAACCCCCGGCAATATACTCGACCCCCTACTGGCACAGCTAGTTCTGACAGCAATATGTATGTCTTATACTGTATGAGTAATTAAACATCAAGACAATAATAGTATGAAATGGGTAAAAGATTTACTTAAGCTTTTGATAAGAAAGGGGGTTAACATTTATCACAGTTCACAAAATACATATATAATGCAGAGCCCTGCAACACTAACACACTATGAATATGAAGTTAACATCAACAAGTGCGCCACGTGGGCGACCGTTAGCTAGGCGTCCTATGGTGCAGTAACCAAACAAATTAGAAAAACTGACCAGGCCTGGTTCTGATATCTACCACTTAGTCTATAGGGGGTGATGTTCTTTTCTTCACCGGCAGGTCTTTAACGGTGGTGCACATTAACAGAGTATAATTTGTAATCCAATGGGAAAGGTAAAGATGGGGTAAACACTTTGCTATGCAAACTGAGTTCAACTCTGATAAGGTTCTTCAGTGAAAGTATCAGGAACAACTTGTGGGCCACGGCAGTCTATAGGCCTATTAACAGTAACAGTATATGGTTTGGGCATACGCCCTCTCACCCGCCCGGACTGCGGTCCCAGTCTGGGAACTTCCACCAACTGTGTCACACACACACAATGTCTCCAGCGATCGGGCCCCCAGATCCAACGAATGCTGTAGTTAAGCGAAGTCAGATGCCACCCCGGCTCGCAGAGGGGTGGAAGGCTCTTTGGTGCTGCGCAAGACCTCAGGCTTCAGGCCTTGCACTCCGACACATCCGCACAGGAGGATCAGTCTCTGAAGTCTCGTGTCCCAAAGAGGCTGAGCCCAGCCTCGCCTCCTCCTCTTATAACCCCTCCCATGAGTCTCTGCGGCGGAAACATTGTCGAACGGGGTTCTGGGTAATGTAGTCTCTCTGCGTTAAAGGGGAACACCCCGCTACAGAATATTCATGCTATGCTCGCTAGAATAAAAAACAAATGGATTCAAATCAATTTGGATCATTCATTATGTCATTCCGATATTTTGGATGCTTCAAACATTACCAGAAGGCCCAAACTATTGTATAATGTCATCCGAATAAAATAAAGGCATAGGAATGAATTTGTTGTTTTTGTTATAAATTTATTTTGGATTAGTTGAAATTTGTTACTGTTGTGATTTGGAGATTCAGATATATCCAAATCTCCAAATCCTGTAAATTTCATCCAAATGTAGATTTGTAATGAAATTAATTGCACATGTGTAGAAAGAGACTACTGTACATGAAAATCCCAGGAGATCAACAGTTACAGAAATACTCAAACCAGCCCATCTGGCACCAATAACCATGATGACCCTTTCCCCCAATACTAACTTACCATGCCTTGTTCTGCTTTGTGTCTCTGTGTGAAGGCATCCATCTTGGTAGAGGCAGGGTTTCACTTTCTCACATACAGCAAAGAGAACAGTGAGCAGAGACATCACCAAATCTAATTCCAAAATTCCCGGGATTAGAAGTCTAATGCCGCGTACACACGGTCGGAATTTCCGACAACAAATGTTCGATGGGAGCTTGTCGGAAATTCCGACCGTGTGCAGGCTCCATTGGACATTTGCTGTCAGAATTTCCGACAACAAAAATTTGAGAGCTGGTTCTCAAATTTTCCGACAACAAAACTTGTTGTCGGAAATTCCGAGCGTGTGTACACCATTTCGACGCACAAAATTGCACACATGCTCGGAATCAAGCAGAAGAGCCGCACTGGCTATTGAACTTAATTTTTCTCGGCTCATCGTACGTGTTGTACGTCACTGCGTTCTTGACATTCGCAATTTCCGACAACATTTGTGTGACCGTGTGTATGCAAGACAAGTTTGAGCCAACATCCGTCTGAAAAAAATCCACGGTTTTGTTGTCAGAATGTCCGATTGTCTGTATGCGGCATAATGCAGAAGTGTCTGATTTTCCATACTACAACTATGATACAACTATGATACTATAATAAAACTATGAGGCTGTAGGCATAGCCTCACACACCAGGAAGTGTACTAATATTTTATTGGGGGAATTTAAGATGTTTTTTCAGAGTCCTGTTTAGGTACAATTAACATTTTTAAATGTTATCTATAACATAGACAATCTTTACACTTTGATTTTAGGTCCACTCGAGCTGAAGCTTCTGACCTGTATTTGCATGATTTTATGCATTGCACTGCTGCCACATGATCTGCTGATTATTCATGAATAAACAGGTGTAGAAGTGTTACTAATAAATTACTTGTGTATTTATGGCAATTTTTTTTTTTTTTTTGCAACTGACATATTATTGTACGTTGGACATACTGACACAGTGGTATAAACACATCAGAGTGAGCTGGCCTTGAGAAATGCATATACCGTAGCTATTTTAATAATTTTAATGCTGTATATTAAAAACTCTCACAATTGTGTAGTGAATGAGCTTATCAATCACAATGCTGCAACAAGGCAGACACAGTCCTGTATGTTGTTCATTGAGGCTCTGAAAGCAATATTCCATCAAACGCTGCCATATCAACATGTACCACATCATATTGTTTGCCTCAACCCTTCTGCATGCAAGAATGATATTTGTGGATGCCAAGTGTTTGGTGAGTTTGGCTATTAGGGCCGATGAGCACGATGTTCGAGACGAAAGTTTAGACTATAATGAGCGGCGAAACCCTCAATGCACTGCGAGATCGCAGTGCATTGACGGCTGCTGATTGGCCAAAGCATGCACCTGACCTGCATGCTTTGGCCAATCACAGAGCGCTCTGCTGTGAGAGCCATGATTGGCCAAAGGCAGGGTGCACAAGGCAGAATCCACACCCCACAATATGTTAGTCTGCTTACATAGCGGCCGTACATAGTTTTATGAATGAGAGCAGCAAAATGATGTTTGTAAAGGAAACAATTTAATTTAAAACTGCTTGCGGCTGTAATGTATTGCCGGATGCTGGCAATATAGATAAAAATAATTTTAAAAAATGGCATGGGTCCCCTCCAGTCCATTACCGGGCCCTTCGGTTCTGGTATGGATATTAAGGGGAACCCTGCGCCAAATAATAAAAAAAAATGTGTGGGGGTCCCCTCTAAAATCCATACCAGGCCCTTCAGGTTTGATTTTTCATGTTCGTGTCCAAAAGACTTTAACGGTGTTTGCGTGTTCGCACTAATTCTTTTGCCTGTTCGCACGTGCTGGTGCGAACTGAACGGGGGGGGGGGGGGTATTTTCTTTCGGCTCATCTCTATTGGCTCTCTGTTAAAGATTGTCTGTAGTGAATTTCTCTGCTACACTCAGTCCAGGCATAGAGATCTCAGGAAGGGATAAGTCACTATATAACAACAATAGTGGGTGTCTGTAATGAAAACAGATTGTCAGTCTGAGTGGACCAAACATATAGCCAGGAGGCTGAATATTTTTCATTGTATTGATGTGATACTAAAACCCCTTTGTAGTAAACCTGCTGTAAATACATTTCTGTTGAGTAAAAATTTCAAGAAAAGTCTTTAGACTCAAAGATGCAGCTTGTGAAACCTCACTATATGAAACATCCAACAATTTCTTTATCTAGATTTCAACTAGAGGATAAAACACTTATATAAGTACATTACAGCTTGATATATTGTTTTATAGTGCTCACCCCCGAAAGGACCGTTGATTTGTCTTAGGTTCTTTGCCCAGATTGGTGCAATAGCAGCCAGGCACACTTCAACAGTCACTCCTCTGGCTCAGTAAACAGTCTAGGGGGTTGCCTTTTTCTGTATTTATTGCTGAACAACTTGGGTAGAGAAAGTGAACAGGAACTGTAGGATTCTTCAGAACACTGAACGGTAACAAGGGGACACTTCTCACTCTGCAGATACTCCTAGTCCTTTCAACAATAGCTCAGGGAATAAACAGCACTGGGACACCATAAGCAATGACCCAGGCAAGGCAAGCCTTAAGTCTGGTACACACTAACAGTTTTTTTTCGTTCAACCCAGCGGGTTGAACAAAAAAACCAGACAGCTCCAGGTGGAGCCACTGTACTAACAGTCCGTCGTTAGTACAGGGATCTCCCTCGCTGAGCTGTTGTGTTCTGATAGAGAACACTCCGATCAGCACTCTCAGCCATTGGTTGAGAGTACTGATCGGGAGGCGGTCAGCTGCTGGTCTTCCAGCATGCTCGTCCAACAGAAGACGGCTTTTGGACCGGCTGACATACATACGAGCCAAATGTCGCCTGAGTTTTATTAAACCGGCCGACGTCTCCCGACATTCAGCCCGCATTAGTATTTGTGCACCAGGGGGTAACAGCAGCAACAGTCACCCAGGCCCTGACCCAAATCTATACTCACAAACCCTTTTTGGATGACTCCCTCCAGTGTCAGGCAGACGTTTCCTTAGTTGACTCTTCAGACTGGATCCTAGGTGAAATCCCCCCCTTTAACTTCAGAATTTCTTAGCAAATAGCACCCCCCCCCCAGCTTTAGCATAGCTGGGACCTCGACGAGCTACTGGTAAATGTCAGCTGGGCTGCCTGAGAGGGCAGCAGTCCTCCAGGCAGGGAACTTCCGGTCCTGGAAAAGAACAGTGCAGCTCCAGGCTTCACACTATTTATGCTCACTCTCAGCCACCATCTGGGCACCTTCCCCCAGAGATAACATAAATATTCAGCTACTGATTTGCCTCATCCAGCCCACTACTTTCCAGAACTATCCAGAAGGCAGGGGGAGCAGTCAAATCCTTAGCCAGTGAAACAGAGCAGACCAAAGCAATCCCACACTGCTTCACGGTTTACAGAGGAGCCCCTCCATAAAATTACCTGACAGCCTAGCACCTAACTAGGAGGGTGCTGCAGTCTTTTTAAACTTTTTTTTTTTTTGACACAGGGTTTGATGTATTGGGAATATAATATCATTGTGTACAATGTTGAATGAACACTTGCTTCACACGTTTTTGTTAGCTGCTTGCAAACAGCAAACCAATTACTGAAGATCATTGTGAAAAAAGACTAAACTATACTGTGGATATCATGATTGCTGAGTTTTTGGCATAATCTCCTTTGTTGTCAGTCTGGGAACTAGAGTAGGAGTGTAGCCAAGCATAAGTGTCAGATTCTATTACAGAATGCCACTAGCTTTGAAATGCAAAATTCCAAAAGCTTTTGGGGGGTGGTGGGCATTGTGATGTGGATCTGCATAGCTGGATGATGTGATTGATGGTGGATGTACAGTACAGTACATTGTGGGACATTTTGCTAAGGGCTTTGCTAAGAGAGCTGCAGAGAGTGCAGTAGCATTGAAGCCCAGAGAAAGGAGGTAAAAGAATAGACAACAGACGTAATGTTTTTATAGCCTAAGATGAGGTTCAAGTAGATAATTGTGTTTTTCAATGAGAAACCAGGAAATGTTTAAATTGTGGTAAAATTGGGCATTTTGCCAAGAGGTGCAGATGCAAAAGAACATTGTGAACAAGAATATGGAATAACAGAATTGCAGTTGAGGAATCAAAGCGACGATAGCCTTTGTTTGGCTGGCAATTTTATGGTTGCATCCATTTCTGACCCTGCGGAGATAAATCACATTAATAGGTTTAGTGGGAAAGATGAGGAGCAAATGTTTATGCTCATCTGATGCCAAAGACCAGCAACATGAAGAAAAAGATGGTGATGAAGGCAAAGATGGGACTGGTGCCAGAGGTGTCCAATTTGTCTGATCAGTCTTTCCCTGGAGGTTGGCTTTCCAGAAAATTGTTGTCACGTTTTCTGTATATCCTGCATTCCTAAATGGTGAGAAAACTCCTCATCCTGCCCTGTTGACCGCAAACCCTTTTAAACCATGTATAAAATAGATCCGGTTGGTGGATGCACCAAGATCCATGTCGTAGCAAGAACACAAAAAGAAAACTGCAGCTGCAACCTGTGCCAGTGGTGCTGTACAAAAAGGAAGATATGCTTTAGAACAGATGTTATGAAGAAATATGCAAAGTAAATCTTGAAAACAGCAAGGACAAAACATTTGTCATCAGCAAGGCTGAGCAAGTATGAAGCAATCCTGCTTGAACTAGGAGAAATAGAAGTGAAAAGATGTACCACAATCAATCCTGCCAGCATTTTCCTAGAGAGAGAAGACCTCGGAGAACAAGGGTTACCACATCTGCTTAAAACTTATGATAGAAGAAATGCAGCAAATCTCCCCAGGAAAGGACACTCCTCTTGAAAATTCTGATCTGATCCTGTTTGCAGAGGGTTCACGCCTGTACAAAGATGGAGTCCCAAGAATGGCATATGCAGTGGCAACATTGGAGGAAGTGATTGGGACCCAGCTACTCTATTCATCACTTTCAGCGCAGGTTGCCAAAGTGGTAGCAATCACAAGAGCCTGTGAGACCGCAAAGGATCAAACAGCCAACATCTACACTGATAGCAAGTATGCTCTCGAAGTAGTCCATGATTATAGACCCATAAGGAAGAACAGAAGATTCACAACTGCTGCACGAGAACCAATTCAAAACTGGAAATATGTTTAAGAACTTTTAAAACAGTCACCCTCCCAAAGGAAATAGCCATCCTGAAGGTCAAGGCACATATTGGAGGGCAACTGTCAGGAGTACTCAACGAGGTTGAGATGCTGAGAGCGGCTCCCCTTGCAGCTGAGCGCACTCCACCCCTGGAGGTGATACAGTAGGTGGAGGCCACGGAGAGGCATGGGTCGCCAGCAGGTTTAGGTGACTTGAGTGGTGACCCCTGGAAGGAAACTGGAGCACCGTGTCGTGGTCAGCTGCGTACCAATCTGGTGTGAGAGGCCAGGCTGGGACTCAAACACGAGAAGGCAAGCCGGGGGTCAAACACAGGAAGCAGGCAGAGTAGAGAAGTCCTTAGGCAAGCCGGGGGTCAAACACAGGAAGCAGACAGAGTAGGTCCAGAACAATCCAAGTCACAACAGGTAGTCACAAGATAGCAGGATACTGAAGCAGGAATACAGGAAGCTGAAAGGCAAACCAGGAATTCCTCTGAGCATTTGCTCATCTTTTATAGGCAGCCAGGAAGTCATGTGATTTCTCTGACAGCTTCTCACTGTCAACTTTGCTGCCATCTAGTGTTCAAAGTATAATATGTTTCTTATAATATGCTTCTCTGACAGTGCCCCCCCCCGAGGGGCGGCCTCTGGACACCCAAACTGGACACTAACTCTGGGTGTTCCAAATAAAAAGCTTGGATCAAGCGAGGGGCGTGTATGTTCCTTGAGGGTTCCCAAGAGTTATCGTCCAGAGGATACCCCTTCCATTTTAAAGGTACTGGACTTGTCTACCCCTTTTTCTGCAGTCCATTATAGCCTCTACCTCAAACTCGTTCTCGCCCTCGATTACGACTGGAGGAGGGGGCGACTCTTCTCTTCCTGGAACAGGACTGGGGACCACTGGCTTCAGCAAGGATGCGTGAAAAACAGGGTGTATCTTGTAAGAGCTAGGTAGGGCTAACTCGAAGGCCATGGGATTCACTGCTCTTCTAACCTTGAAAGGGCCGATGAATTTTGGGCCCAATTTCCATGATGGGCATGGTAGTCTAAGGTTTATGGCGGATAGCCAGACTTCGTCTCCAACATTAAAGGCAGGATTGCTCCTTCCCCCTCTGTCATAGTACTTTTTGTAACTGTCCTGGGCCTTCTGAATAGCTTCCTGGATCAATTGAAAATTAGTCTGGATAAAGTTTATTCGGTCTTGTACTACGGGGACTGAGACTTCGGGGGTAGAGTCAGGCAAAAAAGAAGGGTGAAACCCATAATTGGACCAGAAAGGGGTTTGATTTGTGGCTGTATGTATGGAGTTATTGTAGGCAAACTCTGCTCATGGAAGAAGAGAGGACCAGTCGTCCTGGGAACAAGAACAGAAACAGCGGAGGTACTGTTCTAAGGTTTGGTTTGTCCTCTCTGTTTGGCCAATACTTTGAGGATGGTATGCAGAGGAAAGGGAAACTTTGATTTCCAGGGATTTGCAGAGATCCTTCCAGAATTTGGAGGTGAATTGAACTCCCCTGTCTGACACGATATTGTTAGGCACCCCGTGAAGCCTCACCACTTCTTTGATAAAGATGTTTGCTGTATCCAGGGCAGAGGGGGTTCCAACCATGGGCAAAAAGTGTGCCATCTTTGAAAAGCGGTCTACTACCACAAAAATAGTAGTAAACCCTTCTGAGGGGGGTAAATCAACAATACTGTATAGTCCATAGAGACTTCCTTCCAAGGTTGTTCTGGGACGGGTAAAGGTTTCAGCAGACCCGAAGATCTGGAGGACCTATTGTGTTGGCAGGAGATGCAAGAATAGACATACAGTAATTTTTACAGTCCCGTCTCCAACCAGGCCACCAAAAGGAACGCTGTACCAGTTCGGAAGTCTTTTGTACTCCAAAATGTCCAGCCAGCTTGTGATCATGAAATGTCTTTAAGACCAAGAGTCTTATTTGTTGTGGGACAAATATTTTGTCCTGAGCCCATAGTAGGCCATCCCGTTCCTCCAGGAAAGGTATCTCAGGTTCCGAACACTGGCTGAAAGCCTGCTTGATGGCAGTCCTTAGGTCAGACTGGGTGAGAAGAAGAAAATTTTGAGGAGACAGGATGGTACAGGGTTCCGTAATCTGAGGAGTCTCTGGAAACTTCCGGGAGAGTGCGTCCGCTTTCCCGTTCTTGGAGCCAGGACGGTACGAGATGTGGAAGTTGAACCTGGAAAAAAAATAATGCCCACCGAGCTTGTCTGGGTCTAAGGCGTTTTGCTGTTCTAAGGTACTCCAGGTTCTTATAATCCGTGAAAATCATAATAGGATGGGACGCACCCTCCAACAGATATCTCCATTCCTCCAGGGTGGACTTAATAGCTAGAAATTCCCGGTCACCTACATCGTAGTTCCTTTCAGGTGGGCTTAATTTCCGGGATGCAAAGGCCACAGGATGAAGAAGGGCCTTGTGACCTTGTCTTTGGGACAAGATAGCCCCTGTAGCTGTCTCTGAGGCATCTACCTCTAACACATAGGGTATGGCTGGGTCAGGATGCTGCAGAATTGGAGCAGACGGGAATAGATCTTTCAGTTTATTAAAAGCCTCTTGAGCTTCCTGGGTCCAATGCAATCGGTTATGGTGACGGGTAAGCTGAGTAATGGGGTAAATAATTGATGAAAACCTCTTTATAAACCTGCGATAAAAATTGGCGAAGCCTATGAGACGCTGGACTCCTTTTTTATCCACAGGGGCTGGCCATTCTTGGATCGCTTTAACTTTTTGAGGGTCCATTGCGACCCCTTCTGTGGAGATAATAAACCAGAGGAACTGGATAATAGTTTTTTCAAACTCACATTTCCCTGATTTAAGATAAAGTCTGTGTTTTCTAAGAATGGAGAGTACTGTTTTCACATGGGTTTGGTGTAGCTCAATTGTGGTGGAGAAAATAAGGATGTCGTCCAGGTAAACGATTATGAAGTTGTCAATGTGTTCATGGAAGATATCGTTCACCAGGTGTTGAAAAGTGGCAGGGGCGTCGCAAAGCCCGAAAGGCATTACTAGATATTCAAAGTGTCCAAACCTAGACCTGAAAACGGTTTTCCATTCATCCCCTTCTCGGATCCGGATAAGGTTGTAAGCACCTTGGAGATCTAACTTGGTAAAGATTCGGGCGGTTCTAAACCGTTGAAACAGTTCTGGAATGAGCGGGAGTGAATATCGATTCTTAATGGTAATTTTATTGAGTTCCCTGTATTTCACACAGGGTGTTAAGGTGCCATCTTTCTTTTCAACAAAGAAGATACCAGCTCCAGCCGGAGAAGAGGATCGGCGGATGAAGCCTTTTTCAAGATTTTCATCAATGTAAGACCAAAGGGCTTCCAACTCAGTTTCGGATAACGGGAATATCTAGCCAAAAGGGATTTCGGAAACTGGCAACAGTTCAATAGGACAGTCGTAAGACCGATGTGGTGGAAATTTATCAGCTTTTCTTTTGTCAAAGACATCTGTGAACTCGTGGTAAACTGAGGGAACGTGCTGGAGATCATCCGGTACAGGCTGTAAGGCCAGGCAGGAGGCTGAGTTGTCGGAGACTGGGACAAAACAGTGTTGAGAGCAGTAGACAGAAGGAAAGGAGATTTCTTTCTTACTCCAGTTAATCTGTGGGTCATGAGCTTGTAGCCAAGGAAGTCCCAGGATGATGGGTAATAACAGTGAGCATATGATGTCAAAACATAAGATCTCTTGGTGGCCACAGTCTGTAGTGGTAAGGATGGGTTTAGTCTCTTGGGTGACAGGTCCTAAGAAGGGTAGAGAACCGTCAGCCAAATGTATCTGGAGGCCCTGCTTCTTGTTTTGAAGAGGGATGTGCAGTCTTTGGGCCAGAGATGTATCCAGGAAGCAACTGCATGCCCCAGAATCAATGATGGCTAGCAGCCAGATCTCCTCTCCTGCCACCTGCAGGGAGATGGGGAGGACAAAGTGAGACTGGGCAGACCCAGCGACTTGGCAGTCCATGATAACTGGTGAGCATGGCTTGTTGGGTCTCACAGGACAATTGCGTAGAAAATGGCCTGCTCCTCCACAGTATAGGCACAAGCTGGCTTGTCGCCTACGTAGTCTTTCGTTAGGAGTGAGCGGAGACCGGACCAGTCCCAGTTGCATGGGTACACTTCTAGTGGCAGAGGGACCCGGCAGAGGAGGGTGGACTGGAGAGGACTTAGGTGGCAACCAGGTGGGTCGCGGAAACTGAAAGCGTTCAGAGCGCCGCTCCCGCATGCGCCTATTGAATTTTAAGGCCAGCTGAATAAAATCTTTCAGAGAGGTTGGGGTTTCAACCCATGCCAGTTCATCCTCAAGTGGTTCAGAAAGACCCTGACGATACTGATGCCTGAGGGCGGCCTCGTTCCATCCCGTTTTAGCGGACCATCTCCGGAACTCGACCGTGTAGTCCTCCACTGGTCTTTTCCCTTGAAAAGGGGTATGTAGGGTGGCCTCAGCGGTGGATGTGCGCTGGGGGTCGTTGTACAAATGTGCCATTGCCTGGAAGAAGGTCACTATTGAATTTAATATAGGGCTCTTTTTCTCTAGGAGGTTATGGGCCCATGCTTGTGGTGCTTCAGATAATAAAGAGACGATAAAACCAACTTTCACGTTTTCTACAGAAAAAGTCCTAGGCTGGAGGGCCAGGTATAATGAACAAGCATTCTTGAATGCCCTAAACCTCTTACGATCTCCTGAGAATCGCTCAGGTGTGGGCACCCTTGGTTCCGGAAGTGTCATCATTGCGGTAGGGACTGTACTGGCCTGATCCTGGGAAGAGGAAACTCCACTGGAGGATACCGAAATTCACTACAGTGGGAGCAGGAGACTTGGTTAGATGCTGAAGATGGGCATCAATTTGAGAGTAGACCTCCTGTAGTCTCTGAACTGTCTGCGTGAGAGCTGTAACCTGCTGGCACAGAGCCTCGAGTGGGACAATCGCTCTGTCGACCTCTGTCATGGCTGGTTTGTACTGTCAGGAGTACTCGCCGAGGCCGAGATGCTGAGAGCGGCTCCCCTTGCAGCTGAGCGCACTCCACCCCTGGAGGTGATACAGTAGGTGGAAGACACGGAGAGGCACGGGTCGCCAACAGGTTTAGGTGACTTGAGTGGTGACCGCTGGAAGGAAACTGGAGCACCCTGTCGTGGTCAGCTGGGTACCAATCTGGTATAAGAGGCCAGGCTGGGGCTCAAACACGAGAAGGCAAGCAAGGTAGTCCTTTAAGCAGGCCGAGGGTCAAACACGGGAAGCAGGCAGAGTAGAGAAGTCCTTAGGCAAGCCGGGGGTCAAAAACAGGAAGCAGGCAGAGTAGGTCCAGAACAATCCGAGTCACAACAGGTAGTCACAAGATAGCAGGATACTGAAGCAGGAACACAGGAAGCTGAAAGCCAAACCAGTAATTCCTCTGAGCATTTGCTCAGCTTTTATAGGCAGCCAGGAAGTCATGTGATTTCTCTGACAGCTTCTCACTGTCAACTTTGCTGCCATCTAGTGTTCAAAGTATAATATGTTTCTTATAATATGCTTCTCTGACAGCAAATAATGAAAGAAAAAGCAAACCAGTTGGCTGATCATACTTCCAGGAAGACTGCTGAAACACCAATGGACGCAATCATGAACCTAATCACTGATTTTGCAATGGAATAGGAAAGAAGCCCGTAACGGATTAAAGAAAAGGAAGAGAACAAATACAGAAAGTAAAGGAACTGATTAAGAAATTGCAAGAATCTGCACCTGATGATTGGAATAAAATCACGTAAAGGGATGGAGCAAAGAAGGATCAAGATGGACTCTTGTGCAAGGAAAATTGAATATGTGTCCCACCTCAAACGGAGAAGATGATCAGGCAACTAGCCCATGGCCCAGGTCATGTAGGCCCTAAGGCAATGGAGAGAAACATAAACAAGGCTGGTTGGTTTATTCAATACTCCAGAATGCATGTCAAGACCAGAGTAACACTGAAAAGGGAATAGTGGCTTGGCCAAATGTCTAAGGCTTCAGATTGATTACATCCAATTGCCTAAATCAGGCCAATATCGATATGTTTTGGTGTGCGTAGACAGGTTTTCAAGCTGAATAGAAGCCTGCCCGAAATAATATGCCGCTTTGGAGTCCCTGAAACCATAGAGAGTGACAGAGGAACACATTTCACCGGACAGATCATACAAATTATATGCAAGGACTTGGGCATTAAGCAGGCCTTCCATGCCCCAATCATCCTCAGAGTTCAGAGAAGGTAGAAAAATATAATGGAATCATTAAAGACAGGCTAGCTAAATTAATGCAGGAAAGGGAAGACGGGTCAGTAAAGAAACAATTGCCAGAACTGTTGCCATTGGTTCTTTACAGCTTCAGGATTACCCCTACTTATAGGTCAGAGAACTTTAGCCCTTATGAGATTTTGTTTGGGGGCCCACCTAAGACAGGGTTGTATTTTCCACATCAGACTGCTGTAATGTATAATGATTTCGTTTTTTTTTATGCAATTGTCTAATACAAGCAACCAACTGGGATGCACAAGCTTGCTTTTGATTTACAGATCCAGATAAAGTAACTGGAACACATGATTTATAACCAGGTGATTGGGTCCTAGTAAAAGAACATCTGAAAGTACCTTTGGGAGTCGGACCAAAGTTTGAAGGACCCTTCCAAGTGCTCCTGACAACTGCTACAGCTGTAAAGTGGTGTGGATACTTGCCAGCCATTGCAAGAAAGTACAGCTAATTTCAAAAGATTAGTAAACTACTGTTATGCCTTAGCTTGATCTTAGCAGTCAAGGCTATAGAGGAAAATCACCTGTACAAATTACACATGCTAACAGGCATAAGGGGTAATTCAAGTAATTGCTATATATGTTCACATAGGCCAGACAGTTAAAGAAGAAAAGGCACAATCCTAGTACACATTTACTTAAATTTTGAGTTTAAGCAATATAAAGCTGTCCAAAAACTAGTATTTCCAGAATACCACAAATGTTCTATTATTGTGAAAATACATTGTAGCGCCCTCCTCACTCCCCTCTTTCTCTTCAGCTCGTCTGTCTCTTGTCTAGGGGTAACTTTCAGAGGGGAAGGGAGCGGGGACACCACGCCTGGCCTTCACCACAGGTGTCAGTGTGATACAAGCAAAGTTCTTTTACCTTCGGGTCAGTGTTGTGCACCTGGTGCCTCCACCGAGAGTTACCTTGAACAATGTCTGTCAGGAAATGAGCCCCACACCATTAAAGTTCAACACTCCTTTATTCTTCTCGAATGAACACAATCAGTTGAACTCCCTTGGTAGAAACAGAACAGAAAAGGAGGTGTGGATGTGAGTAGGCCCAGACACAATGTGTTCTCCACTTTCCTCCCTGAAAGGGGGCTGCGGTCTCCTAGCGAGGGGGAATTTCCTTCCAGGCGGTCTCCGATGAGAGACTCACCCGTCACTGGCAATATGCTGCACCAGGTCTTCGAGTGAGGAGCTCCCCCCGGTCCATTATGCCTTCCGGATTCGGGTACCCACTCCCGGGGTTCCCTAGGATCTCCTTCCCTCGCGGAACTCAGTGTTGGGCACTGAGCTCCAGACCTCCATCCGAGTACCTCACCCCAGGCCAAAGGTGCCTGGGATGGAACACGACCTCCGGCTGTCCTCTAGGCCTAGGCCCGCCTAGAGAACCGACACGAACCACCGTCCACAGGCTGAAGGTGCCTGGGACTCGACCCCGTGACAAAGATGGCCGGCCCCTTTATACCCTCTCCCAGCCAGCACGGCGGGTTCCCCGCCCCACCATACCGCTGCCGAGGGAGGACAAAAAGGAGGGGCGACACACAGCAATGATTCAACCCCAACCCAGAGCGACAGCGCCATCCGGCTGGGCTGCAGGGAATTACACATCACTAATGTCTCTGCCAAGTTCAAATTTACACCCGGGAAAGTACATACCCGCTACAACATTTTATGCTAAATAGAATTTAAGGCCCTTGGGAATATCCCCTTGTTTAGTAAGGAAAAAAGGTATTCAATGTGGCATGATAGGAAATATGACAATCCCAGATTACACTTTGTTTAGAAATGGTAACTTTTCATGGATTCAACAGATATAAATACTGTATATACTTGAGTATAAGCCGAGTTTTCAGCCCTTTTTTTTTGGATGAAAATGCCCCCCTCGGCTTACACTCGAGTCAGTGTACCTGAACAGTGCGACGCTCCTCCGCACGGCGGCAGCCACTACTATAGGCCGTGGCTTCGGCCTAGTCTTCGGATTCGGCGGCCATCTTGCTCCTCCCGGCCACTCCACCAGCACTGTATCCCGGCCTCCCTGGTGTCTGGCTCCCTCACTGCACGCAGATGCTGCTCCACGGGCTTCCGACCGGGCGGGGGTCTGAACGGAGTGGTGCCCTCCCGCACGGCGGCAGCCCCAAATCCAGACCGCGGCTTCGGCCTAGTCCCGGGCTCCGGTGGCCATCTTGGTACTCCCGGCCTCTCCGCCAGCGTTGCATCCCTCCTTTCCTGGCTTCTGCACTCAGGCCTACGGACGCTTCCTGCATCCTCCAGGTGAGTGGCACACAGTGAAGTTGCAATAAGCACAGTGAGGTTGCAATGGGCACAGTGAGGTTGCAATGGGCACAGTGAGGTTGCAATGGGCACAGTGAGGCGTGCAAATTGGCATAGTGAGGAGTGCAAATGGGCATAGCGAAGCTGCAAATGGGCATTGTTGAGCCTCTTTTCCGCTTACAGTAGCTGCTGCATTCTCACCCTAGGCTTATACTCGAGTCAATACATTTTCCCATTTTTTGGTGGTAAAATTAGGTACCTCGGCTTATACTCGGGTCGGCTTATACTCAAGTATATACGGTATATATTTTTTTGTCCTGATAGGAATCATCGTTATAGGATTTCACTTTACAATTTTTACCTGCGTGCTGGCACTGTATGCTGAGCTGCGAATGTCAAGGTTATTCTCACCTAGGTGTTGTATTGGGAAATAAGAGCAGGTACCTGTCAAAAAATGTACCCACTCGAGAAAAAAAAAAAAAGCTAATTTGTTAGAGGCCAGGTGGAGACAGAGGATGGGCTTTACATTTTTTTTTGAATGAAGGTCCACTTCCAGGAGTTCAGCCACTTTGTAAAAGGTGAAGGCACACAATGGGGGGGGGGGGGTTTTACTAAAACTGGAGCATGCAAAATCTGGTGCAGCTCTGCATAGAAATCAAATAGCCTCCAGGTTTTATTGTCAAAGCTTAATTGAAAAAGCTGAAGTAAGAAGCTAATTGACTACCATGCACAGATAAGAAGAATAGCAGGGAGCTAGTGTAGTATATTAACAAATTTATTGTGGTGAAAAGACAAATAGCAACTCACATTGTGACAGTTAAAATCATGCTTATCACATAGTAAAGGCTTCCAGTTGACAGTCTCACAAGAGAAGGGAACCTCAGACCATTAAAGAAACATGGCCCTTACCTCCTCTTCTGGGGTCCCCTGACGGTGCTCTAGGCTCCTCCTCCTTTCCTGCGTGTGCCCCATAGTAAACAACATGGCTCGGCTCTGCCCTCCGCTCCCTCCTCACAGGATTTGACTGACAGAAGCAGGAGCCAATGGCTCCCACTGGTCTCAGTAAAGTCTGTAAATGCAGAAAGAGAGGAGAGGAAAGTGGGGCTGCCGGCGAGGACTGCACTGGATCGAGAGAGGTGACAGGTATGTGGGGAAGCAAAGAGAATGCATTAAGGTAAAAAAAAACTGTTACATAGTTAGTCAGGTTGAAAAAAGACACAATTCCATCAAGTTCAACCGAAAAAATAAATAAAGTACTATCCCATATACACAAACCTACACCCACAGTTGATCCAGAGGAAGGCAAAAAAAAAAAAAAAAACAGCAAAGCATGCTCTAATTTGCTACAGCAGGGGAAAAAATTCCTACCTGATCCTCCGAGAGGCTATTGGATTTTCCCTGGATCAACTTTATCTATAAATGTTAGTACCCAGTTATATTATGTACATTTAGGAAAGAATCCAGGCCTTTTTTAAAGCAATCGACAGAGCTTGCCAGAACCGGCTCTGGAGGGAGTCTATTCCACATTTTTACAGCTCTAACTGTGAAGAATTACATTAAACAAGTAAATATGCGCATGCGTCCAAATCGCTGGTATCACTTGAGTATGGGGTAAAAGTAGTGTATGTACAGTATATGTACAAATGAACATGGAGTCCAGGCTTTGGGAATATAGAAAATGTAATAATATAATAATAAAATGGGGGGGGGAAGTTCTGGGGGGGAAAAAAAAGGGGAGGGATCCGGATGGGGAATAGTTAAACAGTCACATATACAGTCTCAGGGCTGCCATCAATAGGAAACAGAAACCGTGTTCCAAAGGTACTGTGAAGAAAAGCAAGGGGAGAGGCGCCTCTGAGTGCAGATGTTTAAAACAATTTAATAAGAGATTGCAATACAAGCAACTCACATTTTAGAGGATTAAAACAGGCATTGTACGATATCCAAGTGCGGAAGAGGGTGTCATCAGATCAGTCATCAGTCTCCTTATCCTGCTGGGGCGCTGTGTTGCTGGTTCTTCTTTCCTCTGCACCGCTTTAGATGTATAGAATAGCCGGCGGCGGTGGAGATGCTGCAGAACACGGCCTGGATGTTGTTATTTCTGGCAGGCGAGGGCTGATGACGTCACTGGCATGCGACGCGTTTCCTGAGCCGGCGTGCTGCGTGTGACGTGGCAGTCGCGCTCCTTTGTCGAGCTTGAAGAACCAGCAACACAGCGCCCCAGCAGGATAAGGAGACTGATGACTGATCTGATGACACCCTCTTCCGCACTTGGATATCGTACAATGCCTGTTTTAATCCTCTAAAATGTGAGTTGCTTGTATTGCAATCTCTTATTAAATTGTTTTAAACATCTGCACTCAGAGGCGCCTCTCCCCTTGCTTTTCCTAACTGTGAAGAAACCTTTCCATATTCGGAGATGAAATCTTTTTTCCTCTAGATGTAAAGAGTGCCTCCTAGTCCTCTGTGATGACCTTAGAGTGAATAACTCAACACCAAGTTTACAATATGGACCACTTATGTATTTGTACATGTTGATCATATCCCCCCTTAATCTCCTCTTCTGAAGAGGGAATAGATTCAGTTCCTCTAATCGTTCCTCATAGCTGAGCTCCTCCATGCCTCTTATTGGTTTGGTTGCCTTCTCTGCACTTTCTCCAGTTCCCCGATATCCTTTTTGAGAACTGGTGCCCAAAACTGAACTGCATATTCCTGATGAGGTCTTACTAATGATTTGTACAGGGGCAAAATGATATCTCTCTCTCTGGAGTCCATACCTCTCCTAATACATGAAAGGACTTTGCTCGCTTTGAAAACCACAGCTTGGCATTGCATGCTATTATTGAGCTTATGATCTACTGTTAGAGAAATTAGAAATTATACTTTAAATGTCAACTATGAATATGCATATTAATATGACTATATCTTCTAAAGTTAAAATGTTTGCTTTATATAACTCTATTAATACTTAAATATGCTGAATAAGCTCTAATAGCCCTAATTACTGGAATAAGTCATATGACCATATTCTATTGTGCAAAGATGTGCTGACTCTTACATCTGTCAAACATGGGCTGCGAACCATGAGATAATTTATGTATCCATTGTATGAAATATCCTGTCATAAGGTGTAGGCTGAAAAAGGATATTTCCCTATTTCCTGCTGACGTCAGAATAAAGGTTGAAATTATACATGGTCAGGACGTTACGAGCAGGAAAAGGGAAGGTTTAAGGGTTATAAAAGCAGAATGTGAATCTATGACAGGCAGAAATGGATCTCTGAAGCAGAAAATATACATTTAACCATTTCTCTTGCATATGCAATAAAATATCTTGACTTGTAACGAGAGTTGGTCCGAAATTACTTGACATTTTGGTCCTTCGAAAACGGAAGTCCAAATTCCTGGAAAGCACTAGCCAACAACCCAGTGAACCGATGTCCGTACGGCAAAAAACTGTAAGTCCTCTGTCTTAAATTTGACGTTAACAGAGGCCGGCTCACTGAACTAGTGCCTCCCGGGCAGCGACTTACCGGATCAGCACAAGAGACCGCTCTCGGGGCAAGGTAAGATATTTTAATTTATTATATTATACTTTTAGGCCTAAATGTGATTAGGGATTTAATGAATTAAGGGATTTTGTTACATACATCTAATATAGAGATTAATTGAATGTTTATCTGTTGTGTATATGTTTTGCTTTATCCAAGTTGAGGGAATATAAGTAGATACGTCCGTAGTTTAAATCCCTTTGATATAGGAGTATGGTCCCATTCCAATACCCGGGTGCAGATAAAGGAAATTTGTCGACAAAGGACCTAGGTCCTGACAGGCTTGTAAACTGCAGGAATTCCCGTGGGGGACACATAAATATTCCTACATCAAAAACATGAACCCCTGTTGATACAAAGGTATGGCCTGATAGATTTCCAGGTAACAAATAGAGGTAATTTGACGAGCCCTTGCGCTCAGCCAGCCTTGTATGTTGTGTAAAAAACCTGTACAGGCATTTATAAATACCGTTGAATCAACAAATATTAATGTTTTGATAAAGTGTGGGAACAACAGTCGAGAGAAATTAAGTCTCTTTTGTAATTCTGTTCATGCTCCCTACAGTTTACTGAAATATTAATGTTTTGATCAGGGGGGGTTGACCAGTCAGGTGAATTTACGTTCGCCTTGTAATTCTGTTCATGCTCCCTACAGTTTACTGAAATATTAATGTTTTGATCAGGGGGGGTTGACCAGTCAGGTGAATTTACGTTCGCCTTGTAATTCTGTTCATTCTCCCTATAAATGAAAAAAAAACATTAAGTAAGAAGACAAGACACCAGTATTATAGCAGCACACAAGATCAATAATCTAGAAGTGATATGTCACGACTAGAAAGTTTGTGAGTAGCTGCAGAAGTGATAAGATACTGTGTGCAGGTATTGTGTCAGTGTGAGAAGACCTTACAAAAAAAACTCTGTGTGCACGTTAAAATGAGTATGATCCATGGAAAGTCTGATGGTTTGAATGATGATGCAAAGTATATGTGTAGTCTAGACAAAGAGAATGTGAAACTCCTTAAGACATAGAAAACAAAGTATGATTTTGATGCATTTTTAAATAAGGATTGTTGTGTAATACTGTGTTGTGTAGAAAGCTTAAAAAATAAATAAAAATTATGCCGGCATGTATGTATGTGTATATATATGTATGTATATATGTGTATATATATATATATATATATATATATATATATATATATATATATATATTTAAAAAAAAAGAAAAGAAAAATAAGGAAACAGAATAAATTAGGTCTTCCCCAGGCAAAGAAATGGCTTGAGGAGGCTAACTGTAGGTTAAAATCATAAAAAAAATCATAAAAAGACTATGTTTTTAGACAAAGAGGAGGACAATAATATGACCGTCCTCCGAAGTTTAGTGCAGCAAGTATTGACTGAACAAAATGCGACAAACCTAATGCACCCGACAGCCCCTACACACCCTTTAGAGGACTCTCCAATCCCACCGACAGACGCTGCTCCCCCTCTGACTTCACCACCCGCTCCCAATTCCCTATTGCAGACCTGCAGTCCCCACCACCAGATGGGACAGAGGTATGCAACAAGTTACCCCGCTGACCCTCCTTACAGCAATCCCAAGGTCCACATAGCTCAATTCAGGGATGGTATCATGGGAATGGTTGCTAGCTATCATCTCAATGTGAGGGAAATAGAGCAGGTCACCAGACAGGTACTGGGACCTGACTGGCATCATGTAGTGGGAGATTGGAGTGGATTAAACAACCAGGAAGGGGTGTTGCCTCAGGATGATGCAGCACTCAAAAACAGAAGAAATGCTCTTATAGCAAAGATAGAGAGAGGATAGATGGATACGTCAAGCCGACTGGTCCATTATAAATCAGTGTATATGGGGAGAAGAGGAAACAGTGGATAATTTCATTGTTAGGATAAAGAAGAATTTTAATAACCACTCTGGGATAGAAATCCCAGTAGATCAAGTGAACGATAGCCCATATGAACAACAGCTAAAGAATGCAATCCTGAAGGGGCTGCTAGTCCTTATATCAAGTTTTGTTAACAAACACATGATTAACCATAGGATCTGCAGACTCTAGGAGCTAATCAAGTATGCGAGGCATGCTGAGGGGCACTTCCAACCAAAAAAGAAAGTAAAGAAAAGGATGAGGGGGGAGTGTTTCCTGTATGGTAAAAGTGTGTCTGCAGAGAGAGAAGCAGAAGGATGGGAAAGAATCTGATATTTTGGATGTGTGTAATGTTGAAACTTGTTTGCATGCTGAAGCCAAGCCAGAAATAACCTGGGTTGCAAAGAGTAGTTGGGTAACATTTCTCTGTGACACTGGGGCTTGTAGGACCCTGATACACCCGCTGGATATGCCACCAGGGGTAAAGGGAAAAGGTTTAGTATATGTAAAATCTGCAAATGGGTTGATGCACCAGGAGGCCGTGTCTGAAGGCCTTACTGTGGAAAATCCACAGACAGGTAAAAACTAAATGTCCTGTTAATTCGTTGGGTAGAGACATGTTGCATGCTCTTGATATTTCTGTCGTACCAGTGGAGGGGGGCCTCAAAGCCCATCGGCTGTGTGAAAAACAAATCACAGCTGTGGATAATGAGCCCTGATACTGGTACAGCTTGGATTTACAAACTGAGGGATTAAAGATGCCCAAAACCCTGACAGAAATAATTGAAGAGCCTGTGAGGAAAGGTACAAGGTCCAGACGAACCTCTATTGCACTATCTACTACAAAAGGACCACTGGGCCTGATAGGTCCTATGAGAAACAGTTAATGAGTTGCACTAACACTGAAGTGCTCTTAAGATACCTGTACTGTGATAAGGAAGGAAATAACATGGCTACTTGTCTCCTACCACAGCCTATACTGCAAATATACAGGCAGGATACTGTACCTCATGTTTCGGTCACGCGGAACTCCGAGGTATCATGGCATGAGCTAGGAGAACTTATCACAGACTGGGTCAAATTAACAGATGAGGAACTGAAATCCAGAGGGAATCAGAGGTACAGATTAGCGTGGTTTGTTGAATGTACAACCAAAACTTGCGTGATTGAAGTTTTGACAAAAGACAGTGACTGACACTTTTTGACCCAAGGGGAAGGGGATGCCTTAAAAGACGTCCCCGATTTCTTGTGATCAAAAGGAAAGACAGACGTAGGGCTAATTAAGACAGACAGTCAGTTCTGGTTTGCACTTATGTACAAGGGAAAACTCACAAGAAATGTTCAATGCTTTGTCTCGAGTTGTACCTCCCAGTGGGAGTCAAATTCTCTTGTATGTGGATGACATTCTGGTAGCGGCTCCTCTGGAGCGACAATGTAAAATTGACACCTTGGCTCTGATGCATTTCCTCGCAGAACAAGGTCACAAGGTTAGCAAAATAAAATACAACTTTTGAAAAACAAGGTGAAATACCAGGGTTACATTATATCTCAAAAAGGCAGACATCCAGATGAGATCCGAAAAGAGGCCATCCTTCAAGCCCCCAAACCACGTAAAAATAAAGAAATGATGTAATTTCTTGGCATTTTTGTAGAGCATGGATAGCTAATTATGCTATGGAGGTGGTGCCTCTTTCTGATCTCATCTATGGTACACAAATGTCTGCAAAAGGTTCCATCCAGTGGAATGTGCAAGCAGAGGATGCATTTACAAAGGTGAAGCACCTCATTGTGGGTTCCTCTGTGCTTAGCCTACCCAATTACAGTAGAAACCCTTTAGCAGACTGTAGATTATAAAGAGGGGTACATGACTTCTGCTCTCACTCAGGTTTATGAGAACGAACACAAACTAGTTGCATTTTACTTAACTAATTTGCCCCACTGTGTACAAGCTGTAGTAGCAGCCTCGTTGGCCATACGGTCATCTGCATTGATAGTATTGTTCCACCCCTGGTACTTAAAGGTCTCACATGTTATTTAGGTGATCTTACTATAAGACAGAATCTCCTATTTATCTCCAGTCAGGCATTTATCATGTATGACTACACTTCTGGGACAACCACACGTTACAATCAAGAAGTGTACTACATTGAATCCTGCTACACTAATGCCAACACCTGGTGATGGGGATCCACATGATTGTGCAGCTCAAATTGATGAACGGGTACTCCCTAGGAAGGATCTCACTGATGTTCCCTTTCTAGATGCTGACATTACCTTTTTTGTTGATGGGTCGTGTAGAAAAAACAATAAATCAAACGGCTTATGCTATAGTAACACATGACCAGGTCATTGAAGCTAGACCCTTTCCCAGTTCCTATTCTGCACAACAAGCTGACATTATAGCCCTGTCAAGGGCCTGCAGTCTAGGGGAAGGGAAAAATAAATAGATATTTATACTGACAGCCAATACGCTTTCTCTACACATATTTGCCCAGCAATGGAAAAAAGGGGTATGATTACGTTGCCATGGGAAACCGATCACACAGAGATCTCATTCTTGCCCTTCTAGAATATGTACAAAAACCAGCACAAGTGGCTATTTGTAAATGTGCGGCACATAGAAAGGGAACAGATCCAATTACCCTAGGGAATGCACTAGCAGACAAGACAGCAAAGGAAGCTTCTGAAGGACAGCAATGACAAACATATACAGTTTCCCAAGGAAATGATGAGGTACAGAGAGCTATTGATGAAACATGGTTATCAGAAATGCAGAAAACATCACCGGCAGGTGAAAATCAAAGTGGTTATATACAGGGTCAACACTGGTCAATGGTATATACACATGTACAGAAGGTAAACCTAACTTATCTACATCACTATTCACGTATGCTGTGTTATTGAGTCATGGGTAGGCCCATACCTCAAAAGGAGGGATGGTACTGGGTGTACACAACATATGGGTTTTGTGAGGGGGTTAACTCGGTAGCGGGTGTGTGTGACCCCCTGGTTGGGCTCCCCACACAAAAACAGGGCCAGCAGACGGAGGTTGTGGTTTTCAAAATCAAAAGGTGCGGTTTATTTCTCTATGTACAGTGACAAAAACACAGCAAAGCCAAAAAGAAACAAACAAAATAAATCCTGGTCAGTTTGACCTCTGACTAAACATGCAGGTTTCCTAAACTAACAACTGGGATCAGCCTGGTGCTGTCCTAGTCCCTAAGTCCCTGGTTTAGTAAAAGTCCAAACAAATAGCCACACAGGCTTTGCCTCACCGCACAGGGGTTCACTCTCCCTAGACAGTCCACACAGGTCTGGTTCCAGGCATGAGCTAACATCTAATGAAGCTGGGAGTTCTTATAGAGGCCTAAATGAGCTGACAAGCTTCAGCTGGTCTCATCAACTCCCTGTCTCACGACGCCCAGCACTCTCCCTAGAGGTATGAGTCATTTATGAGCCCACTAGCCTCAGCTGGGCTTCATCAACTCCCTAGTTGTATAAGTCGGCATAAAGCCTGAATCTGGGAGAAATATATCTACCCCCCTGGATGCAACCAGGTGACTTTACCTTCCTGCTGTCACATACCCCCCCCTCTTGTTTTAACCTTGGGGTTGGAACACCAGCAATCAGGCATTCATGTACTCGAGACAAAGCATCCACATTCCCCATTTGAACGCCAGGGCGATGCTTTACTGTGAAGTTGAATTCCTGTAGGGCCAGGAACCACCTATTCACTCTTCTATTTGTCTCCTTGTTTTGAGCCATCCACTTTAACGGAGCGTGATCCGTAACCATGTCAAAGTGCCTACCTAGCAGATAGTACCGAAGGGAATCTAGAGCCCACTTCACCGCTAAACACTCCTTTTCAACCGTGGCGTAATTTACCTCATGGGACTTCAACTTCCTGCTGAGGTAAATGACTGGGTGCTCTTCCCCGTTCCAGACCTGGGACAATACTGCTCCTAACCCCACATCTGACGCATCACTTTGTACGACAAAGTCTTTAGAGAAGTCGGGTGAGTACAACACTGGCTGGCTACATAAGGCTTGTTTCAAGAATTGGAATGCTGCCTCAGCCTCGGGGGTCCATTTAATCATGACCGACCCTTTCCCTTTCGTCAGGTTGGTTAGGGGCACAGCCTTAGAAGCAAAGTGGGGAATGAAGCGCCGATAATAACCCGCGATTCCCAGAAAGGCTCGTACCTGCTTCTTGCTGTTGGGACGTGGCCAACTCTGGATGGCCTCGACTTTGTTGAGTTGGGGTTTTATTACTCCCCTGCCAATGGTGTACCCAAGATATTTGGCCTCCTCCTGCCCAATGGTACACTTCTTGGGGTTAGCCGTAAACCCCGCTTCCCGGATAGAGTCTAGGACTGCTTGCACTTTTGGCAGATGTGATGCCCAATCTGTGCTATGGACAATTACGTCATCCAGGTAAGCCGCAGCATACTTCCGATGGGGCCTCAGTATCTGGTCCATTTTCCGCTGGAATGTGGCCGGCGCATTCTGTAACCCGAACGGCATTCTCTTATATTGGAACGCCCCGTCTGGGGTTACAAATGCGGTTTTCTCTTTGGCCGACTTGGCCAGGGGAATTTGCCAATACCCTTTTGTGAGGTCAAGAGTCGTCATGTATCGGGCTGTTCCCAGCCGGTCGATCAACTCATCTATACGTGGCATGGGGTAGGTGTCAAATTTTGTAACTTTGTTCAACTGACGAAAATCGTTACAAAATCGCCAGCTCCCATCCGGTTTAGGCACCAACACAATGGGACTAGACCAATCACTTTGGGACTCCTCTATCACCCCTAAGTTCAGCATTTTCTGTACTTCCTCCCGTATTGCCTCCCGTCGGGCCTCTGGGATCCGATAGGGTTTTAACTTCACCCTTTCACCGGGGGGGGGGTAATAATATCATGCTCTACCCCAGATGTTTGTCCCGGCAGCTCAGAGAACACCTCCTTGTTGCGAAGCACAAACTCCTTAACCTCCTGTTGTTGGGGTTGTGACAAGGTGGCTGCTATTCCAACCTCCGGAATCACGCAACCAGTTTGAGCTGGTGACCAAGTTTCTGCGACTAGGGACTCTCTATCCCTCCAGGCTTTCAACAGATTAACGTGATATATCTGTTCGGGCTTTCGCCTTCCTGGTTGTCTGACCTTGTAATTCACTTCGCTCACTTTTTCCATTATCTCGTAGGGGCCTTGCCATTTGGCAAGGAATTTACTTTCAACCGTAGGGACAAGTACCAATATCCTATCCCCCGGGGAAAAGGTACGGGTCTTTGCTCCACGGTTGTACACTCTCTGCTGTGCCAACTGCGCTTGGGCCAAATGTTCCTTCACGATGGGCATTACCTGTGCAATTCGATCTTGCATCAGGGCGACATGCTCAATCACACTCCTGTGGGGAGAACTCTCACTTTCCCAAGTTTCCTTGGCAATATCCAACAGCCCTCTTGGGTGTCTCCCATACAGTAACTCAAAGGGGGAGAATCCCGTAGAGGATTGGGGCACCTCCCTAATAGCAAACATCAAATAAGGAAGTAGACAGTCCCAATCCTTTCCATCTCTATCCACCACTTTCTTCAACATTTGTTTTAGGGTTTTGTTGAATCTTTCAACCAGCCCATCGGTTTGGGGGTGATACACAGATGTACGCAATTGCGTCACTTTGAGCAATTTACACAGCTCTTTCATAACCCGGGACATAAAGGGTGTACCTTGGTCCGTAAGCAGTTCTTTACAAATACCCACCCGGCTAAAAACAAGAGATAGCTCTTTGGCTATGGTTTTGGCCGAGGTATTTCTGAGAGGGATCGCTTCTGGATAACGGGTGGCATAGTCCATTATAACCAATATGTACTGGTGCCCCCTAGCAGACTTGATTATAGGACCTACCAAATCCATTGCGATTCTCTCAAACGGGACCTCAATGATGGGTAGAGGGACCAGCGGGCTACGGAAATGTGGCATCGGGGCCGACCTCTGACACACAGGGCAGGAGGAACAATAATTTTCTATGTCCTTCATCACCCCAGGCCAATAGAATCTCTGTAATACCCTCTCTCGGGTTTTCTCTGTCCCCAGATGACCTCCAAGAATGTGCCCATGGGCCAACTCCAACACCAACTTCCTGTAAGGTTTGGGCACCACCAGCTGCTCAACGGTTTCTTCTGCCCTTTTTGCCACCCGATACAGTAGGTCCTTCTCTACGCTGAAGTATGGGTAAGTGCAGGTATTATCTGGGTTCACTAACTCGCCATCTATTTCCACTACGTTTTCCCGTGCCTTTATTAGGGCGGGGTCTTTTAACTGTTCTGTGGCAAAATTTTCCCTGTGAACCTCCAGATCAGAAAACTCCACAGACGGTAGGTTTTCGTCTGAGGAGGTGGGCTCCTCTCCAGTTTCTTGAGTCTCCCCTGCAAATACTGACAAGGGAAATTCTGCAGAGTCCTCACCACTCTCAGAGGAGTTCTGGCTATCACATTCCTGGTACATAGGGGCACCAGTGGGGGGCTCAGGATCATCCCACAGTTCCCAGAACTTCGGAAAATCCCTTCCCACAATGGCGTCATGCGGTAACTGAGATACTAAGCCCACTGGATGAGAGAGGGTACCTTTGGGGGTCTCAAAACACACTGTAGTCACTGGATACTCTCGGGTGTCCCCATGCACACAAATAACAGCTACCTTGCTATTCCCAGAGACCTCTGTTTTAACTAATTCAGCCTTTATCAGGGTCACAAGGCTACCTGAATCCAGTAATACCACAACATTTCTACCATTAATACACATTTTGCATAAATGTTTCTCAGTTCCTCGAATGGCAGTGCATGCGACTGTCGCACACAGCGACTGACGTCTGCCCGTCAGAAAGTCACACTGCATGGGTTCCTCCACAACCGGGCAATTGGCTGCAATATGTCCCGCTTGCCGGCAGCGGTAGCAAACGATCCTTCTTGCGGCCTCTTGAGCCGCTGATTTCCCAGGCTGTTCTCGCCAAACTTGGGGTAGAGCTCCCACCCTCTCACTCTCTCCACCCTCACCCCTTGGAATCCTCTTATCCGCCCCTGGGGATGGTCTGGTCTTAGGGTGGAAAGTCCGAGTGTCTCTGGAAGAGGCCGTCAGGTTCTCTGTAGCCAAGTATTTCTCTACACGATCCACAAGACCACCGGCCGTCTCTGGGTCTCCATGGCTTACCCACTTTTGGATGGCAGTAGGAAGAGCTCTCAAAAACCGATCCATTACAACACGTTCCACAATCTCTGGTGCGGACAAAGTCTCTGGCTGTAGCCACTTCCTGCTCAGGTGAATGAGATCATACATTTGAGACCTGGGGGGTTTTCCAAGCTGGAAAGTCCAGTTATGCACACGCTGAGCCCGGACAGCCAGGGTGACACCCAGCCTTGCCAATATTTCAGCTTTTAGCATCACATAGTCTTTTGCTTGGTCAGGCTCTAGGTCATAGTAAGCCTTCTGCGATTCACCAGTTAACAGAGGAGCCACCAGTCCAGCCCACTGCTCCTCAGGCCACTTTTCTCTTTCAGCAGTCCTTTCAAATGTGGTCAAAAATACCTCTGGATCATCCTCTCCAGTAATTTTTGTCAATAAACGACTCACCCCAAAGGACGCGGTATTAGTGGGACGGCTTTCCTCACTGGTCTGCGGACGTTGCTGCATTACTGCTTCCACTTGTTGTAGTCTCTGCTCTTGCTTCTGTAACAGGTCTATGAAGCGGGCCTCAGATTGCTGCTGGGCTTGTTGATGAGCTTGCTTCTGGGCTGCAAGGCTCCTTTGCAAACCTGCATTTGTCTGCTGTTGATTGGCATTTGCTAGAGCCAGCTGTTTCAGTATCTCCTCCATGCTGGCTTAAAAAAAACTGCCACTGGTTCTCCACCAACTGTGAGGGGGTTAACTCGGTAGCGGGTGTGTGTGACCCCCTGGTTGGGCTCCCCACACAAAAACAGGGCCAGCAGACGGAGGTTGTGGTTTTCAAAATCAAAAGGTGCGGTTTATTTCTCTATGTACAGTGACAAAAACACAGCAAAGCCAAAAAGAAACAAACAAAATAAATCCTGGTCAGTTTGACCTCTGACTAAACATGCAGGTTTCCTAAACTAACAACTGGGATCAGCCTGGTGCTGTCCTAGTCCCTAAGTCCCTGGTTTAGTAAAAGTCCAAACAAATAGCCACACAGGCTTTGCCTCACCGCACAGGGGTTCACTCTCCCTAGACAGTCCACACAGGTCTGGTTCCAGGCATGAGCTAACATCTAATGAAGCTGGGAGTTCTTATAGAGGCCTAAATGAGCTGACAAGCTTCAGCTGGTCTCATCAACTCCCTGTCTCACGACGCCCAGCACTCTCCCTAGAGGTATGAGTCATTCATGAGCCCACTAGCCTCAGCTGGGCTTCATCAACTCCCTAGTTGTATAAGTCGGCATAAAGCCTGAATCTGGGAGAAATATATCTACCCCCCTGGATGCAACCAGGTGACTTTACCTTCCTGCTGTCACAGTTTACAAAACTACTCTGAAAATTTTGTCTCACATATCCGATTTGTAACAGATACCATGCACAAGGTGCCCTAAGAGCCTTAAGGGGTCATTTCCCACAACCCCCTTATCTCTTTCACACAATATGCATGGATTTTATTGAATTGAACAAATGTGAGAATAAAAAGTACTGTCTGGTTATTGTTGATATGTTTACAAAGTGGGTGGAAGCTTTTCCTATGACACACCCGGATGGGCAGTCAGTAGCCAAAGTACTAATCAAAGAGGTGATTCCACGACAAGGGATCCCCTCGGTAATTTACAGTGACAATGGCTCCCATTTTGTGAAACGAACAATACAACAGATTGGTAAATGGTATAATATTGACCTGAAAAACCACTGTGTCTACCACCCACAATCTGCAGGCACAGTGGAAAGACATAATGGTACCTTAAAGAGTAAACTAAGAAAATTGATGGAGGAAACAGGAAAAAACTGGGTTCAGTGTTTGCCAATGGCATTGTTAAGTACAAGAATTACCCCTACTGCTAAGGGCCTAACACCGTATGAAATGTTGTATGGTAAACCTTATTATATTCCACAACTCAGAGCATTCGCTCGAGATGATGAGGAAATGGACTATGAACTGGCAAACTATATGAGAAAGTTGCTAACAACTAAAGAACTCCTATGCCCAAATTCTCTTACAGGTCAAGAGACTAAAACAGAACAAGAAGATCTTGTACAAACTGGAGATTGGGTCTGGATAAAAATAATAAAGAGAAAGACTTGGTCTGACCCCAGGTGGGAAGGACCCTATCAAGTACTGTTGTCTACACCCACCGCAGTGAAAATTGTGGAGCGAATACCTTAGATACACCTCACCCACTGCAAGAAGGCACATCATTTAAATAAAAAATCTGAATAACTGCCACACCACAGGAGAAGAGAATGGTACATTATGGACTCATAGGGGTGGAGGGAAGACCCAGAGAGAGACTAATGTTTGAACCAGGGTATTATACAATTTGATCTAAGTCAAGTCATAGACATTGGGAATCAAAGATATGTTTTTACGGGCAAATACTTATGTTCTACTCCAGAATGCAAGGGCTGATGTGTGGTGGTCAACAGATGATAATGGTTGGCTTGCTAGTTCTGCCGTGATCCCTAAACAAAGGAAGGATCAGGTAGAACGTATATCTATATACAGTGGAAGAGGGTGGACTGGTGATTGCCAGTCCCGTGATTGGCTTACACCTAATAAATGTAATCCCATCTCCTTGACAATAAAAAACCTGCAGGTATCAGATGCTGGAGTTTATGGTCTAGGAGTATATAGGCCCAGCCTGAGTGATCTACTAGGAAGAATTACTATTAAGGTTGTACTCCCTGGTCAGAACACCCCAGTCCCAGAGCCCACTCAGTTTCAACTTAATCCCTCCTTGTTTAAAACAGATTTTACCTACAAGGAACAATTAAGTATAGAAACAGGATTTGGAGACAAAAATGAGTGGATAGAATGGGTCAGATACACAACTCAATCTAAGGGGTTAAGTGATTGTATTTCTTGTGCAAACCCAAGACCACAACTAGCTACCATTCCTCTCCCTGAAGAGGAAACAGATTTAGCTTGTATAATAAGACTGTTTTCAGAAAATATTACTGGGTCTGAATGTGCAAATGAGAAAAAAAGATACCCTAAAACTAAAATGCAAAGTATACCCCCTTCAGTACAAGCATTACCAGGAAATTTTTCTTGTTTCTCTAACATAGACAAGGATGGTTCAAAGGTTGGCACCCTATCTCCTGAATACTGTGCGACCACAACATCAACTACAGACATTAAGTACCAACTAAAATGGTTTCAGGAACAGAAACGGCAACTGGCTGATGTGTGGTGGCTGTGTGGGGACAAGAAACTAAGGCTCAGACTGCCACCTAGATGGGAGGGTAGTTGTGCCCTTACCCGCCTGTTGCTTCCCTTTTATATTGTTCCTATGACTAATAAATTGATGAGACTACCAGGTAAACACTATTTTAAGAGACTTAAGTGTCCAGAATCATTTTGACAACCAGGTATATATAGACTCAATAGGTGTTCCACGAGGAGTTTCCGGATGAATTTAAAGCACAGAATCAAGTAACAGCAGGACTCACCTCACTCTTCCTATGGGTACAGCCCAATAAGAATGTCGACTGGATAAACTACATTTACTACAACCAGCAGAGGTTTGTGAATTACACCAGAGATGCTATCAAAGGTATAGCAGCATAATTGGACGCCACCTCTTTGACAGCGTGGCAGAACCGTATAGCATTGGATATGTTGCTGGCAGAAAGGGGCGGGGTATGCGAAATGTTCGGCACCTTCTGCTGCACTTTTATTCCAAATAATACGGCACCTGATGGAAGTATCACCAAGGCTTTGCAAGGCCTACAAATGTTATCCCAGGAACTAACTGAGAACTCTGGTGTAGAGAACCCCTTAACAGGACTCTTTGAAAAATGGTTTGGTAAATGGGGTGATCTTGCAAAAGGTTTGCTCATCTCTGTTGTCATGGCAGCCACGGTCCTTACGCTGTGTGGATGTTGCTGCATTCCTTGTATTAGAGGAATTCTTCAAAGACTGATTGACACATCACTAATAAAGACTATGTTTTTTCAGAACAACACTGAACTATACCCGGAACCTGATGAAGATGAACTTACAGTCCTTTCAAAAGACTTATTTGTCTAAATGATAATACCTGGTAAAATAAAGAACCTGGATATTTGAATTATTGACATTATAAGTATAAAAGGGAGCAGCTGTTAGAGAAATTAGAAATTATACTTTAAATGTCAACTATGAATATGCATATTAATATGACTATATCTTCTAAAGTTAAAATGTTTGCTTTATATAACTCTATTAATACTTAAATATGCTGAATAAGCTCTAATAGCCCTAATTACTGGAATAAGTCATATGACCATATTCTATTGTGCAAAGATGTGCTGACTCTTACATCTGTCAAACATGGGCTGCGAACCATGAGATAATTTATGTATCCATTGTATGAAATATCCTGTCATAAGGTGTAGGCTGAAAAAGGATATTTCCCTATTTCCTGCTGACGTCAGAATAAAGGTTGAAATTATACATGGTCAGGACGTTACGAGCAGGAAAAGGGAAGGTTTAGGGGTTATAAAAGCAGAATGTGAATCTATGACAGGCAGAAATGGATCTCTGAAGCAGAAAATATACATTTAACCATTTCTCTTGCATATGCAATAAAATATCTTGACTTGTAACGAGAGTTGGTCCGAAATTACTTGACATCTACCAAAACCTCCAGATCCTTCTCTACCATTGATTCCCCCAGTTGTACCCCCCTAGTATGTATGATGCATATTCTTAGCCCCCAAGTGCATAACTTTACATTTATCAACATTTGCCACTTAGTTGCCCAATTAGACAGTGCATTGAGGTTGACTTGTAAATTGGAGACATCCTGTAAGGACGTTAGTCCACTGCATAGCTTGGTGTCATCTGCAAAGACAGACATGTTACTTTTAATCCCAGACCCTATATCATTTATAAAGATATTAAAAAGCAAGGGTCCAAGCACTGAACATTGGGGTACACCACTGATAACCTTAGACCATTCCGAGTACGATTCATTAACCACTACTCTCTGAATTCTGTCTTGAAAGCCTGTAGACTTTACCTTACACATGAGCCATGTGTGGGGAACTGTGTCAAATGCTTTTTCAAAGTCCAGGTATACCACGTCCACAGCTACCCCTCTGTCCAACCACTAAAGAAGATAATTCTGTATTAAAAAGCCTTCCTATTCACATTTTTAAAAATGTTTTACAGCCTGTCCATGCATAAACATGCATTAAAATGCATATAAAAGCTTGGAAAATTGATGTGCATTGCCTTCAAATGATGTGCATATTAGGGGGCGTGGCCTGGACGGCATGGTGTGAGGACATGCATCCCAAGAGCTCTCCGCTCCCTGGGCTCCTTCACCTTTTTTTGTGGCCGCCTGCTGTGATCCCCTGCCGGCTACATAATGCCCACATGTCGCTGCATCACTTCTCAGCCACCCAGTAGTGGTAATGCTTCTGGAAGTGGGTTCCAGGCATTCTTTTCCCTGCATCAAGCGGGCTCAGGCCGCACAGCCAGGATGGCGCCGGGCCGCGAGACAGCACAGCAGGGCCTCCCTGCTCCCAGCGGTGGCTCTCCAGGGCTCGGGAACACACCGCAGGTGCAGTATTCCAGCCCCTCTGCTTCCACCCACTCTGCAGGTCATTTCTCCCCACACTCTGACCTCAATGCAGAAGCGTCTGACTGGAATCTTAAAGAGCACAAAGGAGCCCTCCCCACAAAGGCTGATTGCTGCTGTTGAACTGTCCTGCAAACAATGGGGATGGGTTCAGGGCAGATATAGTGGCATTGGGGAACAGGTTAGAAGCGGTGGAAACCGGCCAGGATCACCTTATGCAGACTGTTACCACTATTCAAGATCATACTAAGCATCATGAGGAGGTCCTGAATTCTCACCTTGATCAGCTTGATAACCATGAAAATAGAGAGCGCCGCCAGAACATCCGTATCAGAGGTCTGCCTGAAGCGACCCGGGCCCCTGACTTACTCCACACTGTGCAGGGTCAATTTCGCCAAATCTTGGGGGATGCTGCACCGGATATCATTGAGGTAGATAGAGTCAACCGAGCCCTCAGAACACGGACAAGCCAAGAGACGTTATTTGTAAGCTACACAAATATTTGGTGAAGGAAGCTATTATGAAAGCAACCCGTGACAAACCAGTCATTGACTTTGATGGCGCCCAACTCTCTTTGTTTCCTGATCTGTCATGTCGTACTCTGATGCCGCATACACACGATCGATTTTTTCGACGGTGAAAACACCGTTGAGAAAATCGACGTGAAAAACGAGGAACAGCTTGTTCCCCCCACACACGCCCGTTTTAAATGTCATTTTTTTTTTGGTCGAAAAAAACGACCGTGTGTGGGCTCTGCGGCAATGTTTCCCTATGGGAAAACATGTCGAAAAAAACGACGAGAAAAATTAGAACATGTTCTAATTTTTCTCGTCGTTTTTAATGCCGTTTTTCTCGTCGAAAAAAACGGCAGAAAGCCCACAGACGATCGTTTTTCTCGTCGAAAGAAAAAAAGTAGGATTTTTAAAACAGCTTACCTGTAAAATCCTTTTCTTGGAGTACATCACGGGACACAGAGCGGCATAGTCATTACTATGTGGGTTATATAGAATTACCTTCAGGTGCTGGCACTGGCAACTTCCAAAACAGGAAGTACCCTCCCCTATATAAGCCCCTCCCATCCGGGAGCACCTCAGTTTTGTAGCAAAGCAATACCTGTCCCCAAAAGAGGGGTGGGAGCTCTGTGTCCCGTGATGTACTCCAAGAAAAGGATTTTACAGGTAAGCTGTTTTAAAAATCCTACTTTCTTGTTCATACATCACGGGACACAGAGCGGCATAGTCATTACTATGTGGGACGTCCCAAAGCAATGCCAAATGAGAGGGGGGGGATATACCATACATAAGCTGGGCGCCATCAGGCATGAGGATCTTTTGCGGCCTGCAACACACTGCGCCCAAAGGCGACATCCTCCTGACTTCTAACGTCCACCTGGTAGAACCTAGTAAACGTGTGTACTGAAGACCATGTTGCGGCCTTACAAATTTGAGCCAGGGAGGCCTGGTGATGCACTGCCCATGAAGTTCCAACTGCTCTCGTGGAGTGCGCCCTAACTTTGAACGGAGGCGGTCTACTTCTCAAGCCATAGGCTTGTATTATGACCTGTCGAATCCACTTGGCTAAAGTAGATTTTGATGCTGCCTGACCCTTTCTGGGGCCTTCCGGCAGAACAAACAAAGAATCCGTTCTACGAATCTGAGCAGTGGCTTTTAGATAAGCTTTAACTGCTCTTACTACATTCAAAGAATGCAATAACTTTTCCTCTACCGAGCTCGGTTTGGGGAAAAAGAAGGAAGCACCACATCCTGGTTCAAGTGAAACCTCGATACCACCTTAGGAAGAAAGGCTGGGTGAGGACGTAATACTACTCTGTCCTCATGAATAACCAGATATGGCTCTTTACAGGACATGGCGGCTAATTCCGACACTCTTCTAGCCGAGCATATGGCTACTAAAAATATCAATTTTCTGGTGAGTAGAACCAAGGAAATGTGCCGCAAAGGTTCAAATGGCTGCTTCTGCAGAACCGACAGAACCAAATTTAGATCCCATGGACATATGGGAGCTTTATTCGGTGGAATAATACGAGTCACCCCTTGCATAAAGGATTTGACAAGTGAATGCATAGCCAGGGGCCTTTGAAATAGTATTGATAAGGCCGAAACCTGACCCCTGATAGTACTTAAGGCAAACTTCCTGTCTACAGCCCACTGTAGGAAGTCCAGAATTCTGCCTATAACGTACTTACGCTGATGCCACTTTCTGGCCTCGCACCAAGTGATGTACGCCTTCCAAACTCTATAGTAGATCTGCCTGGATACAGGCTTCCTGGCATTGATTATAGTTGATACCACAGAGTTAGAGAGACCTCTCTTCTTTAGGATGTGGGATTCAATAGCCAGGCCGTTAAACTTAGAGTTAGTAAGGAAGGGTGGTATATCGGCCCTTGCGAAAGCAGGTCCGGACGACGTGGAAGGGTCCAAGGACTCCCCACAGACATTTTGATGATCTCCGCGTACCAGGCCCTTCGGGGCCACGCTGGAGCCACCAAGATCACCGGCTTCTTTTCCAACCTGACTCTGCGAAGGAGTCGAGGCAACCATTGTAGCGGAGGGAATGCATATATCAGTCTGAACTGATTCCAAGGGAACACCAGAGCATCCGAGGGGATCCCTTGTCCGGGAGACAAATCTGTCCACCTTTGCGTTGAATCTGGATGCTAGCAGATCTACATCCGGTGTTCCCCACCGCTGACATATTGCTCGGAAGACCTCGGGATGAAGGGACCATTCCCCTGGGCATAACTGTTGGCGACTTAGAAAGTCCGCCTTCCAATTCTCCACCCCTGAAATGAAGACAGCTGACATACATGGGACATGCTTTTCTGCCCATTCCAGGATGTGACTTACTTCCCTCTGGACTGCACGACTCCTGGTGCCTCCCTGATGATTGATATATGCCACTGCTGTGGCATTGTCTGATTGAATTCTGACAGGGGACCCTTGGAGTCTGGATGCCCAGGCTACTAGGGCATACCGGGCTGCTCGTATCTCTAAGAGATTGATGGGCAGGGTTTTTACTACATTTGACCATCTGCCCTGGAGAGACCATTGCTCCAGTACTGCCCCCCAGCCTATAAGGCTGGCATCTGTAGTGACCACCTTCCAGGATATCGGACTGAAGGGTTTTCCCTTCTGGAGATTCTGGGGGATCAACCACCAGCAGAGACTCTTCCGAACGGAAGGGGACAAAGCCATCGGGAGGTCTAGAGCCTGAATTTTTCCGTTCCAGGCTGACAATATGGCCCTCTGTAAATTCCTTGAGTGGAATTGGGCGTATGGCACAGCTTCGAATGATGCTACCATCTTTCCTAGCAGCCTCATGCACAGGCGTATGGACGGCTGTCTTTTTGCACAAAGCAGACGGACCAAGCCCCTCAAAGAGGATACCTTGTCTAGAGGTAAGAAAATCTTCCTCTGGTCTGAATCCAGCCGTAGCCCTAGATATACCAGGTTTTTCACTGGCTGTAGGGCTGACTTGTCCAGGTTGATGACCCAACCGTGAGATTCTAGATACTTGATTGTATCGACAATTACCACTTCTAGCTTGGCAACTGAGTGGTCCATCAACAACAGGTCGTGTAGGTATGCCATTATCGTTACACCTCGTGTTCTTAGATCGGCCAACAGTGGGGCCAGAATTTTTGTGAACACTCGTGGTGCTGTGGCCAGACCGAATGGTAAGGCTCTGAACTGAAAATGGTGCCCTTCTACTGCAAAGCGTAGAAATTTTTGATGACCTGGAAAGATGGGAACATGCAAGTAAGCATCTTTGATGTCGATCGAGGCTAACCATTCCTCCCCCTGTAGGGCAGCGGTGACCGATCGGATCGACTCCATCCGGAAGGACCGGACGTTTAGAAATTTGTTTAGACTCTTTAGGTCCAATATGGGTCTTATGTCCCCGTTTGGTTTCGGGACTGTGAAAAGGTTTGAGTAGAAACTCATCCCCCACTCTTCCATAGGAACCTCCATAATTACTCCTTGGAGCAATAGTTGTTCTAACGCCACTAGGAGACACCTTCTTTTCAGAGGGTCTTTTGGCATGCCTGACCACATAAAATGGGAAGGAGGAGACTCTTTTAACTCCAACTTGTATCCCCGAGTTACTGCGGAGAGCACCCATCTGTCTTTGATCGTCTCCCGCCAGGTCTCTGTGAACAACTGAAGTCTTCCCCCCACCCGTTTGAGTGGGGGCAGCCCTTCATAGGCTTGACTTGGAGGCTGGTTTAGTACCTCTTCGGATCCAGGGTTTCTTATTACCCTGTGACTGTCCCTGATTTTTACCTCCTGAGTATGACCGAGGAGGCCGTCGGAACTGCTTAGTAGCAGACGTCCCAGGGATAGGAGAGGTAGTCCTCTTAAAAGACGGACCCCTAGACCTCTTTTTAATTGGTAAGAGAGTACTTTTACCACTGGAAATCTTCTGGATATATTTATCCAGGTCTTCGCCAAAAAGGCGTTCTCCATGAAATGGGAAGCTAACTAAGAGCTTCTTACAGGGAGCCTCAGCAGACCAGTTCTTGAGCCACAGAAGCCTACGCATATGTACCAAAGACAGCGTGAGGCGGGAGGCCTGATGGATAGAATCCTTGATGGCGTCAACCGCAAAGCATAATGCTCTAGGCAGATCAGCCAGAGCCTGGGCCTGCTGGTCTGGCAAATCCCTCAGGACCATTTTCATTTGATCCTTTAAAGCTTGGCAGACCCCAATAGCTGCCACTGCTGGCTGTGTAACAGCCCCTGCTGTGGAAAAAGCAGATTTTAATAAAGATTCCAATTTTTTATCTACTGGATCTTTGAACATTTGAACATTATCTACTGGACATGTCAGTGATTTGTTCACAGAAGAAATGGCTGCGTCCACCGTAGGAACATTCCATCTCTGGGTGAACTTTTCCTCCATGGGATAAATCACCTGAAATTTCTTAGGTGGAACAAATAGTTTATCAGGATGTTCCCAGTCCTGGTATATAAGTCCTTCCAATAATGGATGAATTGGAAAGGAGCAATTAATCTGGGGAGCTTTTAGCGACCCCAACGAGGAGACAGCAGTAGTTGATGGTTCAACAAGAGGCATTTTAAATGCAGATCGAACCATGTCAGTTAGGGTCTGGACCCACAATCTTTCAGTCTGTGATGCTGAAAATGGTTCATCTACTGTCGATTCCTCAAAAACAGAGTTAACCTTCTCCTGATCCCCTTCAGGAAGGTCAGTCCCTTCCTGGGACTGTTGCTCTGCCAACAGGCACTCTAATGGAGGGGATGGAGATCTGGCGCGCTTTCTTTCCTGTAGAGAAGAAGCGATCAATGCTGCCAATCTCTGCTCCAATCCCTCCAGAGTTGAGGCAAAAACCTCCTCTGTTATATATGCAGGAGCAGGTGGACTGAGGACAGCCGCAGTACCTGGCACTCCCGGGGGTTCCTTATGGGTATTAACCTCTGATTTCTCAGGGGAGGAAGGTGCAGATGACTGCTCCAGATCCTCAGAGCCCGATGGAGACCCCCTACACTTCCTGAGAGGTATATCTCTGAGTTTTTTAGGCGGCATATTCCTTAGTTCAAAGCTGAGGTATTCCAGCCGCAATACACCCCTTTACTGAAATAGTCTAATGCAATTTGCTGCTATGTACATCAGTGGGTGTCTACTAATGCGTCTTTCTGGGGATGCCTGTATCAACCGCCCGCTGTAAGCCCCTATACCATGCTACCAGCTCCTTTTCATGCTCTGTTTCCATAGCAAGCAGCGTGGACTGAGTCCTTTTATCTTGCTGGGACGCCCGCACATGCGCAGAAGCGCTGGGCGCACAGAGCGCGTCATCCGCCAGGCTCCGCCCCCTTTTTTGAAGCTAAATCTTATAAAAAGAAAGCGTGTGTGCGCGCGCACGCGCGTGCACGTGTGCGCTCTTGGCGCCATGTAGGGAGAGGAGCCAGGGTCCCTGTTTCACCAGGACTCGGGGATGGAAGGAAACTACTTGGCAGCATGACAGAGGAATGCAGCTTCCCTGATAGAGAGCTCACTCATCTGCCTGGACTTTCACCATGGAAGGAATAGTCCCAAGAAAAAAAGACGTTCCACAGCGGCCTCTAGTGGACAAACGCAGGTACCGCACTTTTGTCTTTTTTTTTTTTTTTTTTTAAAACCTCCTTTATGAAAAACATTTCTAGGTTTACAGTTTTTAAAACTTCCTTTATGAAAAGACATTTCTAGGATTTCTTAGGCATATACAGCTATTAGCGGGAATACCTTTAGGTAACAGGCAGAAAGACATATTAGGCTTGGGGGTCCCCTCAATAGAACCAAGTTCCTGAGGGGCCCCCACTTACCTTTTCCCCGCCGCAGGACTTTGTTTGGTCCACAGAAGCCCAAACTTCACCTCTCACGGCAGGCATTGTACTAGACCTTCAGGGACCGGGTTCCCAAGGATTCCACTCCCCTGGACCTGTATAGCACCCTGCACAGATAGCCTCTTGGTTTTGGGTATGACCAGAGCTCTGGATCCCAGGGTCCAGCCCTCCTAAGAGAGGCATTACAGGCAAAACCTTGCTCTTCTCTGCAAGGCCCGGGTACCGACCGTTTAGCTATGAAGCTTTTTTGGTCGGATCCGGAATAGCTTGCTAAGGCCCAGAGAACCTGTACACAAGCCCAGATGAATACATGTTAACCTTGGCCAACACCTTAGACACTGGCAAAAAACTGAGGTGCTCCCGGATGGGAGGGGCTTATATAGGGGAGGGTACTTCCTGTTTTGGAAGTTGCCAGTGCCAGCACCTGAAGGTAATTCTATATAACCCACATAGTAATGACTATGCCGCTCTGTGTCCCGTGATGTATGAACAAGAAATGTAGTTTTTCTCGACGAGAAAAACGGCCGTGTGTACGCGGCATGACACAGCGCTGAGCTGTCCGCCCCCTGCTGGAGGCCCTGCGCTTGGTGGATGTCGCCTACCACTGGGCTTTCGCCTTCCACCTCACTGCTTCTCGAAATGGAGAAATGGCAGTCCTCCGAACTAAGGATGATCTACAATATTTCATGGAAACGCTGGTTCTCCCCCCAACTGATTTTCCTGACTAGAGGCTGAACAGCTCTATACCCCTTCCACAGCGTCCTGAGTGCTGCCGTAAAGCTCCAGCCACGTCTCGCCGCAGGAATCGTCAGGGCAGGCACAGGAAGAAAAGAAGGCTAGACGGCTGCACTCCTGTGCAATTTCTTTATTCAAGTGCTTGATACAAAGGTGAACTACAGGTATCAGCTTACATGTTTCACACCAAGGTCGGGTGCTTACTCATAGAGCAGACGAAACCGAAGCCCAGCTCTCTCCCTGCTTTCTTGATCCTTCATGGACCTACACATAGCGTGAGTTACCTGTTTAAGTTGTGTTAATTGTTGAGGAGGGCCAGTTGGGTGTAATCTTGGGACAAATTCTTTGTTTTAAGTCAGGGGTTCTTTTTCCTTATTTTTCCCACTTTTTGATTGCCCCGACCTCCTCACCGTCCAACCAGACTACTTACTGCACCATGTGGACTAATTTGGCGGGCAGCTGTCAGTTTTCTTTTTTTCTGCCAACTCCATGGCCGCTAGTTTGATGTTACGTAAATGTTATTTTTCATGTTTGCCCGGGGAGCACTGGATACTCCACTTATGTCCCCAGTCATTTGCCCCCCATTAGGTGGGCCCCGGACTGTGGGACTCGATATTCTGCCTAGTTGCAGATGGGCAGAGGGCCCTAGGTGGGGAATGTACTCCCTTCCCTGGACCCCTCCCCCCCTTTAGTTGGTTAACGCTGTGAAGTCCCTTTCTTCATTTTCTGATGTGTATTGTTTGCTTGTGTTTTTTTCTCTCCTATTTAGGTGCACTTGAGTGCTTAACCTCAACCAACGATGTTATGGGATGCTGTGTAGTCCCTTTCTTCATTTTCTGGTGTGTATTGTTTGCTTGTGTTTTTTTCTCTCCTCTTTAGGTGCACTTGAGTGCTTAACCTCAACCAACGATGGGCCTCTTCACGGGACGTCTTTTGCCTATCCCAGTGACAGATGCAGTTATGGTTTACATTACTGTTGGTCCTACCTAGACTTATACAATGGCTGATAGTTTGAAAATTGTGTCCTTGTCAGGGCTGGGCTCAGCCCTTCCTTCTCTGAGCTGGCTGCTCCGCTGTCGGCTAATTGCCAGCTCCTATCTCTCCACAGTGACTCACCTGTTAATGATCCTGCTCGTCAGTCCTGCCTACTTAAGCCGTCCAGCTCAGTTGATCTCTGCCTTCACCTTGGTCAACATCACAGAGACTATCTCCTACGTTCCTGTTGAAGACTTGCTTGGCTGACGTTCCTTCTGGCTCCAGATCCTGCTTGCTGTTCTACTGCGTTTATCTCTGGCTCTCTGACATTTGGCTTGGCTGACTATCCGATCCGGTTCCTGAACTCTGGCTATGTTTTGACTACGCTTACTCTGTTTACCTTTTTATTATTATTAAACAAGTGTGATTTAACTGTACTTCTGTCTCGGTCCAATTCATGGCTTCTGAGAGTAGGTGAAGGCCATGAATTCAGAAGATGCAGTCAATCCACTTGTTGGTAATATTTTTTCCAGATTGGATGACCAGGATCACTGCATGGATCAGTTTGCCATGGCGTTACAAACGCTCCTGAGTCGTACGGCTCACCTGGAATCTCCCACTGTGGCTGCTCCGGTACAACCTGTTGCAGGCTGCCCCTGCTGCTGCTCTAGTCTCTGTGCAGGCACCCGCCTCGAGTATTACCTCTATAGGAGGTATGTCTGGTTCCGCTCCACTTCCCCAGCAATTTGGGGGCGATCCAGTTCAATGCAGAGGGTTTCTCAACCAGGTTGAGATACAGTCATGGCCGAAATTTTACCATGACTGTATATTTTGAGATGCTGCCCCAGGCGTTTCCCACGGACAGAAGCAAAGTAGGTTTCGTGATTTCTTTGCTTTCTGAGACAGCCTTGGCCTGGACAGACCCTCTATGGGAGATGCAAAAACCCGTTGTCCAGAGTTACCCAGAATTTGTGGCTTCCTTCAAAAGGGTATTTGACGTTCCCGCACGCTCCGCTTCTGCTGCCAAGAGCCTCATGTCCATCAAACAGAGATCGGGAACTGTTGCCGATTATGCCATTGAATTTCGTACTCTGGTAGCAGAGGTTGCTTGGAACAATGAGGTCCTCGTGGCTGCCTTTTCTCATGGTCTCTCAGGTACCATCAAGGATGAGATAGCAGCCTGAGATACTGTATACCCACTGAGCTGGAGAAGTTGATCACAATTGCCATCCTCATTGACTCCAGACTCAGAGAAAGACTCTCTTTTAAGGAGCGCTTGCGGAAGACTCCTGTAAAATTGTCTCCAAGTTTTGCAGTCCCACCCTTGCCTCCCTCACCTCCCATGCCTCCTGGTACCAAGTCAGTCAGTGAAGGTGAACTCATGCACTTGTGCTTCACGCGTCTCTCTGTGAAAGAGAGAGCCCTTAGGAGGAGGGAGAGATTGTGTCTATTGAGGCCAGGCTGGTCACTTTTTGAAGTCTTGTCCTACCCGTCCATGGAACGCCCGAACCTTGAGGTCCTGTCACGGACAGACCTTAAGTGGCGTTGTTTCATCTCCAGTTATCCAGAAGGATAAGTCCCTGGTTTTGGTTACCCTTTGTAAGTGGGCGTGAGTGGTCACCTGTCTACAGCTCACTATCCACACTGATATAACCATCTGTATATTAGATAGGGGTTAAGTATATATGGGCATGCCCTTTGGTTGAGAGGAGGAGTGGCCTGTGGTGGGTGGAGCTGTAGACAGGTGACCACTCACGCCCACTTACACATGGATATAAAGGAGTCCAGAGAGGGGTCCAGTCACTCTCACTTTTTGGCTCTGAGGAAGAGGGTGCGCCCTCGCAACGCGTCAGCCGTAGCTGTAATATCTGTCGTCTGGACTCTCTGGTCATCTGGTTCCAGCAGGAGGCAATCCCCTTTGATGGAATGGTTATGTGCCTACTATCATACTTGCTTTGTGAGTATTTGTAATCTTTTAACTTACTTTTAATAAACCTAGCCATTGGTAATGCACTAGGTCGGTGCGCCCTCTTTTTTCCTTTTACATTTTAGTCTTAAAGAATACCAATTATTCTGAGGAGGGCAGCAAGATTCCTGGTCATTTCCTTTCCTACGGAACACTCTGGTTGTGTCACTAAGAGACCAAAATTCCAAGCGCAGGAGACTGTTTGTGTGTAGGAGACCTCTACAGCCTGCCCATGTGACTCATGAGACTGTTCCATTGTCCATTGCCATAGGGGCTCTTCACCATGAGATAATCCAATTCCAAGTTATTTCCTCACCTAAGTTTCTGCTGGTTATTGGTTATCCTTGGTTACAGAGGCACAACCCTTAATTTGATTGGCTCTGTGCTGAGGTTCTGTCCTGGTCGCCACAATGCAGTAAGAGATGCTTCCAGAAGGTAGCCAAGGTCTTGTGCACCTTTTCACTCTCCTCCCTGCCGGGGGAGTACTGCGATTTTAGCGATGTCTTTGTCAAAGGTCAAGCCGGTACTTTTCCTCCACACCGGTCATATGATTGACCTTCAACCTGGTGCCATACCCCCTCTTGGCCGGGTTTACCCTTTGTCGGTCTTGGAGGATAAGGCCATGGAGGAGTATGTTGCTGACGCACTTTCTCAAGGTTTCACCCGCAAATCCTTGTCTCCTGCTGGTGCTGGTTTCTTCTTTGTGAAGAAGAAGAGTGGTGAACTGAGACCTTATATTGATTATAGGGGTCTCAATCATTTCACGATTAAGAATGCCTATCCGATTCAGTTGATTACGGAGTTATTTGACCGCCTCACGGGAGCAACGGTTTTCACAAAGCTTGATTTGAGAGGGGCATACAATCTCATGAGGATTGAGGCGGGCGACGTGTGGAAAACAGCGTTTAATACCAGAACAGGTCATTATAAGTATCTCGTAATGCCTTTTGGCCTTTGTAACGCTCCGGCAGCTTTCCAGTTTAGTAACGATGTCCTCTGAGATTTGTTGCAGTTATGTGTGGTGGTTTATCTCGACAATATCCTCAAATTTTCCAAGTCCCTGGAGAACCACCACACAGATGTCTGTCGTGTGCTTCAGAAACTAAGAGAGAACAATCTCTATTGTAAATTGGAGAAGTGCGAATTCCATCGTAAACAGGTTTTTCGATGGACCCAGAGAAATTGTCAGCAGTCCTACAGTGGCCTTGACCCGTGGGTTTACGTCCTCTGTAGCGTTTTCTTGGCTTTGCCAACTATTATCGGAAGTTTATTTGTAACTTCTCATCTCTGGTCAAGCCCCTGACTGATATGACCAGAAAGGACGGTAACCTACAGAGTTTGTCTCCGGAGTCCATTAAGGCCTTTGAGAGTCTCAAGGCTGCCTTTGTTTCTGCTCCTGTGTTGGCACATCCTGATCCTACGTTGCCTTTAAATTGAAGTTGATGCTTCTGAGACTGGAGTTGGTGTCCTTCTGTCTCAACACCCTAGCTCTGAGAGCGCTATGCATTCGTGTGACTACTTTTCCAAGAAATTGTCACCTGCGGAGTGCAATTACGAGATTGGTGACAGAGAGCTGTTGGCGATCATTTTAGCCCTGAAAGAATGGAGACATCTCCTCGAAGGTACCACTGTGCCGGTTCTCATTCTTACTGACCATAAGAATCTCACATTCTTGTCTGAGGCTAAACGCCTCTCTTCCAGAAGGGCGCGATGGGCTCTTTTCTTGTTAAAGGGGTTGCTCCACCGGAAAAAAAAAATTAAAAGCCAGCAGCTACAGCTACAGCAGCTGCTGGCTTTTAATATTTGGACACTTACCTGTCCTGGAGTCCAGCGACGTCCGCAGCAGAGGACGAGCGACTGCTCGTCGCTCTGCTGCTCCCCCCGCCATCCTCGCTGAGGGAACCAGGAAGTGAAGCCCTGCGGCTTCATGCCCGGTTCCCTACGGCGCATGCGCGAGTCGCGCTGCGCAGTTCTGATTGGTGCTCCTGTGTTCTGGGAGCCGAGTGTCTCCCAGAACACCAAGGGAAGTCTGCGGGAAGTGACGTAACTCCCGCAGATTCCCGGAGACAGGACTCCCGGATGTGGGTGAAAATACCTGTCTTAGACAGGTATCTTCACCCCCCTCCCCCCTGAAAGGTGTCAATTGTGACACCGGAGGGGGGAGGAATCCGATCCGCGGAAGTGAAAAATTAGGGTGGAGCTCCGCTTTAAGTTTTAATTACATTGTCTCATTCTTACCCGGTACTAAGAATGTAAGGGCTGACGCTTTGTCACGACAATTTTCCTCCACTTCCAAGATGGAGTCGGTTCCGGTTCCTGTGATTCCTCCTGATCGTATTCTGGCTACGGTTCACACTGTTATAGAGTATATGATCAACTGTAACTCCATTTTGTCTTTTGTCTTCCATTTCATAGTTCTTGTTTTTAAAAGAATGTACGCGGCATTAGACTTTTATTTAAGCCAAAGTTTTAATTAGAACTCCTTGTGTTTAGGCCAGCTGTGTCCTTGAAGATAATGTTATCTTTATGTCCTTGTAAGATAGTGTTTTTTTTCCAAGGTATCTTGCAGCTGCTGAAACCAGTTAGATGATGTCATCTTTCCTGGGTTTCTGCACCTGCCGAGACTGAAGCCTCGTACACACGAACGAGTTTCTCGGCAAGAAACGTCAAGAAAACTGCCGAGATAGCTTTCTTGCCGAGAAAATTGTTCGTGTGTATGGTTTCTCGTCGAGAAAACTGACCAGAATCTCAACGAGAAAAATAGAGAACCAGCTCTCTATTTTCTCATCGAGATTCTCGTCGGCATGTTTCTCGATGAGAAAAGTGTGTGTGTGTGTACACTTACCTGTCGCCATGGAAACCCACGCATGCTCGAATTGACTTTGACGCATGCGCGGTAGCTTCCTAGGCATAGGTAGGGTGTAGCAAGATGGCGGCGACGGCATCGAATGTGACGAGCGCACGCTCGTCGTAGTCGATGACCTCACCGCGTTCGCTCCATTCAAAGAACCGCGGGTTCTTTGAATGGAGCGTGTGTACACTCGGCCGGGACAAGTTTCTTGTCCAAGAATCTCGTCAAGAAAAACAACGAGTTTTTTCATGACAAGATTCTCGGCCGTGTGTACGAGGCCTAAGTGAATGATGTTGTCTTATCTGAGTTTCTAAGCACCTGTCAAAACTAGTGAAATAATAAATCTCTGTAGAAACCTGCTTGACCCTCAGAAACCTAGGAGTAAGTCTACTTTTATAAGCTGTAGCCCTTAATAAAGATTTCAGACTTGCTTTGCACATTGCCTGCTGTGTGTGTGTCATTGAAGTCTCCAGAATTCTGATTGCGGTCACTGTGGATTTACCAGGATAATGCCGCGTACACACGATCGATTTTTTCGACGGTGAAAACACCGTCGAGAAAATCGACGTTAAAAACGAGGAACAGCTTGTTCCCCCCACACACGGCCGTTTAAATGTCATTTTTTTTGGTCGAAAAAAACGACCGTGTGTGGGCTCCGCGGCAGTGTTTCCACTTCATTACTTTCCCCTATGGGAAACACTGCCGCGGAAAACATGTCGAAAAAAAACGACGAGAAAAATTAGAACATGTTCTAATTTTTCTCGTCGTTTTTAATGCCGTTTTTCTCGTCGAAAAAAACGGCAGAAAGCCCACAGACGATAGTTTTTCTCGTCGAAAGGAAAAAATTTTGTTTTTCTCGACGAGAAAAACGACCGTGTGTACGCGGCATAAGAGGGTGGTTGACTGTCCAGTAATCAATCCCTTTCAGTGGGGGCTCATTCGGGATAAGCTATTATTCTACGGTAAGTCTTTTTTTTGTCTTATCTGACAAATTAATTTTCTTGCCGTGGCTCTGATAAAGCTTTAGTCCTGTTTAAATTGTATACAAAGGAGACGGACCATGCCTACATAGACTAATATAGATAAAAGGTCTTTGGCAGACCTATGAAGTCCTTTTGGTAAGGACATAGATAAAAGGTCTTTGGCAGACCTATGAAGTCCTTTTGGAAGGACACAAATATTTAAACAGTACTGTTGTTCCTTTTGGTAAGGAGAATAGTCTATGAGGTGAATCCACCGCGACCCAAAACTTTTCTACTTATTCTTTCTGACGCTTAGAAGTATAAGATAATTTGTTGTGTGGGTCAGACGACTGTAAGGTAAGACAGTCGTTCCCCACTGTCAATATGGGTCACAAACATGGTACAGAAGTTCCTCCCCCTCCTCCCAACCCTGGGGAAACATGTATAGATTATGTAGCTAGGGTTATGAGTTCATAGTCCCCTGGGTATCAAATTTATCGGGGTGGACTGAAACTATGCATAGCTCTGATCCTTTCCCCCGGGATGGTGATAATGATGAGTTTCACATGGACATGGTAAATGGTCTACAAAGAGCGGTGTCTCAGATGCACGGATATGAAGAGGTCAGTCTACCCACATCCCTAAATACATACAGAAAAAAAGTGCACTCCAAAGAGGGCGGTTCCTCAGTGGGACTTTTAAGGCTGTCTGTTGAAAACCTCTATACAAAGTAATGAAGTACAATAGTATTTGTCATGAAGACTTATTTATTAGAAAAAGTTGTATACAAAAATATATGATATGAAGGGCTGCTACTCTATACACACAACACGTATCCAAGTGACCAGTGAGCAGGCAGTCTAGGCTATAATTTTAGCCCTCTGGTGCGGCTTTTGCGAGGCAACACTACCAATTCAGGCACTTTTTGAACCTTGGGAAGTCACCCCCTTCAAACAGATAACAGTTTTACTGCGCCTGTGTCGTGGGGTCAGTGCTGGACACTCTCTACGCCCTTTGTGGGCCAAACCGTTCACCGGGGCCAGACCATCTGGACTGGGGGTCCACCGTTGTCGCCCGCCAGTCCGTCCTTCCAGGGAATAATAACATCATCAAATCAGAACTACAGTGCTTTTTAAAAAAAAAATGTATTTTATTTTTGCTACTACCAAGTCACACGTATGCACCCAACACATATGATATCATTCATCACTAAAAGGTGCAGCACCCCACCCCTGAAGAAGAGGCTGTACAATCAAAAGGTCTTGAAACGTTGGGTACCTGTCCCACCCTTGAGACAGAGCCGGGTCCTGTACTACATTCTTTCTCCCTTTTTTGTGCAATCAATGATATCAGTTTCTATGCGTTGTGATTGTTCTTTTTCATCATGTATACACTGGTCACTTGGATACGTGTTGTGCGTATAGAGTAGCAGCCCTTCATATCATATATTTTTGTATACAACTTTTTCTAATAAATAAGTCTTCATGACAAATACTATTGTACTTCATTACTTTGTATAGAGGTTTTCAACAGTCACCCTTAAAAGTCCCACTGAGGAACCGCCCTCTTCGGAGTGCACTTTTTTTCTGTGGTAAATGGTCTATGTCTGGGAAATAAAAAGGCGTTTCCCTAGTAATCCGGGGACCCACAATGGGACATGACTTATAGGAGGGAGGGGAGAACTGGTTAAAATGTGGCCGTACTGGTTCCCGCGGGATAATAAGAAACAAAAGAAACCCAACAAATGTTTAAGTAAGGAGAATTATGAGAGAGAGCACAGGGAAGAGGCAGATAAAAAGAGACCAGACCCAACTGCCCCTCTCCTTCCATTTAACCCTCCACCATACACAAACAAAATCTATCCCAGTCTCACAAAAGAAGACATAGATCTTCCAGCATTTCTTGAATCTGTAGATAAATTCAATGCTGCTAATGTAATTAATGTCATGCTTAAAAAGATTTTCACAGTTGTAGGTTTTACATGTTAGACAAGATACTGTATTTCTTTCAGTATGTGTGTAGGAGATTAAAGGGTAAAGTGCCATTTTGGACACAGCTGTCTGCACGTAGGAGCAGAAACACAGTTAAATCACTTTTGTGACAGTTCATCAGTACTCTATATCTCTAAGGGGCCTGTTTAGGGAATTAGCTCAGCTCAACAGCAACAAGCCCCTGCCCCGGTTCAGCAGCAACAAGTTCTGCAGCAACAGGAAGATAGATCAGAAAGTCCCATAGTGACTGTCAGTCAAATGGATTCTGATGTTTCAGGGGATTCTGACACAGAAACTACAGAGCAGGGCACTTCAGGGAGACATAGAACTACACTAAGTAAAAAGAAAAAAAAAGAAACTTTATCAGAAGACATTGGAGGAAGCTCATGCAATACTTAAGGAGTTTACAAGAGAAATAAGATGAGCTTAAAGAACATATAACTCCCTCTAAGTCAGAGTGGAAGACAATATGGGAATTAATGGGATACTCACCAAAACTTTCAAAACCCCTCCCCTCCCAGTAGTAAATGTAGAACGCGGATCCGTGTTGTTGCACCACAGTTTCAGAATAATACCAAACTGCCCTGTTAATCTTTTGGGGAGAGACTTACTAGGTAAGTTGGGTATTAGAATGGAGATAACCAATCAGGGAGGTGTGATTGCTCATTCTAAAAAGGTCCCCATATGGCCTATAATGTTGTATACTGAAGTGCAAGAGACAGACACAGGACTCCCCAGTGATTCTGACAAAGTATGGTGAGAGAGTGCTCTAGATGTAGGGCTCATCTCCTGCACCCCATACAAGGCCACCCTCAATAAATGGGCATAACCTATTTATCACAAACAGTACCTGTAAAGGAACATAGCATGACAACCTCCATTTTGAGTTCATGAATTGAACAAAAGTTGAAACTCATATTTAAAGTTTCAAACTCATATAAGTTTTTTTTTAAATGTACTTATTTCTGTGTAAAAGTTTCCATGGTCATTTAGGCATATACCATATCTATGGACTTTGCCCTAGCTCATGTTTGTTTAAGATAAGTTAAGTATAGTTCTACGACACCTGTGTAAACACAGAAAGCATATATTTATAACACATATGTTGAAGTTCACATCTATGTAAGATTTTTGTTTCATTAGCGAAATGTTACCTGAACTTGTAACACGTACTAGCTAATAGGAAATTATTAACCTGAATTTGTATCATGTAAACTCCTCCCATCCCCACTTTTTGTTCCCTAGAACTGCATAAATACCGAGATGTTAAGCTGATTAAATTAGACATCATTTGGGCACATTACAAAAGCTGCTTCCTGTGTCATTAACTACTTCCTTACTGGGCACATATACCCCCTTCCTGCCCAGGCGAAATTTCAGCTTTCAGCACTGTCACGCTTTGAATGACAATTGCGCGGTCGTGCGACGTGGCTCCCAAACAAAATTGACGTCCTTTTTTTCGCACAAATAGAGCTTTCTTTTGGTGGTATTTGATCAACTCGGCGGTTTTTATTTTTTGCGCTATAAACAAAGATAGAGAGACAATTTTGAAAAAAAAGCAATTTTTTTTGATTTTTGCTATAATAAATATCCCAATTTTTTTTGATTTTTTATTTTCCTCAGTTTAGGCCGATACGTATTCTTCTACATATTTTTGGTAAAAAAAATCGCAAGCGGCGTTTATTGATTGGTTTGCGCAAAAGTTATAGCGTTTACAAAATAGGGGGTAGTTTTATGGCATTTTTATACATTTTTTTTACTAGTAATGACAGCGATCAGTGATTTTTTACGTGACTGCGACATTATGGCGGACACATCGGACACTTTTGACACTATTTTGGGACCATTCACATTTATACAGCGATTAGTGCTATAAAAATGCACTGATTACTGTATAAATGTGACTGGCAGGGAAGGGGTTAACACTAGGGGGCGAGGAAGGGGTTAAATGTGTGCCCTATTAGTGATTACTACTGTGTGGGGGAGGGGACTGACTGGGGGAGGTGACCGATCTGTGTCCCTATGTACAAGGGTCACAGCATCGGTCCCCTCTCCCTGACAGGACATGGATCTGTGTGTTTACACACAGATCCATGTCCTTGTCTGTGTAACCGCCGATCGCGGGTGCCTGGCGGACATCGCGGCCGCCAGGCACGTGCATCGGCATTGCAGTGACGCGCCGGGTACGTGCGCGCGCCGCCGCCGGCGCTCGCGCGCCCCCCAGTGGCCAAATTAGCGGAGGCCGTATAAACACGGCCTCCCGGCATGTAACAACCACCTCGCGGCCGTATATAGTCGTACGGCGGGCGCGAGGTGGTTAATCGATGTCTCCGGGCCTGTGGGGATAATTGAAGTTTTTTTCCTGCATTGAAATTTAACCTCCTGGCTGGTTAGAAGTAACTGAACCCCTACAGTACCAATTGTCAAAATAAAAATAGGAAGGCATTGCCCCTATGGTAAAACACTTCTTAAAGAAAGGCATTCTAAAATAAGTTGTATCCCCCTACAACACACCCATCAACCCAGTTAAAAGCCAGATGGCAGTTATAGATTTGTTCAAGACCTCGGAGCTGTAAATAACCTGGTGGTGCCCATTGTGCCTATAGTGCCTGATGTGCCATTATTCCTTACCTCCATACCATCCGATGCAGAGTATTTTTCTGTGATTGATTTAACAAATGCATTTTTTAGTATCCTTGTGGATGAGGAGACACAACCAATCCTTGCTTTCTGTTTTTTTTTAATCGCCAGATGACATGGTGTAGAATGCCCCAGGGTATCCCCTGTAGTCTATTCAGTTGTGCTCCAGGCCACATTGCGGTCCTGGACTCCCTGTCATCGTTCTGTCCTACTCCAATATGTTGATTGATATGTAGCCCAAGCCAGGTAGCCTGCAAAGAGGATGGTTCAGATCTGCTACATTGGTTGGCAGATAATGGTCATAAAGTTTCCAAAAAGAAACTAAAATGGTGTTGGGAAACTGTTGAATACCTTGGTTTTACACTCACAAAAGGTGAAAGGAAAGTCAGTCACAAGAGAGCTGCGGCTCTCGTGGGTCTAGCCCGCCCACAGACCAAGAAGGATATGTTGTCCTTCCTTGGCATGATTGGTTACTGTCGCCAATGGATACCTGATTATTCCTATTACGATAACATTTTGAGACAAACCATAGGTACTGACATGCCAGATTGTATAAAATGGAATGATGAAATGTATAATGCTTTTGTATACCTCAAAATATCTATGATAACAGCTCCTGATCTTGGCCTTTCTGAGTATAGCAAAGGGTTTCACCTATTTGCTAGGGACAACTGTAAAACCATGACGGGAGTCCTAGCGCAAAAACATGGGGAGCAAACTGCGCCCTATCGTTTTTTTCCCTAAGGGTTGTGCCTATGCCAGTGCAGGGCATGCCGGCGTGTCTCAGAAATCTGGCATCCTGTGCGATGGTGGTGGAAATGGCTACATCATTCACTCAAGGACATGCCACCACACTACACACCACTCACAATGTATCCATTATATTGAACTGTAAGGCACATATAGGTTAGCAAGATGACATAGCCAAGGGAAATGCTTTAGCTGACAAAGCAGCAAGAGAGGCAGCATCGACACAGAAAGCAGACATCCAAATGCCATTGCTCTCACCTGAAATCCCACTCCTAGATCAAACATTGCATGATCTCCAAACATATGCTTCAGACAAAGACATCCAACAATGGAATGCAGTAGGTGTGCAGAAAAGCCCAGAAACTGGCCTTATCTGCCAAGAGGGGAGACCATGTAATCCTGTAGCAAGTGCTCCTTTGTTCATTTCACAATACCATGGTGTAGGACACAGAGGCTGGCAGGTCACATGTGAATTATTAGACATGGATTTTTTCATTCCAGGTCTTCCCTCTCTTGTTAAGGCATATGTTTCCAGATGCATCACATGCATTCGGAATAATCCCAGGAACCCTCACAAGGCAAAACATGAACACCTAATATATCCATCCACACCATTCACTCATTTACAAATTGATTTCACACACATGCCCAAGTTAGGTAAGAGACAAGCATACCTACTTGTAATAGTGGACATGTTTTCAAGATGGATACAAGTGTTTGTAACAACAAAGGAAGATACACAAACAGTAGTGAGAATTCTCACACAGAAAATCATTCCCAGATGGGGATGCCCACTTCAGATCAACTCAGACAATGGCCCTGCATTTGTGGCCAAAGTCTGACAAGATCTAGTAAAAACGCTCAAAATTTACTGGAAGTTTCACATACCTTATCACCCTCAAAGTTCAGGTATAGTGGAAAGGATGAACAGAACCATTAAGGATAATATCAGGAAGGCCACTGGAGGTACGTATACCAATTAGAAGAAGGTCCTTCCAGCAGTTCTGGCTGAGGTAAGAATGACACCTCTAAGAAAACAGGATACTCTCCTTTTGAAGTCCTAATGGGTGGGCCATTCCCCACCCCATGGGCCAGACAGCCACTTATGTTAGAAAGAGGGGACCTTGATCTCATTCAGGAAGAATATGTAAGAAAACTTATTGAAACGTTGGATAAAATTAGAAGAAATGTTACTCGCACCTCTCCTTCTTCACAGGAACCTACACACCCTTTCCAGGTGGGTGACACCGTGGTGGTCCAGCAATTGAACCGCACCAAGAAGCAGGAGTATCCCTTCGGACCCTCAACCACAGTGATCGCACAACTACCCACACAACTATTCTGGTAGAGGAACAACAGGCCTGGATTCAAGCCAGTCGTGTGAAGAAGGTGAACCAAACACCAAAGAGGAAGATTAAAGACAAGGGAGGTGAAGAAAGCAGTGAAAATCCTCGAATAGTGAGTGAAGCAGGTGGTCAAGACTCTGAAAAAGATGACGTCGCTTATTTCACCACAGACTTCTGGGAAGGCCTTGTGCCTCCTATTCTTGATCACCCTGATTGTGTTCCTACCCACATGGATCAAAACTAACTGTATATACCACCCTGAGGACTTGGGTGCCATAAAAGACATATGTGGAGCACAACCTATACATGACACACGTAACAGGTCAAAAAGAGAATCATTGGGAGAAAATGAGATTGGGGAAGGGTCAACCACATTCCATGATAAAAAAGGGATTTTTATAACAGCTTACCTGTAAAATCCTTTTCTTGGAGTACATCACGGGACACAGAGCGACTTAGTCATTACTAATGGGTTATATAGATTACCTTCAGGTGTTGGCACTGGCCAATTCCAAACCGGAAGTACCCTCCCCTATATAAGCCCCTCCCACCCAGGAGCACCTCAGTTTTGTAGCCAAGCAATAAGTGTTCCAAAAAGAGGGGTGGGAGCTCTGTGTCCCGTGATGTACTCCAAGAAAAGGATTTTACAGGTAAGCTGTTATAAAAATCCCTTTTTCTTTTTCGTACATCACGGGACACAGAGCGACTTAGTCATTACTAATGGGACGTCCCAAAGCAATGCCAAATGAGGGGAGGGATACATAAGCTGGGCGCCATCAGGCATGAGGATCTTTTGCGGCCTGCAACACACTGCGCCCAAAGGCGACATCCTCCTGACTTCTAACGTCTACCTGGTAGAATCTAGTAAACGTGTGTACCGAAGACCATGTTGCGGCCTTACATACTTGAGCCAGGGAGGCCTGGTGATGCACTGCCCATGAAGTTCCAACTGCTCTTGTGGAGTGCGCCCTAACTTTGAACGGAGGCGGTCTCTTTCTCAAGCCATAGGCCTGTATTATGACCTGTCGAATCCACTTGGCTAAAGTGGATTTTGATGCTGCCTGACCCTTTTTAGGGCCTTCCGGCAGAATAAACAAAGTATCCGTTCTGCGAATCTGAGCAGTGGCTTTTAGATAAGCTTTAACTGCTCTTACTACAACCAAGGAATGTAATAACTTTTCCTCTACCGAGCTAGGTTTGGGGAAAAAAGAAGGAAGAACCACATCTTGGTTCAAATGAAACCTCAATACCACCTTAGGAAGAAAGGCTGGATGAGGACGTAATACTACTCTGTCCTTATGGACAACCAGATATGGCTCCTTACAGGACAAGGCGGCTAATTCCGATACTCTTTTAGCCGAACAAACGGCTACTAAGAAAATCAATTTCCTGGTGAGAAGAACCAAGGAAATGTGTTGCAATGGTTCAAACGGTTGTTTCTGTAGAACTGACAGAACCAGGTTTAAGTCCCAAGGACATATGGGAATACTAACCGGAGGGCTAATACGCATCACTCCTTGTATGAAAGCTTTGACTAGTGAATGCGAAGCCAAGGGCCTTTGAAAAAATATTGACAAGGCCGAAATCTGACCCTTGATAGTACTCAAGGCCAGCTTCCTATCTACAGCCCACTGTAGGAAGTCCAAAATCCTCCCTATCACGTACTTACGTGGATGCCATTTCTTGGCCTCACACCACTTAATGTACGCTTTCCAGATCCTATAATAGATCTGCCTGGATACCGGCTTCCTGGCATTGATCATGGTAGATACCACAGAATTAGAGAGCCCTCTCTTTTTCAGAATGTGGGCTTCAATAGCCAGGCCGTCAAACCTAGGGCTGGTAAGGAAGGGTGGTATATCGGTCCCTGCGACAGCAGGTCCGGACGATGTGGGAGGGTCCAAGGACTCCTCACTGACATTTTTACAATCTCCGCGTACCATGCCCTTCGGGGCCACGCTGGAGCCACCAGAATCACTGGTTTCTTTTCTACCCTGATTCTGCGGAGTAATCGCGGTAACAATTGTAGCGGTGGGAATGCATATATCAGCTTGAACTGATTCCAAGGGAACACTAGGGCATCCGAGCCGCAAGCTAGAGGATCCCTTGTGCGAGACACAAATCTGTCCACCTTTGCGTTGAATCTGGATGCTAGCAGATCTACATCCGGTGTTCCCCACCGCTGGCATATTGCCTGGAAAACCTTGGGGTGAAGAGACCATTCCCCCGGGCATAATTGTTGGCGACTTAAAAAGTCCGCTCTCCAATTTTCCACTCCTGGGATAAAAACCGCGGATATGGCTGGGACATATTTTTCTGCCCACTCCAGGATGCAATTTGCCTCCCTCTGGGCTGCACGACTCCTGGTGCCACCCTGGTGATTGATATATGCCACTGCTATGGCATTGTCTGATTGAATTCTGACAGGGGACCCTTGGAGTTTGGATGTCCATGCTACTAGGGCATACCGGGCTGCTCGTATCTCTAAGAGATTGATGGGCAGGGCCTTTTCTGCTTCTGACCACTTGCCCTGGAGAGACCATTGCTCCAGTACTGCCCCCCAGCCTATGAGGCTGGCATCTGTAGTGACTACCTTCCAAGAAACCGGACTGAAGGTTTTCCCTTTTTCCAGATTCTGGGGCACCAACCACCAATGGAGGCTCTTGCAAACGGAAGGGGACAGGGACATTGGTAAGTCTAAAGCCTGAACTTTTTTGTTCCAGGCTGACAGTATGGCCCTTTTCAAATTCCTTGAATGGAATTGACCGTAGGGTACCGCTTCGAATGAAGCCACCATTTTTCCCAGCAGCCTCATGCAGAGGCGTATGGATGGTTTTCTTTTTGTACCCACTAAGTGGGTCAAATCTTTTAAAGACGACACCTTCTCTGGAGGTAAGAAAATCTTTCTCTGATTTGAATCCAGCCTTAGCCCTAAGTATTCCAGACTTTTGACTGGTCTTAGAGCTGACTTGTCCCGGTTGATAATCCAACCGTGATATTCCAGATACTTGATTGTCTTGTGAATAGCTACTTCCAGCTTTTCCACTGAGTGGTCTATTAGTAGCAGGTCGTCTAGATATGCCATTATCGTTACACCCTGTGTTCTTAGATTGGCCAATAATGGGGCCAGAATTTTTGTGAACACTCGTGGTGCTGTGGCCAGACCGAAAGGTAAGGCTCTGAACTGAAAATGGCGCCCTTCTACTGCAAAGCGTAGAAATTTCTGGTGGGCCGGAAAGATGGGAATATGCAGATAAGCATCCTTTATGTCGATCGAGGCTAACCATTCCTGCCCTTGTAGGGCGGTGGCCACCGATCGGATCGACTCCATCCGAAAAGTCCTGATATTTAGGAACTTGTTTAGCCCTTTTAGATTTAATATGGGCCTCACGTCCCCATTTGGTTTGGGGACCGTGAAAAGGTTCGAGTAAAACCCGAATCCGCTTTCTTCCAGGGGAACCTTCATGATTACACCTTGGAGCAATAGTTGTTCTAGTGCCAGAAGGAGGGATCCTCTCTTTTGGGGATCTCTTGGCACGTTTGACCTCATAAATTGGGCAGGAGGAGTGCCTTTTAACTCCAGCTTGTATCCCAGACTTACTGCGGAGAGCACCCATCTGTCTCTGATGGTGTCCCGCCAGGTCTCTGTGAACAACTGAAGTCTTCCCCCCACCCGATTGAGTGGGGGCAACGCTTCATGCCTTGGGGGGAGGTTTTGTACCTCTCTTGATCCAGGGCTTCTTGTTACCCTGTGATTGTCCCTGATTTCTGCCCCCTGAATTTGACCGCGGAGGCCGTCGGAACTGCTTCACAGCCGATGTGCCCGGGACTGGAGAAGTAGGCCTCTTAAAAGAAGGACTTCTACCCTTGTTCTTAACCGGTAAGAGTGAACTTTTACCGGCAGAAATTTTCTGGATATATTTGTCCAGATCTTCTCCAAATAAGCGTTCTCCATGAAATGGGAAGCTAACCAGCAGTTTTTTACAGGGAGCTTCAGCAGACCAGTTTTTGAGCCACAGAAGCCTACGCATATGTACTATAGACAGCGTAAAGCGGGAGGCCTGTTGGATTGTATCCTTTATGGCGTCCACCGCAAAACACAAGGCTCTAGGCAGGTCAGCTAGGGCAAGAGCCTGCTGATCTGGTAAGTCCCTTAAGACTTGTTTCAACTGATCTTTCACTGCTTGGCAGACTCCAATCGCTGCTACCGCAGGTTGTGTCACCATGCTTGCTGTAGAGAAAGCAGATTTTAGTAAAGACTCCAATTTTTTATCTATTGGGTCTTTGAACATTGGAACATTATCTACTGGACATGTCAGTGATTTGTTAACAGAAGAGATGGCTGCGTCCACTGTAGGGACCCTCCATTTTTTTATGAACTTATCCTCCATGGGATAGATCACCGGAAATCTCTTGGGGGGAGCAAATATTTTATCAGGATGCTCCCAATCCTGGTAAATAAGCCCTTCTAATAAAGGGTGGATTGGGAAGGAACAGACAGCCTGGGGAGCTTTTAGCGACCCCAGCGAGGAAACCGTAGTGGATGGTGGTTCCGCCAGAGGCATTTTAAATGCTGATCGGACCATATTAGTCAGAGACTGAACCCATAATCTTTCAGCCTGAGATGCTGAGAAAGGTTCTTCCACTGTTGATTCCTCCATAACTGAATCAACCTCATCCTGATCCCCTTCAGGTAGGTCGATCTCTGTGTGGGGCTGTTCCTCCACTAACAGGCACTCTGAAGGAGGAGACGGAGATCGGACGCGCTTTTCCTGTGACAGGGAAGCAGCGATCAATGCTGTTAATCTCTCTTCCAATCCTCCCAGAGTTGAGGATAAAACCTCCTCTGTTATATATACAGGAGCAGGTGGACTGGGGACAGCCGCAGCACCAGGCATTCCTGCGGGGTTTCTACGGCTACTGACCTCTGAATTCTCAGGGGAGATTGGTGCAGTACAAGCATGCCCAATATCCTCAGAGCCCGATGGAGACCCCTTTGGCTTCCTGGAAGATCTATTTCCGGAGCGTCTGGACGACATATCCTTTAAGCACAAAGCTGAGGTATTCCCGTCGTCATACACCAATTTTGCTGGTAATAGTCTAACAAAGTTGCTGCTATATACCAGCTGGTGTCCACTAAAGTGCCTTTCTATGGGGATGCCTGCATCAACCGCCTCTGTGTGCCACTGTTTGTTGCTAGCTCTGTTTGCATCCAGCTGACACTTGTACTGTGTCTTTTAACCATGCTGGGACGCCCGCACATGCGCAGAAGCGCCGCGGCGCGCATCGAGCGTCATCCACCCGCCCCTTTTTTTCATAGGAGGCGCGTGCACGCGCCCGCGCGCCCGTGCGCCATTGGCGCCCTTTTCGAAATCAAACAGGGGACTAGGAGCCAGGGCCCTTTTTGCCGGAGGGCCTGTGCGGTGGATGAGCGCAGCAACAGGGCAGAGGAAGTGGATTCCCACAGAGAAACTTACCAGCTGCCTGGATCTTTTGACTTGAGAAAACCAAAGATCCACATGACAAGAAAAATGGACTACAGCGGCCTCTAGTGGTTTAACACAGGTACCGCGGTCCCTTTTTTTTTTTTTTTCTTGACTACTATTAAAATTTTACATTTTCAGTAGTTACAGGCAAACACAGATATTTAGCGGGAATACCGTTAGGTAACAGACAGAAAGACAAATTAGGCTTGGGGGTCCCCCAATAGAACCAAGTTCCTGATCCCCGCCGCAGGACTTTGTTTGGTCCACAGAAGTCCAAACTTCACCTATCACGGCAGGCATTGTAATTAAACCTTCAGGGACCGGGTTCCCAAGGATTCCACTCCCCTGGACCTGTATAGCACCCTGCACAGACAACATCTTGGTCGTGGGTATGACCAGAGCTCTGGATCCCAGGGTCCAGCCCTCCTAAGAGAAGCATTACAGGCAAAACCTTGCTCTTCTGCTGCAAGGCCCGGGTACCGACCGTTTAGCTATGAAGCTTTTTTGGTGGGATCCGGAACAGCTTACTAAGGCCCAAAAGAACCTGTACGCAAGCCCAGTGAAAACACATGTTACTCTTTGGCCAACACCTTAGACACTGGCAAAAAACTGAGGTGCTCCCGGGTGGGAGGGGCTTATATAGGGGAGGGTACTTCCGGTTTGGAATTGGCCAGTGCCAACACCTGAAGGTAATCTATATAACCCATTAGTAATGACTAAGTCGCTCTGTGTCCCGTGATGTACGAAAAAGAAATGTTACTGATGAAGTTCAAATATGCATATGCAAACAAAATCAGGTTATGAGAAATGGTAGATATGTAGTAAACTAGAGTCACCTAATTACAAAGATCTGGATCTACTATCTCATCTGAATGTCTTGATTGAAAACTCTCTAACCTGATTTAAAAGAATGGTGCCTTTCGACTCGGATGCAGTCCAGTGGGCTCCCGGCCAGAGAGACACAAAAATCACGTTGAGCAGACGAGTGGCCATGGTAAGAAACTATTTAACAAAGTGCTATGTGAATAAAGTTAGTGCAAATTAATCTCATATTAATGAGGGTATACCCTTGATGAAGTCACGTGGCAGTGACGCAACGTGTCGGGAGGAGCTTAGGTGACATCCACTTCCGGTTTTACGGCTGTGACCGGAAGTTCCTGTATCTTTGACATTGTTTTTACCTGTATGGCGTTTTTTTGCCTTTTTATTTGTCACCTACCGATTTTAATAAATGGACCTATGTGCCTTTTAACTTACTACACTATGGAGATCCTTTTTTCTTGCTTTTAAATCCTTGGATCCAGAAATAAATTTCCCAGGAAATCTGTGGCGAGGTTGGAGGCAGTACTGCAGTGGTGTCCTGTTCAAAACACACAGAGGAGGAAGGAGTATGTATTCACCGTTGATTGGCCATTATCGTTCAATGCACCATTAGACCCAGTGAGGTCTATTTATATGGTAAGCGGCCATCACCACAGGGGGAGGATACAAGGAATCTGTCGTTTTTATCTACATATTTTCCAGACTTGGACTCCCCCGCCCGTCCCTTTCCTCCGCTCTGTTATTTTGCTCATCCATGAAATTATCCTGTTGTGACAAGGAATGAGTTGCTCCCTGGATGATCAGAGATTTTTTCTGTGGATGCACAAATTATAGCACTTTCTCACATGGACTTGGTTTTAGTTTAGTATATATTTTACCCGAATGGACTTTATATTATTAACTATACACTGTTGTGATGCACGTTATCATTATTATTAATATGAGATTAATTTGCACTAACTTTATTCACATAGCACTTTGTTAAATAGTAATTAGTGCTACTTCATTATATTTAAAACATTTTCTGGGTGCTGGATACACTACAGAAGTCAGCTGCTGTTTACGCCCTCATTTTAGTACTTTATTATTAGTATTATATATTTTGTTTGAACACTTTTGGTAGCGCATTATTACTCTTGTTTATACAAGGTAAGAAACTATTATTCTTACTTATTCTGCTCTCCGTGGCAAGTAATTATTCAGTGTCTGGAGTCCATTGGGTGAAGAAGTCTTATGTTGTTGATGAGATGTAGGGATGGGCCGAACAGCCCCCGGTTCGTATACAGAACATGCAAACGCACCGAAAGTTTGCGCGAACATTCGAACACCGTTAAAGTCTATGGGACTCGAACGCGAGAAATCAAAAGTGCAAATTTTAAAGGCTAATATGCAAGTTATTGTCCTAAAAAGGATTTGAGGACCCGAGTTCTGCCCCAGGGGACATGTATCAATGCAAAAAAAAGTTTTAAAAGCTGCCATTTTTTCGGGAGCAGTGATTTTAACCAGTTGCCGACCACCGCACGACGATGTACGTCGACAGAATGGCACGGGCAGGCACATTGGCGTACAGGTATATCCCTTTAAATTTGCCGCCCAGCGGGCACACGAGCGCCGCCATGTGCCTCACGAGTGTGCTCGAGGGTCCCGGGAACTCAATGTTCCCGGGCGGCCCGCGATTGTGGTCGGCAACGGCAGAACAGGGGAATGCCTTTGTAAACAAGGCATTCCCCTATTCTGCCTAGTGACACTGTCACTGTTGACTGTTCCCCGTTTTTGGGAACGGTCATCAGTGAAGTGTCACGTGTAGCCACGCCCCCTAACAGTAAGAATAACTCCCTAGTACTGACTTAACCTCTTCAGCGCCACCTAGTGGTTAACCCCTTCACTGCCAGTGTTATTTTCACAATAATCAGTGCATATTTATAGCACTGATCGCTGTAAAAATGACAATGGTCCCAAAAGTGTCAAAAGTGTCTGATGTGTCCGCCATAATGTCGCAGTCACGATAAAAATCGTGTTTGACCAGCGAAATGGTCCGGGGGTGAAGTGGTTAATGATGCTTAAAGTAAAAAAATAAAAAGTGAAATATTCCTTTAAATATAGTACCTGGGGGGGGGGGGTGTCTATAGTATGCCTGTAAAGTGGCACGTGTTTCCCGTGTTTAGAACAGTCCCTGCACAAAATGACATTTTTCTAAAGGAATAAAAGTAATTTAAAACTGCTTGCGGCTTTAATGTAATGTCGGGTCCCGGCAATATGGATGAAAATCTGTGAGAAAAACGGCATGGGTACCCCCCCAGCCCATTACCAGGCCCTATATGAACAGCAGTATACAGGCGGTGCAACAAGACAGGGACTGTAGGTTTGTTCTCAAGAAGAATCTGTTTGTAATTTGGAACAGGTACATTTTGTAAGTGTAGCTTTAGCCCAAAAATCTATTTTAAAGCTTTTTGGAAAACATAGGGAAGGATTAAACAGGGGCAGAAAAATTGGGCCTTAGCCACTGGTGGTGGTGCCCAGAACCGTTGCTTCCATGTTTACATTCAGGAGACTGGCAAAAAGCCATTTACGGCTTCATGCCAGTCTCTCACAAGGCGCCGGAAGCGACGGATCGCGGATCGGGTCTCCCAGTGGGACGGGAGGCCCAGTCAGAGCGGCGGGAGGTGGCAGGAGGGGGGGGGTGTCCCTCCCGCTCCTCCGGTATAACAACCAAGCTGCTTTTAGCTGCATCAGTTGTTATGCCTGGACAGTCAATCGCCCGCTCTAAACAACGGTACCAGGATCATGCCTGCAGCTGCAGGCATGATCCCGGTATAACCCCCGAAAGCCGAGGCCGCATATGTGCGTACGCTCGGGGGAAAGGGATATACTATACGGCCTGCCCTATATACTCTGCAGAAATTTGGGCCTTAGGTGTTGGTGGTACCAGAACACTTTAAGCCCTCACAGTTACTCTTGGTGGGCACTGGAACAGGCCCTGCTGTGAAATATTATATCAAGAATTGTAATTACATGCCCCTGTTGAACAGGGGTAGAAAAATTGGGTCTTTGGTGGTGGTGCCACAACACTGTGCGCCCTCACAGTTACTCTTGGTGGGCGCAGGAACTGGCCCTGCTGTGAAATATTAGATCACAAATTGTAATTACACGCCCCTGTTAAACAGGGGTAGAAAAATTGGGCCTTAGGCACTGGTGCTGGTGCCACAACACTGCAACCCCTCAGAGATACTCTAGTTGAGCGCAGGAACAAGCCTTGCTGCAAAATATTACAGCAAAAATTTTAATTACACACCCCTGTTAAACAGGGGCAGAAAAATGGGGCTTTAGGTACTGGTGCCACAACACTGCAACCCCTCACAGATGCTGCAAAATATTACAGCAAAAATTGTAATTACACGCCCCTGTTAAACAGGGGCAGAAAAATTGGGCCTTAGCCACTGGTGGTGGTGCCCAGAACCAAAAATGTTCTTAGAAGCTATCAACATGAACATTGAGGAGGAATAGGATAGTCACTCAGCATAACAGGATAGTCACTCAGCATCAGCATAGGCAGTCTTGAAGGGATCTCACATTCATAAAAAAATTAATCAGTTACATCAGCATCAGGTGCTTGGTAGCTGGTGATCCAAAACTGATTCATTTTTATGAAGGTGAGCCGATCAACTGAGTCGGTGGACAGGCGCACTCTGTGATCGGTTACAAAGCCTCCAGCAGCACTGAATGTGCGTTCCGAAAGAACGCTGGATGCAGGACAGGCCAGTAGCTCAATTGCATACTGTGCAAGCTCTGGCCAGTGATCCATCCTCAAGACCTAGTAACCCAGTGGATTTTCAGTTGGAAAGGTCTCCAAGTTTGATCTTGCCCCTAGGTATTCCTGCACCATGTAAATCAGACGCTGGCGATGGTTGCTGGAACCGATCAGACCCTGGGCCTGCGGACTAAAAAATTGTCTGAACGCATCGGTCAGACGGCCACCTGCTCCACCATTCCTTCTGTGACGGACCAAAGCCTCAGCAACAGGTTGTCCAGGAGGACCAGGAAATTGTAACCTCCCAGGCTCTGGAAACACATTGCACAAACCTTTCTGCAAGGCCTCCTGAAGATGTTTCATCCTCTGCTCCCTCTGCGACGGCTGGATAAGTTCCGCAACCTTACCCTTGTAACGTGGATCAAGAAGGGTTGCCAGCCAGTAGTGATCCCTCTGCTTGATCACACGAATCTGAGGGTCCTTTTGCAGGCTTTGCAGGATCAGGGAGGCCATGCAGCGTAGGTTTGCTGAGGCATTCGATCCGGAGTCCTCTGGGTCACTAAGAGTGACATGATCCGCAGCCACCTTCTCCCAGCCACGTACAAGTCCATGGGTTTCTGGGGACTGTAAATGATCCCTTGAAGACTGCTGCTGAGTGCTAGGCTCCAACTCCATGCTGACACGATCCTCCTCCTCCTCTTACTGTGTGATCGGCGGGCCCGCAGAAATACTGTCTGGATAAAGGGGGCCTTGAGAGGTAAGGAAGTCCTCCTCTTCTTCCCTCTGTTCTGCCTCAAGCGCCCTGTCCATTATTCCACGCAGCATGTGCTCCAACAGGAAGACAAGAGGGACAGTATCACTGATGCTTGCACTGTCACTGCTCACCATCCTCGTGGCCTCCTCAAATGGTGACAGGACATTGCATGAATCCTTGATCATTACCCACTGGCGTGGCGAAAAAAAGCCAAGCTCCCCTGACCCTGTCCTGGTGCCAAAGTCGCACAGGTACTGATTGATGGCCCTCTGCTGCGTGTGCAGCCGCTGCAGCATTGCCAACGTTGAGCTCCACCTGGTGGGCATGTCACAGATGAGGCGGTTCTTGGGCAGGTTGCATTCCTTTTGAAGGTCAGCCAGCCGAGCACTTGCATTATATTACCGGCGGAAATGCACACAGACTTTCCTGGCTTGCCTCAGGAAATGCTGTAAGCCCGGGTACCTGCACAAGAACCGATGCACCACCAAATTAAGGATGTGAGCCAAACAGGGCACATGGGTCAATTGTCCCTGTTGGAGGGCGGAGAGGAGGTTGGTGCCATTGTTGAAAACCACCATTCCTGGCTGGCATGGCGGCAACCACCTTTGAGCCTGCCCCTGCAGAATCTCTGCCCCAGTGTGGCTCCTGTCCCCTAAGCAGACCAACTCAAGCACTGCATGACATCTTTTTGCCTGAGTGCTTGCGTAGCCCCTAGAACAACTACGGAGCACCGCTGGTTCCGAGGACAAATCTGCACAGGAAGAGGCCATAGAGAAAGAAGAAGAGGAGGGGGTGTAGGAGAGAGGTGTGGCAGAATCACCACTACCAGCATTTTGGAGGCATGGTGGCAGAACAAGCTCCAACAATACTGCACCCTGTCCTGCATCCTTCCCAGCTGCCAGCGGGGTTACCCAGTGTGCCGTGAAAGAAAGGTAACGTCCCTGTCCATGCCTGCTGGACTATGAGTCAGCACTTATATGCACCTTACCGCTGACCGCCCTGTCCAACAAGGCCAAGAAATTGCCTTCCACATGTCGGTAGAGAGCCGAAATGGCCTTCCTAGAAAAAAATTGGCGTTTGGGAACCTGCCACTGAGGTACTGCACATTCCACAAATTCTCGAAAGGGGGCAGAGTCTACCAGCTGAAAAGGCAGCAGTTGGAGTGCTAGCAATTTAGCCAAACTAGCATTCAGCCACTGAGCATGTGGATGGCTGGGACCGAATTTCTTTCGCCGGTTTAGCAACTGGGGTAGGGAAATTTGCCTGCTACAAATCAGATGTTGGGTACTGGTAGCAGATTGCCCGAAAGTGCTTGGGACACCTAATTCTACACCTTCATTCCCCTCAGTGCAGGTCTCTGAGAGGACTGAAGTTATAGTGGGGTTGGAGATCCCAGCTGATGAGGAGCAAGGAGAGGTCCGCCTTGTTCTTTGGTGTGGGTCTTTTAAGTAGTGTGCCAACGGACTGCATGGGAGGTCGACATATGTCTGATCAAGCATGTGGTGCCCAAGCGGCTGCTATTTTGGCCATGCTTTATACGCTTCAGACATATGTTGCAAACAGCAACGGTGCGATCTGCTGCACACATCTCAAAAAAGACCCACACCGAAGAACTTTTGGAAAAACGTGCGGAGTCGGCAGCGCCCTGCACATACGGAGCTCTGTGGTGTGATGCACTCGGTTGGCTGCCCTTAAGCTGGCCCCTGGAGGGCATCCTGCCTCGTTGGAGATGTGCCTCCACCTCCTCCTCCTCTCTTCTATCAGGCACCCACGTAGAGTCAGTGACCTCATCATCCCCTCCCTCCTCGCCACTGGAGCAAACCTGACAGTATGCTGCAGCTGGGGGAACATGACTGCCAGTTTCTTGTCCTTCTTGGGCACCCCCTCTCTCACGTTACTGCCTTCATCCTCAACCTGGGTACCATCATCAGAGCCTTCAAAACGCTGTGCATCCTCCTGAAACATGTACCCTACACTGTGGTCGAACAGTTCGGGGGACTCCTCAGGGCATGATGGTGGGGCTAGGGAAGGAGGGACTGATGACATTGAGCTGATGGAAGAGGCCACTTTGGCAGCTGCATTGGCAGACAAAGTACCCTAAACCTGGGTGACAGAGGATGAGGAGGATAAGGACGGCTTGGTCATCCACTCTACCAACTCTTCTGCATGGTGTGGCTCAACACGGCCAGCTGCCAAAAAAAGGACAAGCGTGCCCCACGGCCACGTGCTGAGGATGCACTGTGTCCACGACCAGCACTGTTGGTTGTAGACACAGAGCCTGCTTGCCCTCTTTTAGTGGCCTGTGAGCGTCTGCCTCTACTTGGTGGCCTTCCAGACATACTGTACAATTAGATTAGCAAAACAACGCCTGATGTTTACTAAAAAGAGTACACCAGGAATGGCCTACAGTCAGGTATAGGCTTGGCTGGACTACAATGCAGTCGATATACATTTTTTGAACTGCAGCTCACTGAGTCACCTGCCTGCCTGAAAGTGTCTTTGAACACGCACTCCAGGAATGGCCTACAGTCAGGTATAGGCTTGGCTGGACTACAATGCAGTGGATATATATTTTATGAACTGCAGCTCACTGAGTCGCCTGCCTGAAAGTGTCTTTGAACACGTACTCCGGGAATGGCCTACAGTCAGGTATAGGCTTGGCTAGACTATATATATATATATATATATATATATATATATATATATATTGTGAGGGGGTTAGCTCGGTAGCGGGTGTGTGTGACCCCCTGGATGGGCTCCCCACACAAAAACAGGCCCAGCAGACGGAGGTTGTGGTTTTCAAGATCAAAAGGTGCGGTTTATTTCTCTATTTACAGTGACAAAAACACAGCAAAGCAAAAAGAAACATAAACAAAATAAATCCTGGTCAGCTTGACCTCTGACTAAACATGCAGGTTTCCCTAACTAACAACTGGGATCAGCCTGGTGCTGTCCTAGTCCCTAAGTCCCTGGTTTAGTAAATGTCCAAACAAATAGCCACACAGGCTTTGTCTCACCGCACAGGGGTTCACTCTCCCTAGACAGTCCACACAGGTCTGGGTCCAGGCATGAGCAAACACCTAATGAAGCTGGGAGTTTTTATAGAGGCCTTAAACGAGCTGACAAGCTTCAGCTGGTCTCATCAACTCCCTGCCTGCACGACGCCCAGCACTCTCCCTAGAGGTATGAATCATCCATGAGCCCACTAGCCTCAGCTGGGCTTCATCAACTCTCTCCCTAGTTGTATAAGTCGGCATAAAGCCTGAATCTGGGAGACATATACCTACCCCCCTGGATGCAACCAGGTGACTTTACCTTCCTGCTGTCACATACCCCCCCCTCTTGTTTTAACCTTGGGGTTGGAACACCAGCAATCAGGCATTCATGTACTCGAGACAAAGCATCCACATTCCCCATTTGAACGCCAGGGCGATGCTTTACTGTGAAGTTGAATTCCTGTAGGGCCAGGAACCACCTATTTACTCTTCTATTTGTCTCCTTGTTTTGAGCCATCCACTTTAACGGAGCGTGATCCGTAACCATGTCAAAGTGCCTACCTAGCAGATAGTACCGAAGGGAATCTAGAGCCCACTTCACCGCTAAACACTCCTTTTCAACCGTGGCGTAATTTACCTCATGGGACTTCAACTTCCTGCTGAGGTAAATGACTGGGTGCTCTTCCCCGTTCCAGACCTGGGACAATACTGCTCCTAACCCCACATCTGACGCATCACTTTGTACGACAAAGTCTTTAGAGAAGTCGGGTGAGTACAACACTGGCTGGCTACATAAGGCTTGTTTCAAGAATTGGAATGCTGCCTCAGCCTCGGGGGTCCATTTAATCATGACCGACCCTTTCCCTTTCGTCAGGTTGGTTAGGGGCACAGCCTTAGAAGCAAAGTGGGGAATGAAGCGCCGATAATAACCCGCGATTCCCAGAAAGGCTCGTACCTGCTTCTTGCTGTTGGGACGTGGCCAACTCTGGATGGCCTCGACTTTGTTGAGTTGGGGTTTTATTACTCCCCTGCCAATGGTGTACCCAAGATATTTGGCCTCCTCCTGCCCAATGGTACACTTCTTGGGGTTAGCCGTAAACCCCGCTTCCCGGATAGAGTCTAGGACTGCTTGCACTTTTGGCAGATGTGAGGCCCAATCTGTGCTATGGACAATTACGTCATCCAGGTAAGCCGCAGCATACTTCCGATGGGGCCTCAGTATCTGGTCCATTTTCCGCTGGAATGTGGCCGGCGCATTCTGTAACCCGAACGGCATTCTCTTATATTGGAACGCCCCGTCTGGGGTTACAAATGCGGTTTTCTCTTTGGCCGACTTGGCCAGGGGAATTTGGCAATACCCTTTTGTGAGGTCAAGAGTCGTCATGTATCGGGCTGTTCCCAGCCGGTCGATCAACTCATCTATACGTGGCATGGGGTAGGTGTCAAATTTTGTAACTTTGTTCAACTGACGAAAATCGTTACAAAATCGCCAGCTCCCATCCGGTTTAGGCACCAACACAATGGGACTAGACCAATCACTTTGGGACTCCTCTATCACCCCTAAGTTCAGCATTTTCTGTACTTCCTCCCGTATTGCCTCCCGTCGGGCCTCTGGGATCCGATAGGGTTTTAACTTCACCCTTTCACCGGGCGGGGTAATAATATCATGCTCTACCCCAGATGTTTGTCCCGGCAGCTCAGAGAACACCTCCTTGTTGCGAAGCACAAACTCCTTAACCTCCTGTTGTTGGGGTTGTGACAAGGTGGCTGCTATTCCAACCTCCGGAATCACGCAACCAGTTTGAGCTGGTGACCAAGTTTCTGCGACTAGGGACTCTCTATCCCTCCAGGCTTTCAACAGATTAACGTGATAGATCTGTTCGGGCTTTCGCCTTCCTGGTTGTCTGACCTTGTAATTCACTTCGCTCACTTTTTCCATTATCTCGTAGGGGCCTTGCCATTTGGCAAGGAATTTACTTTCAACCGTAGGGACAAGTACCAATATCCTATCCCCCGGGGAAAAGGTACGGGTCTTGGCTCCACGGTTGTACACTCTCTGCTGTGCCAACTGCGCTTGGGCCAAATGTTCCTTCACGATGGGCATTACCTGTGCAATTCGATCTTGCATCAGGGCGACATGCTCAATCACACTCCTGTGGGGAGAACTCTCACTTTCCCAAGTTTCCTTGGCAATATCCAACAGCCCTCTTGGGTGTCTCCCATACAGTAACTCAAAGGGGGAGAATCCCGTAGAGGATTGGGGCACCTCCCTAATAGCAAACATCAAATAAGGAAGTAGACAGTCCCAATCCTTTCCATCTCTATCCACCACTTTCTTCAACATTTGTTTTAGGGTTTTGTTGAATCTTTCAACCAGCCCATCGGTTTGGGGGTGATACACAGACGTACGCAATTGCGTCACTTTGAACAATTTACACAGCTCTTTCATAACCCGGGACATAAAGGGTGTACCTTGGTCCGTAAGCAGTTCTTTACAAATACCCACCCGGCTAAAAACAAGAGATAGCTCTTTGGCTATGGTTTTGGCCGAGGTATTTCGGAGAGGGATCGCTTCTGGATAACGGGTGGCATAGTCCATTATAACTAATATGTACTGGTGCCCCCTAGCGGACTTGATTATAGGACCTACCAAATCCATTGCGATCCTCTCAAACGGGACCTCAATGATGGGTAGAGGGACCAGCGGGCTACGGAAATGTGGCATCGGGGCCGACCTCTGACACACAGGGCAGGAGGAACAATAATTTTCTATGTCCTTCATCACCCCAGGCCAATAGAATCTCTGTAATACCCTCTCTCAGGTTTTCTCTGTCCCCAGATGACCTCCAAGAATGTGCCCATGGGCCAACTCCAACACCAACTTCCTGTAAGGTTTGGGCACCACAAGCTGCTCAACGGTTTCTTCTGCCCTTTTTGCCACCCGATACAGTAGGTCCTTCTCTACGCTGAAGTATGGGTAAGTGCAGGTATTATCTGGGTTCACTAACTCGCCATCTATTTCCACTACGTTTTCCCGTGCCTTTATTAGGGCGGGGTCTTTTAACTGTTCTGTGGCAAAATTTTCCCTGTGAACCTCAAGATCAGAAAACTCCACAGACGGTAGGTTTTCGTCTGAGGAGGTGGGCTCCTCTCCAGTTTCTTGAGTCTCGCCTGCCAATACTGACAAGGGAAATTCTGGAGAGTCCTCACCACTCTCAGAGGAGTTCTGGCTATCACCTTCCTGGTACATAGGGGCACCAGTGGGGGGCTCAGGATCATCCCACAGTTCCCAGAACTTCGGAAAATCCCTTCCCACAATGGCATCATACGGTAGTTGAGATACTAACCCCACTGGATGAGAGAGGGTACCTTTGGGGGTCTTGAAACACACTGTAGTCACTGGATACTCTCGGGTGTCCCCATGCACACAAATAACAGCTACCTTGCTATTCCCAGAGACCTCTGTTTTAACTAATTCAGCCTTTATCAGGGTCACAAGGCTACCTGAATCCAGTAATACCACAACATTTCTACCATTAATACACATTTTGCATAAATGTTTCTCAGTTCCCCGAATGGCAGTGCATGCGACTGTCGCACACAGCGACTGACGTCTGTCCGTCAGAAAGTCACATTGCATGGGTTCCTCCACAACCGGGCAATTTGCTGCAATATGTCCCGCTTGCCGGCAGCGGTAGCAAACAATCCTTTTGGCTGCCTCTTGAGCCCCCGACTTCCCAGGCTGTTCTCGCCAAACCCTGGGCAGAGCTCCCACCCTCTCACTCTCTCCACCCTCACCCCTTGGAATCATCTTATCCGCCCCTGGGGATGGTCTGGTCTTAGGGTGGAAAGTCCGAGAGTCTCTGGAAGAGGCCGTCAGGTTCTCTGCAGCCAAGTATCTCTCTACACGATCCACAAGTTTACCGTCCGTTTCTGGGTCTCCATGGCTTACCCACTTTTGAATGGCGGTAGGAAGAGCTCTCAAGAAACGATCCATCACAACACGTTCCACAATCTCCGGTGCGGACAAAGTCTCTGGCTGTAGCCACTTCCTGCTCAGGTGAATGAGATCATACATTTGAGACCTGGGGGGTTTTCCAAGCTGGAAAGTCCAGTTATGCACACGCTGAGCCCGGACAGCCAGGGTGACACCCAGCCTTGCCAATATTTCAGCTTTTAGCATCACATAGTCTTTTGCTTGGTCAGGCTCTAGGTCATAGTAAGCTTTCTGCGATTCACCAGTTAACAGAGGAGCCACCAGTCCAGCCCACTGCTCCTCAGTCCACTTTTCTCTTTCAGCAGTCCTTTCAAATGTGGTCAAAAATACCTCTGGATCATCCTCTCCAGTCATTTTTGTCAATAAACGACTCACCCCAAAGGACGCGGTATTAGTGGGACGGCTTTCCTTACTGGTCTGCGGACGTTGCTGCATTACTGCTTCCATCTGTTGTTGTAGTCTCTGCTCTTGCTTCTGCAACAGGTCTATGAAGCGGGCCTCAGATTGCTGCTGGGCTTGTTGCTGGGCTGTGAAGCTCTGTTGTTGAGCTGCAAGGCTCTTTTGCAAACCTGCATTTGTCTGCTGTTGATTGGCATTTGCTAGAGCCAGCTGTTTCAGTATCTCCTCCATGCTGGCTTAAAAAAAAACTGCCCGCATTCTCCACCAACTGTGATGGGGTTAATCATCAGAGCCTTCAAAACGCTGTGCATCCTCCTGAAACATGTACCCTACACTGTGGTCGAACAGTTCGGGGGACTCCTCAGGGCATGATGGTGGGGCTAGGGAAGGAGGGACTGATGACATTGAGCTGATGGAAGAGGCCACTTTGGCAGCTGCATTGGCAGACAAAGTACCCTAAACCTGGGTGACAGAGGATGAGGAGGATAAGGACGGCTTGGTCATCCACTCTACCAACTCTTCTGCATGGTGTGGCTCAACACGGCCAGCTGCCAAAAAAAGGACAAGCGTGCCCCACGGCCACGTGCTGAGGATGCACTGTGTCCACGACCAGCACTGTTGGTTGTAGACACAGAGCCTGCTTGCCCTCTTTTAGTGGCCTGTGAGCGTCTGCCTCTACTTGGTGGCCTTCCAGACATACTGTACAATTAGATTAGCAAAACAACGCCTGATGTTTACTAAAAAGAGTACACCAGGAATGGCCTACAGTCAGGTATAGGCTTGGCTGGACTACAATGCAGTCGATATACATTTTTTGAACTGCAGCTCACTGAGTCACCTGCCTGCCTGCCTGCCTGAAAGTGTCTTTGAACACGCACTCCAGGAATGGCCTACAGTCAGGTATAGGCTTGGCTGGACTACAATGCAGTGGATATATATTTTATGAACTGCAGCTCACTGAGTCGCCTGCCTGAAAGTGTCTTTGAACACGTACTCCGGGAATGGCCTACAGTCAGGTATAGGCTTGGCTAGACTATATATATATATATATATATATATATATATATATATATTGTGAGGGGGTTAGCTCGGTAGCGGGTGTGTGTGACCCCCTGGATGGGCTCCCCACACAAAAACAGGCCCAGCAGACGGAGGTTGTGGTTTTCAAGATCAAAAGGTACGGTTTATTTCTCTATTTACAGTGACAAAAACACAGCAAAGCAAAAAGAAACATAAACAAAATAAATCCTGGTCAGCTTGACCTCTGACTAAACATGCAGGTTTCCCTAACTAACAACTGGGATCAGCCTGGTGCTGTCCTAGTCCCTAAGTCCCTGGTTTAGTAAATGTCCAAACAAATAGCCACACAGGCTTTGTCTCACCGCACAGGGGTTCACTCTCCCTAAACAGTCCACACAGGTCTGGGTCCAGGCATGAGCAAACACCTAATGAAGCTGGGAGTTTTTATAGAGGCCTTAAACGAGCTGACAAGCTTCAGCTGGTCTCATCAACTCCCTGCCTGCACGACGCCCAGCACTCTCCCTAGAGGTATGAATCATCCATGAGCCCACTAGCCTCAGCTGGGCTTCATCAACTCTCTCCCTAGTTGTATAAGTCGGCATAAAGCCTGAATCTGGGAGAAATATACCTACCCCCCTGGATGCAACCAGGTGACTTTACCTTCCTGCTGTCACAATATATATATATAAATATATATATACACAAAAACAAGGGTGTATATAAGGCCTTCAATACACCGCTCAGTGCTAGAGGAAATATTTAACAGTAATGCTAGACCTAAACCTGGGACCAAAAAAGGGCATCCACAAATGAACAGTGAGAAATGACAGAAATATTCCTTAAAACTCCATCCAGCTAAGATAAAATCTGAGCAGCTGTTTAAAACATGGCAAAATATAAAAAATTGTGTAAAAAACTAGAAAACAGTAAAAACTATATCAGTCAAACACTATAAACAGCGCTGATGTTGAAATAAGTAGTCAACTCCACATAAAAGTCTTTAGACAGATGATAGATAAACACAGTGTTTCTAATAGTGTCCATAAGTGATCCTAAAGTAATTACAGTGTGCACCTTCCACCGAACTCTTCAGATCCACCACGTGAGAACACACTCCCCTCGGGGGTTACACTCACCAGAGCAATGTTAAAACACAGCCTTGAACAGAGGTTTTTCATCAGAACCAAACACTGTGATCTGCATCAGTCAGGGGGACAGTAGAATGTAGTGGGCTCCCAATATAGCAAAATAAACAAAAGAGAGCGCAATAGCGTAATCCTGTTTTATTTTATAAGACACCCCTCACAAAAAATATCCCGGAATGCATATATATACTAAATATACTAAATACACTGCAGCTGTCTCGTCTGCCTGCCTGAAGTATATTAGCAGCAGTACACCAGGAACGGTCTGCAGTGAGATCTAGCTAAACTGGATACAGTGTATATATATATATATATATATATATATATATATATATATATATATACACACACATATACATATTGTTGTGGAGAATTTTATGAGGATGTATTTAATATGTATTGTCATAGTGTCACCCAGTGTTAGTACTTCCGCAACCCGCTCTAAAGAGCTGACTGGGGCAGTCTTAGGCTGGTTGAGATAAACTTCCTGATTTGGAGAAGGGTGTTTGCGGAGTGAGGCCTCTATGCAAACACATTATCGGTTTAGCAGATGTGTGCTCTTGTCATCTCTGTAGTGCCTGATCAGCATTTGAGGTGGTGACGTGAGTGCACACCTGCGGATAAGCTCCCCTCATCAGGAACTGTGTTCATTGGTTATTGTATTATTTTTGTATTATTGTATTGAATCCTTTAAGCTATATTTCTTGTTTTGTATTCTGTGTGGAGCTCCTGTGAGCTCACTTCCTGTGGAGGAGGTCACATGTCGTGACATCACTTCCGGCTGGGAGTTTAATAAAAGAACCTTTTGTGGGCGTCGACAGGCAGTCTTTGCTGTGATGCCGAGATGAACATAGCTGTCTGGTGATGTCTGGTCTTTGGATGAATGGGACGAATGAATGGTGAGTGAATTTTAGCCTAAGATAGCATTATTGCAATAAGATGAAATCTGAAGTGTGTGCTTATTCAGCACAAGGCAAGATGGTGTGTGCTATGCATACAACCAAAATCTGCCACAACAGTTTTGGCGGGACAACGATAGGACTAATTACGGCCTCTTTGAGCATCAGATCAGCAGAGGGGGAGTATGGATGCACGATCTGATGAGTGGGGAGGCCGTGCTTTGTAAAAGAACAAATTTTTCGTCTTTTTGAAATAATGCTGTAAGTTTGCAGTATGTGTGTGTGTATGTCTGTGAATCGGATCGTGTGTGTGTGTGTGATTTTGTTGGGAGAGAGATCGTATGTCTGTGAATCTGATTGTATGTGCCTGGGTGTGCCTGGATGTTTGTGTGGGGGAGCTGCGGACTGTAAGAGTGTAACTAAATGAGAAATATAGACTGTATGTGATTTGTTTTTGTCTGATGCAGAACACGTGTCCCCATGAGTGGGATTGAACCTGTGTGCTCATGCCTGCTGCATTGTTAAAAATGGCCGCTGCATTGAGCCATAAGCCATGTGATTTGGTGGGGGAGGGGCACGCAGCATGGCCATGAGTTACAATTTGGTGGGTCTCTGTGTATCTTTTGACTACAAGTTTGTTGCATATGGAGACTGTATATTGTGGATGAAATGTAGGTATAGATGTGGGATTATTCAGCCTGCAATGTGTGTGTTTGGCTGAGCTGTTTGTATTTCTCAAAGTCTTGTTCCTGTGCACCATGAGGTTTAGTAGGGGTGGGGCAGGCAGCATGGCCAGTTACAATTTGGTGGATAGTTCTGTGAATCTGTTGACTTACCAAGACACATGTCCTCATAATTGTAAAAATATTTTAAGTAAAGGGTCTGGTTTTAAGTTGAAAATTCCTGCCGCATATTCAAGTGGCCAGGCATTGTTGGAAGCCAGACAAAAGTAGCTGTTTGTTGAAAGTAATACGCCCTTTGAATGGTTGCAGGCTGTTTTGGATGCTAGCATTGAGGAGTTATATTTCTCAATGGCTTGTTATGGAAGCTGATGCCACAGTGTGTATATGTAGAGAAAAGTGTTGTTTTAATGTTGTGCATGTATAACATTTTTGAATGTGCTGTTTAGTGGCCAAAGGGTTTTAAAATGTTTTAGTGCTCATGTGGTATCTCAGGTGTGTGGCTTTGTGGAGATGGCATGAGCCTTGTGGAGTGTAGCTGACTCAAGACACACATTTTTCAGTGGATTTTGATGGTCATTTAGAAAAGTTCCAGTGTTTGTGGAGATGTTTTGGCTAGTAGTGAAGAGATGCTGGTTTTGGCGGGAAAAAGTACATATGTTAATGGCGCCATTCCTGGCTTTTGTTGTTGGCCATGTGGCTTGTCTGCCATCTTGAGGCGCAGTGTTTCCTTAGCCTGTGGGTATCCTATAGGGGAACGCACAGCCACTTTTCCTTTGGGTGTGATATCATGTGACCGTGCTGTGGCATTCGTCGGCTATTTTGCTGGTGGAATTTCTCAGCTTTTGGGGCAGATTTTGATGTTTGGTGCGAATTGAGTAGTGCAGACTTTTCTGTGTTGGAATCTGGTGGAGACCATTTTTGTTTTCCTTTTTTTATGGGAACCCATGTGGTCTTGCTTTTTTATATTTAAGTGTTCATTTGATGTCCCATGTTTGTCAGTTTTTGGCTGGTAGGGAAGTTTGTGCTGATTTTGGCAAAATCAAAAACTGCATTGCATGCGTTAATGGCGACCATTTTGTTGTTGTGGCCTGGCTTGTCGGCTATCTTGAGAGGACACATGCACATGCTGGGGCCTATTTATGGATGGGATCTGGTTGACCTACCAGCATGTCTTTGGAGTGTGGGAGGAAACCGACGCAGACACAGGGAGAACATGCAAACTCCATGCAGATGGTGTTAGGATGGGGATTTCTCTGTTTTCATTTAAGTGAATGTAAACTATTGCAGGGTTAGCTGACTTTGCAGTATATGAGCGGCAGTTTTTGTATTGGATTTCGTTTTTAAGTGAAAACTCTACTTTACACTGAATTTTGATAGATTGTAAGACTAACTTTAACTGAGATTTTGTACACAGTGGTGTGTGTGTTTTTATGTTTAAATATTTGGGAGCTTCCCAGAAGGCAATTCATTGTTTTTGAAGCTTGTACTGTATAGCCATCTTTTGGCAGGAGTTTGTATTTGTGTCTGACAACTTGTGGTTTGACTTCCAGGGGATGTTTGGGTCGGGGGGGGTTCCCTCCCATTTGAAAAAGGGGGGTTTATTCCATCATTCCCTTGACAAAGGTTTTTTTTTAATTGTTGAAATATATATGATGTTTAGCCATGGATTTGTTTTAGTGTCTTAATAGACAAGGTGATGGGGCTAGGCTCCCCCCCTCCCCCTCCCTCTTCCTGTACGTTGATATGTAAATAAACCAGTTTGGGTTTTTTGAGAGCTGAGCATGCCATAGGAAGTTCTTTTCAGCATTTATGTATCAGCAGGAGGTTGGTGGGAGGAGTTTGTGGTTTTTCTGAAAGGTTGGGCAGTGAGATTTATGTTTGGAAGGAAAATGGAAAGCATTTTGGCATTTGAAATAGGATGTTTTATATTTTGTACCAGTTTTGTGAAGTTTTATACTGTAATACAGTTTTGGGTAGAGAGCAAACAGGGGGGCATCACCATTATTGTTTTATCATCTGGATACAGAGGGAAGCCACATTGTTCTACAGCTGGTAAAACGGGCGTAAGTGTTCTGTGTGGTTTAGTCTGGCGACGCAGCGTATGGGTGTATAGCGGAAAACGCTTGTGTATGCATACACTGTGAGGGGTAGAGGCCTAATTCGGGGGGGGGGGGGGGGTGATAACGCCTCGGTTAGGGTTTCTAGTTGGGGGACTTGACCAGATAGTGGTTGTAGTCCTTCAATCCACCGTAGAAGAAGACACCGGGCGGTGCTCCCTGAAATGGGTGCAACGGTTTACCCTGGACGCAGGGTTAAGACGATAAGCCAATTCAAATCGCCATGGACACAAGGAGGTTTGTGCAAGGGAAGGAATGGAGGCTTCCCACAGTCAGACGGTCACGCGGTGCACGAAGCCTAGTTTTGGGGCAAGGCCTTTGAACGCCAAAAAGATTAACATATGTGGTCCAAGGATACTATTTTGGGTATCCATCTGGAGTGGATGTAGTTCAGCTGCGGCTTCAGAAATCTGTAATGATGAGTGTGTTGATGGAGGTGTAGTCTCATGCCCGTTTGTTTGAACTTTGTATGGCTGGTCCATGCAAGGTTCTCGAGCTGCTCTCATGTTTTTCCCATTGTATTTTTTTCTATTGCTGAAAGAGTGAAGGTAGAATTCTGGCTGTTTTTGTTTTTTTAATTTTTGGTTTTGGAAACTATGAAGTATCTCCCCCACATTTGTATCAGAATGTTTGTATGTAGTAACGTGAATATGTTTGAACTTACCGCGGCGATCCTCCGATGCGTCGCGGCTTTTTGTAGGAACGGGAAAAGTTAGGGTTACAGACACGGTTTTGTTTGAATCGGTTTTAAAGAATGTCATTTTTGTTTACCATTCTTTGCAGGTTAAATATGAAGGATAGAGTAATGATTTTGCTTATAAGTATTTTTCAGGTCCAAGGAGTTTGTGCATAGAGAGCAGGTGGATGTAGACAGCTGTACACATGGATAAATACATGAGTCTAAGGAGGTAAAAGTATCATGGGCCATTTCATTGTTTCTTTTTTCCTGCACCACGCATTTCTTCCTTCAGTCTGTAATGAGGAAGAAAATGGGGGGAGAAGTGATAAATGTAAGAATGACTGTTTTTTTTTTTCAAACAAATAATGTTAACCTCTGTAATTCTAACCAAGTTTGTGCCAAGACTGTCTTTCTTTGATAGAATTTGAATCGGCGAGCAGCAGTCTGGTAAAGTAGGTTCCCATCCCAGATGCTAAGAACCTTTTGTCAATGGTTCCAGGTATTGTAAGCCACGCACAGGTTATGCAGTGACCACAGTCCCGATGTCTGGGTTATTGTCATATGAGGGTTGTTTGGAGGTCAATCAAATCCAGAGTCGTACTTTCCTCATTAGCGGTCACTTATATTCTCGGCTGATGGGGTGGGTGCGATCGCTGTGACATGAACTTCAAAATGTCCACCACAGGGTTCACGAGTCCCTCCTGGACCCTGACACAATAACCAGTTTACATTCTTTCTAACCAGGTGACTGGGTCGTTGTAAAGAAGCTTGAGGGGTGAGACCACGCCAGGCACTGCAAGAAGCGACTCAACCACACCAAAGGACTGAGTAGTATCTTTGTTTATTTATGAATTTTTTGTTTGGGTAAATTTTAGCAAGGGTAACGATGAAAAGCATCCCAAGTTATTATTTAAAGTGTATTTCCTGACTAGCTCAGAAAGCAAACAGGACCGATTGCTGGGTCTGTTCTGAGTCTCCACCGAGTTTTAGTACCCCAGCGATGACAGCGGTACATGCCATTTATGATGTTATTATGGGTATGAGGAGTTTTGACAAACTGGTGAAGACTCCAAACAGACACTTGTCAATGGAATCTAACGATGCATTTTTAGAGGGTAAAATTGGTTAGTTTTAATAGCTCTGCCTCTTGTCGGTTTGGGTATCTAGGCAGCCCACAAGTGTGTTTGACCTTTAGTTTGGTGCTTATGCAGATCTGCAGCTTATAAGGTAATTCCCCCAAAGCAAGAGGTTCATGCGTGATGGTGAAGCTGTCCCAGCATCTTATGTCGCGGGCGATCGCGAGGATCTGATGACGCGAGAAATTAAGAATGGCAGGGACAGCTAGAAGGGAGTTGTTCACCAACCCCGACCAGGTCTGGGCATGGTTTCCTGGATGTACAAGATGGGGGGGGCTCGAGCTTAGGATACGATTGAACAATTCTCATCCATTTAAGGATAGGACTCTTCATGTAACTGTTGAAGCCAGAGCTATAGCTAGTAAAGGTTGGGAGTCCTTTTACGGGTCTGGGAATCTTTGGGGATCGAATTTTTATTTTACAGCGGATCGTGGTTAAAGGAAGAGGGAATATATATACTCATGTAGTTTTTATTTCTATTCTTTCTATGTCGTGACGAGGTGCTCCTGTTGCCTGATTGGACGCGTGACCAGAGCTTCCTTGATGAGACGCCCCGAAGCCGGACCCACGTACAAGACACAGAGGATCACAGACGGATCAGTGATTACTACAGCTCACAATGTCGTGTCCTCCTCTATAAGTCATGCTCCTGAAGAATAGAGTCTACATGTCAAGCCGTGTTTTCGTTTTTATGGACTCGTATGGACTGCAAGGACTGATTCATTTCTAGGTGTAAGAAGAAGGAGATCAAGTTTCATCGATGGACATGGGGTGCATATGACAAAAAAAGGGAGGACTGTTGTGGAGAATTTTATGAGGATGTATTTAATATGTATTGTCATAGTGTCACCCAGTGTTAGTACTTCCGCTACCCGCTCTAAAGAGCTGACTGAGGCAGTCTGAGGCTGGTTGAGATAAACTTCCTGATTTGGAGAAGGGTGTTTGCGGAGTGAGGCCTCTCTGCAAACACATTATCGGTTTAGCAGATGTGTGCGCTTGTCATCTCTGTAGTGCCTGATCAGCATTTGAGGTGGTGACTTGAGCGCACACCTGCGGATAAGCTCCCCTCATCAGGAACTGTGTTCATTGGTTATTGTATTATTATTGTATTGAATCCTTTAAGCTATATTTCTTGTGTTGTATTCTGAGTGGAGCTCCTGTGAGCTCACTTCCTGTGGAGGAGGTCACACGTCGTGACATCACTTCCGGCTGGGAGTTTAATAAAAGAACCTTTTGTGGGCATCGACAGGCAGTCTTTGCTGTGATGCCGAGATGAACATAGCTGTCTGGTGATGTCTGGTCTTTGGATGAATGGGACGAATGAATGGTGAGTGAATTTTAGCCTAAGATAGCATTATTGCAATAAGATGAAATCTGAAGTGTGTGCTTATTTAGCACAAGGCAAGATGGTGTGTGCTATGCATACAACCAAAGTCTTGCCACAACAATATACACACACACAAAACTGGGATGCATATATATACTAAATACACTGCAGCTAACTGAATCACCTGCCTGCTCAAACTAAATGAAATGACACTCTCTCTGTCTCTCTCTCAACAACGCCACCAACACACTACACACAGCCGACGTGCAGGCGGCCTTATATAGTTTGGGGTGTTGACTTAACCCCCTGAGCCATAATTGGCCAAAGGCACCCTGCCTTTGGCCAATTATGGCTCTCTTCGCTGACGGCGCTGTGATTGGCCAAAAAATGTGGGTCATAGTGCATGCTTGGCCAATCATCAGCCAGCAATGTACTGCGATGATGCAGTGCATTATGGGCCGTGACGCGCCACTCAAATTTGGCGCGAACGGCCCATTATGTTCGATCTTCGGCTAATGATCGAACAGCCGATGTTCGAGTCGAACTCATGTTCGACTCAAACAGATAGCCCATCCCTAATGAGATGGTAAGATTAAGGTAAAATTATGTGTTTAATTACTAGAGCCACTAGAATCCCTAGACCCAGGTGCTAAAAGTAAAGCTTACCTTAGTCTTTATTACAGTAGAAACTCTGTAGGAAAGAAGTAATTTCATGACTTAAGAGGGGATTGTTATAGAGTATATGATCAACTGTAACTCCATTTTGTCTTTTGTCTTCCATTTCATAGTTCTTGTTTTTAAAAGAATGTACGCGGCATTAGACTTTTGTTTGAGCCAAAGTTTTAATTAGAACTCCTTGTGTTTAGGCCAGCTGTGTCCTTGAAGATAATGTTATCTTTATGTCCTTGTAAGATAGTGTTGTTTTTCCAAGGTATCTTGCAGCTGCTGAAACCAATTAGATGATGTTATCCTTCCTGGGTTTCTGCACCTGCCGAGACTAAGTGAATGATGTTGTCTTATCTGAGTTTCTAAGCACCTGTCAAAACTAGTGAAATAATGAATCTCTGTAGAAACCTACTTGACCCTCAGAAACCTACCCCTCCCCTCTCATTTTCTACTTTTATAAGCTGTAGCCCTTAATAAAGATTTCAGACTTGCTTTGCACATTGCCTGCTGTGTGTGCATCATTGAGGTCTCCAGAATTCTGATTACGGTCACTGTGGATTTACCAGGATAAGAGGGTGGTCGGCTGTCCAGTAATCAATCCCTTTCACACACCAGTCTCACTTCTCCTTTGGGTGACAAAATTTTTGCTGCTCGGATTGATGCTCCTCCTGAGAAACCTTGTGGCCGCTGCTTCGTCCCAGAGAGTCTTCGTACGGCCGTGCTCCAGACTTACCATTCTCCCAAGGCTGCTGGCCACCCTGGGAAAAATCAACTCTTTTGGGCCATTTCCCAACAATTCTGGTGGCCTAGTCTACGTGCTGATGTAACCGCCTTTGTAGCTGCCTGTTCCATGTGTGCTCAGAGTAAGACTCCACAACACCTTGCAGTGGGCCTCCTACAACCCATACCCAATGGACCCACCTGTCTATGGATTTCATTGTGGAGTTACCAAACTCCCAGGGCAACACAGTTATCCTTATGGTGGTTGACCGGTTCTCGAAAATGTCTCATTGTATTCCACTTAAGAAGTTGCCCACTTCTAAGGAACTGTTTTCCATTTTTGCTCGGGAGATCTTTCGCTTACATGGGCTAACCAAGGTTATTGTCTCAGACAGGGGTAGTCAGTTTGTGTCCCGGTTCTGGCAAGCCTTTTGTGCACAGTTGAGTATTCAGCTTGCTTTCTCCTCTGCGTATCACCCGCAGTCTAATGGGGCCGCAGAACGAGCCAATCACTCCTTGGAGCAATTCCTACATTGCTATATTTCTGACCATCATAACAACTGGTCAGACTTCTTACCGTGGGCGGAGTTTGCTCACAATAGTGCCTTGAATTCTGATTCCCGATTGTCCCCGTTTCTGGCAAACTATGGTTTCCAACCTTCCATGTTGCCTGACTTGTTTGTTCCGCAGAGTATTCTTGCGTTAGAGGAGCATCTCCGTGGTCTTCGTTCCACTTGGGCACAAGTCCAGGAAGCTTTGCAACATGCTAACAATAGGTACAGACTCCATGCTGACCGCAGACGCCTGCCTGCACCTTCCTACCAGGTTGGGGACAGAGTCTGGCTGTCAGCTCGCAACCTCCGACTTCGTGTTCCTTCTTTGAAGTTAGCACCTCGGTTTATTGGGCCTTTCCGTATCCTTCGCAAGATTAACCCAGTGGCTTACGCGTTGGACCTTCCTCCTGCGTATCTCAAATGTGTTTCATGTCTCCTTATTGAAACCTTTGGTCTGCAACCGTTTTACCACCTCGTTGCCACGTCCTCACCCTATACAGGTTGAGAACCATGAGGAGTATGAAATACAATCCATTGTTGACTCCCGTAGGTTCCGTGGGCGCATACAGTACCTGGTGCATTGGAAAGGGTACGGTCCGGAGGAAAGCTCTTAGGTCTCATCCTCGGACATACATGCCCCTGTCCTCCTCCGTGATTTCCATAGACGTTTTCCCCTCAAGCCTGGTGGTCCTCCGAGGGGGAGGGGTCGTTGAGGAGGGGGTACTGTCAGGGCTGGGCTCAGCCCTTCCTTCTCTGAGCTGGCCGCTCAGCTGTCGGCCAATTGCCAGCTCCTCTCTCTCCACAGTGACTCACCTGTTGATGATCCTGCTCGTAAGTCCAGCCTACTTAAGCCGTCCAACTCAGTTGATCTCTGCCTTCATCGTGGTCAACATCACAGAGACTATCTCCTGCATTCCTGTTAAAGATTTGCTTGTCTGACGTTCCTTCTGGCTCCAGATCCTGCTTGCTGTTCTACTACGTTTATCTCTGGCTCTCTGACATTTGGCTAGGCTGACTATCCGATCCGGTTCCTGAACTCTGGCTATGTTTTGACTACGCTTACTCTGTTTACCTTTTTATTATTATTAAACAATTGTGATTTAACTGTACTTCTGTCTCTGTCTGATTCATGGTTTCTGACAGTCCTACAATGTGAGAGGTCTCTGTTCACCCTACAAAAGGGGTCGTCTTTAGCAGGAACTGTGTCGCCTGGCTGCAGACATTGTCTTTTTGCAGGAGATGCACTTCATGGCAAGGTCCACCCCCCCCCCGCATGCCTCTTTTGCTCTTTTCTCAGTGGTTTCATGCGCCCTCCCCGATCCCAAAGGCTAGGCGGGAAAGGATAGCCATTTAGAAATCGTGTCCCCTCCACCTCACGTCTCTGCAAGCTGATCCTGAGGGTCGTTTTCTTTTTATTAGGGGCATGATACATGGCCATAGATACACTTTTGCCTCTATATTTATGCCCCTACCCCTAACACACGTACAGTTGGTTTACTCTCTAAGGCCCTGTGGATGCTGGAGAGCTTTAAGAAGGGTTTTTTAGTTTTGGGAGGGGATTTTAACCTTACCATAGCCCCCGGCCTGGACACCTCATTAGGGAAAAACCCCTATCCCTTAGAGCCCTCAAATATATTAAACAACTTTTACGCTCTCTCCACTTGGTGGACTGCTGGCGTGTATCACATGTCAGAGACAAAAGACTACAGCTATTACTCTAGAACCCACAACACATACTCCTGCCTTGATTTATTGTTGGTAGATCAATATTACTTGAGTTCTGTTCGTTGCTTCACAATTGAATCCATCACCATTTCAGATCAGTCCCCCATAACTTTGACTCTTTGCCCGATTTCCACTTATCACACAGACGAGGCGACTAAATGAGTCCATCTTAGATGATAAGTCTAAATCTGAGGTCCTATCCCACACGTTGGCATCATATTTTGAAACCAACTCCCCTGAGGAGGTGTCCTGTCAGGTGGTCTGGGAGGCCTGTAAGACAGTTATCAGAGGTGAATTTATTGCTCATGGCTCCTGTATCAAAACAGAAAAGCAGAAGGAACTGGCTGATCGCTTAGACAAAATATATGCTCTTAAGATCAAGCATAAGGCGAGCTTTGACCCTGCTGTTGCCCAACAACTGGAGACGCTGCGATTTAGTCTCTCTCAATGTTTGAATCACAAGGCCAAAGAAAAACATAGGTACCTTGCTCACCATTTTTATGAGCAGGGAAATAAATGTGGTCGGTTGTTGGCTAGACAGTTAAGGAAGCAGCAGAATTCCCGCCATGTCCACTCCCTGACTGTCCATAACAAACAGATAATGGACACTCATTCCATAGCAGCAGAGTTCCACCTCTTTTATGAGTCCTTGAATAATATTTCACCCCCCTCTCCGAAAGGTATGAGTGGGCTCAGGAAGATAGGATACGGGCTTACCCTAAGGAGTTTGCTCTGCCTGCTCTGCCCCCCTTCATCCTTGAGGAGCTAGAGTGCCCAATTACCATTGAGGAATTGAGCTCTGCAGCTGCTGCCCTGCCACCGGGTAAGAGTCCTGGGCTGGATGGCCTCACAAGCGCATATTATAATGTTTCCCCCCATCCTAGCGACTCCCCTCTGTAGTTACTTTAACTCCATCACTATTTCTAACCCCCTGCCCCGGAAGCTTTGTTGGCCCATGTAATGGTTTTACTGAAACCTGGAAAAAGACCTTCAATATTGTGCTATTTACAGACCCATCTCCCTTCTAAATTCTGATACTAACCTTTTAGCTAAGATCTTGGCCCTCTGACTGCAAGACCACATAGTGACGTTAGTTCACCCAGACCAGAAGGGCTTTATGGTTGGCCGTGAGGCCAGAGATAATACTATCCAAGCCCTCTGTGTCCTCCATTGGGTGCAAAATGGACCTGACCAATCCCTGCAGGGGTGGTCCTATTAATGGATGCAGAAAAGGCATTTGATTAGGTGAACTGGGTCTTTATGACCAAAGTCTTGAGAGAACTAGGTTTGGGCGACCGTATGATGGGCTGGATCTCAGCGATATATACGTACCCCAGAGCCAGAGTTAAGGCTAATGGCATGCTTTCAGACTACTTTAACGTACGCAATGGGACCAGACAGGGGTGTCCCCTTTCCCCATTGCCTATTCACGTTCCCACGGCCATGGCAACCTCCCTGCAACATTTGTTTCCCTTTTCTTGCCATTCCACTTCCTTACCCTATTTAGGGATTCATATCACTTCAGACTTGAAGCTCTTATATGACCCCAACTATGGATCTCTACTAACAGCAATTTTAAGGGACTTACAGGGATGGAGAGGTTATCCATTCATGGTTCGGGAGAGTGAATGTTCTTAAAATGATCATATTGCCCAGAATAATTTATACATTATATACTGTGTCTATCGCTCTCCCACAGACCTTGTTTAACCACATAAATACCAGGCACTTACGCCCCTTCCTGCCCAGGACAATTTTCAGCTTTCAGCGCGGTCGCACTTTGAATGACAATTGCGCGGTCATCCAAGACTGTACCCAAACTAAATTTGTATAATTTTCTTCCCACAAATGGAGCTTTCTTTTGGTGGTACTTGATCACCTCTGCGGTTTTTATTTTTTGCTAAACAAACTAAAAAATGGGCACCAATAGGCGGCACTGATATGCAGCACTGATGGGCACTGACAGGCGGCACTGATGGGCACTGACAGGTGGCACTGATGGGCAGCACTGATGATGAGGTACTGACAGGTGGTACTGCTGGGCAGTGATTGGCACTGTGGTGGGCAGTGATTGGCAATGTGGTGGGCAGTGATTGGCACTTGCAGAGTTTATTATACGGGGCACTGCTGGGCATGTCATTTGTACATTTGAGGGGGCTGTGCTGATAATCAATGTGTTGATTATCAGCATAGACCCCCCTCTGACAGGGAGAGCCGCCGATCGGCTCTCCCTGTCAGCGTAAACCGAGAAATGCCCTTTACCTTTACTTCCTGGTTCACGTGATGATCAGCTGTGATTGGTCACAGCTGATCACGTGGTAAGAAGCCTCTGACAGAGGCTTCTTATCACGATCAGAGATGCGGGGTGTCGGACTGACACGCCGCGGGCACGCGCCGGCATGTTATCCTGCTGGACGTCAATAGACGTCCAGTCAGGATAACAGAACCACTTCCCGGACATCAATCTGCTATTGACCGGGCGGGAAGTGGTTAAACGTATATGTAGGGCATTTATAGAAAAATTGGTGTATATCGCGCTGACATGCAAACGTATATCATATAGCAGCCAGTACAACACTAAGACAAGTGTAAACCAAGAAATATGTGAAAAATAAAATTTCGTGCAGCGCTCAAAAATTCATGATGATACAAATTCATATGTATACAATATAATATATAATGTGAAATGACCACAAAATGAAATGAAAACAGTGAAAAGTGATGTGGAATTCACACCCAAACTAAAGTCCATGTTCCATCATATAAAGGTTTTTAAACCATGAATACAACAGTCCTTGGCTAAACAGTGAAAAAAGATTATATAGCCAGAAAGGGGATTCCACGTGGCATCAATGTTGAAGTGAAGACACACACAATAAAACCACCACCGGTTAGTGAGGAGGCTTACTGGAGTAAGGGCCCTTTCACACGGGCGGATCCTGTGATGATCTGCCCCGTGAACATCCGCTTGCTCAGCGGGGATCGCTCCGTTGATCCCCGCTGAGTCGGCGGATGACTAGTCCGTCTCTTCACACTGTGCAGAAACGGACCGGTCAGATCTCTGCTTTCCTCTATTGGGAATCGGATGAAAACGGTCGGTCTGTCCATTTTCATCCGATCCGATGACGGATGGAAAAAATAGGATTTTTTTGTACTCACCGTAAAATCCTTTTCTCTGTCGTCCATGGACGGACACAGCTCCTTAAATCTTGACAAAGTGGGTTATGTCCCTGTTCATAGGAGAGGACTAGGCAGAACATGTTAGTTATCTTAACTTGTTGTTATCTTAACTAAGTTGAACAGCCCCGCCCAGGGGGCGGTCCCTCCGTACATAACCCTCCACCCTGCAGTCAGCAGCCTCAGTTCGTGGAAAAGAAGTACAAACTAAAAAAAAAAAGGAGGGGTGGGTGCTGTGTCCGTCCAAGGATTTTACTGTGAGTACAAAAAAATCCTATTTTCTCTTTTCGTCCATGGACGGACACAGCTCCTTAAATCTTGACAAAGTGGGACGTCCCCAAGCAGTGTCAGAAAAAACGAGGGGTGGGAACAGCAATCAAAAGAAGACTTAACTTCACCCCAAACAAGCAGAGCTCCTCAACGGAGGAGTTGCAACCTCAAACAGCCGCCTGCAAAACCTTGCGGCCAAAGGAAGCATCAGAAGATGCACTCACATCAACCTTGTAAAACTTTGAGAAAGTGTGAACAGATGACCAGGTCGCCGTCTCACACACCTTGGAGACAGATGCTAGATGTCGGAAAGCCTAGGAGGCACCAATTGCCCTGTTTGAATGCACCTTGACAGGAAAGGAAGGCGCCCGCCCCCGAAGGGCAGAAGCCTGGACGACGGTCTGCCTGATCACCCTAGAAAGGTGGCAGAGGAGACCGCCAGGCCCTTCTGTGGACCAGATACCGACACGAACAGTGAGTCAGAGCTCCGGAACGGAGTAGTAGCAGACAGGTACACCCGTAGGGCACGTACCACGTCCAAGGTAAGTAGCGCAGCCTCCTGGGATGCAACGGCCGAGGACACAAGGATGGAAGCACAATGTCCTCGTTTAGGTGAAAAGCCAAAACTACCTTAGGAAGGAATGGAGGTTGTGGGCGTAGCACCGCTTATCCTCATGGAGGACCAAGTAAGGTGACTTGGAAGACAAGTCCGCCATTCAGAAACCCTTCTGACCGATGTAATGGCAACTAGAAGGACAACTTTCTGAGAAAGCGTTAAGAGAGAAATCACCCTGATGTACTCAAAGGTAGGTTCCTGAAGTACGGAGAGCACTAGATTCAAGTCCACGGGGGAAGTGGTGGTTTAATCGGGGGAACCACGTGTCGGACCCCCTGCACAAACGTACTTAACAGTGAGTGAGCCGCCAGGGGCCGTTGGGAGAAGACAGCCAAGGCCGAAATCTGCCCCTTAATAGTGCTTTAAGGCCAGTAAGAACAGCAGGATCCGAGAAACCGAATACCAGTCTCAGGAGGTCGGCGTACCAGGAACGTCGGGACCAGTCTGGGGCGATTAGAATCACCAGAATCCCCACAGCCTCCTCTCTGCGAAGCAGACGAGGAAACAATTTCATTGGGAGAAAGGCATAAATTCCCCATGGAGCCACCAACGTGTCTGACGCGTCTGCCCAGGGATCCCTGGGCCTGGCCACAAACCTTGACACCTTGCGATCGAGTCAAGAACTCGGATAGTCCGCCTGCCAGTTTTCCTTCGCCTCCGAGGATTCCAGGATCAAGCCTAAGTACTCCAGACGCTGAGTCGGTACCAACACCGACTTCTGTATGTTCAGTATCCAACCAATTTCCCGGAGGGTCTGGCTGGCTATAGATATGTCCTCCTCTAATTCTGAGCCAGAAGCAGCTCTCAGAAGAAGATCGTCCAAGTAGCCCACGATAACAATGCCTCGCTGTCTCAGCAAAGCCAGATCGGGGTGAGCACCTTGTTAAAAACTCTTGGTGCTGACGCTATGCCAAATTGCAAAGCGCAGAGACCTCTGATGGTTGTCGCAGATGGGGACATGAAAGTATGCGTCCTTGATGTCCAGGGACGTCAGAAAATCCCCCGGATGGAGCGCAGCAACCACCGAACTAATGGATTCCATCCTGAACTTTCGCACCCTCACAAAGGTATGGAGGGCCCTGAGGTCCAAGATTGGACGGACACCATCATTCTTTGGGACTACCAACAGATTTGAATAGAATCCCTAAAATCTTTCCTCCAGGGGCATAGGTAAAATCACTCCGCACCAGAGCAAGGCTTGTACTGCTCCCATCAAAGCAGACCGACGAGCCGGAAGGAGAGGAAGATTTGAGGGAAAGATCTGTTTGGAGGACAAGAAGAAACTCCATCTTGTACCCATAAGTAACCACCTCGCAGACCCACTGGTCAGAGAGCAGGGAGGTCCACCGAGCTGCAAACTCACTAGCCGTCCCCCCACCCTTGAGTCGGGCGGGGGCAAAATTTCATGCGGTAGCAGGCATGTTAGCCGGTGTGTTCGGCGTACGCGCCCAGGGACGCTTCTGTCCCCCAGCTGGAGCCTGGTCAGTCTGGGAGGATCTGTCTACTGACCCTGACTGACGAAAATACCGCTTCTGCGTGGAATAGGAGTGCCCCGGCCAACGGATCGGCTCCTTCCCCTCAGAGGACTGCGGGAGAAGTGTGCTCTTACCTCCAGTGACATCCTTAACAATTTCGTCCAGCGAGGTACCAAAAAACCTCTGAAAGGCAATCTGCCAGAGCTCACTTGGATGCTTGGCCAGCGGACCAGCATTCCAGCCAGCAGGTGGCGCAGTACCACCGCAGATACAGAGGCTCTGGAAATAATTTTTACAAACACACACTGAGTATGTAATAGTTTTATATGTTATTACTGTGACGCCGAAGGCGCGCATGTCTTTGGAGTGTGGGAGGAAACCGGATCACCCGGAGGAAACCCACTCAGGCACAGGGAGAACATGCAAACTCCATGCAGATGGTGACATGGACCGGGTCGAACCAGTGACCCCCTTGCTGCCAGGTGAGGGAGATAACCACTACACCCCAGATGATGCCTTATTAGGATGAAACGCGTCGGGAAGGGCTCTGCTGATGCCACTGCGTCATTTTGATTACAACGCTTTTAAATGTCTTCATAAATGTGAGTGACCATTTTTATGTTTTTACAATAAATGTTCCTCTTGTTTACGGAATTACACTATGTGGCCCCACTTTTTTCCTTTTAATATATAAACATTGCTTACTGTGGCCCATCTCCAAGGTGGGATATTCATTGAAGTCAACGCTGTGATACATCCTCTTCTGGTCTCTATTGGAAGTTGCGCTCGCTGTACCCCCTTTGGTGTGATACACCATCAAGCTCTTTTAGACCCATCAGGTGTATGCCTTGTTGGGTCCATCTTGTCTGGTAAGCCTTGGATCTCTACAGTGGTGGACTACCTGCAGACAAACCTAATTCACAGTCACTTATTCACCTTTGTGATTTTTGGACTTTCATTCACAATATTACCATTATTGGTTTATCACTTAGTTGGTGTTGATCTTCAAGTATAATTTCACTGCCGGCAATATATATCTTTATATTGTTCATAATTTTTGTTTATTTAAAATGGGTTTTCTTTATGCATATTGCTATACAGCCTTTTTAGGTGTATGTATATAATTCTCATTGTTTTGTGCACTTATATATGGTGTTCCACTATATACTTCACGAGTATATTATCACTTTAAGAGTCACACTTTTCCCCTTTTTACAAAGATAACCACTACACTACTGTGCTGCCCTCCATTCAGTGAATGTCTGAGACACCAAAGTCCCAGCCATATAGGTCGCAACACTGACCCCAGCATGGGGAACCTGGAGCCGGACACCGCTTCGGACCTCCTATCAGTAGGGTCCTGGAGGATAATGGACCGCCATGCGCTAGGGGACCACAAAGGACCTCTGCCGTTCCCATTCCTTATCTATGAACTTTATCAAAGAAAGTAACATAAGGAAAAACTGTCACAAGCGGTCAGATTTGTGTGACCCAAAGGAGACAGACTCCTCTGCGGAAGTCCCAGCTGCATCTACCCGCTGGAGAGTGTCCCGCATCAAAAGTGCACTCATAAGTGCCCTGTCTAACACTTCCCAGAAGATGGCGGGGGGAGAGGCGCTTTTTTACCCCCCTTATGCCCGCAAGCCACTTGGCAACAAATGATTCCAGGACTGTCTACAACGTATCCATGGAAACCGCAGGTGCAGGGGACCATTAGCAGCCTCTGGCAATGTAGGGGAAGAAAGGCCACATACTGACTGACTTCATAAACACCCACTGACAGCCCTCAGGGACCAAGTGAAAAACACCAAAGAGTCCACCCTCCATGCTGCACTGACTGGGGGGGGTAACCCAGGGGACTCACCACCCAGAGGGAGAACGTTCAGCACCGCTGCCCGCCTTGTATACACAGCGTGTGTGTGATGAAAAAAACTGTGAGGAGAAAGAACTGAGCGCCGTTCAGAAAGCCAGTGCTAGAGGCCAAACCCACTCCAAAATGGCCACCAGACGCCTCAGATAAAAAATGGCGCGGACCACAAGAAAATTACCGCAATACCGACCTGCGCCACAGCACGGCCACAACAAAATGGCCGCCAATGGAAATTTTAGCATAGAAAAAAGCACAGTAAAAATGGCGTCTGCGCCGCAAAGAATGGCGCCCGAGCCTCGGGATGTGGACGAGAAGGCCTGCAGAGACTTCCCAGGAGACAGACCCCCCTAACAAAAAGCGGACCCCAGCGCCCCACGGTCCCCCACAGGGACTCAGAACCCCCCCACAGGTACACCCCAGTTGCAGCGGGCCCCAGGGCAGGAGGGGAAAGGGCGACAGAGAGCAGGGAAAGGGAGGACAGGAGAACCCCTTAATCCCGGGAATGCCCAGCTGTTCCATCCTGCCGAGACAGGAGGAACCGTACTTACTCGTCCTTGAGAGGACATGCTGGCACGTCCCTGACAGACCCACAACCGATGGTACGGAGTAGCTGTCGGCCCGGTCCACTGTGAGTGAGACAACAAGCAGCCCAGTCATATGTGGACACCGGAGCATGTGCTCACCGGACACCCCTGGAGCCATGGGGTAGGTCGTGGCAGAACCAGCGCAAAGCTAAGGACTGGCACGCTCAATGGCCGGAACTGGGAAGACTACATGGATCTATAATATCCAGCCTTTCGCCCAGCCGGCAGTTGATAGAAGATATCACAACAAATTAAAAATAAAATAAAAAATTCTTCAGGACTCTGGGCCCAAAGGGAGCCACGTCCTTCTCTGCTAGGCAGAAAAAAACTGAGGCTGCTGACTGCAGGGTGGAGGGTTATGTACGGAGGGACCGCCCCCTGGGTGGGGCTGTTCAACTCTGTTAAAGTTACATGTTTTAATATAACTAACATGTTCTGCCTAGTCCTCTGCTATGAACAGGAACATAACCCACTTTGTCAAGATTTAAGGAGCTGTGTCAGTCCATGGACGAAAAGAGTAATAGGATTTTCCTCCGTCATGATAAACGGAGCATAGCAGAGACTGATGTCATTGGATGTTCATCCGCTATCCCATAGGGATACAAATATGTCAGTTTTTCACCCGAAAACGGATGGATGAAAAACGGACATACGGTCCGCCCGTGTGAAAGGGGCCTAAGAGGACTCAAATGGGCATATGCTCAGTGAGTCAACAAGGCAGACCAAATCCTCTCAAATGTTCAAAATAGCATGGCCTGTTTTCTAGTCCTTCTCTGAGGAGATTGTCCTTCCATACAAAGTTTATAAATGCCTGACGCCACAGATTGGCCTATGATATCCTTTGCAGGCATAAATTAGATGGAGGAGTTGAGCTTCTCGATATAGCCTTGTATTACAAGGCTATGTTCCTAGTGCATATTTTAAATTGGTGCTACAACTCTTTAAGTAAACTATGGGTCCCCTTGGAGAAAACGTTGGTGGGTAGGAATCTGGCAGGAGCTTCCTGGATCCCGGCTGCCTCCAGGGGTCTCTTGGACTGGGTATTCCTGTTAATTCAAGCTTCCCTGTCTGTGTGGAATAGGCTGAATATCTCAGGCCACTTTACTCTTCAGACTGGGTGCACACTAGTACGAATTAGATGCAGGTTTCCCCCGCATCCAATTCGCAATAGCAGGAGATTGTTACCAGCTCTCTATGGAGGCGGTTCACACATCTCCGCAAGTGGCGCTGGTGCGATTTGTACAGGAATGCTGTGCATCTTTTGGTCCATTTCAGGTCTGAATTCAGCCCAAAATTCGGGCTGAAATCAGACCTGAAACAGTGAATGAGGACGCACGGAACTCCTGCTGTGAGCCGCTGCACGCTCATATGTGAACCCAGCCTCAGATACCCTTGGTTTCCCCCTGGGGAAGAATCTGGAATCTTTAGCTCCTGGGGTGCTGATGGGAACACAGCTTGAGACAGGTTTGCCCCACGAGGTTCCCTATCCCCTCTCTCAGAGCTGGTGGGTTCTTTTGGGAACATACCCTTATTGTCCTGGAGATATCGCCATATCGGATTTGTTTAACAAATTACAACCTCAAATGTGACCACTTAGTTCACTGACCACTTTTGAATCCTTATGTGTTGACCTAGAGTCTAGGCATTTGCTATTGCAAATGTATAGACTTGTCCTCAGTGCTCAATCCTCCTTGGTCCTGTACTATATTAGAGAATGTGAGAGGGAAATAGGTAAAACTTTTACTCCTCTACAGGTCCAGAGACTATTTAAACTGACACACTCCATCTCCTTAAGCTCCCGTGTACAAAAACTGTCTTACAACTTCCTTAACAGATGGCATCGGACCCCCCCCCCCCCCCCACCTAGTGCAGATGTACCTGATGGTGGATGACTGCTGCTGGAGGGGATGCGGTCATCGAGGCACGTTTCTCCACATATGGTGGTCTTGTTTCAAGATCAAACCATTTTGGGAGGAAATCGGCCCCTGGAATAAACGACTGACTCTTAGACCCAAAGAATACTCCCCTATGCATTTCCTTTTCTATGGGGCTCCCTCCTCCATCAAATTTTACAAAAAAAGCACTATTCCTCATCTACTGAACGTGGCCAAATCCTTAATACCTAGATTTTGGAAACAATCCAAGTGCTCTACCCTGTTGGATTGGAAGCGGGAGGTTGATGTAACTATGGAGGCTGAACGATGGATTCATATGGTCAAAGACCAACAAGACAAGTTTAAAGACATACGTATGGTCAGGTTGGATGTACTATTCATCAGAGATCTCTACAGATTAAATGTCTTAATCATATAAAGCCCAGGCACTACTAGAAAAGCTTCACATTTCCCTCATGGATGCACCTACTTCTTGATCTTCCTCCTCTGTTTCTTAAGCCCTGTACACACGATCGGTTTTACCGATGAAAACAGTCGGTGTTAAAAAATAGAACATGTTTTAAATTTATCCGATGGAAAAAAAATGATAGCAAATTACTATCGTCTGTGGGGAACTCCATCGGATAAAAAACCCAGACATGCTCAGAATCAAGTCGACGCATGCTCAGAAGCATAGAACTTAATTTTTCTTGGCTCGTCTGAGTGTTTTACGTCACGCCGTTTGGGACGATCGATTTTTTGACTGATGGCGTGTAGGCAAGACCGATGGAAGTCAGCTTCATCGGATTTCCGATGGAAAAATCCATCGGTTTAAAATCCATAGGAAATCAGATCGTGTGTAAAGAGCTTAACTTTTCTCAACAAAGATTGTTTTCTTTTCCTCCCTAATGAACCTGTTCGGTAACTTTTTCCCCCTACACACGACCAGGTTTCCCGACAGGAAAACTGCCATGAGAGCTTTGGTCGGGAATCCCAGCCGCGTGTATGCTCCATCGCAGTGTTTTCCATAGGAAAACTGCCGGGTTAAAAACCGTCGGGAATCCCAGCAGGAAAAAATAAACATGTTCTCATTTTTCCCGCCGGGATACCCAGCGGTTTTCCTGTTGAGAAAACTGCGATGGAGCAAACACGGCCAGGAGTCCTAATTGGATAGACTGATAGCAGCGCAGCCATTGGCTCCCGCTGCTGTCAATCAAATCCAATGATGCGGAAGCCGGGGGCGTAGCCGAGTCCGGCTGTCTGTGTCAATGGATGCAGCAGCAGGACACGGAAGCGCGCCCGCACAGGTGCCCCGAGGAAGAGCGCTTCTCCGACAGGGCACTCGAGAAGAGGAGGAGCCAGGAGCGTCGCTGAGGAACCCCAGAAGAGGAGGATTGGGGCCACTCTGTGCAAAACTAACTGCACAGAGGAGGCAAGTATGACATGTTTGTGTTAAAAAAAAAAAAAGTTTACATATCCTTTAATGCCTGTATAAAGTCTACTTATATGCATCTCAGGTGGGTATTCGGAAGCTTTCGGCATTGCTGCCCGTAAATCACCTTGATCTGTCCACGTCTGCCCTGTTGTGCCCGTGTTGACGATGGTGCAGGGTCAGACGGGACTCTGGGGTGACCTTCTCTGGGGTATTTCCTATTACCTTCCTGGGCCTACTTTAATGCATTTGTTGTATTTGTGCCCAACATGTATTCTTTTTTTTTCTTTTCTCTTGTATATATATATATATATATATGTTTGTGGACCGATTCCTATTGTAAATCTTAATAAAAAGTTTTATTAGAAAAAAATAATAATAATAATATATATATATATATATATATATATATATATATATATATATATACACTCGAGTATAAGCCGAGATTTCTTTTGGGCTGAAAGTCCCCCCCCCCTCGGCTTATACTCGAGTCAGTCTACCTTGAGCGTCCATTTTTAAAATTTTGCGCTCCCTCCTGGTCCCGTGTGGTTCCGTGATATGCGATTGACACTGTGTTTAGTGATCCGCCAATCACTGACTTTCTCCTCTTGTTCTAGGATGAAAGAACGTCAGTGATTGGTGGATCACTAAACACAGTGTCTGCTGGGAAAGTCCGGGGATGAGAAGATGGCCGTGATAGGCGGAACACTGAACACAGTGTCAATAGCCTATCACGGAACCGCACGGGACCAGGAGGAAGCCGCAAATTTTAAAAAATGGACGCCCACAGCGCGATGGACATGGGAGGTGATCCTTAGAAGCCTGATCTTCGCTGTAGCAAGCAGAAGGTGAGTGTGGAGGGTAATGAGGTAATGGGCACAGTGAGGTAATGGGCACAGTGAGGTAATAGGCACAGTGAGGCTGCAAATGGGCACAGTGAAGCTGCAAATGGGCATTGTTGACCCTCTTTTCCGCTTACAGTAACTGCTGCATTTTTACCCTAAGCTTATACTCGAGTCAATAAGTTTTCCCATTTTTTTGTGGTAAAATTAGGGCCTCGGCTTATACTCGGGTCGGCTTATACTCGAGTATATACGGTATATATATATATATATATATATATATATATATATATATCATACATATTTATGTGCGTTGATGCACGCTTCAATGCATGTTAAATTACTATGCATTTTTCAGGTCATTTCCTCTAATATCATATCCTCTCTCTGTTTGTGAGGTTAGAAAAATAGAGAGACAGAGACAAACACATTTTTGCTCTGGAGAGGAATTGGCAAACGGAAGGCCTAGTGTAACAGCCCTAATCAATGTGTAAACAGCATTGTTCAGTGCATCTATTGCTCACACATGACAGTAAAGGGCAGTTTTGGACCTTATGTCAGGAATAATTTTGTCACTCATCTATTTCTTTAACCACTTAGCAACGGCCCTCTAGCAGTTTTACTGCTACAGGGTGGCAGCTTGCGCAGGATCACGTATATATACGTGATCCTGCACTTCTGGGTAGGGGGCGTGAATGGCCGCCACCGGCGGCTCGCTCCCACTGTGATTACATACAGCGGCAGCCCATCAGTGGTTACCACGGACTCTATGTAAACAAGGCAGATTGCCGTTCTGACAGGAGGGAAGGCATGGATCCTGTATATCTGCAAAGCAGAGACTAGAATCCATCTCTTCCCCTAGTAAAAGCACCTCCCACAGTATAGTAAAACACTGGCTAGGCACACAGTTAACCCTTTGATCGCCCCTGATGTTTAACCCCTTCCCAGCCAGTGTCATTAGTACAGTGCAAGTGCAAATTTTTAGCACTGATCACTGTATTAGTGTGACTGGCATAAAGGGTGGATAAAAATCAATGATTTAAATAAATAAATAATAAAAAAAAATATGGATTTAAATAAATTTTTTCGATTTTTATGAAATTTATTTTAATACATAGCTTTTGGAGTAAAAATCTATCTAAAGACATTTTTCTATTTAGGATACATTAATAATCTAGTTTATTCAGCATGAAATGGAGCTTAGTTATGTAGCATGAGGCTGTATATTCTGCAATATTTAAATTTTTGGTAAACTCATTCAATGAATCCAAGTTCTGCAAGCTGAGATAACATGCATTGATGCATTCACACAATTTCACAGTAACCACAAAATAAAACAAAGTTCAGGAATATTTCTTTATCCCATTGTTTTGCAAATCTATGTAAACAACAAAGTTTATGATTGAATCGGTTCTGATATCGCTGTTTTACTAACCTGACAGCTTATAATTCTAAATAGGAAACCTTCATTTTGTTTGCAAATATTAAAGATTCGGACTACTAGCAAGATTTATGCCGCGTACACACGATCGGAAATTCCAACAACAAAACCGTGGATTTTTTTTTCCGACGGAATGTTGGCTCAAACTTGTGTTGCATACACGCGGTCACACAAATCTTGTCGGAAATTCCGAAAGTCAAGAACGCGGTGACGTACAAGACGTACGACAAGCCGAGATCAATGAAGTTCAATAGGCAATTCGGCTCTTCTGCTTGATTATGAGCATGCGTGTTTTTTTTGTGCATCGGAATTGCATACAGACGATCGGAATTTCCGACAACAACTTTTCTTGTCAGAAAATTTGAGAATTGGGAAATTCCAACAGCAAATGTCCGATGGAGCCTACACACGGTCAGAATTTCTGACAAAAAGCTCACATCGGACATTTGTTGTCGGAATTTCCGATCGTGTGTACACGGCATAAGTCCTTACATTTAAAGAGCACCTGTCATTTCAGATCCATCATGGCAGCGCCTGTTAGCGGGCATCCACTCACCTGCTGCCGTCAAGTCCCTCACCTTGTTGTGTCACTGCCGCATCACCAGCCGTCCCATTAAAAGTGAATGGGACTATCGGCGAGTCAACAGAGATGACAGTTGCTCTTTAAACATTATGATTTAAATTGAGCTGATTTAAATCAAGCCTTTTTTTTTTTTTTTTTTATTCTTTATTTCTATATTTTTCTTACAGGTATTTTCATAAACACAAAAGAAAGTACATTGCATTTTCCTATTCAGCTATGCCATTTTACTAATAGATAAACAAAAATATTGATTATCTGTATCTTTCCTTTCCCCTCCCTCCCCCCACATTCTACATCATCAATCATCCACACCCATCCCCCTAACCCCAAAAAAATAATAAAAAGGGGGACACTCTCCACCCTCTGCCTGCGGGGCTCGGTAGACGGTTAATGTATCTGGTGTGAAATAGACATGTGCGATTAGTTTCGTACGAATCTAAAATTCGTACGAATTTCCGGAAATTCGTACATTCGTACGAATCCGAAATACGAATTTTTATGCATACAAATTCTGTACGAAATCCAAAATTTTGTTTACGAATTTCAGATCCAAAAGTGAAAAATTTATTTAAATTTCGTACCTGGGGGGGGGTGTGTATGATATGCATGTAAAGTTGCGCATGTTTCCCGTGCTTAGAACTGTCCCTGCACAAAATGTCATTTTTGACGGAAAAAAAGTCATTTAAAACTCACTCGCGGCTATTAATGAATTGTCGGTTTTTATCAATACATAGAAAAGTCATTGATAAAAATAAAAAAAAAAGCGTGGGGGTTCGCCCAAATTCAATTACCAGGCCCTTCAGGTCTGGAATGGATATTAAGGGGAACCCCGCCGCAAATAAAAAAAAAATGGCGTGCGGTTCTCCCTAAATATCCATACCAGGCCCTTCAGATCTGGCATTGATTTTAAGGGGAACTCCACCCCAAATTAAAAAAAAATGGCGTGGAGTCCCCCCAAAAATCCATACCAGACCCTTATCCGAGCACGCAACATGGCCGGCCGCAAGAAAAGAGGGGGGATGAGAGAGCGCCCCCCCTCCTGAACCGTACCAGGCCACATGCCCTCAACATGGGGAGGATGTCCCCATGTTGATGGGGACAAGGGCCTCATCCCCACAACCCTTGCCCGGTGGTTGTGGGGGTCTGCGGGCAGGGGGCTTATCGGAATCTGGAAGACCCCTTTAACAAAGGGGACCCCCAGATCCCGGCCCCCCCTATGTGAATTGGTAAGGGGTACATTGTACCCCTACCATTTCACGAAGAAAGTGTAATTTTTTTTTAATAAAAACACACAAACACCTTGAAAAAGTCCTTTATTAAAAAAAAAAACATTCCAGCGGTGAAATCCAGTGTCCCGCGGCGATCCCGATGTCCACCGCTGTCCGTCATTGGTTGAGCCTGAGCGGACCTGATGGGGAACTTCCTCCGCAATGTTTTAAATGTATAGACCCGCCCCTTCTAAAGTTCCCCATCAGGTCCGCTAAGCGGACCAGATGCGGAACGTGAGAAGGGGCGGGTCTATTCATGTATTACACAGTGAAGGAAGTTCCCATCAGGTCCGCCCCCTCGGGATGTCAGACCCCGCCTACGTCATTGGCCTGAGCGGACCTGATGGGGAACTTCCTTCACTGTAATACATGAATAGACCCGCCCCTTCTCACGTTTCGCATCTGGTCCGCTTAGCCTTACACCTAGTCATTGGCTGAGCGGACCTGATGGGGAACTTTAGAAGGGGCAGGTCTATACATTTAAAACACTGCAGAGGAAGTTCCCCATCAGGTCCGCTCAGGCTCAACCAATGACGGACAGTGCTGGACATCGGGATCGCCGCGGGACACTGGATTTCATCGCTGGAATGTTTTTTGTTTTTTTTTTAATAAAAGGACTTTTCCAAGGTGTTTGTGTGTTTTTATTTACATTTTTTTACACTTTCTTCGTGAAATGGTAGGGGTACAATGTACCCCTTACCAATTCACATAGGGTGGGGGGCCGGGAGCTGGGGGTCCCCTTTGTTAAAGGGGTCTTCCAGATTCCGATAAGCCCCCTGCCCGCAGACCCCCACAACCACCAGGCAAGGGTTGTGGGGATGAGGCACATCCTCCCCATGTTGAGGGCATGTGGCCTGGTACGGTTCAGGAGGGGGGGGCGCTCTCTCGTCCCCCCCTCTTTTCCTGCGGCCGGCCAGGTTGCGTGCTCGGATAAGGGTCTGGTATGGATTTTTGGGGGGACTCCACGCCATTTTTTTTTAAATTTGGGGTGGAGTTCCCCTTAAAATCCATGCCAGATCTGAAGGGCCTGGTATGGATATTTAGGGGGAACCGCACACCATTTTTTTTTTTTTTTGCGGCGGGGTTCCCTTTAATATCCATTCCAGACCTGAAGGGCCTGGTAATTGAATTTGGGGGAACCCTCACGCTTTTTTTTTTTTTTTATCAATGACTTTTCTATGTATTGATAAAAGCCGACAATTCATTAATAGCCGCAAGTGAGTTTTAAATGACATTACATTTTGTGCAGAGACAGTTCTAAGCACGGGAAACATGCGCGACGTTTAAAATTTACGATTCATACGAAATTCGTATTTCGTACGAATCTGAATTAAATTTCGTACACGAATTACGAAATACGATTTTTTTTTAATACGAAACGGAACGAAACAAATTTTTTGACGGCGCCCATGTCTAGTGTGAAAGCAGTTTATTGTCCTATCGCATTAAATAGTTTGGTCATAAATGGACCTAATAAAGGATAGAAACTTTTAAAATATTGTATAGAGAAACCGTCTGGTCCAGGTGCTTTTCCATGTTTTATCATTTGCATTGCAGTAGATATTTCCTCTGATGTAATTGCTTCTAATTTTCTTCGGACCGAAGAAGGTAATCGGGCTAGTGGTGAGGATAAGAGATATTCATCTAGAGACGAGTGAGACGATAAATTATACTAGGAGGAGTAATACTCCCCAAATTCCTGCGCAATATCTTTCGGAATCGAGAGTTTTTGATCTCCTTTTCCCTTAATATAAAGGTATATATGATCGTATTTGTTGTTCTTTCAATTTCTTTGCCAATAATTTGCTGCACTTGTCTCCAGATTCATGTCATCCGTCTCCATCTTTGTAAGACAGCTTTTGCTTTATATCGTAGGATATCTGATATCTGTCTTCTTAAATGTGCTAGCTCATTTCCAATTCCCCTTTCTGATGTCTCTTTGTGTAATATTTCTAGTTCCTGAATCTTTCCCAGTAATTCATTTATTTGCTTTTCTCTGACCTTCTTTACTCGGGAACCATGTTTAATTAAGATTCCACGTATAACTGTTTTATGTGCCTCCCATACTATTCCTAGATCACTTTCTGCACTGTCATTTATTTGAAAATACCATGTAATTTTTTACTCAGATCCGCTAGGATTTCTGGTGATTGTAATAAACTTTCATTCAAACGCCAGCTCCATTCCATAGGATGGACTGCCCCTGATAATGAACGTTTTATCGTGACTGGAGCATGATCTAACCATGTTATACTTCCTATTAATATACAGTGGGACAAAAAAGTATTTAGTCAGCCCCCAATTGTGCAAGTTCTCCCACCTAAAAAGATGAGAGAGGCCTGTAATTGTCATCATAGGTATACCTCAACTATGAGAGACAAAATGTGTAAACAAATCCAGACAATCACATTGTCTGATTTGGAAAGAATTTTTTTTGCAAATTATGGTGGAAAATAAGTATTTGGTCAATATCAAAAGTTCATCTCAAAACTTTGTTATATATCCTTTGTTGGCAATGACAGAGGTCAAACGTTTTCTGTAAGTCTTCACAAGGTTATCACACACTGTTGCTGGTATGTTGGCCCATTCCTCCATGCAGATCTCCTCTAGAGCAGTGATGTTTTGGGGCTGTCGCTGGGCAACACGGACTTTCAACTCCCTCCAAAGGTTTTCTATGGGGTTGAGATCTGGAAACTGGCTAGGCCCATCCAGGACCTTGAAATGCTTCTTACGAAGCCACTCCTTTGTTGCCCAGCGGTGTGCTTGGGATCATTGTCATGCTGAAAGACCCAGCCACGTTTCATCTTCAATGCCCTTGCTGATGGGAGGAGGTTTGCACTCGAAATCTCACGATACATGGCCCCATTCATTCTTTCATGTACACGGATCAGTCATCCTGTTCCCTTTGCAGAGAAACAGCCCCAAAGCATGATGTTGCCACCCACATTCTTCACAGTAGGTATGGTGTTCTTTGGTTGCAACTCAGCATTCTCTCTCCTCCAAACAATACGGGTTGTGTTTCTACCAAACAGTTCTACTTTGGTTTCAGCTGACCATATGACATTCTCCCAATCCTCTTCTGGATCATCCAAATGCTCTCTAGCAAACCTCAGACGGGCCCGGACATGTACTGGCTTAAGCAGGGGGACATGTCTGGCACTGCAGGATCTAAATCCCTGGCAGCGTAGTGTGTTACTGATGGTAGCCTTTGTTACGTTGGTCCCAGCTCTCTGCAGGTCATTCACTAGGTCCCCCCGTGTGGTTCTGGGATTTTTGCTCACCGTTCTTGTGATCATTTTGACCCCACGGGGTGAGATCTTGCGCGGAGCCCCAGATCAAGGGAGATTATCAGTGGTCTTGTATGTCTTCCATTTTCTAATTATTGCTCCCACAGTTGATTTCTTCACACCAAGCTGCTTGCCTATTGCAGATTCAGTCTTCCCAGCCTGGTGCAGGTCTACAATTTTGTTTCTGGTGTCCTTCGACAGCTCTTTGGTCTTCACCATAGTGGAGTTTGGAGTGTGACTGTTTGAGGTTGTGGACAGCTGTCTTTTATACTGATAACAAGTTCAAACAGGTGCCATTAATACAGGTAATGAGTGGAGTACAGAGGAGCCTCTTAAAGAAGAAGATACAAGTCTGTGAGAGCCAGAAATTGTGCTTGTTTGTAGGTGACCAATTACTTATTTTCCACCATAATTGGCAAAAAAAAATCTTTCCAAATCAGACAATGTGATTGTCTGGATTTGTTTCCACATTTTGTCTCTCATAGTTGAGGTATACCTATGATGACAATTACAGGCCTCTCTCATCTTTTTAAGTGGGAGAACACTGGAGAGGAATAGATGGGGTATCAAAAAAAGATACATCCTTGAATATAGTTTATATGAATTGGAGAAATATGTATAATCCCTCTCCCCTGTGTGCAGGATACGCCAGGCATCTATCAGTAGGGTTTCATGAAGTTTCCGAAGGATACGCTTCCTTGTCCCGATAGGGACTGAGGAAGTGCCGATGGAGGTGTCTATTTTTGGATCCAAGGGTATGTTAAGATCTCCCCTGAGAATAAATTTTCCTTCTTTAAATATCATCAGCTTTGATAGCATTTTCTCGAGGAAATTATGTTGGTTAACATTTGGGGCATAAATAGTAGCTAAGGTCACTTTTATATTCCCTATAAATCCTTTCAAAAATAGGTATCTTCCCCCTGAGTCTACGTGTTTATCCAACAGGGTCCATGCTATTCTACTTTTTACTAGTGATTTAAATTGTGATTTAAATCGACTTCATTTAAATCAAATGCACCTTGGTGGCTGGTTCCCAAAAACTGTCGAACCGTGGCTTTGTGTCTTAATGGGTGTAGCGGGGGTTAACATTTAGGGGGAGTATCTGGGTGGTAGCATGACCCACATACATCAATTGTTAGGAATCTATGGCCAATTTTATTTGTGGAGGATATAATGGTGCTCAGTTCCCTGCGGACTCTGGGTGGCGCTGTCGCCTTGGGCTGGGGTTGAACCATCATTTGTAGGGCCGTGCCCTTTGTGTCCTCTCGCGGCAGTAGTACGGCGGGGCGGGGAACCCGCTGTGCCTGCTGGGAGAGGGTATAAAGGGGGTGGACATCTTGTGCACGAGGTCCGAGCCCCAGGCACCTTCAGCCTGGGGGCTGCTGTTCTGTCGTCCGCGCCCAGGTGCCCTAGGCCTGGGTGCGAGGGAGTTCGAGTTCCATCCCAGGCACCTTAGGCCTGGGGTGATGTACTAGCAAAGACCCGGGGCCCAGTACCTTCGACTGGGTCCCGCATGGGAGAAGATGCCTAGGGGGCCCATCGAGTGAGGGGACCCGAGTCTCGGGCGAGGAGAACCAGGGAGGTGACCTGGCCTGAAGATCCAGCGCAGCATTGGCTGGTGACAGTGCAGGCCTCTGGGGACCGTCCGGGATTGATCATCTCCCTAATAGGGGTCGTCATTAGAAGGTAGTTCATGTTCTATGGTCTTTGCAGAGACCCAGCTACATCAGGTCGGTGGCAGAGGCCTATTCTAAGGTCTGTGGCAGAGACCTCATCGTTCACCCGGTCTGTGGCAGGGACCAACCACACGGTCGGTGGCAGCGACCATGCGCCAAAAGTTGTTGTGAGTTCCTAGCAACTTATCTGATCCGAAAGGATTGTGCCTGAACCCTCACCCCACCAAGTTGTGTTTGTATCAACCTGTCTGCTTGCAAAGTGGCATATTTATCTCTGCAGAAATAAATATAGCTGTTGTACTGTCACCTGGTGTGGGCTTACTTTTCTGGGAGCAAAGTGTTCTACATTCACCTATCTACTGGTCATTTTTGAAGGGGAATCTCTGGACAGGGACACAGACCCGAAGGTAAAGATCATAGCTCAAACCTCTACACACCTAAGAGGGGCGAGCTGGTGGCAGAATCTCACTCCGACCCCCTTGGTTCCCCTAGACGAGTAAACCAGCCGAAAAGAAGAAGGGAGAGAGCGGGTGAGACCACAACATGGGGATACAAAGCTGCAGCGAGGGACCCGAGAAGAGGAGGATCCGGACTGCTCTGTGCAAATCCACTGCACAGAGGAGGTAAATATAACATGTTTGTTATTTAAAAAAAAAAAAAAAAAACCCTGTTAGACTTACCGGTAACGGTATTTCCATAAATCTTCCAGGACAGCTACTTGAGAGATGATTGGCTCTGTCTTCTACAGGAAACACAAATCAGACACAATTTAAAATGCCCCTACCTTTCCTCTGACCCTCAGTTGTATGAAGATCAAGTAAACCTCCACCAAAAGTGAACTCGGAAGAGAAATATTAGAAACTCACTAACACACTACCACCAGGTTAAATTAAGGGGACCGGTGAATAAAGAATAGGGTGGGAATATAGACGCTGTCCTGTAAGATTAATGGAAATACCGTTACTGGTAAGTCTAATGGGGGTTTTCCCCCTTCATCTTCCAGGACAGCTACTTGAGAGTGTAAGAAAGATTCTATACCTTAGGGAAGGACGACAGCCTGAAGCACTTTTCTTCCAAAGGAGAGGTCCTGGCTGGAGAGCATCTGGACTCTATAATGCTTGATGAATTCATGAGAGGAGGACCAGACAGCAGCTTTGGAAATATCTTCCCATGATGCACCCGCTCTTTCTGCCCCAGATGCAGCTAGTGATCTAGTAGAGTGATCCCTAACTCTGGAAGGAGGGGATTGCCCTGAAGATCTGTAGGCCTCACAAATAGCTTCTCTAATCCATCTGACAATGGAACCCCGGGATGCCTTGGAAACCTTTTTGGGGCCGCTAAAAGAAATCAATAATTGGGAATCTTTTCTAAACTCACTAGATACTTCTAAATAATGCAGAAGACATCGTCTCACATCTAAGAAACTAAATCTTTCCTCCTCCGAATTCCTGGGGGAGGAACAAAAGCAAGGAAGGACTACTTCCTGGGATCTGTGGAACTCAGACGAAACTTTGGGTAAATACAAAGGGTCAGGCCTAATTACTGTCCTGTCGTCTAAAATCCTTAGGAAAGGATCTTTACACAAGAAAGAACCTAAATCGGAAACCCTTCTCCCAGAAGTTATGGCCAAAAGAAAAACCACCTTTAACCACCTAAGGACCGCCTCATGCCGATATACAGTGGGTACGGAAAGTATTCGACCCCCTTAAATTTTTCACTCTTTGTTATATTGCAGCCATTTGCTTAAATCATTTAAGTTCATTTTGTTTCCTCATTAATGTACACACAGCACCCCATATTAACAGAAAAACACAGAATTGTTGACATGTTTGCAGATTTATTAAAAAAGAAAAACTGAAATATCACATGGTCCTAAGTATTCAGACCCTTTGCTCTGTATTTAGTAGAAGCACCCTTTTGATCTAATACAGCCATGAGTCTTTTTGGGAAAGATGCAACAAGTTTTTCACACCTGGATTTGGGAATCCTCTGCCATTCCTCCTTGCAGATCCTCTCCAGTTCTGTCAGGTTGGATGGTAAACGTTGGTGGACAGACATTTTTAGGTCTCTCCAGAGATGCTCAATTGGGTTTAAGTCAGGGCTCTGGCTGGGCCATTCAAGAACAGTCACGGAGTTGTTGTGAAGCCACTCCTTCGTTATTTTAGCTGTGTGCTTAGGGTCATTGTCTTATTGGAAGGTAAACCTTTGGCCCAGTCTGAGGTCCTGTGCACTCTGGAGGATGTTTTCGTCCAGGATATCCCTGTACTTGGCAGCATTCATCTTTCCCTCGATTGTAACAAGTCGTCCTGTCCCTGCAGCTGAAAAACGCCCCCACAGCATGATGCTGCCACCACCATGCTTCACTATTGGGACTGTATTGGACAGGTGATGAGCAGTGCCTGGTTTTCTCCACCTATACCGCTCAGAATTAAGGCCAAAAAGTTCTATCTTGGTCTCATCAGACCAGAGAATCTTATTTCTCACCATCTTGGAGTTCTTCAGGTGTTTTTTTTTAGCAAACTCCATGCAGGCTTTCGTGTGTCTTGCACTGAGGAGAGGATTCCGTCAGGCCACTCTGCCATAAAGCCCCGGCTGGTCGAGGGCTGCAGTGATGGTTGACTTTCTACAACTTTCTCCCATCTCCCGACTGCATCTCTGGAGCTCAGCCACAGTGATCTTTGGGTTCTTCTTTACCTCTTTCACCAAGGCTCTTCTCCCCCGATAGCTCAGTTTGGCCAGACGGCCAGCTCTAGGAAGGGTTCTGGTCGTCCCAAACGTCTTCCATTTAAGGATTATGGAGGCCACTGGGCTCTTAGGAACCTTAAGTGCAGCAGAAATTTTTTTGTAACCTTGGCCAGATCTGTGCCTTGCCACAATTCACAAGTCTCTGAGCTCTTTAGACAGTTCCTTTTGACCTCATGATTCTCATTTGCTCTGACATGCACTGTGAGCTGTAAGGTCTTATATAGACAGGTGTGTGGCTTTCCTAATCAAGTCCAATCAGTATAATCAAACACAGCTGGACTCAAATGAAGGTGTAGAACTATCTCAAGGATGATCAGAAGAAATGGGCAGCACCTGAGTTAAATATATGAGTCTCACAGCAAAGGGTCTGAATACTTAGGACCAGGTGATATTTAAGTTTTTATTTTTTAATAAATCTGCAAAAATGTCAACAATTCTGTGTTTTTCTGTCAATATGGGGTGCTGTACATTAATGAGGAAAAAAATGAACTTAAATTATTTTAGCAATTGGCTGCAATATAACAAAGAGTGAAAAATTTAAGGGGGTCTGAATACTTTCTGTACCCACTGTACGTCGGCAGAATGGCACGGCTGGGCAAAAGCACGTACAGGTACGTCCTCTTTAAGATGCCCAGCCGTGGGTCGCCGGCGTGCTCACGACCCGGTCCTGAGCTCCGTGACCGGCGATCGGGTCACAGAGCTGAAGAACGGGGAGAGGTAAGTGTAAACAAACCTCTCCCCGTGCTTCCTAGTGAGACTGTCACTGATCGTCTGTTCACTGTCATAGGGAACGACGATCAGTGAAGTCACATGCCAAGCCACGCCCCCACACAGTAAGAATCACACATTAGGTCACACTTAACCCCTTCAGCGCCCCCTACAAGTTAACCCATTCACTGCCAGTGTCATTTTCACAGTAATCAGTGCATTTTTATAGCATTGATCGCTGTAAAAATGACAATGGTCCCAAAATAGTGTCAAAAGTGTCCGATGTGTCCGCCATAATGTCACAGTCATGATAAGAATCGCTGATCGCCGCCATTACTAGTAAAAAAAAAAATATTAATAAAAATGCCATAAAACTATCCCCTATTTTGTAGACACTATAACTTTTGCGCAAACCAATCAATAAACGCTTATTGCGTTTTTTTTTACCAAAAATATGTAGAAGAATTCGTATCGGCCTAAACTGAGGAAAAAAATGTTTTTTTTATATATTTTTTGGGGATATTTATTATAGCAAAAATTAAAAAATTTTGAATTTTTTTCTAAATTGTCGCTCAAAAAACCAGAACACAGGGGATAGAAAATGAGTCCACTTCAGCACTTTTTTGCCAGGCTACAAAGGTTTCCAAACTTTACCATAAATCTTCTTTGCACCGCTCAGCCTCCAAGCCGTCAAACGGTTAATCTGAGGGCTTGGAAGGAGCACTGGTCCCTGGTGGAGAAGGTCCCTTCTCTCTGGCAGAGGCCAGGGGAACTCTATTGAAAGTGCTCTCAGTGCAGAGAACCAACTCCTCCTGGGCCACCATCCTGATTGGCCACCACGGAGCAATCAGAATTAACTTTGCTTGTTCCGACACAATTTTCCGGACCACCAGAGGCAATAGTGGAAATGGAGGTAAGGCATAGGCTAGGGAAAAGTTCCACTGGAGAGAGAACGCATTCATCCCTAGGGACTCCATTTCTTTCTCCAGGAAAAAGTAAGCTGGAAGCTTCCTGTTGTGGGTGTAAACAAACAGATCCACTTTGGGCATCCTCCACCTTAGAACCAACTCCCGGAAGGTTTCCTGGTTCAACCGCCAACTGCTGGAGCTGATAAACACTCTGCTCAGATAATCTGCCAGTACATTTGTCGTAACCCTGATGTGGACCGCCCTGATTGAGGAAATATTGTCCTCTGCCATAGAAAGTATCTCCTGACTTAATATTAGCAGACTGTCTGAGCGAGTACCCCCGTTTGTTGAGGTAAGACACTCTCGTGGCATTGTCCAAAAAAGTCAACAGGTCCCTCGCACGAACCCTTGTTTTCGAAGCGACTAAAGCCTTTCCTACCGCTAATAGCTCCCTGAAGTTTGAAGATTGGGCTGCCTCCTCTGGCCGCCAGGCTCCCTGAGCCTGCCACTCTTCTGAGTGAGCTTCCCAACCCCACAAGCTGGTGTCTGTTCTAATCTTTATTGGGGAATGCTGGGCCCAAGCCTTCCCTACCTGCAGATGTTCCGGACGGTCCCACCAGGACAGATTGAGAGAATCGTCTCCTGGAAGCTGTACGACCTGGTCCAAAGAGGCTTTTCTGCGATCCTAACAATTCAGAAGAAATGCCTGCAGGGACCTGGAATGCAATTGGGCCCAGGGCACTCCTGGGATTGCTGCAGTCATCAAGCCAAAGAGCTGCATTATTTGCCGAAGGGAGGCCTGGGGACTGCACCTGAAACTCTGCACAGAGAGAAGGATCTTCGAGATTTTCTCCTCTGGTAGAAAAATATTTTGGGCGACTGAGTCTATCAGGTAGCCCAAAAAAAGACGGCTCTGGGAGGGAACCAGAGCAGATTTCTGCAGATTGACTTTCCAACCCAATCTTTGAAAGGTCTGCAGAACTACTTGTAGATCCTGACCAAGGTTCTCTTTGTCCCGGGCAAAGATCAAAAAGTCGTCCAAGTACGGGACGACTGAGATCTTTTGTAAACGAAAAAAGGCCATGACCTTCATAAAGATTCTTGGGGCTGCCGAGAGACCAAAAGGAAGGGCCCTGAACTGCCAATGACGTGGGCCGTTTTCCGTGAGGATCGCAAACCTCAAGAATCTCTGATGATCCTGGCATATTGGTACATGAAGGAAAGCATCCTGAAGATCCTGGGTCACCATGAATACCTCTGGCAACAACAGATTTCTGAGTGAGTAAATGCTTTCCATCCACAAACGCCTGTAAATCAAGAATCTGTTTAGGAGGCTTAGATTGATGACCATCCAAAATCCTCCGGATGCCTTTCTTACCAGGAAAACATGAGAATAAAACCCTTGGAATTTCCAATCCTCCGGAAAAGGGGAAATAACTCCTTCTGATTCCCAAAGGGAAATCAGATCGAACATGCCCAGCTGTCTCTATTGGTCTCTGGGCAGCCGAGTGAGAAAAAATCTCTGGGGAGGAGGGAGATTGAACTCCAACCTGTAACCCTCTTCTATGATCTTGAGGATAAAAGGATTTTCTGTTATCTCTGCCCATTCCTTGACGAAACGGGTAAGCCATCCCCCTACCCCTGACTTGGCGTTACTGAGAGTTTTTGGTTGGGGCTGAAGAAGCAACGAGTGCCCCTTTAGCTTTGTCTTTGCTAAATTACCACTTTTTCTTAGCCTGCTGACCACCTGTCTTGAAGTCAGCTTTGTTCCGAAAGCTACGAAAGGGCATCTTACTTTGGGGCTAAGCCTTTCCGATCCCCTTTTCTGAAGACCGAGCTAGTACTTCCTCCAAAGCCAAACAAAATAAAAGTTTGCCTTCAAAGGCAATACGCACAGCTTATTTTGAAATATAGTATAGTATGGTAAATATAACATGTTTGTTATTTTTAAAAAAAAAACACTTTAGTATCACTAAGGCCCCTTTCACACTGAGGCGTTTTTACCGCGTTTTCGCGGTAAAAATAGCGCTGTAATAACGCCTGAAATAATCCTGCCCCAGCATTCTCAATGTGAAATCTCTGAGGGCTTTCACATTGAGGCGTTTTGCTGGCTGGGCGTTGAAAAAAATCCTGCAAACAGCTTTTTTAGAGCAACTTTAGGGCGCATAAAATAGCGCTGTAAAAACGCCTATCCCCATTGAAATGAATGGGATTCGCGGTAAAAACGCGGTAAAAACGCATAGGCATAAGCGTTATGTTAAAAAATAGCGCTAACGCCTATGCGTTTTTACCGCGGTCGAGCTAATTTTAGCGCAAACGCGGTAAAATCGCAGTAAAAACGCATACGCGTTAGCGCTATTTTTACCGCGATCGCGGTAAAATCGAGGTAAAATAGAGGTACAAAATCCTATAATTTTTGAGTGTTTTTTCAACGCCTCAGTGTGAAAGGGGCCTAAGTTAAAGGGGTTGTAAACCCTTGTGTTTTTTGCATTAAGGTGAAAAAACTTCTTTCACTGAGCAGCCCTCCCTCCCCGTTTTACTCACCTGAGCCCATTCATTCCCTCGGCTGAGTCGGGCTCTACCTCTCTGCTCATTGCCTCGGCTCTTGATTGGATAGATTGATAGCAGCGCAGCCATTAGCTTCTGCTGCTGTCAACCAAATCCAATGACGCAGGCGCCGGGGGGGTGGGGCTGAGTCCAGCATTCTGTGTCTTGGAAGACCAAATGCTGGACTCTGGAGCACACCGGCAAGGTAACCCCCTAGGAGAGCGCTAGGGGGATTTACCGATGCGGGGAGGAACTTATAGTGCCGCCGGGGGGACCACAAAGGTCAAGGAACGGGACCACACTGTGCAAAACGAACTGCACAGTGGAGGAAAGTATGATATGTTTGTTATTTTTATTTATTTTTTAAACAAGGGTTTACAATCACTTTAAAGTAGAACATGCTGCATTTTTCTTGCACTGGACTGTACTGGCATGTGGTAAAACGCATCAAAAATGCAGCAGACCCCAGTACAGTGGGTAAAAAAACTGAAAAAAATAAGAAAAAAAAAGCATCCAGAAACGTGCCAATACATGTCAAAAACGTGCATGCAGAAATGCATCCGCAGCAGATTTGGAGTGCGTTTTTTTGTGTGAGCCAGCCCTATAAATGAATAAATAATTAAAATGTTAAGACCCCCACATTTTTTTAACTTTCTGTTATAAATTGTTGCAAATAAATATGCTTGCTTCATAAATGTAGGCTAAGCTGTGTTCAGCTACATTTCTTTGGTAAAAATAACCCAAATCAGTGTATATTATTTAGTCACGCACAATTATGGCACTTTCCGAAAATGCACCAAAGTTGGCTCCAAAAAAAGGTACCGGAGCTTACTGACGCGTTTTTGGAACGGAGAGCAGCCTGCTGCTCCAGAAAACGTGTCAAATAATGCGCTAAACCTATGCCGCTCTGCCATTGCTAAATGTGACCAGGGCCTAAGCAGTGGGCTAGAGGAGGCTGCCAGGGGACAGGCACTTCCAGTCAGGCTGCCCCTGTGTGTGCACACCCAGTGGTGAGGCCTTGGCTCGGAGTCTAACTGTCTATTTGAAGGCAAAGGGCACCGAAGAGCCGCTGTAGAGCTCCTCACAGCATCTGCGTCCCCCTCCCATCCTGGCCTCCTGATTGGTGTAACCCGTGCGCGCACACAAGCCTGTAGCCCACAGCAGGACGGCGCGCTCCCGTACCTCTGGCGCCACGGGTAGCACGGGGGAGGGAGGAGGAAGAGCCGGTCACGTGACGGAGCGTCTGTCTCCACGTCTAGTCCTCCTCAGGTTTGAACTGAAGGGAAAAAAAAAAAAAAAAAAAAAAAAGTGCAGCCGGCGGTCGGGCCTGTCTGCGGGCGAGCAGGTGAGTGAGCCCGAGGTCTCCGCCGTGCACAGTTCCTCATTTCTTGCCCCCCCCCCCCCCCCGGTGTGTGGCGGGCGGGTGTAGAAGGGGTTAATGGACGCTGATGTGCGGCTGGCGCATTTCATCTCCGGGGGGGGGGACATGACGGTTGTATAGTGTGAGGGGAAGGGGGTGTACTGGCGGTGTCGCCCCCTCCCCGGTGTGTGTCGGGGGTCCCCGGGACACCCCGCCGCCTCACACACCACAAAAGGCAGCGCCAGCAATTATCCGTGGACAAAGGGTTCATTTTAGGTTTAGCTGTGACGGTTTTGTTTAGTCACGTGAGGCGGCGCAGCCAATCCCGGGCCGCGCAGGGAGAGAAGGGTAGAAATACCAGGCGGACGGGGAACCAGGCGGCCGCCATTGCTAGGTATTTGGGGAAGGTCTGGGCATGGGGAGTGAGTGAGTAATGTGGCCGCTCTCTTGGGATGACCACCGCTGGTGGTCTTCTGGGCTGGATGCCAGGCGGGGGCCCTGCCAGGGGGCTCTCTGTCAGCTCCTCAGTGCGGCCTAGTTGGGCCTCCAGTGACCATCCCAGGAGACAGGGTGGGGGGGGTGCTTGTCTGTACTTCCATAGTGTACAATGTGTGAGAGGTTACTAGTTGTAGAGGTCACCTAGGAGTGGACATTGGCTTCCCAATGGGGAGATCTGCCACACAAGGCCACCTTTGCCTAGACAATCTCATGCAACTGGAAGGCTGTCACTTCTCTGTTTTTACTGCTCACTCCCAATCAGGGGCACAAGAGACCCTCAGGAATAGCAGTGGTGGGTTGGCACACCTGTTGACAATAGATAATGCCCCAGGGCATGCCAGTGGGTTTACTGTCCAAAAGAATCATACCATGCAAAACTGTGCCAGAGGGGAAAAACACAGGAGTCAGTGACAGGTGGGCAGATTGGTTGGGAAGGGCAATGTTCTCACACCAGTGCAGGTGGAATGCTCACACAAGCTTGGCCTTCCTGATCCTCTTGTCATCATGCTTTGTGACTGCATTGCTCCCATTATTTTGCAAACCAATGGCTTTGTATTAATCCTTTTATAACGTTCATATAATGCATAACTATTCAACATTTAAAGAAAAATAATGCAGGTGTCGGGATACGAACATGGAAAGTCACCAGTACTCCAAATGAGCGCATATCACTTGTGATGCCAATGTCAGGGGTAAGAAACTGATGTTTGGGGCCCTTTCTCAAAGCAACATGAACAATGGCTTCACCGTAAAAACGTGAAATGTATTTGTTTGACATGGCTGGTGACGTTACACCTTTGCATGTCTTATTGGCATGGGCACCATCCTTGGCATTCGCTTTAGGCAACCATCATTAAAGGGGTTGTAAACCCTCAAGGTATTTCACCTTTATGCATTAAGGTGAAAAACCTCCTGTGATGCAGCAGCCCACCTTTTACTTACCTGAGCCTGGTCTTTCCATCAACCGGGGCGAGCGCTCCAGCCAGTGTCTCGGGTCCTGATTGGATAGATTGATAACAGCGCAGCCATTGGCTCTCGCTGCTGTCAATCAAATCCAATAACGAGGTGGGCCCGAGTCCTGCTGTCTGTCATTGGACGCAGCAGAGGACACGGGAGCACCCTCACACGAGTGCCCTGAGGGAGAGCGGCTCTCCAATGGGTCACTCGAGGAGGAGGAGCCAGGAGCGCAGCTGAGGGACCCCAGAAGAGGAGGATAGGGGCCACTCTATGCAAAACCATCTGCACAGAGGAGGTAAATATGACATGTTTGTTTTGTTTTTTGTTACAGACAGACCACTTTATGCTACAGGTAAGCCTATAATAAGGCTTACCTGTAGCTACACAGGATATCTCCTAAACCTGTACGGTTTAGGAGATATCCCCTGCATGTGCTGATGTCATCGGCACGTCTGTACTGGGGCAAATTGAAGCAATGGCACTTTTGTGCCGCTGTCCGTGTGCCGTTACCGACTGCTCCCGCGCGAATGCCCGGGAGTGACGTCACCACGGCTTTGGCCAATCACAGCGCCGGAGCCCGCGGTACCCGGAAGTCACTCCGGTAGAGATGTAGCCGCCGGAGGGGGGGCGAGGACCGCTGTGGGGGCTTCGATGTAAGGTAATTCATAATGAGCTAGTATGCTATGCATACTAGCTCATTATGCCTTTTGTCTTGCAGGGTTTTTTTTGTTTTTTTTCCCTGAGGGTTTACAACCATTTTATAGCAGTGGTCATTAACCCTGTCCTCAGGGCCCACTAACAGGCCAGGTTTTATGTATTACCTTGTGGAGATGCAGACTAGAATACTGCAATCACTGAGCAGCATATGATATCACCTGTGATGTATTTCAGTTATCTTGCAAACCTGGCCTATTAGTGGGCCCTAAGGACAGGGTTGATGACCACTGCTTTAAAGTACAAGTTCAGCCTAAAACTAAAATCTTTAAATCTACTGGCAGCCAGAATCTAAGGCTAACCTACCTTGCCCTGTAAAGCAAAAATCACTATACATACCCTTTCTGAAGCCTCTCTGGTCCAGGCTCCAGTAGCGGAAGCTGTGTGCAGGAGACAGCTGACAACGGCTGGGAAATACCAGAGAAGTGACGTCACTCATAGACTTATTATGAGGCTTACCTTGTAGGCTGCCTCTCCTGCACACGCCTACACAGAGAAGCCACTGCTGAGCGTGGGACTAGATCGGCTTCAGAAAAGTTTTAGGCCAGCCATACATGGGTTGAATCCCAAAATAATTATTTTTGAAAATCTTATCTAAGAATTTTAGTTTGCATTTCGCACCATTGGTGGGCTGCAGCAATGGCAGATTTCCGAAAAATTTAATATTTTCTAATTAATGATGGGAGAATCATGTTAGAAATATAATCAAAAAAGAAATGCGCATGAGCACAAGAAAAGAAGATTCCCGGCCATGAAAATTATTTTCTATAGCAACAGGAGGTTAAATTGAAGGCTTGGTAAAATTTAAAAAAAAAACGCAAGAAATTCCTGAGTTTGGAAAAAAAAAAATATTGTTCGGAATTTGACCCATGTATGGCTTGCATAAGGCTGAACTTCTACTTTAAGCTCCATTTACACTTGAGTTTTTCTGCTTGTTGCACTACACCTGACTGCAGAATCCCATTTTTCACCTGTGCCTGTTTACATTTGTATGCTCAGGCCTTATGTTCAAAAAAATTACATGCTCCTTTTTGTTTTTCCTTTTCTTTGTATTTAGGCATTTATGATGCCCTAGACTTCAATGGAAGCGCCTGTAAATGCATGATGCATGCCTTTCCACACACATTTTTACCTGAAGAATTCTTCTCCTCCTCTTGCCCAGCCCATGATACAATCTTGAATTTTTATACTTTTAGGCAAAAAAGGCTTCAGAATCACCAGGAAAACGCTCTGTTCAGGTGTTAACGCAGGATAAGTGCATTTACTTATGTAGTTGAGTGCAGCATTTGAAAGCTGTGAGGAGTGCAGCTTATATTTGGACTTTATAGGAGTCTGCAAACCTGTCGAACTGCTAGCATTTCACACCAGTCTAGGTGATGTTGCTGTGCAAGAAACCTCATACGGTGCATGACCATACCAAACAAAATAAATCGAAGGATGATGAAGGTGAAAGATGGTAGACTTGCCGAGCACTAACCAGTTTCACCAATGCAGGAAATGTGCAATGTAAAGCTGAACAAAAAGATTGCCAGTGACTGATACGTTTGCATTAAAGGTAGCTTAACACCAGTTGCCGTGGAATTGCGTTGGTGAGCTATTACAGCGCAGTTCCACTGCATTACTGTATGACAGCAGCACTAGGCAATCCACCACCTCTCATGGCGCAGCGGGCAATTTAACTTTATGAAATATCTGTTGTTTCAATAAAGTTTTATTGAAAAAAAAGATGATGTGCGCAGATTAGTGCATCGGCACTGTAGTGATCCTCCAGACCACACAGCACACCAGCCACAACATTGTATTATAGCAGCTGGTAAGGATGGACCATAAATTGTCATTTGGGTGATATTTTCAATCTATTTTTGGTTGATTAGGCATTGTGGGCTTCAGCTTGTATAAGAGCAGTGTGAATCACAAGCTTTTGCACGGTATATGTAGAGCTCTTGGCAAGCTTTTCTAAAACTTTTGAAGTACTATTAAGCTCCAAGTTAATAAACATTGATGTTAAAGCGGTGTTCTGCCCAACTTTTTTTTTTTTTAAAACCAACAGCTACAGGTTTTTAATAAATGGACACTTACCTGTCCTGGAGTCCAGTGATGTCGGCACCCGCAGCTGATGTTTGCATGGTGCTGCCGCCGCCATTGCGGGTAAGGGTACCCGGCAGTGTAGCCTTTCAGCTTCACGCCGGGAACCCTCCTGCGCATGTGCAAGGCCTGCTCCGCTCTCCTACTGGCCCCGGCGGCCGGGGGGGGGGGAGCCCCGCGCTGACGTCACGTATTGCGTCGACCCCCCGAAAGGTGCCAATTGTGACACCGGAAGGGGGAAGGAATCTGATGAGCGGAAGTTCCACTTTTGGGTGGAACTCTGCTTCAATGTGTGTGTGTGCGCAGACTGTCACTTGCCATTCTAAAACTGGAGCTTAAAGGGTGCTTTAAAGGATTTGAGAAAGCTGCTTGAAGCTTGCTAAATAGTATGCATAGTGTCACCATCTGCTACACTTTTTTTTTTTTTTTTTTCCCCTTCAGGTATGTAATGTGATATGGTTTTCTGTGAGGCTCTGCAATATATCCGGTGTGCAGTTTGTTGGAGAGATCATGAGGCCCTGAGATGTTCAGCATAATTTACCTATAGCAGGGGTGCTCAACCTTTTGAAAAGTGATGGTCACTTAAGTGATTTGGTAACCGGTCACGGGCCTCGATGAAATAAAAAATGTCTGACTTTATTTTGAATAGCATAATGAACGTTTTTCCTCCTGCAGCTGCTGAATGCCGGCGGGAGGCAGAGGAAGAGAAACTGGCTTTCTGCAGTTGCAGGAGGAAAATGAAGAAGATTAATCCCTGTATATGGTGCCCCTCTTGTCCAAATGTTAAACAGACTGCAACAGGGAGGCTGCACAGGCCCCCTGGAGAATGGGGTGGGGTCGCCATTGCGATTCCTGGTGCTACACCAGTGGTTGGGGGGGGGGATGTGGTAAAAACACATCTCATCTATGGGGTTTTATCGCCCCCCAAGCACAAATGTAAAAAAGCCCTTACTGTACTGAGCCCCCTATAAGGCTGCTTTCACACTGATGTGCTGCAGTTTACCCGCACTGTGGGTGCTGTGAAGTGCACCTGCGTGTTACCTGTGCTTTGCCATAGACTTCTATTATATCTTGCGGGTGCAGTGCACTTTCTAAAAGCTCATCAAACCTGCATGATTTATTAGAAGTCTATGGCTTAGTGCAGCGAACCTGCAGGAAAGCCACAAGTGCGCTGCAGAGCAGCCTAATAGTTGATATTTTTTTTTAAAGGTGCTAATATGCCCGTTGCAAAAGTGCAGTGCGTCTGTTTAATAAAACCAACCTCTTCCTTTTTTTTTTTTTTTTTTTTTTTGTCACCTTTTCCAGCTTCTGTTGGCTTCGTTCTCCAGGCTGCTAGGAAGGTCCCAGGTGAAGTGCACTTGGTATCACTCTGCCCGAGACAGGAGCCTGTGCTATAGATGAAGCATTGGCTTATGCAGCTCCTGCTCTCTCTGCAGCTGCCTGCTTCCCCCACTGTTGACCCCGGCTCCATGCTGTCTGATGGTTGGTCAGCAAGCCCAGATTGCACTCACTGGGTTGCTGACCCCAGGCATGCACATCCCTGGTTTGAGGTCCAGGGCCACATCAGAGGGCTCCAAGGGCCACAGCTTGAGCACCCCTGACCTGCAGCTATCAGTTATGGCTGGCCAATACTGTTGTCTTCTTTCGGTAAAATCTTGCTAAATGCTAGAAAGGATGGCTTTACTTACTCAGGTGGTTATCTGTGCTGGATAGTTTTCAGGCATTTTTGTTGGGGGGGGGGGGGTGAAACACTAGTTTAGGTAGGTAGTACAGATTAAGTGTGACTAAACCCTGAGCTATGAAAAGTAATATGTAATAATCGTCACATTTTCCAATGGTGGCGCTGTTCCTGTGTGAAATTCCTTTTTTTTATGAAAGTCTGCCACCACACTCTGTTGGTTGATGAAAGCTGGCTTTACTCATGGATTTTGTGGAGCTGCATTGCTGTGACCCTTGTTGGTATTTTCCCAAGGAAAGGTATAAGGACATGCTGATGAACTGCGTACCAACATGTCCACTCTCTACTCTAGACAGAGACGTGATCTCCAACCCACTCACTAGCCTTTGGACAGTGCTTGGGGCGGTTTTAAAAACGTTATGCTATTTATCTGCTACAGAGAACAGAAAGATTTGAACCCTGCCATTTCTCTGCCTGTCTGTTGTTCTAGTATAGTGTACAGATTTCTGAGTTTTTTTAATTTAAAGCAGTATAAGGCCTTTTGTTATTTATAGAGGAGCTCTAGGCAAACACTGTAGCTGCCGACTTTTAATATAAGGATACTTAACTGTCCAGGGATCCTGTGACGTCCTCACCCGAGCGGATTCCTCAATCGGCTTCGGTTGCAGGCGCCGCCTGTTTCAACTGTGCATGTGTGAGTCGAGATGCGCCTTTTGAATGGTGCCGTACTCTTCTGGGACCTGTGATGTGCCCCAGAAGTCTTCGGGGGAAGGAGAGGGGGCCGAACTTCCGGCTCCGTTCGCCGTGGCGATCGGAGCCAAAAGTGGGAGCGGGTACTTATCAAAACCAGGTACCTGCTCTCTCCCCCCGCCCCCCCCCCCCAAAAAAAAGCCAAATATGGCAGTGGATAAGGGGGAGAATGCAAACAAGCGGAACTTCCTATTTTGGGTGGAGCTCTGCTTTAATGTGTATTGGAATGTGCATAAATGGCTATTGTTTTCATTGGTGCTAGTTTACATTTATGCTCTGTGTTGACCAAAAAAGTGCAGGTCTGTTTTCCAGTGCATTGTTGGTTATAGGACCCATCGATGGCAAAAGCAGCATATGAAAATGCATGTCTTTTGGTACATGGAATCTGCGGCTTAAAATGGCAACCTCAACTTTAAGCAACATTTCATTGTTGACAGAATTCAACAAAGTATCGCAGAATTAATGAAAACTCGTATTAACAACACACAAAAATGCATAACCATACACTTGGAGAGGTGTGAACAAAGCATCTAGCTGTCCGGTTGTGCACAGGAACTGTTTTGTCCATGGTTAAGGCAACATGCATGGCTTTCCACAACAATACAAAGTTTTCACAAGTTTTCTTCCAGAACAGTTTATGAGAACGAGGGAGGCTCTGTCCACCTAAAACCGGTAACACATCCTTCACATTAAATAAAAACATACAAACCTCTAGCCACCTCAGTTTTTGTTTCCTCTAGCTTGACAGGATCATCATACTGGTGTTGTGTGTGTGTGTTTTTTTTTTTTTTTTTTTTTTTTTAACCTTTTCTTTTTTTTTTTAACCTTTTCCTGTCGGGCTTTTGCGCTATTTGCAGGGACCTCCCAGGTTACAATCCCCTAGGAACAGTGAACCTGGAGGGGGGACCGGTCACTGGGTAATGTTCTGCTAGAAAATTCCTAGCCTAAGGACCATCTTCCACTCTAATTTTTTCTTTCTTTTTGGCTTAAGGTTCCTTCTCAACTTGGGAGACGCAACTATCGCTGGATAGGCAACAGTTCTAGTTGAGCCTTACCTTCTGCTCAGAGACTGTCCTGGGCACTTACCTGACATGGCCAGGGGCAGTGTGAGTGGCTACTGCTTTATCCCTGTGGAGTGCCTTTTTGAAGCATCCATGGGTACCCCTTGGATACCACATGTTCCCTGGTTTTGGTGGGGACACTGAGGAAGCCACTGGTTACATTCCTGTCAGGTCCAACACGGCATAGGGACATGGGTGGATGCCGCAGTGCACACAGGGTCCCAGTGTGGTGACCAGCCTGGTCGGTTTACTTTCGTGTTGTGCGAATCCATCCAATGGTGCACTCCCTCTTTGTGTCAACGAGCACAGAAGGAAGCAGGAGGCTTGCACCAGATCTACAGACTCCAGGAACTTAAGCCGGTAGGGACAGAGCCAAGGCTAGGCGGAATGGGTCCGCCCATTTCAGCCAGCTTGTGATTCCGACTTTCTCTGTTGCAGGCTGCAAACAAGATGTCGGAGGCTGCTTCAACAGCTACTGCAGATCTGACTGATCCCTTTCAAGAATGGCTCTAAGGTAGGTCAGAGGTTGTAATTTTTGCTAGTTTCTTTCCTCTCACTTTTGGTCTGAAGAGGGCAAGGTATTTTGTGGGGTTCTTCCTATATTGTAGGTGAAGGAATCACTTTTTTTTCCACTGGGTGTTGTGCTCGCAGGGTAGTGTGTAATTGGGCGCTACACTTTTTTACTTTTTATGTTTCAGGCCTAAGCTCCAGAAGCTAAGAACTCACAGGAAACCACCCATAGGAAGAAATGTGCTTGGTATAGTATTAAATGACCGGTTTCCTGGTCAAAGCCTCTTTGTGAGTGCTATTTTGATAAGAAAGGAAAGAATGAGAATCTTCTGTTCTCTCAAAGTGTTACTAAATCCACAACAGTAAAATCAATCTGTATATGCAGTAAAGCATGCTTATTATACTTACTGTGGAACCTAAAGTGTTAATCCTCTGCATTGTGTAAAAAGGCTGTTTGATCCTGTATGCACAGATCGTTCTCTTCCACTGACTCCAAAACCAGTCCGGATAAGACCGTTACTGGAGTCATTCTGCACATGCTCAGTTTAGTGTGGATTGCTAGAGAGGGTTTTTTCAAATTTTTTTTTGGCCCTGTGTTGATCACATGCACTCTCAATCGGCACTATCCAGACAGATAGTCAGGGGTCCTGCATCCTCAAAGGACAGTCCGAGAAGTATGAAAACTCCTCCTACAATCATTAACCAGGCACTGATAGAAGTCACAAGACTGCTATTTACTGCTGTTGAGAAAAGGTATTTAGCAGTTTATATTTACAATTTTTTTTTTATTTCTGTATACTGTGGGAGACCAGATATAGTAAATGCAGGGACCTGAGCTTAAAAGGGAAGTATGGGTTTTGAGTTTTTCCCATATTCATACTTACCTCGGTGGATGGAGCATCAGACTGATGCTCCAGCTGTCCCCCGCCGTCTGTGCACTGAGAACTGAGCCACCGAACGTCACAGATCCCCTAGAGCAGTGGTTCTCAACTCCAGTCCTCAGGGCCCACCAACAGGCCAGGTTTGCAAGATAACTGAAATGCATCACAGGTGATATAATTTGCTGCTCAGGGATTGCAGTATTCTAGTCTGCATCTCCCCAAGGTAATACTTAAAATCTGGCCTGTTAGTGGGTCCTGAGGACAGGAGTTGAGAACCACTGCCCTAGAGGAAAGAGGCTGACTTTCAGTCAGCCTCTTTCCTCTCTGCTTCTCCACGCTCATTGGAGCACTGAGCCGTGGAGGGGCGGGGAAAGGCTGTCCCAGCGGCTCGCTGAGACTGCCATCAATCGGGGCAGCTGGCGGATCCCGACTTGGAAGTCGTAATGGCGCGCTGCCCCGACTGATGGCAGTGACGTCAGCGGAGAGCGGACTTTAGACCGCTCTCCACTGAAAACGGGTCACAGGAGTGCAAAACGAATTGCACTCCTGTGACCCAGAGGAGAAGCCCAGCCTAAAAAGCTCAGGCTGGACTTCTCCTTTCATAACACTTTAAAGGCTTTATGGATAGTATGAGGAAGGAAATGTCAAATTTTGTTTTTATTGTTCAGGTCACTATTAAAGGACTTTGCCTCTCAGCCTCATATTCCCCCTTTCAGGGCGCTTCTTTACCTACATGGGCAGTTGCTCTTGTGATCGGCAGTGAAGAACAGGGCATGATAGAGTCACTTTCAGAAGGTTTGGAATTCTCAAGTCTGAAGAAGAGAGCTCAGTGAACATACTACTGTAGGGCTGTGCAAAAAATCGATTCAATTCCCCCCCCCAGGACCGGCGCAGAAAACAGCGCCGGTCCTGAGGAGCTACGGGCAAGAGTTTTTAGGCGAGGCTTCGCAGATTTTTTTTAGGGGGGAAAAATCGCCCAGCTCTAGTCTGATGATGTCAAAGCACAAAAAATCTTGCTAATTATGGAGGAGATGGATGAACTTCTAAAGGTCATCCATGATACCTTGGGGTTTAAAGAGAGGGAGTACCGTTCCATGATTATACTGTATGCACAAACCCCTAGGAACTGGGGTGCTGAAAAATTTGCAGCAGGTACTCTGGACTAAATTAGAAATATTTGGCTGTAGCGGGAGGCAGTTTGCTGAATGTCCAGAGAGAGGTACAATGAGTATGTGCAGGTAACGGTAAAGCATGGAGGAGGTTCCTTGCACGTTTGGGGCTGCATTTCTACTAATGGAGTTGAAGATTTGTTCAGGATCATTGGTGTCCTCAGTGCTGATAAATATGGGCAGATACTTATCCATCATGCAATACCATCAAGGAGGCATGCAATTTGTATTTGAGGTGGCTTACATCCACAGAGGTTCACCAAGTTGTTTGGAACAATCTACCTTCCCGAATTCATTCAAAAACTGTATGCACAAGCACTTTGTGTCCCTAGAATTGATGTTGGTTTGAAGCCAAAAGGTAGTCGCACCAAATATTGATTTGGGTTTCCCTTCTGTTCATTTACGTTCCATCTGGTTAATTGTTAAAAATTAACTAACACTTCTATTTCTGAAAGCATTTTTTCACACCTGCCGAAAACTTTTGTACAGTACTGTAAATGTGTTTTTTACACACACACACACACACGTTTTTTGTCCAGGCAGCTGATGTAGAGCTGAAATGGCTTAGTACCTACCATCTCTTTAAAGGATAAGTTCACCTTTGGGAACATGTAACATGTTGACAGTGCTGCAGACTAACTGCCCCCCCCCCTCCTGTCTGTGTAACTGTCTGCCCATACGGTAAGCTGGTACACTGTGTGCAGGACACCTGCATGGCACCTATTTGCTGGTGCAATGCTTTTCAGTCTCCAGCAACATTAAAATTGTAAATGCTAATTTTTATTACCTGCAAAAAAATTGCTTTATTTTTATAAAAGTGAACTTACAATGCATCGAGAAAGTATTCACATCGCTTCACTTTTTCCACATTTTGTTACGTTACAGCCCTATTCCAAAAAGATTTAATTTACCTCAAAATTCTATAAACAATACCCCATAATGACAATGTGAAAGAAGTTTGAAATCTTTGCATATTTATATTAAAAGAAATTAAAAATCACATGTACATAAGTATTTAGAGGCCTTTGTTCAATACTTTGTTGAAGCACCTTTGGCACCAATTGCAGCCTCAAGTCCTTTTGAGTATGATGCTACTAGCTTGGAACACCTATTTTTGGGCAGTTTCTCCCATTCTTCTTTGCAGGACCTAGAGCGAGTTCCATCAGGTTCGATGGGGAGCGTCGGTGCACAGCCATTTTCAGGTCTCTCCAGAGATGTTTAAAGAGTTGTCCTGTAGCCACTCCTTTGTTATCTTGGCTGTGTGCTTGGGGTCGTTGTTCTGTTTGAAGATGAACCTTTACCCCAGTCTGAGGTACAGAGCGCTCTGGAGCAAGTTTTCATCGAGGATGTGTCTGTACATTGCGGCATTCATCTTTTCCTCGATCCTGACTAGTCTCCCAGTTTCTGCCGCTAAAAACATCCCCACAGCATGATGCTGCCACCACCATGCTTCACTGTAGGGATGATATTGGCCAGATGATGAGCGGTGCCTGGTCTCCTCCAGACATGCTTTCCATTCAGCCCAAAGAGTTCAATCATTGTTTCATCAGACCAGAGAATTTAGTTTCTCATGGGTAGAGTCCTTCAAGTGCCTTTTGGCAAACTCCATGCAGGCTGTTGTGCCTTTTTACTGAGGAGTGGCTTCCTTCTGGCCACTCCACCAGACAGGTCTGACTGGTGGAGTGCTGCAGAGATGGTTGTTCTTCTGGAATGTTCTTCTCTCTCCACAGAGAAATGCTGGAGCTCTGTCAGAGTGACCATTGGGTTCTTGATCACCTCCCTGACTAAGGCCCTTCTCCCCCGATCGCTCAGTTTGACAAGACTGCCCTCTCTAGGTAAAGTCAGTTTCCATTTTTGGATGATGGAGGCCAATGTCTTCATGGCTTGGTTTGTGCTCTGACATTCACTGTTAACTGTGGGACCTTATATAGACAGGTGTGTGTCCCTTTTCCAAATCATGTCCAATCAACTGACTTTACCACAAGTGGACTCCAAGTTGTAGAAATATCTCAAGGATGATCAGTGGAAACAGGATGCACCTGAGCTAAATTTTGAGTGTCATGGCTAAGGCTGTGAATACTCATGTACATGTGATTTTATTTTTATTTTTTATAAATTTGCAAAGATTTTAAACAAACTTATTTTTATGTTGTCATTATGGGGTATTGTTTGTAGAATTTTGAGGAAATTTATTTATTTAACCACTTAACGACCGCCCACTGTAAATATACGTCGGCAGAATGGCACCGACAGGCAGAATCGCGTATATGTACGTGATTGCCTTTGTATAGTTGGGGGGTCCGATCGGACCCCCCTTCTTTACAGTGAGCGGTCGTTTTACCTTCGGGAGCGATCCGGCATGAGGGGATGGCCGTTCGATTTTGGCCACCCCCTCTCGATCGCTCCCGGCGAATGAGAGCTTCCCCTGCCTGTGTACTTGTTTACACAGGCTGGAGGAAGTGATGTCATCTCTCCTGCGGCGCTCACATATACCGAGCGCCGTACAGGAGAAAATGCAGGTTAGTGCACACAACACTACACTGACACCAGGACACATAGGTACATAAATCGCCCCCCCCAGATCACCCCCCAGCCCCCAGTCACAGTGTCACTGATTGCAGTGACCATTTATTTAGTGATCACTGCAATCAGTGACATTTGTGACTGTAAAAGTGTCACTACATTTAGTTTTAGGTCCAGTGTAGCCCCCTAACCCCCCCAATAAAGGTTTAACCCCCTGATCACCCCCCAGATAACCCTTTCACCCCCTAGTACCGCCGTCGCTAAGCGATCATTTTTCTGATCGATGTCTTAGCGTCGGTGATGCTGATCGGTAGCCAGTAATTTTTTTTCGGTTCGCTGCAGGTTTTTATAGCGTCGGGTACCCCCATATATTACCTAATAAAGGTTTAACCCCCTTGATCGCCCCCCAGGTAACCCTTTCACCCCCTATCACCACGGTCACTAAGCGATAATTTTTCTGATCGATGTTTTAGCGTCGGCGATGCTGATCGGTAGCCAGTAATTTTTTTTTTAGGTTCGCCGCAGGTTTTTATAGCGTCGGATACCCCCATATATTACCTAATAAAGGTTTAACCCCCTTGATCACCCCCCAGGTAACCCTTTCACCCCCTAGCACCGCCGTCACTAAGCGATCATTTTTCTGATCGCTGTCTTAGCGTCGGTGATGCAGATCGGTAGCCAGTAATTTTTTTTAGGTTCGCCGCAGGTTTTTATAGCGTCAGGTACCCCCATATATTATCTAATAAAGGTTTAACCCCCTGATCGCCTCCCAGGTAACCCTTTCACCACTGTCGCTAAGCAATCGTTTTTATGATCGTTGTCTTAGTGTCGGTGATGCAGATCGGTAGCCAGTAATTTTTTTTAGGTTCGCCGCAGGTTTTTATAGCGTCAGGTACCCCCATATATTACCTAATAAAGGTTTTAACCCCCTAATTGCCCCTAGTTAACCCTTTCACCAGTAATCACCATATAAGTGTTACGGGTGACGCTGGTTAGTTAGTTTGCTTTTTATAGTGTCAGGGCACCCGCCGTATATAACCCAATAAAGGTTTAACCCCCTGATCGCCCGGCGGGTGATATCAATTAGGTTTTAGTGTCAGAGAGGGTCTGCGTCACACCCCAGGCAGCGTCAGGTTAGTGCCAGTAACGCTAACACCCACGCGTGAAGCATACACCCCCCTTAGTGGTATAGTATCTGAACAGATCAATATCTGATCAGATCTATACTAGCGTCCCCAGCAGTTTAGGGTTCCCAAAAACGCAGTGTTAGCGGGATCAGCCCAGATACCTGCTAGCATCTGCGTTTTGCCCCTCCGTCCAGCCCAGGCCACCCAAGTGCAGTATCGATCGATCACTGTCACTTGCAAAACACAACACACATAACTGCAGCGTTCGCAGAGACAGGCCTGATCCCTGCGACTCCAGTGCTGTAGGAGGTGATTTCACCACCACAGTTAAAAAAAAAAAAAAAAAAGCATATATGCCGAAGCATTGGGGCAGCAGGGGCGGAGGAGCGATTTTGCTCCTAATGCCGCGTACATACAGTCGAAATTCCGACGGAGGCTTGCCCGTGGAAAAGTCTGACCATGTGTACGCGGCATAACTTTTGCGGGAAGATGCCCCCATGCTTCGGCATATATAAATGGTGCATGTATGCCCATCATTAGAAGTGGGTGGATGAAGGGCGGTATTCTAATGGTGGGCATACCCACCGATCAATCTTTTTTTTTCGTTCAGCCAACAGGCTGCATGAAAAAAAAGATTACAATACATGTCCAACAAGGACCAGCAACGTACTGGTATGTTGCTGGACTTTGAATGTTTATACCAGAATGATGCCTGCGGGTTTAGGTATCATCTTGGTATCATTCTTTTCAGCCAGCGGCCGGCTTTCATGTAAAAGCAATCCTAGTGGCTAATTAGCCTCTGGACTGCTTTTACAAGCAGTGGGAGGGAATGACCCCCCCCGGATATAAAAAGCGCCATTGGGAAAGCAGTTTATCACACCGATCTTGGTGTGGTCAGATGCTTTGAGGGCAGAGGAAAGATCTAGGGTCCAATAGACCCCAGTTTTTTAAAAAAAGAGTACCTGTCATTACCTATAGCTATCATTGGGGATATTTACATTCCCTGAGATAACAATAAAAATGATAAAAAAAAAAAAAAATATGGAAGCAACAGTTTAAAAATAAAATAAAAAAGCAAAATTAATAATAAAAAAAAAAGAAGCACCCCTGTCCTGCCCTGCTCTTGCCCAATGGCGAACGCAAGCGTCGGTCTGGCGTCATATGTAAACAGCAATTGCACCATGCATGTGAGGTATCACCGCGAAGGTCAGATCGAGGGCAGTAATTTTAGCAGTAGACCTCCTCTGTAAATCTAACGGGGTAACCTGTAAAGGCTTTTAAAAATGTATGTAGTTTGTCGCCAATGCGCGTTTGTGCGAAATTTTAAAGCATGTCGTGTTTGGTATCTATGTACTCGGCCTAAGATCATCTTTTTTATTTCATCAAACATTTGGGCAATATAGTGTGTTTTAGTGCATTAAAATTAAAAAAAAGTGTTTTTTCCCCAAAAAATGCGTTTGAAAAATCGCTGCGCAAATACTGTGTAGAAAAAAAAAATGTAACACCCACCATTTTATTCTGTAGGGCCTTTGCTTTAAAAATATATATAATGTTTGGGGGTTCAACATAATTTTCTTGCAAAAAAAAAATGTTTTCATGTAAACAAAAAGTGTCAAAAAGGGCTTTGTCTTCAAGTGGTTAGAAGAGTGGATGTTAGCTTCCTAATGTTGTGTATAAAATGCCAGAACAGTTCAAAACCCCCCCAAATGACCCCATTTTGGAAAGTAGACACCCCAAGCTATATACTGAGAGGCATGTCGAGTCCATGGAATATTTTATATGTTGACACAAGTTGCGGAAAAAAGACAAATGTTTTTTTTTTTTTTTGCACAAAGTTGTCACTAAATGATATATTGCTCAAACATGCCATGGGCATATGTGGAATTACACCCCAAAATACATTCTGTTGCTTCTCCTGAGTATGGGGATACCACATGTGTGAGACTTTTTGGGAGCCTAGCCATGTACGGGACCCCAAAAACCAATCACCGCCTTCAGGCTTTCTAAAGGGTGTAAATTTTTGATTTCACTTCCCACTGTCTATCACAGTTTCGGAGGCCATGGAATGCCCAGATGGCACAAAACCCCCCCAAATGACCCCATTTTGGAAAGTAGACACCCCAAGCTATTCGCTGAGAGGTATTGTGAGTATTTTGCAGATCTCGCTTTTTGTCACAAAGTTTTGAAAATTGAAAAAAAAAAGAAAAAAAAAAATGTTCTTTCTTCATTTTCAAAAACAAATGAGAGCTGTAAAATACTCACCATGCCTCTCAGCAAATAGCTTGGGGTGTCTACTTTCCAAAATGGGGTCATTTGTGGGGGTTTTGGGCTATTTTGACATTTTATGGCCTTCAAAACTGTGATAGGTAGTGAGGAGTGAAATCAAAAATTTACACCCTTAGAAATCCTGAAGGCGGTGCTTGGTTTCCGGGGTCCCGTACGTGGCTAGGCTCCTAAAAAGTCCCACACATGTGGTATCCCCGTACTCAGGAGAAGCAGCAGAATGTATTTTGGGGTGCAATTCCACATATAACCATGACATGTGTGAGCAATATATCATTTAGTGACAACTTTTTGTAATTTGTTTTTTTTTTGTCATTATTCAATCACTTGGGACAAAAAAAAAATATTCAATGGGCTCAATATGCCTCTCAGCAATTTCCTTGGGGTGTCTACTTTCTAAAATGGGGTCATTTGGGGGGGTTTTGTACTGCCCTGCCATTTTAGCACCTCAAGAAATGAGATAGGCAGTCATAAATTTAAAGCTGTGTAAATTCCAGAAAATGTACCCTAGTTTGTAAACGCTATAACTTTTGCGCAAACCGATAAATATACGCTTATTGACACTTTTTTTACTAAAAACATGTGGCTGAATACATTTTGGCCTAAATGTATGACTAAAATTGAGTTTATTCGATTTTTCTTATAACAAAAAGTAGAAAATATCATTTTTTTTTCAAAATTTTCGGTCTTTTTCCGTTTATATCGCAAAAAATAAAAATCGCAGAGGCAATCAAATACCATTAAAAGAAAGCTCTATTTGTGGGAAGAAAAGGACGCAAATTTCGTTTGGGTACAACATTGCATGTCCGCACAATTTACAGTTAAAGCAGCGCAGTGCAAAATTCTGAATTCACCTCTGGTCCTTTAGCTACCAAATGGTCCGGGGCTTAAGTGGTTAATCCATTTTGGAATAAGGCTGTAACGTAGCAAAATGTGGAATAAGTGAAGCGCTGTTAATACTTTCCGGATGCACTGTATCCTTTTTAATTGGTAAATATTTCATGGGAAAGCTGTATGTGACTTTCAGCGTTTGAATTGGAGCACATAATCCATCCTCCTAGTACTTCCAAATCTTTTTAAATGTTGAACTAGTGATCAGCATTTCTACTTAACATGGCTCCATCATTTTATCTTTTTTAAAATGTAAAAATGTAATATATTGCAGCTTATCAGTGCTTTTATTGTGGTGGCTGCATTAAATTTAGTTTTTTTTCATCCTTTTTTTTTTTTTTTTTCTACTCATTATAAGGTGATTTGGCTAGCAACACCTCTGTCCCTCCTATGTCTCTGCTCTCTCTTTTCCGCAATAAAAATAACGTACCTGCCTGTTTGTAGCTTAGGGTACATTCTCCATGTGATGCCTTCCCAAGATGAATTAACTTCTGTACATTAATGTCATCCTCCCATGCCGGCCAATCAAATCTGCTAAAGTCCTGGCACTTGGACATGGATGTCGGCACTGACGAGACCTCTTGGGCATCAAACCTTTGGTGGGGGAGTATTTTTTAGGACTTTAGTTCTGCTTATTTTCCATGGTAGCATTTTCATAAATCTGGTTTAAATGGCAAATTTGGCTTGTTGACTTGGTTTGTTGAGATTTACCTTTTAAAGTGAATGTAAACCCTTACATATACCCAGTGAAGTGAACAGCCTCAGATGATACACAGAGATCAAACAAACCTCCCTACATAAGTTTTACATGTATATCTGCTGTCTTCAGCCTTATATACTGTTTAGAATAAGTGAACATCGTGTTAAGAGATTTTCTCATTCTGGTTAGCACTGCAATGAAGTCTGGACATACAGCTGATTGGAGGAAAGGCACACCCCCTCTCCTCATAGGTAGAGACTTTCAGAGCTGAATGTTAAATGGTTCAGGGCTTTGCTAAACTATTTATAGCATCCTTCCCAACACAAAACTCAGGCTGCTTTTATAATATGTGACAGAGAACTTGTCAGGATTTATCAGGCTGATAACAGAAAAACGGAGTAAGAGACAGCTACGGGACATAGTACTTTGAAGAGAGATAACAAGAGAGATAACAAAACACTGTAGATATCTGTGTCCAGCTCAAATTTCATGAATCGGGTTTACAATTGTTTTAATCCACCTGGCACAGGCATCACTGAAAAGCGGACTGTGGTCCGGTTCCGGCCCCAGTAGCCATACTACCCAGACCGCAGCCTCGCCAAATAGTTGCCTGTGTGTCCTCTCCCCGCCGCCAGCTCGTCTGCCTGCTGCTGTTCACAGCATAGCAGGCGCAACCCGCACGGGTCTGTCCCTTTGGTAAGATCGCTGCACTTCCCCCGCCTGTCTTATTCACACAAGGTAATAAGTGCGGCTGCTCTGGACAAAGGGCGGAACTTTTTAAGTTATGAAGTGGGTGATTGGTTGCTGGGACTGCCCCCGCAACCAATGGCTCACCTCTTAACGTGAAAAGTCTTGCCCGTTGTCCAGGGCTGTCGTGCTTCGGGGGGGGGGGGGGGTCAGTCTGTGATGGGGGGGGGGGTCTGCTGCGGAACTACCCGTCCCATGAGGCATTGTAAAACACTGACATTCACAGACCTGACTAGGCATTGTGGGAATTGTAGTTCCTGAACAACTGGATAGCCATAGTTTGAATACTCTTGCTCTAGATCAATAGTAAATACAGGACAGAAGCCTTTTAAACATTTAGCCTAGGGTGCCTCTCATTCTCTAGACCCCTTTTGGAGTGTGAGCTGCACCCTTTCTGGTGGTAGCGACAGTGATTGTGAAATAAGAGGATTCATTTAAATTGGTGCCAATTGTGTCCACTAGTCTGCCTGTAGTGGGTGAGGCTACATCTGTGCGCACCCCTCTTAAGTCGCACTGCGTGTGCACACAGTATGTCATCTTGTTTTCATTGGTTATTGCTCCTGCACGTTTTTCCTCCTCCAAAGTTCTAGGTGAGACTGTGGACCGATGGCATCTCCAGGCTCCCTGTTGTAGACACGATAGAGCGATCTCAGCCTTGGCCACTCTGTTTAAGATGCTGGCCTCTTACTCCCAAGTTAAAACCTTTTGTTCAAAGCACATTTCTCTCGCTGGGAGCTCTCGTTTCCCCTAGGAACTTAAACCTAGTACACACGGTACGAATGTCATGCTGTGTCGACCGGTTCAATAGAAACATTTGGCCCGTGTGTACTGCAGCCGGTCCGTTTGGTCAGCTTCTAAGGGGCATCACAAAAAGGTCTGCCGATCGACTCCCGATCAGCACTTTCAGCCAATGGCTGAGAGCGCTGCCCGGAGTGTTCTGGTGGGGGGGGTGGTGTTCGTCCCCCTGTCAGAACACAATAGCACAGCAGGGGAGATCACTGTACTAACATCAGGTGGTTTAGTACAGTGGGTCCCCCTGGGCTACAGCGCGGACCTGAAAATCCCGGAGGCCGTGACGTCCTCCCCTTTGCGCGCGCGCGCTCCCCCTGCAGGGCGTGCGCTGTGATCATCAAGTCACTGAGACTCGGGAGATCACAGATCCGTGTAAGGGGCCGGTCCCGGCCCCTTACCACGTGATCAGCTGTCAGCCAATGACAGCTGATCACATGATGTAAACAAAGGATCGGTAATCGTTTATTTTTATGACGCTCACAGCGTGAGGAGAAAAAAAAAGCAGATCACCGGCTTCTGTACCAGTGACATCGGTCCCGAAGAGGAAGGAGGCAAAATCTGCCTCATCTATGCCCAAAAAATACCGCCTGCCATTGCCACCTGCCAGTGCCCACAAGTGCCACCTATCAATGCCCACCAGTTGTGCCTCATCAGTGCCACCTAGTAATGCTGCCCTATCAGTGCCACCTATTAGTGCCACTTCTCAGTGCCCACCAGTGCTGCCTTATCGGTGCCCATCAGTGCAGCCTCATCAGCGTACATCAATGAAGGAGAAAAATTTCCTGTTTGCAAAATTTTATAACAAAATATAAAACTATCTTTTTTTTTTTTTTTTTTTAAATCCGTCTTTTAAATTTTTTTAAATAAAAACCGCAGAGGTGATCAAATACCACCAAAAGAAAGCTCTATTTGTGGGAAAAAATTTGGGTACAGTGTTGTATGACTGCGCAATTGTCATTCAAAGTGCGTCAGCGCTAAAAGATGAAAATTGGTCTGGGCAGGAGGGGGGCTTAAGAGCCCAGTAAGCAAGTGGTTAAAAAAATGAAAAAGTAAAGTTAGCCCAATTTTTTTGTATAATGTGAAAGATGTTACGCAGAGTAAATAGATACCAAACATGTCATGCTTTATAATTACACACACTGCAGGCATGATCCCGGTATAACCCCCGAAAGCCGAGGCCGCATATGTGCGTACACTCGGCGGGAAAGGGTTAATATAGAAGAGAAAAAGCATGTCTCTTCTGCATTAAAAATCCTGCCTGTTCACCTATATTATTATTTTTTTTAATTACCTAAAGTTTTACGTTAACCACTTCAGCCCCGGACAATTTGGCTGCCAAATTACCAGGCCACTTTTTGCGATTCGGCACTGCGTCGCTTTAACTGACAATTGCGCGGTCGTGCGATGTGGATCCCAAACAAAATTGACGTCTTTTTTTTTTTTCCCCACAAATAGATCTTTCTTTTGGTGGTATTTGATCACCTCTGCGGTTTTTCTTTTTTGCTTTATAAACAAAAATAGAGCGATCATTTTGAAAAAAAGCAATATTTTTAACTTTTTGCTATAAATATTTCATACAAATTTATTATTGGCTTACATTTTGACAAACAAAATCAACAATTACCTGGGCAAGCAAGTCTTACTCATCCCATAAAACCAAGTCAACGATAATATTTGAAGCGTAATTCATCTACTTTGTGCAATCTAGACTGATCCCCAACTGTGTATTAAAATTGGACCTACAGAAAGCATTTGACTCCCTGTTGTAGGATTGTTTGGATTTTATACGAGGTAAAATGATTTCAAAACTACTTTTTATCCTCCATCACAGCCCTATATGCCTCTCCCGCTTCCTCTGTTTTTTCTCTAGACTACTATTCGCCGCTATCCCAAATCCTCAGGGTTACCAGAGAAGGCTTTCCCCGGCCCTCTTTCTCTTTATTCTCTGCCTGGAACTTCTTCCAATGCTAATCCGGTCTAACAATAATATACATGGCACCAAATATACAATGATCCAACACAAACGCTCTCTTTGCAGGCAACTTGCTAACTCTTTACAATTCTTCTCAGTTTAGTAGACACTGCTACTCCAGTGATCTCCACTAGTTTTGGGGTTCAGTGCCGAGCTGCTGCCATGCTGCTTCTTAAACACAAGGCAGTTGGCCACTCGACGTGGGCACTGTTTAGAAAACGCTTTGCATTTTCCTAATGAACACAAGGCCTTTATATATTGGACGAGGTGGGGTGGTGACATCAAGCTCTCTACCTCATCCACTCAGATTTACCTTGCAATCATTGATAAAATGCAAATCCTTCTCTGAATGGCATCCTTGCCGAGCAGTCGATCTCCTGTGTTCAGAAAGCAGCAGGATAGATGCTTCTCATTAGCCCTGAAAGTTAGTGGAGATCAATGGAGTTGCAGTGTCTACTACAGTGATTTCTAGCTTCCAGGGGGTCCCAAGGAGGTGGTACATGCATAGTTTGCCTTTGTCCAAGCTACGCCCAAGGCAGCTATGTAAATAATGCCAATGACTTGCACAAATTCTCAAATGTTTCTGGTTTTTCAGTAAATTAAGAAAAATTGGTGCAATAAATCTGAACTCTGGCACAACTTAAAAAAATATATTTCCTAATAGCCACAAGAAATAAAGATCAACTTTGTATGGACCAAACACCTTTGCAAACCCAGATATTGCCATATGAATGTAGTAGTGACATCACTGTGCTGCACAGAGAGGAGAGCTGTGGAGGCCCCACTCTCTACAGGCTGTCTCAAGAAAACTACAGGAGGGAGGCAGAGACGAGACCAGTCACCCTGCAAGGAGAGCAATGATTGGTCTTTGTTACTGTAAGTAAGCTACTGCACAGAGGTTGTTTCACGCTGGATTTCTACACAGAAGAAATGCACAAAGCACGCCAATACTAAAGAATACACATGACCCTTCTATTTAGACAGTATTTACTTTTTACGAAGTTCAGCTATAAAAACAGCCTACTCAGACCAACTTTAGACCACCTATAAAACAGAATTTCTCTTACCGTCCATGGACTGACACAGCATTTTCAATCTTGACAAAGTGGATTATGTTCCTGCTCATAGGAGAAGACTAGGCAGAATGTTAGATGTTTTAACAAACATTCCCTTACCAGAGCTGAACAGCCCCACTCAGGGGGCGGCCCCTCTGGACATAGCCCTCCTACCTGCAGCCAGCAGCCTCAGTTTTTTTCTGCCTAGCAGAGGAGAGGACGTGGCTCTCTTCAGAGCCAGTCTCTTGAAGAAATGTTTTGTTCTTTTTTTGAACTTTTATTATTTTATTTTTGTGATTCTTCTATCAACTGTTGGCTGGGCAACAGGTTGGGTAGTTCGCTATCCTCGTAGTCTTCCCAGTCCGACCATCAAGCGCGCTGATCCTCGCTCTGCGTGAAATCAGTTCACGACATGTCCCATGGCTCCGGGGGTGGCCGGTGAGCTTTTTGCTCCAGGGTCCACATAAGATTCAACAGTTTTGCTGTATCTTTCGCGGTGGACTGGCCGACAGCTACTCAGTACTGCACTGTGATAGGCCTGTCAGGAACACACCAGTGGGTCCTAGCTGGATGGGTAAGTACCATTTCCCTGCCTCAGCAGGTGAGTACATGCTGTGTGTTCCTATGGTAGGGGTTTTTCCCTGTCTCCCCCTTGTTTTTTTGCTACTCTGTCACCTACACTATGGCGGTGCGCTGACTGGGGGTGCCTGGGGGTCTCTCTGTCCCGTTGGTCCACAGGGGTCTGCATTGAGGTGTGGGGGTTTAGCTGTGTCAGTTTGGGCCTTGTGCGTTGTTTGGCGCCATGTTTTTCCTGTGTTTAACTTTACATTGAAAACCACATTGGCGGCCATCTTGCCGTAGCTGCCCTATGACGCATTTGTAATAGCGGCAGCCATTTTCTTGTAGCCGTGTGCTCTTTTGTGCTGGTTTGGCCTCTATCGCTGACTGGAACGGCGCGATTCTCAGTCTCCTCACTGTTCACTCGCTGAGGGCAGACACAGGCAGCGGAACCGAGCGGTCCTGGCCTGGTTGGTGAGTTCCCTGGGTAACCCCCCCAGTCAGTGCAGCCGGAGGGTGGCCTTTCTCTCTCATATGGACAAAGTCTCAGAGGGTGGTGGTATCCTGGAGTCAGTGTCACCTGCTTCCCCTTTCATGTCAGAAGCAACTGGCAGTGCTGCTGCACCTGCGGTCCCTATGGACCAGTTGTCGGCAGTCCTGGAATCATTTGTTGCCAGGATGGAAGCGGCGTGCGAGCGCAAGGGGGCTGTAAAGCGCCCTCTCCCCCTCCATCTCCAGGGGAGTGCTCTGATTCAGATATGGACATTGCTGCGGCACAGGACCCTAGCTCTGAATATTTTGATATTTTTGACCAGGACATTCCTTGTGAGGAAGACTCCTTATCTGGGTCAGTACATGACAGGACACTTGTTAGTGAACTCATTGATGCTGTGAGGGACACTCAAGCTGGATGTTGCGGATGAGGAACCTGTGGTGGAGTCGGTCTCCTTTGGTTCTTTTCAAGCTAAGCCTTCTAAAAAGGTTTTTTCCTATACACCTTTTTTTTTTTTTTTTTTTGACCGATTCATAGACCAGGTTTGGGATAAACCGCAGAAGACCTTTGCGGTCTCGCAGCGTCTGGCGGTTAGGTACCCCTTTTGAGGACAGCCTGATTTAAAAAATGGGCCTCTCCTTCGGTGGTCAACCCCCCCGGTCGCCCCCTGCTTTTAAGGACCCTATGGATAGGAAGTCGGAAATGGTGAGCCATGTTCACCATGCTGGGATCCGTGCTGCGTCCTCTTGTAGCGGCGACCCTGGTGACTCAGACGCTCACGGAATGGGCGAAGCTTATGCACCAGTATGTGCAGGAGCATAATCTTCCTCCGGAATGCATTACACTGGCAGACCAAATGGTACGGGGCCTGGTGTATGTGTGCGATGCCACTATGGACGTTGCCCCCCTAATATCTAGGGCCTCAGTGTCTGCGGTGGTTTTGCGTCGCCTAATCTGGTTGAAATGCTGGTCTGCTGACCTGGCCTCTAAGAAGCTCCTAAAGGATTTGCCTTTTAAGGGCGGAAGGCTATTTGGTGCCTCCCTGGATGACATTATTAAAAATGTCACGGGGGTAAGAGCACCCTTCTTCCTCAGCCTCCTAAGGCGAAGGAGCCGCGCCGTAAGCTGGGTCCTTCCTTTTTCACTCAGAAGAGGTTTTTTCGTCGGTCAAATCCCGGGGAAAAATTCTCACGGACTGACACGGGTGCGGCTGGGGGACAGAAGCGTCCCTGGGTGCGTAAGCCAACCAAGCTGGCAAACAAGCCCGCCACCGCATGAAGTCTTACCCCCCGCCCGACTCTGGGGTGGGGGGACGACTTTGCAGGTTCGCGGGATCGGTGGACCTCCCGGATCTCCGACCGGTGGGTTTGCGAGGTGGTTACCGGATAGAGTTCCTTTCCTGGCCACCAGACAGATTCTTTCCCTCAAATCTCTCTCTCTCTCTCCTTCCAGCGCGTCGGGCTGCCCTGTTAGGGACAGTGCAGGACTTGCTGAGGTGCGGAGTAATTGTGCTGGTGCCATCAAAGGAGAGGTTTCAGGGATTTTATTTGAATCTGTTTGTGGTTCAAAGAAGGACGGGGTCCGTTCAATTCTGGATCTTAAGGCCCTAAATGCCTTTGTGAAGGTTCGGAAATTCTGCATGGAATCCATTCGCTCTGTGATTGCTGCGCTCCACCCGGGAGACTTTCTGGCATCCTTGGACATCAAGGACGCCTACTTGCATGTCCCAATCTGTGCGGGTCACCAGAAGTTTCTGCGCTTCGCGATAGGTGAAGACCACTATCAGTTTGTGGCTCTTCCCTTCGGTTTGGCGTCAGCACCGCAGGTTTTCACTAAGGTGCTTGCCCCGATTCTAGCTTTGCTGAGACAGCGAGGCATTGCTATCATCGGCCATCTAGACGATCTTCTGAGAGCAGACTCTGGCTCGGAATTAGAGGAAAATGTGGTGATAGCCAGTCAGGCCCTCCGAGAGTTCGGCTGGCTGATGAACATTCAGAAGTCGGTCCTGGTTCCAACTCAGCATCTGGAGTACCTAGGATTGATCATGGACTCCTTGGAGGCAAGAGTATTTCTACCCTTAGACAAGTTACAGACTCTTCAATCTGCGGTGCGGGTGCTGACGTCCCGCAAATGGTCGTCGCTCCATTTTTGCATGATGGTCCTGGGACTCACGGTGGCCCAATTCCACACTCGAGTCTTACAAAAGGAGATCCTATCTTGCTGGAACAAGTCTCCATTATCACTGGATCGTCGGATCCAGCTGAGTCACCTGGTCAGTGCATCCCTGACGTGGTGGCTGAGATCCCCGGCCCTTCGGTCGGGGAAGTCGTTCCTTCCTGTTCAGTGAACTGTGATCACAACGGACGCCAGTCTTTCGGGCTGGAGCGGAGTCGGGGGAGTTCTGTCAGTCCAAGGGCTCTGGTCTCTGGACGAGTCCCGTCTGCCGATCAATGTCCTGTAACTCCAGGCAATCAGACTGTGCCTGTCCTCGCGGTCGAGGAGACTGCAGGGACACTTGCTCAGGATCCAATCGGACAACACCATGGCGGTGGCTTATGTCAACCATCAGGGGGAAATCCGAGGTCGCTTATATATATATATATATATATATATATATATATATATATATGGTGGGCGGAAAGAAGCGTGCCCGCTCTGTCGGCCGTTTACATTCCAGGAGTAGACAACTGGCAGGCGGACTATCTGAGCCACCAGATTTTGGACCAGGGGGAATGGTCCTTGCATCCGGAGGTGTTTCAACTCCTTTGCCGGAGGTGGGGCACGCCGGATGTGGACCTCCTGGCCTCTCGACTCAATCGCAAGGTGTCAAGATTCGTGGCCAGGTCCACAGATCCCTGGGCAGACGCGTCAGACGCGTTGGTGGCCCCCTGTGAGGTCTTTATCGGCTGATTTATGCCTATTCTCCACTGAAGCGGCTTCCTCGATTGCTTCGCAGGGTGGAGGCCGAGGGGATATCAGTAATCCTCATCGCTCCAGATTGGCCTCTACGTCCTTGGTACGCTGATCTTGTGCTCCTAGTGGCCGATGTTCCATGGCGACTTCCGATGCGGGAGGACCTTCTGTCTCAAGGTCCCATACTTCATCCTGCTTTACAGTTGCTGGCTTTAACGGCATGGCTATTGAAAGCCAGGTGCTGAGAGACCGGGGTCTCTTGGATTCGGTCACCTCGACCATGCTGAGGGCACGGAAATCTTACTCCAGGAAGTTATACCACCGTACCTGGAGGGCCTACATCGCTATGTGCGAGGAGCTGGATTGGCGTCCACGGGCGTATTCCGTTCCCAGGATCTTGCTGTTTTTACAGTGTGCTGTGACCCAAAAGCTTGCCTTATGCACCATTAAGGGTCAGATTTCAGCTTTGGCTATTTACTTTCAGAGGCCACTAGCGGGCCATTCTTTGATTAGTACCTTCATACAGGGGGTCCGACATGTGCTCCCCCCTGTTAAACCACCTCTTCCTCCTTGGGATTTGAATTTGGTACTCTTGGTTCTTCAGAAACCTCCTTTTGAAAACATCAGAGAGATTCCTCTCTTAACTTTATCTCAGAAGGTGGCTTTTCTGGTAGCCATTACTTCTGTCAGAAGGGTTTCCGAGTTGGCGGCCTTGTCTTGTAAACCGCCATACTTGGTCCTCCATAAGGATAAGGCGGTGCTACGTCCGCAGCCTTCTTTTCTCCCGAAGGTGGTCTCGGCTTTCCATCTTAATGGGGACATCGTGCTTCCGTCCTTATGTCCTCGTCCGTCGCATCCCAGAGAGTGTGCGCTCCACACGTTAGACGTGGTACGTGCCCTGCGGGTGTACCTGTCTGCTACGGCTTCAATTCGGAAGTCTGACTCGCTGTTTGGGTCTGTGTGTGGTCCAAAACAGGGCCAAGCGGTTTCTTCTGCCACCATTTCTCGGTGGATCCGGCAGACTGTCATACAGGCCTATGCCCTTAAGGGGCGGGCGCCTCCTTTTCCGGTTACGGTGCATTCAACCAGGGCAATTGGTGCTTCCTGGGCTTTCCGACATCAAGCGTCTGTTGCACAAGTGGGCAAGGCTGCGACGCTGTTTAAAGTTGCAACTCCTCTGTTGAGGAGCTCTGCTTGTTTGGGGTGAAGTTTTTTTCCTTGATACTGTTCCCACCCCTCGTTCTTTGACACTGCTTTGGAACGTCTCACTTTGTCAAGATTGAAGATGCTGTGTCAGTCCATGGATGGTAAGAGAAAATAGGATTTTTTTTGTACTCACCGTAAAATCCTTTTCTCTGACGTCCGTGGACTGACACAGCACCCACCCCTCCTTTTTTGAGTTTGTACTGCTTTAATACGAACTGAGGCTGCTGGCTGCAGGTAGGAGGGTTATGTCCGGAGGGACTGCCCCCTGGACGGGGCTGTTCAGCTCTGGTAAGGGAATGTATGTTAAAACATCTAACATTCTGCCTAGTCTTCTATGAGCAGGAACATAACCCACTTTTTCAAGATTGAAGATGCTGTGTCAGTCCATGGACGTCAGAGAAAAGGATTTTTTTGTACTCACCGTAAAATCCTTTTCTCTATTTTTGCTATTCAGCCTAGGTTCACACTGGTGCATGCGGAACACCGCATGTGATTCGCACAGGAATGTGGTGCAATTCTTGTGCAAATCACATGCAGTGTTCCGCATGTTAAATATTGACGCTCACAGCATATCGCATATCACATTGACGTCTTGTGATTGCTATGCAGTGCGATGCGGGAAAATGCAGCAAATCTTGTGCGTTTCTCGCATTGCATCAGTGTGAACCGGGGTTCAATTTAACTACTATTCAAGGGGATACATGGGAATCTCTCCACCTTATATCTCACACCATACACTTGATTTACTGAAACTGGACAGTGCAAAATCTGGTGCAGCTGTGCATGGTAGCCAATCGGATTGTAACGTTGGCTTGTTCAATTAAGCTTTGACAAAAAAACTGGAAGCTGATTGATTTACAGAGCTGCCCTAGATTTTGCACTCTCCAGTCTTGGTAAATTAGAACATTTGGAAGGGGGTGCCCCTGGGATAATACGGATTGGAATGTAACAATATGGAATGCATATATAAAAATAGAAAAATATTTATAATAAGTACAAAAATATACATACAATATTAAAGGGAATGATTAAAACTGAGAACTAACATACAGTTGGAGTTGCCAAAATACATGTGAACACACTCCAATGTTGACAGGTGGGTCAATATACATGGGAGTGAGTGAAAACCGACAGGTTTTGGAGACAGGTGGCTGGATTAGTTTTACAGCACATGTGTGCAACTCCTTCTTCAGGGTTATGTATAGGCAAAGAAACATTTAAGTTTTTTTCTCGCAACAAAATTGTATGCATGTAGAGAAACCGGGAGGGACATGCCAAACAAGGTGGAGGGACCCCCAAGGGGTGAGCGATCCAGCCCGGATGTATTTCGCACAGTTGTACAAGCAGCAAGTGGATAAGAAGCCTAGCCCTTTTAGAAAGTGACAGGGTAGTCAGGCACCATTGAAACCTATTGGAATGGACCCAGCGCAACTCAGCAATGCTCACAGGGACAGCATGGGACAGAGCAGCATGTAATCTTGAATTTGAACAGCTCTGTATGCCTGGGTCCTGGCTGCACAGCTGCAGAACAGGGAGGGCCAAGTGTAAACAAGCATCTCCCCATTCTGCCTAGTGACACTGTCGCTGATCGTCTATTCCCTCTCATCGGGAACAGGGATCAGTGACGTGTCACTCGTAGCCATGCCCCCTAACAGAATCACTCCCTAGGAAACGTTTAACCCCTTCACTGCCAGTGTCATTTTCGCAGTAATCGGTGCATATTTATAGCACTGATCGCTGTAAAAATGACTGGTCCCAAAAATGTGTCTAAAGTGTCTGCCATAAAGTCGCAGTCACGATACAAATCGCTGATCACAGCCATTACTAGTAAAAATATATTTAAAAAAATGCCATAAAACTATCCCCTATTTTGTAGACGCTATAACTTTTTTGCGCAAACCAATCAATATACGCTTATTGCGTTTTTTTTTTTATACCAAAAATATGTAGAAGAATACGTATCGACCTAAACTGAATTTTTTTTTTTTTATCTTTTTTGGGGATATTTATTATAGTAAAAAATTGCAATTTTTTTCAAAATTGTTGCTCTATTTTTGTTTATAGCGCAAAAAATAAAAACCGCAGAGGTGATCAAATACCAAAAGAAAGCTCTATTTGTGGGAAAAAAAGGACGTCAATTTTGTTTGGGAGCCACATCGCACGTCCGCGCAATTGTCAGTTAAAGCGACGCAGTGCCGAATCGCAAAAAATGCTCTGGTCAGCGAAATGGTTCGGGGCTTAAGTGGTTAAAGAGCATTTTCACATTACGAACCTTCATCACTGTATTTCCAATTCATTTTCTTGTTCAATGTTTTTATTGAAAAGTTTCTTAATTAAAACAAAACATCATAATAACAACCCCATCCGGGGGCCAACATGGCCCTTTGGTAGGGTTTAATAAAAATCAAAATTTAACAAAATAACAATCTACCAATGTAATGATAAATATATATGGTAACATTCAGCAATGAGGCCTGATCTCCTGAAGGCGTGTAATATCCCATTGATCTGGGCCTTTGAGCAACAATATACTCTTTGCATGCCCTAGATCTGTACGGTAGAGCAGGTGTCGGCAGTGGACCAATGTTTGATTTAAATTCCAGTCGGTTAAAGGGAGTACATGCTCGCCACCCCAACAGGGATCATGCTGTGGTCCGTATGTACTCTCCTTGCCCCTCCCGGATATTTTGGTTCTGACCTCTGCCCCCTCCCTGCCCCTCCATTTCAATCTAGTAAATAAATGTATGGACTGCCTAGTGACAGTGCTTCAAAATATATGGTTACTGATATATGACTGTGATCATATGGCACGCAAGAAAAGCTAACAAAAAAAATAAATACAGGAAAACGAAAACTATAAGTGACCTTCACTTTATTTATTTTTTTCCTTCTTTTTTTTTTTTTTTTTTTTAAACTCAGCCGTTCAGGTGATAGGTATGCTGAGCTTGACCGGGTAAACCCTGTGGAGTCATCTTGTTACCACAATAGATAAAAAAAAAAGGGAGAAACAGAAAAAAATAGGAAAGACAGAGGAAGAGAGAGTAAGTGCATCTGTGGTGTTATTGTCAAAGAAGAGCGGAGGAGAGAGCCCAGTACCTGAGTCAATCGTTAAGAGAAGGCAGGTGACCCGGATACAAGGGAACCTTGATGTAGCGAGCCCAAAGTTCCCAAGTTGCTTCAAACTTGGGCACCCTGTCTAATAATTTTGCAGTGATTTGTTCTTGGGTCAAAATCCAAGAGATTTTCTGCTTGGCGGCTATCAATGATACATTATTCGTTTTCCACGCCTTTGCAATGGTAAGCTTTGCTCCTAGAAGCATAAAGAAAATAAGCTTATTGGTGTGTTTGGGGACACCTTCTATTCCGTGGTTCAGTAATGCAATAGTGGGGGTTTGTGGAATTCCAATTCCCGTAACTCTCCGTACCAGATGGAAGAATCTGTTCCAGAAGCCTCTGATACGTGGGCAAGTCCACCATATATGGTGCATAGTACCCATCTGCTTACAATCCCGAAAGCAAAGGGATGAGGCATCAGGAAAAATTCTAGCAAGCCTAGAGGGGGACATAATATCAAAGTGTGAAAACTTTAATGTTTGCCTCTTAGGTTTGTGTTGAGAATACCCTTGTAGGATTTATGGAAATTACAGTGCCATTTATTTGGGTCCCATGACAGGCCCAAATCAGCTTCCCATGCCTGGGCATATGGGGGCAAGCTGTGTTTACTTGCCAATAAGGCGTATATGAGCGAAATGCCACCCCTCTGATCCATGAGGGCACAACACCACTGTTCGTAAGCTGTTGGTTTAGGGGGAATGGGTTTGTCTGTCCATAAAGTGTTTAGAAATGTCTTAATTTGGTTAAATCGAAATGTCTCGGAATTCGGCATTTCTAATTTAACAGTCAGTCATCGTGAGTAGGCCAGAAGCCGAGAAGAAGTGTCCTATTCTAAACATGCCCTTATTCAACCACCATTTGAAAGTTGTTGTGTTCAATCCTGGAATAAAGTCCTGATTGTGAAAGATATGGGCCAATGGTCTAAGGGAAGAAACCAGCGATTTCTGTTTTGTGGAGTGTGTCGCAAAGCACCATCGAGTGTGAAAGTGTTGGGGCCATTATTGGGGGTCTATGTTTCCGAGGGCACCACATCAAAAAAATCTATTGTGTGGTTTGGAACCGCCTGTCTCTCCATGGATATCCAATCCGGTTTGGTCCCCTTAGAATACACTGAAGAAATTTTGGCCAGTTGAGCCGCCTGGAAGTACCACCATAAATTTGGAAGGCCTAATCCTCCTTACACTTTGAGGCGGAAAAGGACCTCCTTCGATAAACTGTGTCCCCTCTTTCCCCAGATAAAATGTATAATGCGTGATTGAAATTTGTTAAGGAAATGTTTGGGTATAGGGATGGGCAGTGAACGGAAAAGATATAAAATACGGGGCATCAGGGTCATCTTAACCGCATTAACCCTACCCAGCCAGGACAGACCACATTTAGACCATTCCCCGAGGTCCCCCTCTAGTTTTTTGACAATTTGGGGGTAGTTTGCAGCAAAAAGTTTGTCCACCCTACTGGGGAGTGTGATTCCCAAGTAAGGTATAGATTCCGTGGGCCAAGTAAAGGGAAAATTTTGTTTAAGTTGATCCAATCTGTGTTCTGGGACCGAAATATTGAGACCCATAGATTTGGATAGGTTAACTTTGAGACCCGAGAGGGCACCAAAGTCCTTGAGTGTTCTTGATAGGTCAGGTGTAGATATCAAGGGGGATGAAATGAAGAGGAGCATGTCGTCTGCAAACAGTGCACACTTATGTTCCTGGGGTCCGCATAGTACTCCTTTAATTTTTGGATTCTATCTAATGGCTATAGCCAGTGATTCAATAGCGTCGCAAATATGAGCGGAGACAGTGGACAACCCTGTCTGGTACCTCCTATGTATATTAAACCCTTCAGAGTAGTATCCCATGAGGCGTATTTGCGCGCTCGGGGAAGAATATAGAGAGTGTAAAATGCCCAAAAAGTTGGGGCCAAAACCCCATCTACCTAACGCATCAAAAAGATAAGGCTAGGATACTGTGTCGAAAGCTTTCTGTAGGTCAATAGATGCCAGGAAGCCTTCTTGTGGGGTCCCTCCAACCCAATTGGAATGTAGTAGTGAGATTACATTTATGGCCCTTCTGACCTGGTCCGGGCCCTGTCTCCCCGGTATAAAGCCTGCCTGGTCCTTATGGATATTTTTTGCTATAAATTCCGACATTCTATTCGCCAGGACTTTGGTCATGATCTTGATATCATTGTTGATGAGAGAGATGGGGTGGTAGTTGCCCACATCACTCCCATCTTTTCCTGGTTTAGGGATGACTGAAATGAAAGCTTTGTTCAGGTCTCCATCTATTGGGGTACCTCCTTTCAGAGAATTAAAAAAGCGTGTGAGGTATGGGGCCAATGTGGTCCCGAATTTTTTTTATAATAGCCGCTGGAGAAACCATCTGGGCCTGGTGCCGAGCCAAGTTTCAAGGATTTGATCACCCCCAGAATTTCTTCTGTGGAGAATGGACTGTCCATAAGGTCCCTATGCTCATCTGATAATTTAGGGAGTGTTAGGTCACAAAGAAAAGAGTTTTTGTTAGTTGTTGGTGATTTATGGTCCCAATAAAGTTTGGAATAGTATGCCTGGAAGGCCTTCATGATACGGTTCGGGTTTTGTGTCAAGTCCCCCGTGGCAGTCTTAGTTTTAGGGAGAACCAAAGTTCGAGTCCTGGGACTTAATTTTGCTGCTAGTTTGGAACCAATTTTATTAGATTGGAAATAAAATTTTGCCCCTGACCAGCGGAGGAATTTCTCGGCATCCGTGGTGAGGATCAAATTAAGTTGAATTTTAATCGCCTCCAGGGCTTGTAGAGAGATAGGTGTGGGATTGCGTTTTATGAGCTTTACTCAACTTTTGAAATTCCCCATTCAGATGTACTATTTCTGCTTTGCGTTCTCTCTTTAATCGAGAGGACAGTTTGATAAGTGTGCCCCTCATTACAACTTTGTGTGCAGCCCAGAGTGTGGATGGGGAAATATTGTCAGTGTCGTTGTCTAAAAAATAATCCAGTAGCGATTTCTCAAGCATGGAGCAGTGAACGGGGTTATTCAAAATGGATTTGTTGAGACGCATGGATAGAGACATCATGGAGTGGTCCGAAAGTGGGGTATCTATGATCTTTTGAGGAGATTGTTAAGGGGATTGAAGAGGCTCTTACAAAAATGTGGTCTATCCTGGCATAAGTCTGGTGTGGAGCCGAAAAATGGGTGAAGTCTTTGATATGGGGGTTCAGTTCCCTCCATATATCAATCAGATGATGGTTATTTAATAATTGGGCGACTTTCAAGCTCTGTTTTGGTGGGCGTTTGGTATTAGTTGAACTCCCCCTGGATTTATCCAGGGCTAGATCAAAAGGCAAATTAGTGTCTCCCCCCATGATAACAGTCCCCTGTAAGTGTGGTTCAAGCTTGGATAGCAAAGTTTGAAAAAAAGTTCCTTGGCCTTTATTGGGTGCGTAATAGGTCAAAAAAGTGTATGTCCTTCCGTTTATGGTCCCTTCAAGTAGGAGAAATCTCCCCTCCGAGTCTCTAATTGTCTTTGTCATGATAAAATGAAGGTTGTGCGAAAAGCAGATGGCTACCCCTTTCGTCTTATGCTCAGCGTTGGCCAGGTAGAATTGTGGAAATCGGTGGTGTAAGAAGGTGGGTGTGTGTGATGCAGGAAAGTGTGTCTCCTGAAGGAGGATAATGTCCAATTTTCATCTCTATCTATATATAAGGACATCTTTGTATTTGTTTCCTGCACCTGGGGCACTGTATCTGCATTATATTGAGTGGTCATCACGTTAGCCTCCATTGGCCCCCATGCGTCAAAAGTGCCTCTGGTTTGACCGCTACAAAAATTGGACTGGAAGACCACATGGGTGACAATAGTCAAATGTTCTATTAACTTTTTCACTTTTTGAAATGGCTTACAAGGTACTTCGTGCTGGTACTTGGCGCCCACTAGAATTGATATTTTGGTGTTCCTGACTGCAACTAAAGCCTTGTACACATGAGTATATTGCACGAATAATCGTCCATATTTTTATTTTTGCATGCTAGTCTCATATCGACAATGAAGAGTTTATTCCACTTCCGAAAATTCTTGTATGACAGAATACAACTTTGGAAGTAATGTAATGTATTCTTTCAGTTCAGAGCATGCATAATCGGGCTCTTCCGATATTTTTTTATTTTTCCAGGGGAAATCTACTGATTAAAAGAAAAACCTATGATCTGGTATCATGCCAGAAAATTCATGTTTGTGCCTTTTGGGTAATTTAGGGTGAACTGTCGTGATCGGCTCTCTAAAACTGTTTACTAACCATCAGATTATGGTACGATCGCTTCAAAAGCGTTTTCTCATTTTTGGTCCAGTTTATACAGCTTTTTTTCAAGGTCTGTTCAATATTCTAATATGTAAGGACCCATGGACTGCTCTACTGCATCTCCCTTCAGACAGTTTGACAATACATCAACAAATCCTCAGCCATAGTCTAAAGGTGCTAAAAGAAGCAACAGCAAAAACTTGGGGAAAAAAAATCTGTCCCTTTTTCATGACATCATGACCAGATTATATGGAATCATAATGAAAAATGTACGAGATTTTTGAGAGCTACCCACAACAAATTCATGAGGGTATGGCAACCCTTGATCACATATGCCCATTCTTCATTAGAAACAAGTTTAACAAACATATAGATCATGGTTTAATCTTTTCCCCTTTTTTGTCATCCCTCTCACTTTTCCATGCTGTCTGTCTTTTAGCTCTCCCTATTTAACAAAAGAACGTGACTTTTCCCTTTTACCATCAAACCAAGCTGATATCTGAAACCTAACACAGCCTTTCTCGACCTTTTCAACACAGAGAGGAGCCTTTGAAATAACATTCCAATCTCAGGAGCCTCTGCCTAAAATTACTATATCTACAGCTCATGATAGGTTAGTGTGATGGTAACTGGAAAGAATCCTCCTTACACTTGTGTTAGGAAGAATTCTCCCCTTACAGATAACTAAAAGGATTAATATTATCAGTGGGAACTCATGAGAGGCAGGGATTTCTCTTTCCTCAAGGAACAACCTCTGGAGAAACCCTGGTCGAGAAACCGTCCTAACACTTTCTTATTACACCCAATTACCAAATTTAGTTTTAACATATAGCTGTATCCCTATAAACAAATATCCTGTGTCATTTGAATACTAGCAAGGGTAATGTCGTTTTCGTTATTGCACAGCCCTGGAAAAAGATACCCCCTAATGATGAGTGCCCTTGTGATCGCTGTGATTGATCAAAGTAGTAAACAAGGCTGCCATTCATAAATCCTTACTACTGGGTGATCTGTGATTAGTCACAACAATCAAGTTACTAGGGCCAATCACAGAGGCCCTGTACTATGTGATGGCTTTGACCAATCACAGTAGTAAACAAGGCTTCATGAATGAAACCTTTGAACATTGTTACAGGTTGCTTATTACAGTGATAATCACTGTAATAAGCAATTGGAGTGTAAAAAAAAAACAAAAAACCTGATCACCCCCCTCGAGTGATGGTGACACTGCTCTGATGACAATATGTTAAAATAACCCCCCCCCCCCCCCACGGACAATGCAGAGTTGGTCTGAGCAACACACTCATAGACCATTCATAGGCAGCTTTTGTATTCTGTGAAGTAATACAAAGCTTTTTCTAATTGGAGTCGTAGAGTGTGATGTCATCAGCCTGCCCCTCCACAACCATTTGTCTAAAGCCATTGTGATCTTGTAATTCATGTGGTAGAATCTTTGTGGTCAGTCCTTGTTTGAATCCTCTGCAGCATACTGTTAAGCCCCTTTCACACGAAGGAACTGAGTTCTGCTAGTCGGTGTTTGTTTTTTTTTGTTTTGTTTTGTTTTTTAGGAGGAATCGGATATTCCATGCATTCCTATGAACAGCCCACCTCCTGGGTCCGATCCAGTTCGCTAAGAAAAAAAAAAAAAAAACGCATGAGATCCTTCTCCATTCTATACAAAATAATAACAAAAAAAAAAGTATTTTGCCTTAAAGAGGAAGTAAACCCATGTGTTTTTTTTTTTAGTTTTTTTTTTTTAAAAACCCCTGCAAAAGAAAGCCATATTGAACTAGTATGCATAGCATATTCGCTCATTATGAATGACTTACCTGAGATCGAAGCCCCTGAACTGCTCGTCGTTCCCCTCTGCCACCGACATCCTGCCTCGATGTCCCGTCACTCCTGTCAGTGTATCGCCGCTCCGGTGCTGTGATTGGCTGGAGCGGTGATGACGTCACACGCATGCGTGCTTGGCCCGGCAAGATCCCATTCAGAAAACCGGCAATGATTCCGGCCTGCTAGTGTGCATGCGTGTGACGTCATCGGTGCTGTTTTTATAGTAAATATCTCCTTAACCGTGCACCTTAATCTAGGCTTACCTGTAGGTGCAAGTTGTCTAAGTGGGATTACAACCACTTTAAGTTATACTTTACCACTTCCGGACCCTACCATAGCAGATATACTTGTACAGGGTGGCCCTCCTGTGCAGAATTCTGTGTATAGCCTCTTCGGGTGTTGGACAATGGATGTCCGTCGGCACCCTCCAATCGGACAGAGACACAGAACGGAGCTCTGCCTATGTAAACAAGGCAGAGCTCTGTTCTGACGGGGGAAGTATTGGATTTTCTTTCCATGCAAAACAAGTAATAAAATCCATCACTTGTCTTAGTAAGAGCAGCACATGCAGTACACAAAAATACTCGCTAGGCACACAGTTAACCCCTTCCTAGCCAGTGTCTTTAGTACAGTGAAAGTGCCTGTTTTTAGCACTGATCACTGTATTAGTGTCACTGGTTCCCACAAAGTGTCAAATTATCCGCCGCAATATCACAGTCCTGCTGTAAGTCGATGATCGCTGCCATTACTAGTATTAAAAAAAAAAAGACCATGGATCACTCATAAATGCTTAGAAGTGTTTAGGTGCGCTTGCATGTTAATGCAATCTAATATCCAGAATAAAAAAAAGATTCTGGTTAATAGAATGCATTAATGCGCAAATAAACGTGTGCAAAACGCAGCTTTTACCAGGTTATTTTTTTGCAGCACAGTGGGTGGTAGCTCACAGTAGAAGGCTTCTTGCACATGGGCTGCTGAGCCTGTGCAATGTAAGTTGCTACATATTTCTACTGCCTGGAAAGCCCAGGTAAAGCGTACAGCTGCCCATAGACATGAATGGTTGTGTGCAGCTGTACTTAAATTTACTGCGGTGCTCACGTAAACTTTCTATTTTATACATTCGGCCTTTACAAGTGTTGCAGGGACTCGGACACTTGTGTTCCAGAGGCCCTTATGCACAAACTTGGCTAATATGGAGAGCAAATATCTCTCTGAGGATCTGAAAAAAAAAAAATTGTTGCTCTACATAAAGATGGCCTAGGCCAGGGTTCGACAAAACCCAGGCGCCAGGTTGCAAATGCGACTAGAATTAGCGACCTGGCGCCTGAGGCAGCACAGCTGAGGTTTCCTGTGTCTCCGTGCGCCCCCTCCCCCGCGCGATCTCGTTGGGCTGCGCTGGCCGGTAATTGAGGCCGCGGCTTTGCGGCCTTCTGCAGGCCTATGATTCATTCTGTAATCTGGAGCCCTCTTGTGGTGGCCGTTGGTATGACAAGACAACCAGCAATGCTTGCCTGTTTCACTGCCCACCCATCTCCTTCCCTTTACTTAGAAGTTAACCCCCAAACATTATATATATTTTTTATTCTAACACCCTAGAGTATAAAATGGCGGTCGTTGCAATACTTTCTGTCACACCGTATTTGCGCAGCGGTCTTACAAGCGCACTTTTTTTTAGGAAAAAATACACCTTTTTTTAATAAAAAATAAGACGACCATAAAGTTAGCCAAATTTTTTTTTTTTTTTAATATTGTGAAAGATAATGTTGCGCCGAGTAAATTGATACCCAACATGTCACGCTTCAAAATTGCGTCCGCTCGTGGAATGGCGACAAACTTTTAACCTTTAAAATCTCCATAGGCGACATTTAAAAAATTCTACAGGTTGTATGTTTTGAGTTACAGAGGATGTCTAGGGCTAGAATTATTGATCTCGCTCTACCGATCGCGGCGATACCTCACGTGTGGTTTGAACACCACTTTCATATGCGGGCGCTACCACACAAAATATTGACGCTTTGGGCCCAATTTGGAAATTTTTACTTAGGAGTGTACTCCCTTTTGTTGCCAGTGGTTTAGACATTAATGGCTGTGTGAGTTATTTTGAGGGGACAGCAAATTTACACTGTTATACAAGCTGTACACTCACTACTTTACATTGTAGCAAAGTGTAATTTCTTCAGTGTTGTCACATGAAAAGATATAAAATATTTACAAAAATGTGAGGGGTGTACTCACTTTTGTGAGAAACTGTAAGTGGTGTGTGTACAATGGAGCTGCACGATTCATCATTAAAAAAAATAACCATCTCGATTCAACCCCCCTCACAATCTTAATCCGGCATTTCCATGATTCATGTAACAAGTGCAGAGCTTTTGTTTGCTCGGAGCTGTCAAAAAAAGGCAGCCGGCACCTTGCTCAGCGCTGAGCTAAAAAGAAACATTGTGTCATTTTGGTTCTTTTAGATCAAAGGGATGAACTTCAGTCTGCAAATGAGGGCAGTTTAACCACTTAAAGACCAGGCCTTTTTCTGACACTTGCAGTTTACAAGTTAAAATCTGTATTTTTTGCTAGAAAATTACTTGGAACCCCCAATATTATATATTTTTTTAGCAGAGATCCTAGAGAATAAAATGGTGGTCGTTGCAATATTTTATGTCACACTGTATTTGCGCAGTGGTCTTTCAAAAACAATTTTTGGGGAAAAAATGCACTTCAATGAATAATAAAAATAAACAGTAAAGTTTATTCTTTTGCATAATGTGAAAGATGATGTTGCGCCGAGAATTGTGAGAGAATCGATCTTTATTCTAAGCAAAAAATTTTGATTCTTATTTTATCCAGAATCGTGCAGCTCTAGTGTACATTAAAGCAAGCCTTACAGGATTAAAAAAGAAAAAAACCTCCTGCTGTGCCGCCATACCTATGTGTCATCTCCCAGCTCCTCCACCTCCCCAGCATGGCAGGGGGCGGGAGGAGCTGCAGATCAAAATGGAGAGCTCCTCCCGCCGGGAACTGAGCATGCAGGGGACTACATTCATTATTTTTTCATGGCTTTTCTCAGTCTTCCAGCGCAAATGATCTGGTTAGTGCTTTTCTATGCCTAGATTTAAATGAGCATTTTAAAGTGTTACTAAACCCAGTAATATGAAAATAGTTAATCCCCCCCCCCCCCCGACTTTCAGCCGAGAATCTCCAGAGCGCATGCGCCGCTGAAGTCCCTAAACCGTACAGGTTTAGGAGATATTCTTTTTACCTACAGGTAAGCCTTATAGGCTTACCTGTAGGTAAAAGTTAAAAAATAGGGTATACAACCGCTTTTAAGATCCACAGTGAGTATAACAAGCATGCTATTCTGCATATACAGACTGATTTTACTGTTGTAGGCTTAGTAACGCTGTAAAGGGTTTTTTATTTTATTTATTTTTTAATAACAAACATGGTATACTTGCCTCCCCTGTGCAATGGTTTTGTGCAATGGCCCTGATCCTCCTCTTCTGGGGTCCCACAGTGGCGCTCCTGGCTCCTCCCTTCATTGAGTGCCCCCTCAAAGACCTGCATTCCAAGGGGGCACCCATGCGGGCGCACTCCAGAGTCCTGCTGCGCCCATTGACAGACAGCAGGACTCTGCCCTGGCTCTCATGTCACTGGATTTGATTGACAGCAGCGCCAACCAATGTCTGCTGCTGCTATTGATATATCCAATTAGGACCCGAGACAGCGGCTGGAGTTACTGAGCTTGTTCTCGTTGCTGAAAGATCGGGTTCAGGTAAGTAAAAGTGGGGCTCTGGAGGGTTTTTCACCTGACTGCATTAAGGTGAAAAACCTTGAGGGTTTACAACGCCTTTAGGTGCACTTTTAAAGGACGTTGAAAAATATAAAACTTGCTGGATCACTTGGGGAAAAGGAAAAATAAATCCTAAAAAAAAAGGAAATAAATGCAGCAACCACATCTGGAAATTGGTAAGCTACAATATACACAATTTTTAGGTGATTTTGTAAACTGGACAGTTGCCAAGGGTTGGCTTTCATCGTTTTACCAGTACAAGTTTTCTCAAGGGACCGTTCACATACCTATGCATGTATATTGGTGTTTTTTTTATTTTTATGTGTGCATAATTCATGTGCTTTCATTGATCTAAGCACACTCCAAAGCTGATCTCTAGCTTTTAGTGAAGTTTAAATAGATTGTGTGGACCATGCTGATCCAAACAAACTGTTACCTTCACTGCTAGATGTGCCTGCTGTGTGTGCTCTATGAACTGTACATAGTCTTGGCTACATACAGCGTACAGCCTTGTGTTTTGGTAGTGAGATAGGAACTTCCTGTCTCCTGGAACAAAACTGAGTCAGGCTGGCTGCTCAGCCATGCACATAGGGCTTTTTAGTCTGACATCATCGGCCCGCCTGGCCACCTCAGCTAATCTGAGGAAGCTTTGTATTGATTCATAGAATACAAAGCTCCCTATGATTAGCTGAGCAGTGCTCAGCCTGATTCAGTTATGTTGTGGGAGTGAGATGGGAAGTTCCCATCTATACTCTATGTAGCTGAGGCTACATACAGCTTATTCACTGTACGGGCTTATCTAGTGGTTAGAACAGTTTCACACTGGCAGCGCCCGGCCGTTAGCGCTAAAGCGCCACTCGTTTTTGTGGCTATTTTCGTCCGCTAGAGGGGCGCTTTTTACCCCAAGAAAATGGTGTAAAGTCCAGTTTTGCAGGGCTTTCAAATCGCTTTTTATTCATTGCAGTGGGCAGGGTGTTTTTTGGGAGCGCTATATTATAGCGCCCCAAAGATGCTGCTTGCAGGACTTTTCGTAACGTCCCGCAAGAGCACAGCTTCGGTGTGAAAAGACACACTGCAATGAATGGGAGGTACTTTTCAGAGGTTGTTTCTAGTGCTAAAGCGCCTGAAAACCGCCTCAGTGTGAAAGAGGCCTAAAGGTAATGGTTGGTTTGGACCAGCTTGGTCCAATCAAACTATTTAAACTTCACTTAAAGCTGGAGATCAGTTTTAAAGCAGTAGTAAACCGGTGTAGAATAAAAATTAAAAAAAAAAACTTTAAAACAATGGCATAATGTGCTAGTATGAGTCGCATACTAGCGCATGAAATATTTATTTTTTTGATAGGTGTTTATAATTTTTGCACTTTAAATATAGCAATCAAAGTATAATAAAAAGAATACATGAAAAGAAAAAGGGGGAGGGGAACAACAGGGGACCAAGTACTCATTGCCTAAACAAATACATTTTGGGGCCATAGTGACCCAATAACATCAATGACATGACTTGGTAGGCACATACACCATCCTAGAGCCCTGGGAAACAGGTAGCCGAAAGGTACCCAGAATAATACAACAGCAGTCACACACACACACATTCATTCAATCATTCACACTAATGCACCTTAAACCTGGTCCCAGCCCACCTCACTCCTAAGTTCAATTGAAACAAAAGCTTTGTATCATATAAAACCCTTTCCAGTTTGAACATACCCTCACCTCCGAAAGTTCTGTAGGTCAAACTAGACTAGGTCATCTGGGATGACAGGACAGTACCCCAGAATGAGTTAGTGAAATCCAGCCATGGCTGCCATATTTTAGTGAATTTCTTTGTACAAGCCCTTCTCTTAATATATTATCTTGAGCTTGGGGAGCTCACCATTGATGATGCGATAAAGGGTTTGGGTTGTTGGAGAGTTTACATCCTTCCACTGCAATTATATAACCTTTCAGGCATAATACAGAATGGTGCGGAGTAGAATTTGAGGGTGGGTTCTGTATACAAAATCGTTTTAATATACCCAAGAGTGCAACCTCTGGGGTCCGAGGTATAGGATCCCAGAAAAATCGAAAGAATCGAACAGTAGGAGGCCAGCCCCGGGCAACCCCAGAACATATGAAGCAAATCTGCATCAGCTAGCGTACATCTGAGGCAAGCAACTGAAGTAGCCAATCCCATTCGGGACAGCTTGGCCGGAGTATGGTGTAGGTGATATATAAATTTAAATTGGATGAACCGGTAAGCAGTACTGATATCATCTTGAAAACAAACCTCAGTGGCCTCCTCCCAGCCCTCATCTGAGAGCTCAGGTGCACATGAAATATTTACCTTAGAACAGTGGTTCTCAACTCCTGTCCTCAGGACCCACTAACAGGCCAGATTTTAAGTATTACCTTGGGGAGATGCAGACTAGAATACTGCAATCCCTGAGCAGCAAATTATATTACCTGTGATGCATTTCAGTTATCTTGCAAACCTGGCCTGTTGGTGGGCCCTGAGGACTGGAGTTGAGAACCACTGCCTTAGAACAAAAGTCCTTCCAGCCGTGCCCGGTCACCGCTGAGAGGGCTGACATCTTCCCCTGGCCTTTCATCTGGGTTCGCAGGCTCCGGTGCTGAGGGTGGCCGCAGACACGCGTGGGAGCCCTCAGTTCCAGTAAGAAGCTCTGAAGATCTGGCACGGTATGCCGGAGCGCAACGGTGACGTCAGCGGCTCCATGCAGGGTGAATACCTTTCTGAAGAATGGCATTTTACACGTATCGTGCTAATGTGTATTATAACTTGCCCTTAATATGATAGATGCCAGCTGCAAGTCTTTGTATACTATGTAAGGCTTCTTTCACACGAGTGAGTAGGAGAACAGTAAAAACAGGTGATTGAACTGCGTTTTTAAATGCCCACCAACCCCAATGCGACACCTACAAGCAGAAATGGTGCTGCTCGGGTGAGTACTATGTACTATAGTGCGGCAACTTTAAAGCGGTTGTATAGTCAGAATTTTTTTTATTTTTTTTTGGTCGCCTGCAAGGGAAAAGGCATAATGAGCTAGTATGCACCTTAGAACGAGGCATCGTTAACTCACCTGATCCACGCCGAGGGAGATGACATGTTGCCTCGGCGTGTCTTCTGGGTATCGCGGCTCCAGCGCTGTGAGTGGCTGGAGCCGCAATGTCGTCACTCCCGCGCATGCGCGCGGGATACTTCTTACCGGCGTCTGCCGGGCCTTCAGCCGAGAATCCCCCGTGCGCATGCGCCGGTGCAGTCAGCGGCGCATTGCGAGGGGAATATCTCCTAAACCGTAAAGGTTTAGGAGATATTTTTTTTTACCTACAGGTAAGCCTTATTATAGGCTTACCTGTAGGTAAAAGTACCCAAATTGACTATACAACCGCTTTAATACAACATACTGTGTCTGACTGACAGGTGGCAATCGCAAACCAAACTCTTAGCTCACAGTTGGGACATAATTCGGCAGTAGAAAACCAAAGCCCAACTATTATTCATTGACAAAAATACAAGGCAGTTCTTGAGTTGTTGAGAGACTGGAGCGCCGATGCACTTTTGTTCCCAGCAACAGAGGGAAGTCGATCCTGCCTCTCTCCTAGGAAGATCACACGTCTTACTGTATGTAGTCAATAGCCAGACCATTATAGCATGTAATGCATTGGATTGAATCAATCTGGCCCACAGTGAGTATTTTATGTGCATATATTCCCGGAGTTCAGCTCTAAATCTAGGCTTTTTCTTGACTTGCTGCTTTCCTGTCCCACACTACCTAATATGGTTGGGATGTTATTCTTTATATCAACAACTTTCAACTCAGACCTTGCAGGGTGCAGTCACTTTTTATTGTATGCAGTGTAAGGTGCATGATAACACATTTGAAGCGTGGTCTGTTTTTTTTTTTTTCCTCCACAGCATAGAAAATTAAAGCTGACTGCGCTCCAGTTGAGATGAAGTTTGTCTTGGATACTTTTACCCCCCCCCTTTCCCAGTTTGTGTGTGCATAATACACTTACATTGAAGCATCTAACAAATGAGAGGCGCCTTAAATGTCAGATGTATGCTGTGAAGGTGGCTTGTTATATTGTCCAGTGCACCTCTAATCCATTCTGTTTTTTAGTGGAGATGCTCTCTGGAAGATGAGGTATTACATGGGCCCGCTAATGTCACCCTAGAGTTGGAATTAGAACAGCCTTACTTAGAAGCCTTTTATGAGCAGGCACAGCTTGATCTGTGGTCAGGTTTACTATTTTGCACAGGCAAGTGGCTTTAATAGGGCTGGCAAATTGGATGGGCTGTAAATTTTTAAAACTTTAGATATCTTAGTTGTACAGTGCAGGATACGGGCAACGTTTTCATAGACCCTGGTTTAAAGGCTCATACCTTCGGAGGATTGAACACTGGCAAGCTTTCAAGGATACGCCCGTTGGGCACCTCCTCTATAAACCTGCCCAGCTCCGTGAGTGTTCTGTTTTTTGCTAGTGTCCTAAGGTGATGGATTTGTTCTTTAGAGAAATCGCTCTTGGCTTAAATTTTGGTTCTAAAGGGAAACCTTTTTTTTTTTCCTTTTAAAAGTTCAGAATTGTTATTTATTTTTTTATAATAAAATGACAAACATGTTATACTCGCCTGCTCTTTACAGTGGTATTGTACAGAGTGGCCTCGATCCTCCTTTTCTGGGGTCCCCAGCGGCGATCTTGGCTCCCCATCTTCTTTCTCTATCCCCATAGCAATCCGTTTGCCATGGGGATGCGATGTGCGTGCTCGCTTCCCAACCTTTGTGTCTAAGGAGCTGCGCTCCATAGACTTACACAGTAGGACTTAGGCCCGCCCCCACTTTCTCTTCACTGCATTTGATTGACAGCAGCAAGAGCCAATGGCTGCGGCTGCTGCTCAAATGCTGTGTGAAGGGGAAGTAAGGGGAGGAATAGATTCAGCCATTCCCAGTGCTGATCTCTTCTCACCTCTCTTCCTGTTTATACAGGGAAAGGGGGGCACAGGGAAACTGAAAATGTTTTTTTTTACTTTGATGCAAACAATGCATTAAGGTTTTGTAACCCTTTAATGCATTCTGTCTGTCGAGAAAAAATGTCACTGGAGGGAATGTTTTAATTTTACATTGGAAGAATGGTACAATCACTCTATCAAGGCTTTAACCACTTCAGCCCTGGAAGATTTTACCCCCTTCCTGACCAGAGCACTTTTAACAATTTGGCACTGCGCCGCTTTAACTGACAATTGCGCGGTCATGCAATGTTGTACCCAAACAAAATTTGCGTCCTTTTTTCCCCACAAATAGAGCTTTCTTTTGGTGGTATTTTATCACCTCTGCAGTTTTTATTTTTTGCGCTATAAACAAAAAAGGGCGACAATTTTGAAAAGTTTTTAAATTTTTGCTATAATAAATATCTCCCCAAATTTTTTTAAAAACACATTTTCTTCATCCGTTTAGGCCAATATATATTCTTCTACATATTTGTTGTAAAAAAAAAAAATCACAGCAAGCGTATATTGATTGGTTTACGCAAAAGTTGTAGCTTCTTCAAACTATGGGAAAGAGTTATGGCATTTTTATCATTTTATTTTTTTTACTAGTAATGGCGGTGGTCTGCCATTTTTAGCGGTACTGTGACATTGCGGTGGACAGTTCAGACACTTTTGACACGTTTTTGGGATCATTGACATTTATACAGCCATCAGTGCTATAAAAATGCACTGATTACTGTGTAAATGTCACTGGTAGGGAAGGGGTTAACACTAAGGGGGCGATCGAGGGGTTAACTGTATTCCCTAGTTAGTGTTTCTAACTGTATGGGGATAGGACTGACTGGGGGAGGAGACATTCACTGTTCCTTCTTAAAGGGAACAATGTACCCATACAGTGTTTCGCCCAGCCATGCCATTCTGCTGATGTATATCGGCATGAGCTTGTCCGCAAATGGTTAAAGTGGATGTTAACCCGATTCATGAAATTTGAGCTGGGCACATACTGTAGCTGTATCTGTAGCATTTCCTAGTCTGTCTCCAAAGCACCGAGTCCCGTATGTTTCTGCTGCTCCGTTCTTCTGTTATCAGCATGATGACTTCTAACAAGTTCTCCGAGACGAGAGATAAAAGCAGAAGCAGAGAGCTTGCCTTGTAAAAGCACAGCTCTGAAAGCATTTTCCTCCTTCTACCAATGTGGAGGGGGGGGGGGGGTGCCTTTAAGCTGTCACACAGATTTATGTCTCCTGCTGAATAAGGAAGTGAAAATTGTTACCCGATGTAAGAATTCTAAAGAATACAGTGGAACTTCGGTTTACGAGCATAATCTGTTCCAGGAGAATGCTCGTAATCCAAAGTACTCGCATATCAACGCGAGTTTCCCCATAGAAGTCAATGGAAATAATTTTGTTCCGCATTCACTTCAATGTCCTGCAATACCGTATGTGGCCAGAGGTGGGGGGTGCCGGAGAGCATCGTAAGCACTCGGGAAGGCCCGAGGACAGCTCGGCTGAACTCAGGCTCGGGAACTGAGTATTTTCAAGGTTTTCCAAATGGCTCAGATCAGCTCCGACGCCGCCCCACCTCAGGCCAAACACGGTACTGCACACCGCTGTGGCTTGAATCCTGCTCGTTTTGCGAGACAACACTCGCAAATCGAGTCAGAATTTTTAAAAATGCAGTGCTCGTAATGCGAAACGCTCGTTAATCACGTTACTCGCAATCCGAGGTTCCACTGTATAGCAAAATGAAGACAGCAGATATACATGTAAAACTTATGTAGGGAGATTTCTTCCTTTCGGCGCAAGACTGACAGTAAAGCCCAGCAAGTCTTCCCCAAAGCTCTCTTCCCAATAAAGGGGCACGACTTCTAAGAGTGGGAGGGACCTGGTACACAGACATACTCTGCTACATACTTCTACATACTCAACCTACTTTTAGGAGACAATCCCTGGCTTATTCCCAAAAGACCACACCTGTCTCGGGGGGCCGTTAAAGTCTTTGGCTTTAACGGCATGGCTGTTGAAGCCCAGGTCTTATGAGAAAAGAAGGGTCTGTTATTCCTTCGTTGCTAAAAGCAAGAAATGCCACTTGCATAAAGATGTACTGTCATACCTGGGCATCTCAATCCCAGAGACTACCTCTGGGATTGCTTGTATTTTGGTCTTGCTACAATCAGGACATAACCAGAACATGGCCTTTAAAGAGGAGCTTCAACCTGAACTTAAAACCGTAGCTGCTGACCTTTTTAATAAACAGACACTTGCCTGTCCAGGGATCCAGCACTGTCCTCACCCGAACTGATTTCTTCAATGGTTTTCAGGTCCTGGCACCAACATCTTAAGGCCCCTTTCACACCAGCGGACCGTATGTCCGCTTTTTCATCCGTCCGTTTACGGATGAAAAAGGGACATACATTGGTCCCTATGAGATCGCGGGTGTCAGCCGATCTCCTTCGTGTCCGCAATCCCCTGTTTCTTTAGATGGAGGAAAATCCTATTTTTCAATCCGTCTGCAGAGCGGATCGGATGAACACAGCCAGACGGTCCGTGTTCATCCGATCCCCCCATAGGGGAGAGCGGAGATCTGACAGGGCCGTCCCTGCACAGTGTGCAGGGACGGCCCTGTCATCCGCCGGCTCAGCGGGGCGATCCCTGCTGAGCAAGCAGAGGTTCACGGGGCGGATCCTCAGGGATCCGTCCCGTGTGAAAGGGGCCTAACTGTGGGCAGCCGGCTGTGATTCCTTGTGGCTTTGCAGCCAGTTGCCGTGCTGCGCTTTGTGAATAGTCCCGCAGTCCTCTGAGACCTGTGACATGTCCCAGAAAACTGCAGGCTGTAGGTAAGGAGAACTTATTAAAACTAGGTACCCACTAACCCCCCCCCCCCCAAAAAAAAGTTTCATATGTGGCAGGGGAGCAAGAGGAAGAGTGGAATATCGCATTTTGGGTGAAGGTTCCGCTTTAAGCACTCTGAAAAGACAGGTCTTGGACTTGTCCATTTGTTTTTCAAAAGCCTCTAGCTCAGGTCTCGGAAGACTGCGAGACTATTCACAAAGCGCAGCACAGTTCACTAATGCGCAGTGTGCAGTTTTCTTTCTTTTTTTTTTTTTTTTAAGGCTCCCATTACCTCCAGGTGCAGGGGGTCACTATGGGGACCAAATGTGCCCCCTCCAAGCAGTGTGCAGTTTTCATGTCAAAACCTTTCCTTTGTTCCAGATGTTTCCTATATCAGACCCCCATTATAGCACCCTGTGTTGTCTTGGCTTCTTTACTTGGTTCTTTCTGCCCTGGAAAAGCTTTAGATGACCTTTCATGCAAAGTGGCCTTTTTGATACCTAATCAAGTATGTCAGACATATCTGAGTTAGCAGCACTCTCCTATAGAGAGCCATTCCTTGTTCACAATTACAAGGTAGTCATATGTTAAAGACCATCCTTTATTCCTATAGTGGTATCGCATTTCCAAGTAAGGGAAGACCGCATCTTTCTGCCCTGCTGCAAAGAATCCAAAACAATCGCACATCATTGCCTGTACTTAGTTGGAGCTATTCGTTTACCTCAAAGTACCAGCCTACATCAGGGAGACTGATCACCAACTTGTCCTCTCCTCAGGGCCTCGCAAAGGACAACCTGGTTCAAAGTCTACCGTCCCTTGATGGATCAGAACACTGAGCGCCAGAGCTTACTTGCACTCTCTAAAGGACAAATCTGCTGTGTTTTTGCATGTTTATTCCTCTGTTAATACCTTTTTTTTTTTAAAGGTATTAGGCCCCTTTCACACTGACACGTTTTTCAGGCGGTTTAGCGCTAATAATAGCGCTGCTATACCGCCTGAAAAAATCGTGCCCTGCAGTCTTCAGTGTGAAAGCCCAAAGGCATCTTTACAGCGGTGAAGGAGCGGTGTGTTCACTGCTCCTTTACCGCTGCTGCCCATTGAAAGAAATGGGAAACCGCGGTAATACCACCCGCAATGCGCCTCTGCAGAGGCGCATTGCGGGCGGTATTAACCCTTTTTCGGCCGCTAGCGGGGGTTAAATTCACCCCGCTAGCGGCCGAATACCGCGGTAAAAACGAAGGTATATCGGCGCTAAAAATAGCGCCGCTATACCCACAGCGCACCTTCCCGCCCCAGTGTGAAAGGAGCCTTACCAGGCTGACATCCTGCGGATTCAGCTGTAAAGATTTTTGTAGTTGGGTCTTTTAACCTTTGGGTCTATGAATACTTTGCCTGTGTCCTGTGCTGCAGTGGTTCTCAACCTCAGTCCTCAAGTACCCCCAATAGGCTATGTTTTGGGAACTTACCTTAGATAAAATTGCTCTTATCAATACCACGTCATTGATATTGATTTAAAGCAGCTGTGCGAAGTAAAGGAAAACCTGAAGCTGTTGTGACAGATCTTACCTGTTCTAGTGCTGATCCGAGCTGGCCCTCCTCTCTCTCTCTCATTCATCACACACTATGTTCTCTTCAAGCATCTTGGATGAACTGTAGAGGAGGATCAGTACAGTACACTCTAGGGATAAGCTCAGGCACCTTTCAAGTAAGAGCCCCAAACCCGCCCGAGCTATCCTGCCTGAAAGCCTTCATAAACTGCAGAGGCATTCCCCCCCCGGTTCATAGCTGTACAAAAGCAAAGTATGTCCTGTGGGGTAGGGAATGCCTTTGCCATTTTGGATTAGCTTTGACAGCTTCCTAATAGCTCACCACTTTCCTGCGCAACTCCGCTAGTTCAGGGTCGGCAAGGGAGGGACAAGATCGTGATCTGCCTTTCACCTGTCCGCAGTTGACAGGTAGATTGCGATCGACAGGTTCTCGACCCCCACTGTAGACAAACCAGAGAAATCCCCTCTTTAAACAGTTGTCCCCAGCAGAAGTGTCCCCACTAGAAGGTATTTCCCTCCCTCAATTCAATTTCACCTTTTTGCCTTGCTCTTAGTACTGTAGACATTTCAGGGCCACAAGGACCCTTTTTCCAAGGCATGTCTTAATGGAGCATCACTGATGATGTTAGTTGTCCTTGCACTCACAACATGGAGTGGTCCAGTACAGTGTGCAAAAGATGATTTTTTTTTGTTTGGAGTGGTAAAGGATTAGAAACCCTATCTAATCGCTCTGTCTATCGTTCTGCCATGGACACCGTGCCTGTTCAAAGCTAAACATATGTTGGACTACTAAACAGGGATGTTTGCCAGTTTGTGATGTCTGTAAGCCTTTAGCTGTTACTGGTGGGTTCTTTACCTCATTGAGGATTGTGCATTGTGCCTCCTTGGTAGTCATCTTGGCTGGATGTCCATCAAGGAAGAGTGGCCACAGTACTAAACGGTTTCCATTTATAGACCATTTTGTCTAACTGTTCACTAGTGGATGTCTAAACACTTAGGCCCCTTTCACACGGGTGGACCGTATGTCCGTTTTTTACCCATCCGTTTTCGGATGAAAAACGGACATGCATGTATCCCTATGGGATAGCGGATGAACATCCGTTGACACCCGATCTCACCCGTGTCCGCTATGCTCCGGTTTTCACGATAGAAAAATTTCTATTTTCTCTTACCATCCATGGACTGACACGGTGTCTCTTTACACTTTACACGTGGGTTATGTCCCTGCTTGCAGAAGACCTAGGCAGAATGTGAAATGTTATACATACATTCTAAAAGCCAGAGCTGAACAGCCCCACCCAGGGGGCGGTCCCTCCGGACATAACCCTCCCACTACAGTCAGCAGACTTCAGTTTTTTCTGCCTAGCAGAAGGAGAAGACGTGGCTCTCTCAGGAGCCAGTCTCCTGACCTATTTTTATTCCTTTTCTGGAATTCTTTTTTATTTTATTTTTGAGAATTTTCTATCAACTGTCGGTTGGGTACAAGATATCCTCATAGTCTTCCCTGTCCGACCATCGAGCGTGCTGATCCTCGCCTTGTGTGCGTGAGACTCAGTTCACGACAGGCCCCATGACTCCAGGGGTGGCCGGGTTTGCTTTCATGCTCCCACGGTCCTCTCAAGACTGAACAGTTCCTGACTGACTGTATCTTTCGCGGTGGACCGGGCCGACAGCTACTCCGTACTGCACTGTGATAGTCCTGTCAGAAACACACCAGTGGGTCCCTCAGGGGACGGGTAAGTAGTCTCTCCTGCCTGCAGGTGAGTACAAAAGGCTGTGTGTTTCTCTGTGGGGGATTTTCCCTGTCTCCCCCTGTATTTCATTGTCACTCTCTGTCACCATTGCTGGCGCTGTGCTGTGTGGGGTGCCTGGGGGGTCACACTGTTATTGGAGGGGCTAATGCTGGTCTGCAGATATGCTTGGGGCCTTTGTTGTGTATTTTGGGGCCTGAGTGGCGCTGTGTGTGTGCTGTTTTTTTCACTTTTGCTGAGTCATGGCGGCCATCTTGCCGCAGATCGACTCAGTGAAGTGCGGCGGCCATTTTCTTGTAGCCCGCGCGCTCTTCAGCACTAGTTTTGGCCTCTAGCGCTGCTGCAACAGCGCAAATCTCCTCACAGCTCACCAGTGCTGACACAGCGCGGTACAGACAGCGGAACTGAGCGGTCCCTGTTCCGGTTTGGTGAGTCCCGTGGGCGCCCCCTCCTCAGTCAGCACAGCCTGTGGGTGGACTTTTTATCTGAGGAGTCTCAGAGGGGGGCAATATGGAGTCTCTGTCACCAGCTTCCCCTAAATGTCAGTGGACAACAGGCAGTGCTTCAGCACCTGCGGTCCCTAGGGACCAGTTGTGGGCAGTCCTGGAATCATTTCTGACCAGGATGGGAGCTGTGTGCAAGCGCAAGGGAGCAAGAAAGCGCCCTCTCCCCACTTTAATTCATGAGGGCAGTGCACTGATTCAGATATGGGCCTAGCCACTACCGCTCAGGACCCTAGTTCTGAATGTATTGGATGGTTTTGAACAGGACATTCCTTATGAGGAAAACTCCAGTTCTGAGTCAGTAAACGACAGGGCGCTGGTTAGTGTACTCATGACTGCGGTGAGGGACACTCTCAAGCTAAAATGCTGCGGATGCAGAACCTCAGGCGGATACAGTCTCCTTTGGTTCCTTTAAGGCCAGGCCTTCTAAAGAGGTTTTTCCATATGTACTTTCTTTGACCAGCTCATTGATAAGGTCTGGGAAAAGCCGCAGAATAATTTTTTTATGGTCCCGCGGCGTTTGTCTATCAGATACCCCTTGAAGATGCCCTACTTAAAAAGTGGGCTTCTCCCCCAGGGTCGACCCTCCAGTCGCCTGGTTGAACAAGGCCATCACTCTCCCGATGGAGGAGACTCCTGCATTTGAGGACCCCACTGACAGGAGGTCAGAAGTGGTGAGCAGAGCCATGTTGGCCTTGTTGGGATCCGCCCTACGGCCTGTGGTAGCGGCGACCCTTGTGTCTTAAACACTTACAGGTTGGGCAAAAATGTTGCACCTAGCTGTACAGGAGCATAATCTTCCTCCAGACACAGTTGCTTTGGCCCACCAACTGGTTCAGGGCCTGGTTTATGTGTTCGACGCCACGTTGGACGCGGCCCCTTTAATATCCAGGGCCTCTGTCTCAGCGGTGGTATTGCGTCGTCTTATCTGGTTGAAGTGCTGGTCTGCTGACCTAGCCTTAGGAAGCTCCTGACGGATCTACCATTTAAAGGTGGTAGACCTTTCGGTGCTGCTCTGGATGACATCGTCATGGGAGGTAAAAGCACTCTTCTTCCTTAGACTAGCAAGGGTGAGGAGGCCCGCCGCAAACAGGGGCCTTCCTTTCCAGCAAAACTGTTTTTTTTTCGTCAGTCAGTCCACGGGTAGGCCCTCTCAGACTGACGGCAGTGCGGCTGGTGGGCACAAGTGCCCCTGGGTGCGTAAGCCGAACAAGCGGCTCCCTAGCCCGCCTCCGCGTTAAGTCTTGCCTCCGCTCGACTCTGGGGTGGGGGGACGACTTCGCAGGTCACGAATCGGTGGTCCTCCCGAATCTCCGACTGGTGGGTGTGCGAGGTGGTCACCTCAGGATACAGGATAGTATTCCGATCCTGGCCCCCAGACAGATTCTTTCCCTCAAATCTTCCTCTCCTTCCTACCTGTCGGGCAGCCCTCTTGGGGGCTGTACAGGATTTGTGCCGGTTCCGTCACAGGAGAGTTTTCAGGGATTCTACTTGAATCTGTTTGTCGTCCCAAAAATAGGACGTGGTTCGACCTATCCTGGACCTCAAGGCCCTGAATGCCTTCGAGAAGGTGCAGAAATTCCGCATGGAATCCATTCGCACGGTGATCGCTACACTCCACCAAAGAGATTTTCTTCTGGCGTCCTTGGACTTCAAGGACGCCTACTTGCATGTTCCGATCTGCGCAAGTCACCAGAAGTTTCTGCGCTTTGCGTTCAGCGAAGTCCATTATCGATTGTGGCTCTTCCTTTCGGCCTAGCCTCGGCACCAATGGTGTTCACCAAGGTGCTTGCTCCGGTTCTAGCCTTCTGTTACAGCGAGGTATTGCTGTCATGGGCTATCTGGACGATCTTCTGCTAAGAGCAGAAAGTGGATCAGATTTAGAGGAAAGGTGACTATCGTCAATTAGACCCTCAGGGACTCGGGTGGTTCCTGAACATTCAGGAGTCTGTCCTGGTCCCGACTCAGTGTCTGGAGTATCTAGTTCTGATTCTGGACTCCTTGGAGGCAAAGGTATCCTACCTCTGGAGAAGTTGCTGACACTTCAGTCTGCGGTGCGGGTGCTGACATCCCAAAAATGGTTGTCAATCCGTTTTTTGCTTGAGAGTCCCGAGACTCGTGGTGGCCTCCTTCGCGGCCGTTCCGTATGCCCAATCACACACCAGGGCATTGCAGAAGGAGATCTTGTCCACCTGGGACAAATCCCCGTTGTCCTTGGATCTTCAGATCCAGGTGATTCACCTGGTCAGGGCGCCCCTGACATGGTGGTTGAGATCCTCGGCTCTTCGGTCCGGAAAGTCGTTCCCCCTCCCATGCAATGGACGGTACTCACGACGGACACCAGCCTGACGGGCTGGGGTGGAGTCTGGGGAGTCCTGTCGGCTCAGGCCTTGGACTCCGGACGAGCCCGTTTACCAATCCCTGTTCTGGAAATACGGGCCATCGGACTGTGTCTCTCCTCAGGTCGGAGAGAGTACGGGGTCGCTCCATCAGGAGCCAGTCAGACACCGCCACGGCGGTGGCGTATGTAAACCATCAAGGGGGAACTCGGAGCTCAGCTGCGGCTTCCGAGGTAGTCCGTATCCTGAAGTGGGCCGGAAGAAACGTGCCGGCTCTGTAGGCCATTTTACATTCTGGGCATAGACAATGGGCAGGCGGACTATCTGAGTCGCCAATCGCCAGACACCGGACCAAGAAGAGTGGTCCTTGCATATTTCAACTCCTTTACCGACAGTGGGGCACGCCGGATGTGGACCTGATGGCCTCTCGACTCAATCGCAAGGGTCGAGGTTGTGGCCAGATCTAGGGATCCTTGGGCGATGCCTCGAATGCGTTGGTGGCCCCATAGGGTCCTTATCGCCTGATATAAACTCCGGCGATCCTAATTGTTCCGGATTGGCCTCAGCATCACTGGTACGCTGATCTGGCACGTCTCGTCGCGGTTGCCGATGAGGGTGGACCTTCAGTCTCAAGGTCCTATGTTTCATCCGGCTTACAGTCTCTGGCTTTAACGGCAGGGCTGTTAAAAGCCAGGTGTTGAGGGACCGAGTTCTCTCGGACTCGGTCATTTTGACCATGTTAAGGACACGGAAGTCTTCCTCCAGGCACATCTATCACCGTGCCTGAAAAGCTTATATCGCCATGTGCGAAGCGCTGGACTGGCGTCCTCGGACGTATTCCGTCCCCAGAATCCTGCGTCCTCTGCAGTGTGGAGTGACCCAAAAGCTTGCTTTGAGTACCATAAAGGATCAGATTTCGGCCTTGGCCGTCTTCTTTCAGCGACCTCTAGCGGGTCATTTTTCTTGGTTAGCACCTTGTGTTGGGGGTTCGCCATGTGCTCCCTCCTGTCAAGCCTCCTCTCCCACCGTGGGATCTGAATTTGGTGCTCTCGGTCCTCCAGGAACCTCCTTTTGGGAATTTCCGGGATATTCCCCTCTTGTCTTGTCTCAGAAGGTGGCCTTTTTAGTGGCAATCACTTCTGTTTGACGAGTGTCTGAGTTGGCGGCTTTGTCCTGCAAGTCGCCATATTTGGTCATCCATAAGGATAAGGCGGTGTTGCATCCGCGACCTTCCTTTTTTGCCAAAGGTGGTGTCGACCTTTCACCTACATGAGGACATTGCCCTCCTGTCCTTGTGTCCTCACCCATCGCATCCCAGAGAGTTTGCGCTGCACATATTGGAGGTGGTACGAGCCTTACGGGTGTACCTGTCTGCTACTGCTTCTATTCGGAAGTCCGACTCACTGTTTGTGACTGTCTCTGGTCCGTAACAGGGCCAAGCGGTTTCGTCTGCCATCATTTTAGGGGAATCAGACAAACCGTCATTCAAGCCTATGCTCTCAAAGGGCGGGCGCCTCCCTTTCCGGTTACGGCGCATTCCACCAGGGCAATTGGTGCTTCCTGGGTTTCCCGACATCAAGCGTCGGTTGCACAAGTGTGCAAGGTGGCGACCTGGTCGTCTGTTCATGCCTTTTAAGTTTTTTTATAAGGTTAATGTGGCTGCATCTTCGGATGCTTCCTTCGGCCGCAGGGTGCTGCAGGCCGCTGTTTAAAGTTGCGACTCCTCCGTTGAGGAGCTCTGCCTTATTGGAGTGAAGTTTTGGTTTTTCCATTTATACTGCTCCCATCCCTCTTGACACTGCTTTGGGACATCCCACGTGTAAAGTGTAAAGAGACACCGTGTCAGTCCATGGATGGTAAGAGAAAATAGGATTTTTTTGTACTCACCGTAAAATCCTTTTTTCTGACATCCATGGACTGACACGGCACCCACCCTTCCTTTCAAGTTTGTACTGCTTTGTTACGAACTGAAGTCTGCTGACTGTAGTGGGAGGGTTATGTCCGGAGGGACCGCCCCCTGGGTGGGGCTGTTCAGCTCTGGCTTTTAGAATGTATGTATAACATTTCACATTCTGCCTAGGTCTTCTCCTGCAAGCAGGGACATAACCCACGTGTAAAGTGTAAAGAGACACCGTATCAGTCCATGGATGTCAGAGAAAAGGATTTTACGGTGAGTACAAAAAATCCTATTTTTCTATCCGTCTGCAGATCGGATGAACACGGACAGACGGTCCGCGTTCATCCGATCCCCCAAAGGGGGAGAGTGGAGATCTGACAGGGCGGTCCCTGCACAGTGTGCGGGGACTGCCCAGTCATCCGCCGGCTCAGCGGGGATCAACGGAGCGATCCCCGCTGAGCAAGCAGAGGTTCACGGGGCGGATCCTCACGGATCCGTCCCGTGTGAAAGGGGCCTAACTGTGGGCAGCCGGCTGTGATTCCTTGTGGCTTTGCAGCCAGTTGCCGTGCTGCGCTTTGTGAATAGTCCCGCAGACTCCAATTAGCTTTTTTTAAAGTAAATAGTCTATGGGTTTGCTTAATTTTTCTTCCAGCGCTGTGAATGTTTAATGGGTGTGGTCAATAAAGATATGAGAAATTAGAATAAAGTTTGTGTTATCAACTTAAACACGTATTTCTCTATTGCTGTGACTTGCATGATCTGATCACATTTTGACAAATTACCACAGAAAACATGTTAATTCCAAGGGGTTCTTATTCTCTCTCTCTCTCTCTCTCACTGGCAACAAAAGTGAAAAGCCTTCGACTTTTGTGCGATACTGTATATGCAAGCTTTGGGCCATGAAATGGGTATGGGGGCCCATGTACTGCCCTGAGGGAAATGGGTACCTTTTTTTGAGTGGGATTTCCTGTCCCGCTTCCTCTTCTCGGCTGCCCAGCGATCAGATATGAGGGTCGGTCACCTGGTCTGCTTTACCTCTAAAGCAAGTAGGGGGTATTGGGGAACACATTTGGCGATTCTGGCAGGGACAAGTACCAACGGGTCATAACTTTGTAATTTAGTTTCAAGTGCCACAATATTCTGTGGGGATTATTTTGTGGCTTGCCAGATGTGTCACCAGTCTGCAGCATCTAGTGTTAGTTCCAAGTCGTTTTCTCATTTGGAGATATAAGAGGGGGTGGATGAGGAGCCAGTGTGTAGTAGTTGGATGTAAAGGGCTGAAATTAGGCCCCATTTGTGTGGGTAATTTTTGCATGTCTGTTCAAAAATAGACATGGAAGAAGCAGAGGTGTCCCTAGTGTTTAAAGGCGTGAGGAAGTGTTTCATTTATAGGTATCTGAAAATCTCGGAAGAGGGGAGGTTGTGAGACTAAGGGCAGGAAAGGCTTTTGTACTGTTGGGAATCGTAAAATTATGCTCTCTAATAAGATTCGTGGAGGATTATATCCTAAAGGAGAATGGTGAAGTCAAGGCTGGATAGAACGCAGGGTGGCGCAGGAAAGAGAGCAATGGGTCGTGGGGGGACTGGAGGCAATGTTTGGTTTTAGGACGGTCCAAAAGAGAGGGAGTGATGTGTTGCGTATAGTGGGGCGAAGCCAGAGGAGATTGGTAACAGAGAGGGGATCAGTCAACTGATTCTAAAGCCACCCAGAGGGGGATTTCAGTGGTGGTATGGTAGTTGGGCAACTGAGCTAGTTGGGCAGCAACTATTTTAATACATTGGGAAGGCCTAGGCCAATTCCAATCTTGGGTAACTAAAGGGTTGAACGTGGGATTCAAGGTTTAATGGTGTGTCAGATGTAGGAGGATACTTGTCTCTGTAGCAAAGGGAGGTAGTAACCGGGGACCGGTTAGGTAGCACCCGAAAGAGATAATATTTTTGAGAGGATAGACGCCTTAACCACTGTTATTCTGATTTTAATTTTAATGATGTTTTTAGTGAAACATAAAAAAAAAAAAAAAATACTTTAACCACTAGCCGACCAGCTCATGCAGATATACTGCGGCAGGTTGGATCTCGTGCGCGAATCGCCGTACCTGTAGGGCAGCTCACGCAGTTGCACGCTGCTGGAGCATGCCTGTGGGTCGGGCGGACTCTATGACCGCCGACGACCCGCGATCGTCTAGTAGAGAGGCAAAAAGGGGATCTGATCTGCCAGTGTAAACAAGGCGGATCTCGTTCTGACAGGTGACATGTCAGAGCTCTACTATTCCCAGTGATCAGCAACAGTAATCTCAATCATGTCCCAGTGAGCCCATCCCCCCTAAAGTTAGAACACACCTAGGGAACACACTTAACCCATTAATCGCCCCCTAGTGGTAACCCCTTCCCTGCCAGTGTCATTTTTACTTTAATCAGTGCATTTTATAGCACTGATCAATGAAATAATACCACTGGTCCCCAAAAAGTGTGTGCCACAATGACGCAGTCCTGCTAAAAATTGCAGGTCGCCGCCATTACTAGTAAAAACAATTAAAAAATATATATAAAAGGCCCTAAATCTATCCCATAGTTTGTAGACGCGATAAATTTTGCGCAAACCAATCAATATACGCCTATTGCATTTTTTTATTTTTACCAAAAATATGTGGAAGAATGAATATCTGCCTTTTGTTTATAGCACAAAAAATTCAAAACCGCAGAGGTGATCAAATACCACAAAAAGAAAGCTCTATTTGTGGGAAAAAAAATACACCAATTTTGTTTGGGTACAGCGTCGCACGACCACGCAATTGTCAGTTAAAGCGATGCAGTGCCGTATCGCAAAAAATGGCCTGGTCATGAAGGGGTCCATTCCTTCCGGGCTGAAGTGGTTAAATATAGTGCCAGGGGGTTCCCCTATCTTAGTTTGACTGTAAAGTGGCACATCTGTACCATGTATAGAACCTACTGCGGAAAACTGACGTTTCTAAAGAAAAAAAATGACATTTAAATTGCCGGCAATACAAAAATCTGAGTGAAAATGGCGTGCCCCCAGGGGGCTTCCAGATTCTGATAAGCCCCCAGCCCGCAAACCCTCACAACCACCGCCCTTGTCCCCATCAACATATTGACAAGGTGCCCCAACACCCTGCCCCAAAACACCCACCTCCCCCCATGTTGAGGGCATGTGGCCTGGTATGTTCAGGCAGGGAGGAGAGAGGGAAGCTTGCTTGTACCGGCCAGCCCCCCCCCCCCCCCTCCAGCAGGTGGCTTCCCGGCCCTGGTCCTTAATAACATATTGACACTGTGTGTTTCGGAGAACTTTTACTCGGCCCGAACTGTTCACCCAACACTATACAGATGCTACCAGAAATGCAAAACAAAAACATGGAGAATTGGTCCCACAACATCAACTTAACGCCATCCATTTCATAGGTGGTGTCATGACGGTGGGCCTTATGCTATGCTGCCACATATGCATATGACCAGCATCGCAGTTTTGTGCTTACAGCTCATATAATAGTAAACCCCCCAGCACTGTCATTGACCGATCCCAGTCACACAGTGAGGATCTGAAGCTGGTAGAACAGACTCTTGATCACATGCTAAGGCAGCCAATCGGCAGTCACATGATTGAGAAACCAATGTAACACCTTTTGGCAGTTTAAGGTCTTAACCACTTAAGCCCCGGACCATTTGGCTGGCCAAAGACCAGAGCACTTTTTGCGATTCGGCACTGCGTCGCTTTAACTGACAATTGTGCGATGTGGCTCCCAAACAAAATTGACGTCCTTTTTTTCCCCACGAATAGAGCTTTCTTTTAGTGGTATTTGATCACCTCCTGCGTTTTTTTTTTTTTTTGCGCTATAAACAAAAATAGAGCGACAATTTTGAAAAAAGTGCATTTTCACTTATCGTCCATGGACGGACACAGCTCCTTTAAATCTTGACAAAGTGGGTTATGTTCCTGTTCATAGGAGAGGACTAGGCAGAACATGTTAGTTATCTTAAAACATGTAACTTAAACAGAGTTGAACAGCCCCGCCCAGGGGGCGATCCCTCTGTACATGACCCTCCTACCTGTAGTCAGCAGCCTCAGTTTTTTTTCTTCCTAGCAGAGAAGGACGTGGCTCCCTTTAGGCCCAGAGTCCTGACAGATTTTTTTTTTTCTTTTGTGATATCTTCTATCAACTGCCGGCTGGGCAACAGGCTAGATATATAGATCCTTGTAGTCTTCCCAGTTCCGGCAATCAAGCATGCCAATCCCTTGCTTCGCACTTGGTTCTGACCATGACATACCCCATGGCTCCAGGGGTGGCTGGTGAGCACATGCTCCAGGGTCCACATATGACTGAGCTACTTGTTGCCTCACTCACAGTGGACTGGGCCGACAGCTACTCAGTACCATCGGTTGTGGGCCTGTCAGGGGCGCGCCAGCTTATCCTCGCAAGGACGGGTAAGTACGGTTCCGCCTGTCTCAGCAGGATGGAACAGCTGGGCATTCCAGGGATTAAGGGGTTCTCCTGTCCTCCCTTTCCTTGCTCTGTCGCCCTTTCCCCTCCTGCCCTAGGGCCTGCTGCAACCGGGGTGCACCTGTGGGGGGGCTCAGAGTCCCTGTGGGGCGCCAGGGTCCGCTTTCTGTGAGGGGTGGGGGGTCTGTCTTCTGGGAGTCTCGTCCACATCCCTGGCCTCGAGCGCCATTTTTTTGCGGCGCTGACGCCATTTTTAGTGTGGTTTTTTTTCTGTGTTAAAATTTCCATTGGCGGCCATTTTGTTGTAGCCGCGCTGTGGCGCAGGTCGGTATTGTGGGCGGCCATTTTCTTATGGTCCGCGCCATTTTTTATCTGAGGCGTCTGGCGGCCATTTTGGAGTGGGTTTGGCCTCTAGCACTGGCTTCTGAACAGCGCAGTTCTTTTTCCTCACAGCTTTTTCATCACACACGCCATGTATACAAGGCGGGCAGCAATGCTGAGCGGTCTCCTTCTGAGTGGTGAGTCCCCTGGGTTACCCCCCCCCCTGGTCATTGCAGCATGGGGGGTGGACTCTTATGTGTGTTTCACTTGGTCCTTGACTGCTGTCAGTGGGCGTTTATGGAGTCAGTATGTGACCTTTCTTCCCCATACATTGCCAGAGGCAGCAAATGGTGCCCCTGCACCTGCGGTTTCCTTGGATATGTTATTGATAGTCCTGGAACCTTTTGCTGCCAAGGTAGAAATGGATTGCGGACGTAAGGGGGGTAAGAAAGCGCCCCCTCCCCCCCCGCCATCTTCTGGGAAATGTTTGTCAGGGCACTTCTGAGTGCACTTCTGATGCTGTGAGGGACACTCTCCAGCTGGGAATGCAGCTGGGACTTCCACAGAGGAGTCTGTCTCCCTTAGGTCACACAACTCTGCCCGCTTTGCGATGTTTTTTCCTTATGTTACTCTCTTTGATAGTTCATACATAAGGAATGGGAACGGCCGGAGAGGTCCTTGTGGTCCCCCAGCGCATGGCGGTCCGCTATCATACAGGCCCCTTCTGATAAGAGGTCCAAGGCGGTGATGCTGCGGTCAGTGTTGCGACCTATATATGGCTGCGACTTTCCATGTAGGGCAGCACAGTGGTGTAGTGGTTAACTCCCTCACCTGGCAGCAAGAGGGTCTTGCTGCCAGGTGGGGGAGTTAACCACTACACCCGGAACCAGACACTATCTGCCTGGAGTTTGCATGTTCTCCCTGTGTCTGCGTGGGCTTCCTCCGGGTACTCCGGTTTCCTACCACACCCCAAAGACATGCACGCCTTCGGCGCCACAGTAAAAACATGCACTAATACATACACAGTGTGTGTATTTTAAATGGCCCCGTCACAGTTTTCATGGGGTTTGCATGTTTTCCCTGTGTCTGCGTGGGTTTCCTCCGGGTGATCCGGTTTCCTCCCACACTCCAAGGACACGCGCGCCTTCGGCGCCACGGTAAAGATGTATACACTAATACATACTCGGTGTGTGTATGTAAATGATTACCAGAACCTCTGTATCTGTGATGGTGCTGCGCCGCCTGATTGGCTGGAATGCTGGTCCGCTGGCTAAGCTCCCAAGTGAGCTCTGGCAGATTGCCTTTCTGAGGCTTTTTGGTACCTCGCTGGACGACATTGTTAAGATGTCACTGGAGGTAAGAGCACTCTTCTCTCCCAGTCCTCTGAGGGGAAGTAGCCGTGCCATTGGCCGGGGCCCTCTGCTTCTGCACAGAAGCGGTATTTTCGTCAGTAGATCCTCCCAGGCTGACAAGGCTCTAGCTGGGGGACAGAAGCGTCCCTGGGTGCGTGCACGAATGTGCCGGCTAACATATCATGCTACGCATGGTATTTTGTCCCCGCCCGACTCAAGGGTGGGGGGGGTGATTTTGCGAGTTTGCAGCTCGGTGGACCTCTCTGCTCTCTGACCAGTGGGTCTGCGAGGTGGTCACTTAGGGGTACAAGATAGTTTTCTTCTTGTCCAACAGATCTTTCCCTCAAGTCTGCTTTGATGGGAGCAGTACAAGACTTGCTCTGGTGCAGAATAATTTTACCTGTGCCCCTGGTGGAAGGGTTTCAGGGATTCTATTTGAATCTGTGGGTAGTCCCACGGAAGGACGGTGTCTGTCCAATCTTGGACCTCAGGGCCCTCAATACCTTGTAGGGCAGCACAGTGGGGTAGTGATTAACTCCCTCACCTGGCAGCAAGAGGGTCACTGGTTCAAACCCGGACCCCGACACCATCTGCCTGGAATTTGCATGTTCTCCCTGTGTCTGCGTGGGTTTCCTCCGGGTACTCCGGTTTCCTCCGACACTCCAAAGACATGCGCGTCTTCGGTGCCACAGTATGAACATACGTATTAATACATACACATTGTGTTTATGTATTGTTTTGGGGACTTCTGGCGTCTCTGGACACCAGGGTCGCATACTTGCATGTCCCCATCTGCAACAGCCATCTGAGTTTGCTATTTGACTTGGCGTCGGGACCAAGAGTTGTTCACAAGGTGCTCGCCCCGATCTGGGCTTTGCTGAGACAGCGAGAAATTGATATCGCGGGCTACTTGGACTTTCTTCTGAGAGCTGCTTCTGGCTCAGAATTAGAGGAGGACATGTCTATAGCTAGTCAGACCCTCCGGGACTTTGGTTGGGTACTGATCATACAGAAGTCGGTGTTGGTACCGACTCAGTGTCTGAAGTCCCTAGGCTTGATCCTGAATTCTTTGGAGGCGAAGGTCTTCCTTCCTTTTTGGAGCAGTTGCAGACGCTCCAGTCGGCGGTGAAATTGTTGACATCCCGCAAATGGTCGTCTCTCCCCTTTTTTGCATGAGTTCTGGGCCTCATGGTGGCCTCCTTCGAGGCAGTTCTGTCTGCCCTATTCCACACTCGAGTATTGCAGGAAGAGATCCTGTCCACTTGGAACAGATCTCCATTGTCTCTAGATTCAGGTAAGTCACCTGGTCAAGGCTTCCCTGAGAGGGCGGCTGCATTTCCCGGCTCTTCAGTCCGGGAGGTCGTCCCTTCCTTTCCATAGGACTGTGATCACGACGGATGCCAGCCTCAAGGTCTGGAAGAATCTCGATGTCCTCGACATTCGAGTGATCAGACTGTGCCTCTCCAAAGGGTCGCAGAGACTTCAGGGGCGTCTGATCAGGTTTCAGTTGGACGGCCGCAGCGTCGGGAGTCGCTCGCATCATAAGTTGGGCCGAAAGGAGCGTGCCGGCTCTATCGGCTGCTTACATCCCGGCATAGAGACCTGGCAGGCGAACTGTAAGTCTTATATAGAGGTAAAAAACAAAAAAAGACCAGACCTCCACACACCTAAATGAATAATATTACAAATTTTAATAGCCTATAACAGGCAAACACAAGGTAAAAACACTACTAATACCCCAATTTAACACATGACCAAAAAAGAACCATATGAGAGGCCATCAAACCACTATGGATCCCTCCAGCCGGAGAGAATCCCCTCAGTGATTGATAGCTGGTGAACCCACTCCCTTCCCCCCCTATGAGGAACACCCCCCTAAAGTACCTGATATAGCCCAAGAGTCCCCTAAAGAGACCAAAGGTTCGCCCATATAATTCCTAAACAGAAGCAGCGTGTGCTTGAAATCAGCATATATCGCTGCTAATAAGTGGAAGATACAACCTAGATCGGGTTCCCATACAAGAAAATCCCACCCCCCAGTCAACAGTCAGTCAGTGGGGGGGCCCTAATCGAGTTATTATGTGATGATCCGCAGGGATCCGGGCATCGGAGATATGTGAAAAATGTATATACCATAAAACAGTTTGTCAATTGCTCTACAACCTACACTGTTTACCAAATAACCTGCCCTTGCGGGAAAATATATGTAGGGAAAACAATAAGGGAATTTCGCAAAAGAATTGGAGAACATATTTCAAGCATAGTGACAAAAGATGATACATCACCAGTAGCGATTCATTTCAGGGATAGTCATGACGCAAAACCAGCTGGTTTTAAATGCATGATTATCTATAAACTAAAATTATCAAACAGAAGAGGAGATTGGGACAAGATTTTACTACAAGAAGAAGCAAAATGGATCTTCCTCTTAGATTCTATGACCCCTAAGGGGTTAAACAGTGACTTGTCCTTGCAATGTTTCCTCTAGAAGAAATGTTTCCTTTGGAAACCTCATGACCCCTAAGGGGTTAAATAGTAACATGCCTTTGTAACACCCTCTTTTAGAAAATCTCAAAAATACCCCTTACTTTGGTATTATGTATAAATATATGCCTATTTGGGCATACATGATAATGTACCTTTTAATATACAGATGCCTTTGGTGTGGAAAAAACTCCACTTCCCTTGTTTAACCATACTCGTCCCTTCCAAATGACGCTCTGTATACTCTAGATATGCCTGTTCCTTGTACATCTTTCTACCTTACCTATATGGGAGTTTGGATCATTGTATGTACTAGATCTTATATGATCCATCGTTTGTCTAGACACGCTTACCATCTATGAAGTCATGATGTGTATCAGGCATCATTTGCCTATCTTTAGGTGTACCTACTATTTACTTATATCAGCCGAAACAATAGAATATTTTGGATGTATCTTTGATCCATGACGATATTGGGGTATACGTATTGATTGGAAGAATTGCAAATTAATTCTTGTTACCTAACTCTCCGCATGTGCTAGTTCTATGCCTATAGCGGCCAATTTAGTTTGTTTGAAGATGAAGTTTATTATTGTAATTGTATGAATAACAATGAGCAATATATACTCACCTTCCCACCCTCGAGGTATATCTTTATGTACATACAATAACTATTGCTATGGGACCTCCTAGATAGAGGACAATATTTCTCTATAATTGATGACACCATAAGTCTAATTTAATATTCCATTCATAATGATTGGATGATATGGATAATTAAAAATTTAATTTAATATTACATTTACAATGATTGGTCTATACCATATGTAATATATGTATGTGCGTTCAGACTTCCTGGTTTGAGTGCTTGTTGGTGAGTACCTATTATGTAGGCTGGATGCATTGACATCAGATCCTTTTGGATCGGACGTGTATGTGTACACGATCACAGCAGTTTGCATATATGATCACTATATGGCCTTCTCTTCCCCCTTCCCCCTTCCCCCTCCTCCCTTCCTGTCTTCCCTTTCCCCCATTCCCTCCCCCCCCTTTCTCTCTCCCCCCTCCCCCCTTTCTCTCTCCCCCCTCCCTTCATCCCCCCCACATCCTTCTCCTCTACCCCTTCCCTCCCCCCCCCACTACCTTTTGGGAGGAATTATGCAACTGTGGACATGAAGAAAAGGGCTTTTTTCCAACGGATGAGATTATGATAGTATGAAACAACCCCAATACATTGGTTTATAAGACTATGTGCATTTGTATGTATATATTCTGATATAATATAGTATTTTCTATTAATAGTCTGTTTTAGGTGTACATTTATATATGTTTTTTTTGATCGGTTTGCGGAGCAGCACACCGCTACATTTGTTTTTAATTGTTTTTAACACTACCACAAGTAGGGTATAGTGATAGACGGGTGTATCACACCTGCTGACTATCCCCATGTAATTAAAACTGGGCCGTGGCTGTGTACTTTAACAGGTGACTATTGACCAATCCCCTAGTTCTGACGAAGTTCCGGTATTCCGGAACGAAACATGTCAACTACTGGGGTGAACACCCCCTGTTGATGCCTACCCAAGTCGCCCCCAATCTTTAAGGGGATTTAACCAATTGTTCCCGTGAAATATCTGGATATTCCAATTGGATTTCAGGATTCTACATACATCCCAAACAAATTATTCAAAAGGACTGTGAGATATGTGGAACTCTGGAGGAAGAATTTGTTCACCAGTTTGTTACCTACATGTCGTTCATGGCTTGCCGATAGCTGCTGAAAGCGCCTATATACAGATGCCATTGGGAGATCTCTGTACTATTACCTGCACTATTGAAACGGATTGTGAACAATCATCGGGGACGCACATACACAGTTTACTCTGACTTGGAGATTTCTATCAATCCACTGGACTATATTCATGTGTTCCGATAATCCATGCAGGTCGCGTGAGTAAACCAATGAATGCCATGTGTATATATATCACAATCTTTATCTGTAGAGCACAGAAACATTTATGATGATTATAATGGAAAACTTTGAAATCCACTGCTAGTTCAATATATCACTGACAACAACCATCGCGAGGATATGAACTATCACCATTACACTTTCAATCAGGTGCACCTGGGAAACTATACTAACATTTACCCATTGTTTGGGAATTCGTTGGAGACATACTCCCTTAGGAATCAATTCTTTGCACGGATCTTGGTGATATAGTAGAGATTGGACATTTACATAATTTGAAGTGGATGTGTGTGGTTTTTCTTTCCTCATTTTTGTTTTTGCTATTTTTCTACCATCTCAATCCAGATAGACCACATATCTCCTATTCCCGGATCATCACATAATAACTCGATTAGGGCCCCCCCCCCACTGACTGACTGACTGGGGGGTGGGATTTTCTTGTATGGGAACCCGATCTAGGTTGTATCTTCCACTCATTAGCAGCGATATATGCTGATTTCAAGCACACGCTGCTTCTGTTTAGGAATTATACGGGCGAACCTTTGGTCTCTTTAGGGGACTCTTGGGCTATATCAGGTACTTTAGGGGGGTGTTCCTCATAGGGGGGAAGGGAGTGGGTTCACCAGCTATCAATCACTGAGGGGATTCTCTCTGGCTGGAGGGATCCATAGTGGTTTGATGGCCTCTCATATGGTTCTTTTTTGGTCATGTGTTAAATTGGGGTATTAGTAGTGTTTTTACCTTGTGTTTGCCTGTTATAGGCTATTAAAATTTGCAATATTATTCATTTAGGTGTGTGGAGGTCTGTTCTTTTTTTTGTTTTTTACCTCTATATATGTATTATGTTTGACCACACCCCCGATATTATTCGGTGAATATTACTATCTTAAATAGATAGGATTCCCATACTCGCTCTCCCTTTTTGAACTATGTAAGTCGCCAGATGCTGGACCAAGGGGTATGGTCTTTTCACCCGGAGGTGTTTTCAATTACTTTGTCGGAATTGGGGCATACCAGTTGTTGATCTCCTGGTTTCTCGACTCAGATCACTGGTGTCGAGGTTTGTGGCCATGTCCAGGGCTCCCTGGGAAGACGCGTTGGTGGCTCCATAGGGAATTTATGCCTTTCCCCTACTGGAATTGCTTCCTCGTCTGCTCCGCAGTGTGGAGGCTGCGGAGATTCTGATCGCCCCAGATTGGTCCCTGGTACGCCGACCTCGAGAGACTGGTAGCTGACGCTCTCCGACGGCTGCCAATGCGGGAGGACCCTCTGACTCAAGGTCCCATCCTTCATCCTGTTTTACAGTCGCTGGCTTTAACGCCTTGACTATTGAAAGCCAGGTACTAAGGGACCGTGGTCTGGCAGATTCGATAATCCCCTTTATGTTGGGGGCCCGGGAACCTTCTTCCCGGACGATCTACCATTGCACTTGGAAGGCCTACATCTCTGTGTGATGAGATGGCCGCGCGCCCACGGACATAGATGGTTTCTCGGATCCTGCTGTTCTTACAGTGCGAAGTGGATCTGAACCTTGCCTTGAGCACCGTTGAGGGGGAAGATTTCAGCCTTGGCTGTCTTCTTCCAACGGCCTCTGGTGGCTCACTCACTGGTAAGTACGTGTGTGCAGGGGGTCCGACACGTGGTTCCCCCATTTGAACCACCGCTTCCTCCGTGGACTTGACTCTAGTGCTCTCAGGACTTCAGGAACCTCCCTTTGAGAACATCAGGGAGATTCCACTCTTTCTCAAAAAATTGCCTTTCTAGTCGCCATTACTTTGGTCAGAAGGGTTTCTGAATTGGCGGCCTTGTCTTGCAAGTCGACTTACTTGTTCCTCCATAAGGATAAGCGGTGCTTCGTCTGCAACCTTCATTCCTTCCTAAGGTGGTTTCGGCTTTTCACCTAAACGAGGACATTGTGCTTCCATCCTTGTGTCCTCGGCCATCGCATCCCAGGAGGCTGCGCTACATACCTTGGACATGGTACATGCCCTACAGGTGTACCTGTCTGCTACTGCTCCGTTTCAGAGTTCTGACTCGCTGTTCGTGCCGGTATCTGGTCCACAGAAGGGCCCGACGGTCTCATCGGCCATCTTTCTAGGTGGATCAGGCTGATCGTCATCCAGGCCTATGCCCTTTAGGGGCGGGCACCTACCTTTCCTGTCACGGCGCATTCAACCAGGTCAAATTGGTGCTTCCTTTGCTTTCCGACATCTAGCATCTGTCTTCAAGGTGTGGGAGACAGCGACTTGGTCGTCTGTTGACACTTTCCCAACGTTTTACAAGGTTGATGTGTGTGCATCTTCGGATGCTTCCTTGGCCGCAAGTTTTTGCAGGCGGCTGTTTGAGGTTGCAACTCCTCCGTGAGGAGCTCTATTTGTTTGCGGTGACGTTAAGTCTTCTTTTGATTGCTGTTCCCACCCCTCGTTTTTTTTCTGACACTGCTTGGGAACGTCCCACTTTGTCAAGATTTAAGAAGCTGTGTCCATCCATGGACGATAAGAGAAAATAGGATTTTTTTTTTTTTTTTACTCACTGTAAAATCCTTTTCTCGTTCGTCCATGGATGGACACAGCACCCACCCCTCCTTTTTTAGTTTGTACTGCTTTACTACGAACTGAGGTTGCTGACTGCAGGTAGGAGGGTTATGTACGGAGGGACTGCCCCCTGGGCGGGGCTGTTCAACTCTGTTTAAGTTACATATTTTATGATAACTAACATGTTCTGCCTAGTCCTCTCCTATGAACAGGAACATAACCCACTTTGTCAAGATTTAAGGAGCTGTGTCCTTCCATGGACGAACCAGAAAAGGATTTTACGGTGAGTATAAAAAATCCTATTTTTTGCTTTAATAAATATCCCCAAAAAATATATAAAAAAAAAAAGTTTTTTTTTCCTCAGTTTAGGCCGATACGTATTCTTCTACATATTTTTGGTAAAAAAATTAGCAATAAGCGTTTGATTGGTTTGCTCAAAAGTTTTAGCGTCTACAAAATAGGGGATAGTTTTATGGCATTTTTATAAATATTTTTTTTTTACTAGTAATGGCGGCGATCAGCGATTTTTATCGTGCCTGCGACATTATGGCAGACACATCGGACACTTTTGACACCATTTTCGGACCATTGTAATTTTTACAGCAATCAGTGCTATAAAATGCACCGATTACTGTAAAAATGACACGGGCAGTGAAGGGGATAACCTGTAGGGGACGCTGAAGGGGTTAAGTGTGTCCTAGGGAGTGATTCTGTTAGGGGGCGTGGTTACGAGCGACACGTCGCTAAATTAAAGGTGATGTACCTGTACGCCCATTTGCCTGTCCGTGCCATTCTGTCGACGTAAATCTGCGTGCGGCGGTCCTTTTAAAGTGGTGTTCCGGCCGAAATTACACTTTTTAAATAAAAATACCTCCTATAATACACAAGCTTAATGTATTCTAGTAAAGTCTGTAAACTGAGGTCCGTTTTGTTAGGTTATTACAGCATTTTGAAAGTTTATAAACTAGAAATAGACCGTGGCCATCTTAAGTGTGGGCATCTGAAGCCAGACTGTATTTCTTCCTGGATTTCATGATTGCAGATCTCGCACGTGCTCAGTGCTGCACAAGCAGTGTAATAGGTTTCAGGTCAGGTTTCCATAGCAACGGCAGTGTCCGAGGAAGTTTACACTTTTCTATGCAAACCTCTCCTCCTCCCTGCAGGAAACCGTAAATAATACTGCATGTTATAGATAGATAGATAGATATATATATGGTGTGTGTATGTGTATATGTGTGTGTGTATATATATATATATATATATAATATATATATATATATATAATATATGTATATATAAACAAACACACACACACAGCGGCTACTTTTTTCTGTACAGCTTTTCATTTAAAAAAATACTAAACTCAGCAACAAAATTCATTGATGCATCTAGATCGCATGGCCCCCCAGCACATCGAATCGCATGGCCCCCAGCACATCGAATCGCATGCAGCCTCCATGCCCTATCAAATGCAGCCATTGTGTCCCATCATATACAGCCTCTGTGCCCATATGTTATTGGGGGTCAGATATGTGCTGGGGGGGGGCGCTTTGTGAGAGAAAAGAGCCAGTGCAAGGGAGATGGGTAGGATATGTGCTGGAGAGGGGTTGCCAGATTTCAAATCTAATCCACACTGAAGTTCTAGCATTGCCTTCCCCCTCCTAACCCCTCGATCACTCATATGACATCTACCTTGTCTTCTTTTCCAGACACTCTCTCCCCCCTCCCTCCATCTACAGTACAGAGCATAATAAAAACTTTAGTGCAGATCTGATATCAGAGCGTCTCTTCTCCCCCCTCCTCCTCCTCGCGTGTGTGTGTGTGTGTGTGTGTGTGTACAGAACGGACTGAGGAGGGGAGGAGCTTGGATACACTGACACTGCTCTGCTCAACCAAGCTTCTGTCAGGCAGAGGGGAGACTCATCACTGGGAAATGATGACACTCATTTCCCAGGAGTCTGTGCGGGTTAGGTAGGATAGAAGAACCACCCCGGTCCAGGAAGAAGGCAGATTAGCTATTCTGCCTAGCAACAGGGATTTCGAGGCAAGTAAAAAAAAAAAATTTTCACATAACTTTTCTAAACTGATTAAAAGGAAGCTAGTGAGGTGAACTTTAATTTATAGGTGGAGCTCCGCTTTAAGCGGTTAAAGTTCCCATTCCTGCCAATGGGAAGGATAGATGATACATAGTGCTGCACGCTTAAATCTCTTGAATGTGTTTTAAAAAAAGTAGTTTGCTAAAGTTAACTAATTTTTGTTCTTGTCTTGACTTCTTTTAGGTTCTGTAAAGTTTTATCCTGATTTTCCTTGACTTTAAGAAAACAAACTTGTAAGTAAAGCATCTTAAGCCAACCTAGTTTCTGTTTTGTAAATTTTGCAGAAGCACAAATTTCACATTGTCTGTTGTTTGTTCTACGCTGCTCAAAAAAATATTTGTTTAGATGCCTTTAAAGTGGTTGTAAACCCACTTTAAAAAAAAAAAAAACACCACCTGCAAGACAAAGGCATAATGAGCTAGTACTCACCTCAGATCGAAGCCCCCCGCAGCCATCCTTGTACACCGCTTGGGCGGCCGACATCTCTCCCGGGGGTTACTTCCAGGTATCGCGGCTCCGGTGCTGTGATTGGCCGGAGCCGCGATGGCGTCACTCCCACGAGTTTGCGCGGGAGCCGCCAGTCACGGCACGGCCTCCTTTAGGAACGGCACGATCGCCGTTTCTAAAGTGCGCCTGCGCCGTTGTCTAAGGCGCATGCGCCGTAGACACAGGCGCCGGTCATTGTAAATATCTCCTAAACCGTGGAGGTTAAAGAGATATTTCAAGCACCTACAGGTAAGCCTAAGACCCCTTTCACACTGGGGCGGTTTGCAGGCGCTATTGCGCTAAAAATAGCGCCTGCAAACCGACCCTAAACAGCGGCTGCTGTTTCTCCAGTGTGAAAGCCCGAGGGCTTTCACACTGGAGCGGTGCGCTAGCAAGACCGCTCCAAAAGTCCTGCTAACGGCATCTTTGGAGCGGTGTGTTTACTGCTCCTTCCCATTGAAAGCAATGGGAAACTGCGGCTATACCGCTGGCAATGTGCCTCTGCAGAGGCGCATTGCCGGCGGTATTAACCCTTTTTCGACCGCTAGCGGGGTTTAAAACCGCACCGATAGTGGGCGAATACCGCCGCAATTCCAACGGTATAGCACCGCTAAAAATAGCGCCGCTATACCGCCAGCACACCTCCCACCCCAGTGTGAAAGGGGCCTTAATCTAGGCTTGCCTGTAGGTAAAAGTGGTTGTAAAGGGTTTACAACCACTTTAAAGTTTTTTCTAATCGTTTTAAAAATGAGCCCTGCTTTGCTACTGCTGCAGTGTGAAAAAAAAAATGCCTCAATGATCATGAGGCTGCACATCAGATTACCAAAGCAGACACTTTGGGGTTGTTTACGAAAGGCAAAGTGCACTTGAAATTGCACTGAAAGTGCAGTCGCTGTAGATCTGGGGGGGACATGCAAGGATTTCTCTTATCGTCCATGGACTGACACAGCTTCTCTTACACTTTACACGTGGGTTATGTCCCTGCTTGCAGGAGAAGACCTGGGCAGAATGTGAAATGTTATACATACATTCTAAAAAGCCAGAGCTGAACAGTCCCGCCCAGGGGGGCGGTCCCTCTGGACATAACCCTCCCACTGCAGTCAGCAGACCTCAGTTTTTTTCTGCCTAGCAGAAGAAGACGTGGCTCTCTCAGGAGCCAGTCTCCTGGAAGATTTTACTTTTTAAATTTTATTCCTTTGGGAATTTTATTTTATTTTTGAGACCTTCAATCAACTGTCGGCTGGGCAACAGGTTGGGTACACTGGTATCCTCGTAGTCTTCCCTGTCCGACCATCGAGCGTGCTGATCCTCGCCTTGTGTGTGTGAGACTAGCCATAAGGTACCCCTTTTGAGGAGGACCTGGTTAAAAAGTGGGCTCTCCCTCCAGTGGTCGACCCCCCGGTCACCCGTTTGAATAAGGCTACCATGCTCCCAATGGAAGGGACTCCTGCATTTAAGGATCCCACTGACAGGAGGTCAGAGGTGGTGAGTAGAACTATGTTTGCATTGTTGGGGTCTGCCTTCCGCCCTATAGTGGCGGCGACACTTGTGTCTCAGACACTTACAGGATGGGCAAAGATTTTGCACCAGACAGTACAGGAGCATAATCTCCCTCCTGAGACCATTGCCCTGGCTCACCAACTTGCGCAGGGTTTAGTCTATGTGTGCGATGCCACTTTGGATGCGGCCCCTTTAATATCTGGGGCCTCTATCTCTGCTGTGGTGCTGCGTCGCCTTATCTGGCTGAAATGCTGGTCGGCCGACCTAGCTTCCAAAAAGCTCCTAGCTGACTTGCCCTTTAAGGGCGCTAGACTGTTTGACTGTTTGACATTATTAAGGATGTCACAGGGGGTAAGAGCACTTCCTTCCTCAGTCCGTTAAGGGAAAGGAGTCCCACCGCAGGCCGGGCCCTTCCTTTCCGGCGAAGAAGTTTTTTCATCAGTCAGAATCCACGGGTAAGCCCGCCCAGACTGAAAAATGTGCGGCTGGGGGACAGAAGCGTCCCTGGGTGTGTAAGCCTACCAAGCAAGCGCCCAAGCCCGCCACCGCATGAATAACAACTAAGGCTAAGCTAAGGTTGGGACTTTAATTGAGGCAATAGCTATATATACCTCCATCCCGGGTAAATTGAACAAGATTGCTAAAGGGTGGGACTTTAAATGGAGCATGCTGTTAACTGAAGGAACCAATCAATGTAAACTTAGTTTATTAAAGCACAAAGGGGTATACATACACATGTAAAATAGTAAAATTTTATAATAGTAGGTCATAATATAAGAGGCTGCACAGTGCATGGTAATACACAATTGTCCCCACATATATATAGTAACAGACCTTAGGCATGTAGACCGAAATTGCAGTGGTAACATGTAAATGAGGTAACAATGTTGAATCATTTCATTATAGTAAAATACAGATATTAGACAAAAACTGTGACGTAGCATCATATCAAAGCTCTACGCGTTTCGTGGTTCTATACCACTCATCAGGAGCAGATGCACAGTATGGGGGTATCTATAATGAGATAGAAATGCCACAATGATATAATAATATAAAGATATCAAAATTATAAACTAGTAGAAACACAGAAGAAAGAGGGGGAACAGATAAGGTCCCAAACACTCTCACCTCTGTATTATATGGGTACAATTGTAGAACGATATTGAAGGTATCGGGCAACTATAGAAGGCATCATCCCTGAGAGCTGAGACGGTGGTGCCCATAGCACGGCAGTGACACCAGCAGCCAGTGATAGGAATAGAAGGAGAGTAGCCAGTTGTCAGCTGGGGTAAAAAGAAAGTGATATAGTTCAATGTATGGACGCATTCCCAGTGGTATCTGGAATGAAGAGTATAGACCAGTTGGTAAACTGGAAAGGGGTTCAAGTGACAGGGAGTGAGAGTATGAAGAGACTGAACAAAGAACAAAAGTTGAATGAAGTGACCATAAGTGAGGAGAGGTATAAGTGAAAACCAGAAAAACATTAAACGTGATAAAGTGAGACAAGGTACCTGCAGGGGTAAGTAGGAAAGGTATTCCAAGGTGCAAACGTGTCAGCCACATAGGACAAACTACACTTCATTCAACTTGTGTTCTTTGTTCAGTCTCTTCATACTCTCACTCCCTATCACTTGAACCCCTTTCCAGTTTACCAACTGGTCTACTCTCTTCATTCCACAGATACCACTGGGAATGCGTCAATACATTGAACTATATCACTTTCTTTTTACCCCAGCTGACAACTAGCTACTCTCCTTCTATTCCTATCACTGGCTGCTGGTGTCACTGCCGTGCCATGGGCACCACCGTCTCCGCTCCCAGGGATGATGCCTTCTATAGTTGCCCGATAACTTCGATATCGTTCTACAATTGTACCCATATAATACAAAGAGGTGAGAGTGTTTGGGACCTTATCTGTTGCCCCTCTTTCTTCTGTGTTTCTACTAGTTTATAATTTTGATATCTTTATATTATTATATCATTGTGGCATTTCTATCTCATTATAGATACCCCCATACTGTGCATCTGCTCCTAATGAGTGGTATAGAACCACGAAACGCGTAGAGCTTTGATATGATGCTACGTCACAGTTTTTATGTCTAATATCTGTATTTTACTATAATGAACCGATTCAACATTGTTACCTCATGTTACCACTGCAATTTCGGTCTACGTGCCTAAGGTCTGTTACTATATATATGTGGAGACAATTGTGTATTACCATGCTCTGTGCAGCCTCTTATATTATGACCTACTATTATAAAATGTTACTATTTTACATGTGTATGTATACCCTTTTTGCTTTAATAAACTATGTTAACTGAAGGAACCAATCAATGTAAACAGCATGCTCCATTTAAAGTCCCACCCTTTAGAAATCTTGTTCGCCACCGCATGAAGTCTTGCCCCTGCCCGACTCTAGGGTGGGGGGACGTCTTCGCAGGTTCGGTGGACCTCCCGGATCTCCGATCGGTGGGTGTGCGAGGTGGTCACCTCGGAATACAGGATAGAGTTTTGCTCGTGGCCCCCAAACGGGTTCTTTCCCTCAAACCTCCCTCTCCTCCCTGCCTGCCGGGCAGCCCTCTTGGGGGCCGTACAGGATTTGCTCAGGTGCGGAGTGATTGTGCCGGTTCCGTCACAGGAGAGGTTTCAGGGGTTTTACTCGAACATGTTTGTTGTCCCAAAGAAGGACGGGGTCCGGCCAATCCTAGACCTCAAGGCCTTGAATGCCTATGTGAAGGTACAAAAATTCTGGATGGAATCCATTCGCACAGTGATTGCGACACTCCAAGGGGATTTTCTGGTGTCCTTGGATATCAAGGACGCTTACTTGCACATTCCAATCTGCGCAAGTCACCAGAAGTTTCTGCGCTTTGCCATAGGCGAAGTCCACTATCAGTTCGTGGCTCTTCCCTTCGGCCTGGCATCGGCACCACGGGTTTTCACCAAAGTGCTTGCCCCGGTTCTAGCTTTGCTGAGACAGCGAGGAATTGTTATCGTGGGCTATCTGGACGATCTCCTTCTAAGAGCAGAAAATGGCTCAGAATTGGAGGAAAATGTGACAATAGTCAGTCAGACCCTCCGGGACTTCGGATGGCTTCTGAACATGCAGAAGTCGGTTCTAGTCCCGACTCAACGTTTGGAGTATGTGGGTCTGATCCTGGACACTTCGGCAGCGAAGGTGTTTCTACCCTCGGAGAAGTTGCAGACACTTCAGTCGGCAGTACGGGTCCTGACGTCCCGAAAACGGTCGTCAATACGTTTCTGCATGAGAGTCCTGGGACTAATGGTGGCCTCCTTCGAGGCTGTTCCGTATGCCCAATCACACACTCGGGCATTGCAGAGGGGAATTCGGTCTGTTTGGGACAAGTCCCCGTTGTCGTTGGATCTGAAGGTCCAGGTGAGTCACTCTGTCAAGGCGTCCTTGACGTGGTGGCTGAGATCCCCGGCTCTTCGGGCTGGGAAGTCGTTCCTTCCCATCCAGTGGACGGTGGTCACGACAGACGCCAGCCTGACGGGTTGGGGAAGAGTTTTGGGAGTCCTGTCAGCTCAAGGGCTCTGGACTCCGGACAAGTCTCATCTACCAATCAACGTTCTGGAATTGCGAGCGATCAGACTGTCTCTCCGCGTGGTCGAAGAGGCTACAGGGCCGCTCGATCAGAATCCAGTCGGACAACACAACGGCCGTGGCGTATGTCAACCATCAGGGGGGCACTCGGAGCTTCGGCTGCGGCATTCGAGGTCGCCCACATTCTAAGGTGGGCGGAAAGAAGCGTGCCGGCCCTGTCGGCCGTCTACATTCCGGGCGTAGACAACTGGCAGGCGGACTATCTGAGCCGCCAGTCCCTGGACCAGGGGGTGTGGTCCTTGCATCCGGAGGTGTTTCAACTCCTTTGTCGGTGGTGGGGCACGCCGGATGTGGACCTGATGGTGTCTCGACTCAATTGCAAGGTGTCAAGGTTTGTGGCCAGGTCCAGGGACCCCTGGGCGGATGCCTTGGACGCGTTGGTGGCCCCGTGGGGTCAGTATCGCTTGATATATGCTTACCCTCCGCTGCAATTGCTTCCTCGTCTGCTGCGCAGGGTAGCGGCTGAGGGCATTCCGGTGATCCTCATTGCCCTGGATTGGCCTCGGCATCACTGGTAGGCCGATCTGGTACGTCTCATCGCGGACGTCCCTTGGCGAATACCCTTGAGGGAGGACCTTCTGTCTCAAAGTCCTATCTTTCATCCTGCTTTACAGTCTCTGGTTTTAACGGCATGGCTATTGAGAGCCAGGTGCTGAAGGACCGAGGCCTTTCGGATTCGGTAATTTCAACCATGCTGAGGGCACGGAAGTCTTCTTCTAGAAAGATCTATCACCGTACCTGGAGAGCTTGCTTCGCTATGTGCGAAGAGCTAGACTGGCGTCCACGGACGTACTCTGTCCCCAGAATCCTGCGGTTCTTGCAGCGTGGTGTAGCCCAAAGACTGGCTTTGAGCACAATTAAGGGTCAGATTTCGCCCTTGCCCGTTTTTTCTTTCATCGACCCCTAGCAGGTCATTCTTTAGTTAGCACTTTTGTGCAGGGGGTTCGCCATGTGATTCCCCCTGCCAAGCCTCCGCTCCCTCCCTGGGATCTGAACTTGGTGCTCTCGGTTCTTCAGGAACCTCCTATTGAAAATATCAGCGATATTCCTCTCTTGACTTTGTCTCCAGAAGGTGGGCTTCTTAGTGGCTATTACTTCTGTGAGACGGTGTGTCTGAGTTGGCGGCCTTGTCATGCAAGTCGCCTTACCTGGTCCTCCATAAAGATAAGGCAGTATTGCGCCCGCATTTCCTTCCAAAGGTGGTTTTGGCTTTCCATCTTAATGAGGACATTGTCCTTCCGTACTTGTGCCCTCCCCCATCGCATCCTAGAGAGTTTGCGCTTCACAATTTGGATGTGGTGCCAGCCTTACGGGTGTACCTGGTGGCTACTGCTTCTATTCGGAAGTCTGACTCACGGTTTGTGTCTGTCTCTGGTCCAAAACAGGGCCAAGCGGTGTCGTCTGCCACCATTTCTAGGTGGATCAGACAGACTGTTATACAGGCCTATGCCATTAAGGGGCGGGCACCTCTCTTTCCGGTTACGGACGCATTCCACCAGGGCAATTGGTGCTTCCTGGGCTTTCCAACATCAAGTGTCGGTTGCACAAGTGTGCAAGGCGGCGACCTGGTCGTCCGTTCATACCTTTTCAAAATTCTATAGGGTTGATGTGACTGCATCTTCGGATGCTTCCTTCGGCCGCAAAGTGTTCCAGGCCGCTGTTTAATGTTGCAACTCCTCCGTTGAGGAGCTCTGCTTGTTTGGAGTGAAGTTTTGGTTGTTCATTTACTACTGCTCCCACTCTTTGGGACGTCCCACACGTTTACAGTATTAGAGCTGTGTCAGTCCATGGACGATAAGAGAAAATAGGATTTTTGTACTCACCGTAAAATCCGTTTCTCTGACGTCCATGGACTGACACAGCACCCACCCTTCTTTAAGGTTTGTACTGCTTTGTTACGAACTGAGGCTGCTGGCTGCGGGTAGGAGGGTTATGTCCAGGGGGACCGCCCCCCTGGGCGGGGCTGTTCAGCTCTGGTTTTGTTCTAGAATGTTTCTATCATCTAACATTCTGCCTAGATCTTCTCCTGCAACAGGGACATATACCCACACGTTTACAGTATTAGAGCTGTGTCAGTCCATGGACGTCAGAGAAACGGATTTTACCGTGAGTACAAAAATCCTATTTCTCTTATCCATGGACTGACACGGCGTCTCTTTACACGTGGGTTATGTCCCTGCTTGCAGGAGAAGACCTAGGCAGAATGTGAGATGTTATACATACATTCTAAAAGCCAGAGCTGAACAGCCCCACCCAGGGGGCGGACCCTCCGGACATAACCCTCCCACTGCAGTCAGCAGACCTCAGTTTTTTTCTGCCTAGCAGAAGGAGAAGACATGGCTCTCTCAGGAGCCAGTCTCCTGACCTATTTTTATTCCTTTTCTGGAATTCTTTTTTATTTTATTTTTTGAGAATCTTCCATCAACTGTCGGCTGGGCAACAGGTTGGGTACAAGATATCCTCGCAGTCTTCCCTGTCCGACCATAGAGCGTGCTGATCCTCGCCTTGTGTGCGTGAGACTCAGTTCACGACATACCCCATGACTCCAGGGGTGGCCGGGTTTGCTTTCATGCTCCCACAGTCCTCTCAAGACTGAACAGTTCCTGACTGACTGTATCTTTCGCGGTGGACTGGGCCGACAGCTACTCAGTACTGCACTGTGATAGTCCTGTCAGAAACACACCAGTGGGTCCCTCAGGGGACGGGTAAGTAGTCTCTCCTGCCTGCAGGTGAGTACAATAGGCTGTGTGTTTCTCTGTGGGAGATTTTCCCTGTCTCCCCCTGTATTTTATTGTCACTCTCTGTCACCATTGCTGGCGCTGTACTGTGTGGGGTGCCTGGGGGTCACACTGTTGTTGGGGGGGGCTCATGCTGGTCTGCATATACGCTTGGGGCCTTTTTTTGTGTTTTGGGGCCTGAGCGCCGAGTGGCGCTGTGTGTGTACTGTTTTCACATTAACTGCATCATGGCGGCCATCTTGCCGCGGATCGCCTCAGTGAAGTGCGGCGGCCATTTTCTTGTAGCCCGCGCGCTTTTCAGCACTAGTTTTGGCCTCTAGCGCTGCTGTAACAGCGCGAATCTCCTCACAGCTCACCAGCGCGAATCTCCTCACAGCTCACCAGCGCTGACACAGCGCGGTACAGACAGCGGAACTGAGCGGTCCCTGGTCCGGTTTGGTGAGTCCCCTAGGCGCCCCCTCCTCAGTCAGCACAGCCTGTGGGTGGACTTATTATCTGAGGAGTCTCAGAGGGGGACAATATGGAGTCTGTGTCACCAGCTTCCCCTAACAAGCGGCGACCCTTGTGTCTTAAACACTTAAAGGTTGGGCAAATATGTTGCACCTAACTGTACAGGAGCATAATCTTCCTCCAGACACAGTTGCTCTGGCCCACCAACTGGTGCAGGGCCTGGTTTATGTGTGCGACGCCACGATGGACGCGGCCCCTTTAATATCCAGGGCCGCTGTCTCGGCGGTGGTATTGCGTCGTTTTATCTGGTTGAAATGCTGGTCTGCTGACCTAGCCTCTAAGAAGCTCCTGACGGATCTACCATTTAAAGGTGATAGACCTTTCGGTGCTGCTCTGGATGACATCGTCAAGGATGTCACGGGAGGTAAAAGCACTCTTCTACCTTAGACTAGCATGAGTAAGGGGGCCCGCCGCAAACAGGGTCCTTCCTTTCCAGCAAAAAAGTTTTTTTTTCGTCAGTCGGAGTCCACTGGTAGGCCCTTCCAGACTGACGGCAGTGCGCTGGTGGGCACAAGCGCCCCTGGGTGCGTAAGCCAAACAAGCGGCTCCCAAGCCCGCCTCCGCGTGAAGTCTTGCCCCCAGCCCGACTCTGGGGTGGGGGGACGACTTCGCAGGTCACGAATCGGTGGACCTCCCGAATCTCCGACTGGTGGGTATGTGAGGTGGTCACCTCAGGATACAGGATAGTATTCCGATCCTGGCCCCCAGACAGATTCTTTCCCTCAAATCTTCCTCTCCTTCCTACCCGTCGGGCAGCCCTCTTGGGGGCTGTACAGGATTGATCAGGTCCGGAGTGATTGTGCCGGTTCCGTCACAGGAGAGTTCTCAGGGATTCTACTCGAATCTGTTTGTCGTCCCAAAAAAGGACGGGGTTCGACCTATCCTGGACCTCAAGGCCCTGAATGCCTTTGAGAAGGTGCAGAAATTCCGCATGGCATCCATTCGCACGGTGATCGCTACACTCCACCAAGGGGATTTTCTTCTGGCGTCCTTGGACTTCAAGAACGCCTACTTGCATGTTCCGATCTGCGCAAGTCACCAGAAGTTTTTGTGATCAGCGAAGTCCACTATCAATTTGTGGCTCTTCCTTTCGGCCTAGCCTCAGCACCGAGGGTGTTCACCTAGGTGCTTGCTCCGGTTCTAGCTTTACTGAGACAGCGAGGCATTGCTGTCGTGGGCTATCTGGTCGATCTTCTGCTAAGAGCAGAAAGTGGCTCAGAATTGGAAGCAAGTGTGACTATCGTCAATTAGACTCTCAGGGACTTTGGGTGGTTCCTGAACATCAGAAGTCAGTCCTGGTCCAGACTCGGCGTCTGGAGTATCTGGGTCTGATTCTGGACTCCTTGGAGGCAAAGGTATCCTACCTCCGGAGAAGTTGCTGACACTTCAGTCTGCAGTGTGGGTGCTGACGTCCCGAAAATGGTTGTCAATCCGTTTTTGCCTGAGAGTCCCGGGACTCATGGTGGCCTCCTTCGCGGCCGTTCCGTATGCCCTATCACACACCAGGGCATTGCAGAAGGAGATCTTTTCCACCTGGGACGAATCCCTGTTGTCTTTGGATCTTCAGATCCAGGTGAGTCACCTGGTCAGGGCGTCCCTGACATGGTGGTTGAGATCCCTGGCTCTTCGGTCCGAAAAGTCGTTCCTCCCCATCCAATGGACGGTACTCACGACGGAGGCCAGCCTGATGGGCTGGGGTGGAGTCTGGGGAGTTCTGTCGGCCCAAGGGCTTTGGACTCCGGACGAAGCCCGTTTACCAATCGCTGCTCTGGAAATACGGGCAATCAGACTGTGCCTCTCCTCGTGGTCGGAGAGATTACATGGTCGCTCCATCAGGATCCAGTCAGACAACGCCACGGCGGTGGCGTATGTAAACCATCAAAGGGGGGGACTCGGAGCTCAGCTGCGGCTTCCGAGGTAGCCTGTATCCTGAAGTGGGCCGAAAGAAACGTGCCGGCTCTGTCGGCCGTTTACATTCCGGGCATAGGCAATGGGCAGGCGGACTATCTGAGTCACCAGATGCTGGACCAAGGAGAGTGGTCCTTGCATATTTCAACTCCTTTGACGACGGTGGGGCACGCCGGATGTGGACCTGATGGCCTCTCGACTCAATCGCAAGTTGTCGAGGTTTGTGGCCAAATCCAGGGATCCTTGGGCAGATGCCTCAGATGCGTTGGTGGCCCCATGGGGTCATTATCACCTGATATACTTTTATCCTCCGCTGCAGTTGCTCCCTCGGCTGCTGCTCAGGGTGGCGACCGAGGGAATTCCGGTGATCCTCATTGCTCCGGATTGGCCTCGGCGTCACTGGTACGCCGATCTGGTACGTCTCGTCGCGGACATTCCCTGGCGGTTGCCGATAAGGGAGGACCTTTTGTCTCAAGGTCCTATATTTCATCCTGCTTTACAGTCTCTGGCTTTAACGGCATGGCTGTTGAAAGCCAGGTGTTGAGGGACCGAGGTCTCTCGGACTCTGTCATTTTGACCATGTTAAGGACACGGAAGTCTTCCTCCAGAAAGATCTATCACTGTACCTGGAAAGCTTACATCGCCATGTGCGAAGAGCTGGACTGGCGTCCTCGGACGTATTCCGTCCCCAGAATCCTGCGTCTTCTGCAGCGTGGAGTGACCCAAAAGCTTGCTTTGAGTACCATTTAAGGGTCAGATTTCGGCCTTGGCCGTCTTCTTTCAGCGACCTCTAGGGAGTCATTCCTTGGTTAGCACCTTGTGCTGGGGGTTCGCCATGTGCTCCCTCCTGTCAAGTCTCCTCTCCCCCCGTGGGATCGGAATTGGTACTCTCGGTTCTCCAGGAACCTCCTTTTGAGAATATCGGGGATATTCCCCTCTTGACTTGGTCTCAGAGGGTGGCTTTTTTAGTGGCAATCACTTCTGTTAGACGAGTGTCTGAGTTGGCAGCCTTGTCCTGCAAGTCGCCATATTTAGTCATCCTTAAGAATAAGGCGGTGTTGCGTCCGCGTCCTTCTTTTTTACAAAAGGTGGTCTAGGCCTTTCACCTAAATAGGGACATTGTCCTCCCGTCCTTGTGTCCTCACCCATCGCATCCCAGGGAGTTTGCGCTTAACACAATGGATGTGGTACGAGCCTTGCGGGTGTACCTGTCTGCTACTGCTTCTATTCGGAAGTCTGACTCGCTGTTTGTGACTGTCTCGTCCAAAACAGGGCTAAGCGGCTTTGTCGGCCACCATTTTTAGGTGGATCAGACAAACCGTCATTCAAGCCTATGCTCTCAAGGGGCGGGCGCCTCCCTTTCCGGTTACGGCGCTTTCCACCAGGGCAATTGGTGCTTCCTGGGCTTTCCGACATCAAGCGTCGGTTGCACAAGTGTGCAAGGCGGCGACCTGGTCGTCCGTTCATACCTTTTTCAACGTTTTTTTATAAGGTTGATGTGGCTGCATCTTTGGATGCTTCCTTCGGCCGCAAGGTACTGCAGGCCGCTGTTTAAAGTTGCAACTCCTCCGTTGAGGGGCTCCGCCTTGTTTGGAGTGAAGTTTTTGGTTTTTCCAGTTATACTGCTTTGGGACATCCCACGTGTAAAGAGACGCCGTGTCAGTCCATGGATGATGAGAGAAAATAGGATTTTTTGTACTCACCGTAAAATCCTTTTCTCTGACATCCATGGACTGACACGGCACCCACCCTTCCTTTTAAGTTTGTACTGCTTTGTTACGAACTGAGGTCTGCTGACTGCAGAGGGAGGGTTATGTCCGGAGGGACCGCCCCCTGGGCGGGGCTGTTCAGCACTGGCTGTTTAGAATGTATGTATAACATCTCACATTCTGCCTAGGTCTTCTCCTGCAAGCAGGGACATAACCCACGTGTAAAGTGTAAAGAGACGCCGTGTCAGTCCATGGATGTCAGAGAAACTGATTTTACGGTGATGCCAAAAAAATCCTATTTTTTCATTTTTTTTTTTCTGTATTTTTTCGTTTGTTTAGCAAAAAATAAAAACCCCAGTGGTGATCAAATAGCACCAAAAGAAAGCGCTATTTGTGGGAAGAAAATGATAAAAAGTTTGTTAGGTTACAGTGTTGCATGACCGCGCAATAATCATTCAAAATGCGACCGCGCTGAAAGCTGAAATTGTCCTGGGCAGGAAGGGGTTGAAAGTGGCCAGTATTGAAGTGGTTCTAAAACCTTAAGGTTTTTTTTTTTTTACCTTTAATGCATTCTATGCATTACAGTAAAAAAAACTTCTGAGCTACAGGATCCCCCCAGCTCCCACTTATACTTACCTGATCCCGTTCCAGCTATGTGTACAAGAGCAGCATCTGCCCCCCCCCCCCTCTCAATGGGCAGATTAATAGCAGCGGGAGCCATTTGCACAATCAAATTATGCGACGAGGGGGTGGGGCCGAGCTGCTCGAACTGTGGTAATGGATGCAGACGGGGCGGCTTGGGAGCCTGTACAAGTGACCCCATAGAAAGCAGCTTTCTATGGGGGCAGGGGGCACTCGCCAAAGAGGAGGAGTCTGGAGTGGCAGCAGGGGACCCCAGAAGAGGGGGATCAGGGCTGCTCTGTGCAAAACTATTGCAGAGCAGGTAAGTTCAACACGTTTATCTCAGCCTATATGTGTTGTGCGTTTGGGGGTTTTCTCCTTTTTATTCATTTTACGTGTCAAATTAAAAGTTATGAAATTTGTATGCAAAGTCTATACTGGTCAGTATCCCCCAAAATGAAAAGACTGCTTATGACTGGGTGTTTTCTTTCTGGGATTTTACCAAGCTATAACTTGGCAATTGTGCAGAGCTTATACCTCTTCTGTTATCAGAAGCAAGCAAAACTGATCTGTAGTGACCTCTAGTGGTGTACATAGATGTTGCACTTGTGTATGCTAGCAAAGTGAAACACATACTGCAATAGCAGGAAAACTGGGTAAAGTGGTGTGATGAAATGTACGTGCTTACATTTTTTTGAATGTTGTAACTGAATGGACATTGTAAAAGGATGGGTTTTACCAAGAAAAACTTTTACAGATGTAATTCTTTAAACTGTCAAACAATTTTCTGTTTAAGAAAACTTGCCATTAAAGCTGTCAACCAGAATTTCTCTGTGACTGGTTGGGGGCCAAAATTTTAGAAGGTTCTGCACCCTTATGGTCTTCATGGCTGTATTTGTGCGTATTTACTGAATGTATACACGGTGTGCGTTTGTGTATACATATAAATATTTTTACTCATTCACTCTCAGTGAGAGTCTCTCACATATGATTCCTGAGACCCGCAAGTGCTGACTACATCACCAGTGCCCAAGCTGATGGCCTGGTAGGCTTAAGCACTTGATACAACTGACTGCTTTATTTATGTCCCTTTGGAAACTAATTTTAAGGTTAGATAGTGGTAAAGGGTTAAAACCCTTTGTAAGCTGTTTTTATTACTGTCTGTGGGTCACATTGGAAGATTGTGCCTCGCTTTACTGTCCAGGTGACACCACTTAAACAAATGAGGGGAAATAAAGTCTCTGAAACAGAAGCAGACAACAATAAAAATCTCAGGGGTTTTCATTCTTCCACACTTACGGCCTCATTAACATGGGCAAACTTTATAGGCTTACCTGTAGGTAGAAGTGCCAAAAAAGGTTTTTTTCTTCCACTTTAAAAGAGAAGTTTGGTTGTGTTTTTGTTTTGGAAATCGTACTTACCAAGTGTCCCCTGCTGGCTGTAACGCTGAAAACCGAGCAATCAAACACTGCTAATCGCTCAGTGCTCTGTGAGCAGAGAGCTAGTGACTGTCACTCACTGGCTCTCTGCTCTGCCCTCACACTCACTTGAGCGCTGGGCTGTGGAGGGGGGTGGGAAAGGCTGGTTCAGGCTCTTGGCGGCTGAGCCGGGCACCAGTCCAAGGGCTTGGGTAGATCCCAACCATATAATCATGATCTTTCCCGAGCCTGTAACGGCTCTGTGACATCAGCTGACCGCAGGCTTCAGCCCACTGTCTGCTGAAATTAGGTCACAGGAGTGCAGAACGGACTGTACAGATGTAATACAACCAAATGAAGTTTGGCTGTATTTGTCCTTTATCCACTTCCATACTGGGCACTTAAACACCTTCCTGCCCAGACCAATTTTCAGCTTTCTGCGCTGTTGCACTTTGAATGACAATTGCGCGGTCGTGCTACACTGTACCCAAACAAAATTTTTATAATTTTTTTCCCCACAAATAGAGCTTTCTTTTGGTGGTATTTGATCACCTCTGGGATTTTTATTTTCTGCAAAAAAAAAAGAAAAAAAGACCAAAAATTTTGAAAAAAAAAGTATTTTTTTTGTTTCAGTTACAAAACTTTTTAAATAAGTACGTTTTCTCCTTCACTGATGGGGCTGCACTGACGGGCACTGATGAGGTGGCACCAATGAGGTGGCACTGATGGGCACTGATGATGGGCACTAATATGCGGCACTGATAGGTGGAACGGATAGGCGGCACAGATGGGCACGGATAGGCGGCACAGATGGGCACGGATAGGCGGCACAGATGGGCGCTGATAGGCGGCACGGATGGGCACTGATAGGCGGCACGGATGGGCACTGATAGGCGGCACGGATGGGCACTGATAGGCGGCACGGATGGGCACTGATAGGCGGCACGGATAGGCACTGATAGGCGGCACGGATGGGCACTGATAGGCAGCACGGATGGGCACTGATAGGTGGCACGGATGGGCATGGATGGGCACTGATAGGTGGCACGGGTGGGCACTGATAGGCGGCACTGATAGGTGGCACGGGTGGGCACTGATAGGCGGCACTGATGTACTGTAATGGATGCCAATCAGTGCCAAACAAAAATGCCTGCCAATCAGTGATGCCCATTGTGGGCACTGATTGGCATCCATTGTGGGCACTGATTGGCATCCATTAGGGGGCACTAACTGGCATCCCTGGTGGTCTAGGGTGGCATACCTGGTGCTGGCATCCCTGGTGGTCCAGTGGCATCCCTGGTGGTCCAGTGGGGGCATCCTCGGGGGGGCTGTGCTGATACTCGATCAGCACAAACCCCCCCCTGTCAGAGGAGCAGCCGATCGGCTCTCCTCTACTCGCGTCTGACAGACGCGAGTGAGGAAAAGCCGATGACCGGCTTTTCCTGTTTACACTGTGATCAGCCGTGATTGGACATGGCTGATCACGTGGTAAAGAGTCTCCGTCGGAGACTCTTTACCTAGATCGGAGTTGCGGGGTGTCAGACTGACACCCCGCAGCAATGATCGCCGCGATGCGCGCCCCCGGGGGCGCGCAGCGGCTCAAAATCCTGAGGACGTCATATGACGTCCTGTCAGGATTTTGCAACCACTTTGCCGCCGTCAATCCACTATAGGGCGGGCGGCAAGTTGTTAAGTATGCCCATGTGAAAGACGCCTAAAAGTAAATTCCCCAAAAAATATTTTCTCTTATCATCCATGGACCGACACAGCGGCTCTTAATCACTGAACGTGTGGGTATATGTTCCTGCTTGCAGGAGAAGACCTAGGCAGAATGTTAAATGTTAAAACATTCTAGAACAAATCAGAGCTGAACAGCCCCGCCCAGGGGGGCGGTCCCTCCGGACTTTAGCCTCCCACCTGCAGCTAGCAGACCTCAGTTTTTTTCTGCCTAGCAGAAGGAGAAGACGTGGCTCTCTCAGGAGCCAGTCTCCTGGAAGATTTTACTTCTGAATTTTATTCCTTTGGGAATTTTATTTTATTTTTGAGACCTTCAATCAACTGTCGGCTGGGCAACAGGTTGGGTACACTAGTATCCTCGTAGTCTTCCCTGTCCAACCATCGAGCGTGCTGATCCTCGCCTTGTGTGCGTGAGACTCAGTTCACGACATACCCCATGGCTCCAGGGGTGGCCGGGTTGCTTTCATGCTCCCGCGGTCCTCTCAAGATCGAACAGTACCTATTGTATCTTTCGCGGTGGACCGGGCCGACAGCTACGCAGTACGACTCTGTGATAGGTCTGTCTGAAACAAGCCAGTGAGTCCCTCTATTGGCACCGAGGGTGTTCTCCAAGGTGCTTGCGGGACGGGTAAGTAGTCTCTCCTGCTGCAAGGTGAGTACATGCTGGCTGTGTTTCTGTGTGTGGGGGGTTCTCCCTGTCTCCCCCTGTTATGCTGCTCTCTGCACCCTGTTCTGCTGCTGCGCTGTGTGGGGATGCTTGGGCAGTCACTCTGCCCCAGGGGGGGCCGCTCCATGTCTGTTAATGTGTTTTGTAAAGTGTTCTGGGGGACTGTGTGCTGTTTTTTTTTCGTGCGCCATTGGTGCAGTGTTTTAAATTTAAAAAGTGCGCCGTCGGCGGCCATTTTGCCGCGGCTCAAATCAGTTATACAGGCGCCCGGCGGGCATTTTCTTGTAGCCGCGGCGCTTTGTTTCGTTTTCAGCCTCTAGCGGCGCTGCTGAACGGCGCAAACTCCACATCTCCTCACAGATTTTTCACTCCTCAGGCTCGCGCTACAGCGCGGCTCATACAGCGGTACCGAGCGGTCCCTAGGGTGGTGAGTACTCCGGGTATCCCCTCCTCAGCCCCAGCATAGCCAGTGGGTGGGCTGTATTATTCGCTGTAATGGTGAATAAGGTCTCAGAGGGTGGCAACATGGAGTCTGGTTAACCGGTTTTCTTCACACTTGTTAGAGACAACTGGCAGTGCTCCTGCACCTGCGGTCCTTATGGACCAGTTGTCTGCAGTCCTGGAATCATTCTGACCAGGAGGGAAGCAGTGTGTGAGCGCAAGGGAGCAAATAAGCCCCTCTCCCCACTTTATTAAAGAAAAAGAAAAGGGGGGTGTGCGCTGATTCAGATATGGGCCTAGCCCAGGGCTCGACAAACCCCGGGCGCCAGGTCGCCATTGCGACTAAAATTAGCGACCTGGGGCAGCACAGCTGGGGTATCCTGTGTCTCCGTGCCCCCCCCTCCGCGCCGCAGGATCGCGTCGGGCGGCGCCGGCCTGTAATTGAGGCCGCGGCTTTGCAGCCTTCTGCAGGCCTATGCTTCCTTCTGTGATCTAGCGCCATCTTGTGGTGGCCGTTGGTATGACAAGGCAACCAGCAATGCTAATGGAGTTTCCCTGTCTGTTTTCACTGCCATCTCCTTCCCTCTAATTATAACCCTTAAACATTATATATATTTTTTATTCTAACACCCTAGAGAATAAAATGGCGGTCGTTGCAATACTTTCTGTCACACCGTATTTGCGCAGCGGTCTTACAAGCGCACTTTTTTGGGATAAAAATACACTTTTTTTTTTTTAATAAAAAAATAAAACGGTAAAATTAGCCCAATTTTTTTTTATATTGTGAAAGATAATGATACGCTGAGTAAATTGATACCCAACATGTCACGCTTCAAAATTGTGTCCGCTCGTGAAATGGCGACTAACTTTTACCCTTTAAAATCTCCATAGGCGACGTTTAAAAAAATCTACAGGTTGCATGTTTTGAGTTACAGAGGAGGTCTAGGGCTACAATTATTGCTCTCGATCTACTGATCGTGGCGATACCTCATGTGTGGTTTGAACACCGCTTTCATATGCGGGCGCTACTCACGTATGCGTTCACTTTTGCGCGCGAGCTCGGCGGGACAGGGCGCGTTCCTGGCTCCTAAATTTTTTAGCTGGCTCCTAGATTCCAAGCAAATTTGTCAAGCCCTGGCCTAGCCACTACCGCTCAGGACCCTAGCTCTGTATATATTTGATGGTTTTGAACAGGACATTCGTTGCACAGAAAACTCCAGTTCTGTGCCAGTAAATGACAGGGCGCTTGTTAGTGAACTCATTGGTGCTGTGAGGGACACTCGCAAGCTAAATTCTGTGGATGCAGAACCCCCGGCGGACAGTCTCCTCTGGTTCCTTAGGGCCGGGCCTTCTAAAAATGTTTTTTTTCCATATGTACCTTTTTTTGACTAGCTCAATGATGAGGTCTGGGGAAAAAACCGCAGAGGACTTTTATGGTCCCGCGGCGTTTGCCCATCAGATACCCCTTTGAAGATGCCCTACTTAAAACGTGGGCTTCTCCCCCAGTGGTCGACCCTCCAGTCGCCCGGTTGAACAAGGCCACCACTCTCCCGATGGAGGGGACTCCTGCATTTAAGGACCCCACTGACAGGAGGTCAGAAGTGGTGAGCAGAGCCATGTTTGCCTTGTTGGGGTCCGCCCACGGCCTGTGGTAGCGGCGACCCTTGTGTCTCAGACACGTACGGGTTGGGCAAAAAAAATTGCACCAAACTGTACAGGGCATAATCTTCCTCCAGACACTATTGCTCTGGCCCACCTAACGGTGCAGGGCTCCACGTTAGATGCGACCCCTTATATCTCAGGGTCTCTGTCTTGGCGGTGGTATTGCATTGTCTGATCTGGTTGAAATGCTGGTCTGCTGACCTAGCTTCTAAAAAGCCTCTGACGGATCTACCATTTAAAGGTGGTAGGATTTTCGGTGCTGCGCTGGATGACATCATCAAGGATGTCACGGGAGGTAAAAGCACTCTTCTTCCTCAGGCTAGCAAGGGTAAGGAGGCCGCTGTAAGTAGGGTCCTTCCTTTCCAGCAAAAAAGTTTTTTTTTTCGTCAGTCAACGGGGAGGCCCTCCCAGACTGACAGCGGTGCGACTGGTGGACACAAGCGCCCCTGGGTGCGTAAGCCGAACAAGCCGGCTCCCCTAGCCCACCTCCACGTGAAGTCTTGCCCCCACCCGACTCTGGGGTAGGGGGGACGACTTTGCAGGTTCACGGATCGGTGGACCTCCCGGATCTCCTGCCGGTGGGTGGGCGAGGTGATCACCTCAGGTTACAGGATAGGTTTCCGTTCCTGGTCCCAGACAGATTCTTCCCTCGAATCTTCCTCTCCTTCCTGCCCGTCGGGCAGCCCTATGGGGCCTATTCAGGACCGGAGTGATTGTGCCGGTTACGTCACAGGAGAGGTTTCAGGGATTCTACTCAAATTCGTTTGTCGTCCCAAAAAAGGGGACGGGGTTCGGCCTATCGTGGACCTCCAGGTCCTGAATGCCTTTGTGAAGGTGCAAAAGTTCCACATGGAATCCATTCGCATCAGTACACTCCGTCAAGGGGATTTTCTGGCGACCTTGGACATCAAGGACGGTTCCGATCACCAGATGTTTCTGCGCTTGCGATCGGCGAAGTCCACTATCGATTTGTGGCTCTTCCTTTCGGCCTAGCCTCGGCACCGAGGGTGTTCACCAAGGTGCTTGTGCCGGTTCTAGCTTGCTGAGACAGCGAGGCATTGCTGTCGGGGGCTATCTCGATCTTCTTTTCAGAGCAGGAAATGGCTCAGAATTAGAAGACAGTGTGACTATCGTCAGTCAGACCCTCAGGGACTTCGGGTGGCTCCTAAACATTCAGGAGTCGGTCCTGATCCCGAGTCATGGTCTGGAGTATCTCGAGTCTGATTCTGGACTCCTTGGAGGCAAGGGTATTCCTACCTCCAGGGAAGCTACTGACACTTCAGTCTGCAGTGCGGGTGCTGACATCCCAAAAAATGGTCGTCAATCCGTTTTTGCATGAGAGTCCTGGGACTCATGGTGACCTCTTTCGAGGCCATTCCGTATGCCCAATCACACACCAGGGCATTGCAGAAGGAGATTTTGTTCCCTTGGGACAAATCCCCGTTGTCTTTGGATTTTCCGATCCACGTGAGTCACCTCGTCAGGGCGTCCCTAACATATTGGTTTGGGTCCCCGGCTCTTCGGTCCGGCAAGTCGTTCCTCCCCGTCTATTGGACGCCAGCCTGAAGGGCTGGGGTGTAGTCTGGGGAGTCCTGTTGGCCCAAGGGCTTGGACTCCGGATGAAGCCCATTTGCCGATCAATGTTCTGGAAATACGGCCCATCAGACTGGTCTGAGAGATTGCAGGATCGCCCATTAGGATCCAGTCGGACAAAGTCACGGCGGTGGCGTATGTCGTCCATAAAGGAGGGACTCGGAGCTCAGGGGCAGGAAGTTCCTGTCCTTGCGGTTAGTGAACCGGACTGGCATGCAGAACCTCACAGGTTCGAATCCACATGGAGCAACCGCTAAATATTTACTGCGGCTTCCGGGGTCCCCCATACCCTGAAGTGGGCTAAAAGAAGCGTGACGGCTCTGTCGGCCGTTTACATTCCGGGCATAGAACTATCGGACTATTTGAGTCGCCAGACGTTGGACCAGGGAGAGTGGTCCTTGCACCCAGAGGTATTTCAACTCCTTTGCCACACGGAATACGTTTATCCTCCGCTGCAGTTGTTCCCTCGCCTGCTGCGCAGGGTGGCGACCGAGGGAATTCCGGTGATCCTCATTGCTCCGGATTGGCCTCAACTTCACTGGTACGCCGATCTGGTACGTCTCGTCGCGGCCGTTCCCTGGCGGTTGCCAAAAAGGGGGGACTTTCTGTCTCAAAGTCCTAAATTTCATCCTGCCTTTACAGTCTCTGGCCTTAACGGCATGGCTGTTGAAAGCCAGGTGTTGAGAGACCGAGGTCTCTCGGACTTGGTCATTTTGTCCATATTAAGGGCACGGAAGTCTTCCTCCAGAATGATCTATCTCCATACCTGGAAAGGCGACCTGGTCGGCGAAGAGCTGGACTGACGTCCTCGGACGTATCCGTCCCTAGAATCCTGCGTTTTCTGCTGCATGGTGTGGCCCAAAGGCTCGCTTTGAGTATCATTAAGGGTCAGATTTCGGCCTTAGCCGTCTTCTTTCGGTGACCACTAGCGGGTCATTCCTTGGTTAGCACCCTTGTGCAGGGGGTTCGCCATGTGCTCCCTCCTGTCAAGTCTCCTCTCCCCCCGTGGGATCGGAATTGGTACTCTCTGTTCTCCAGGAACCTCCTTTTGAGAATATCAGGGATATATTCCCCTCTTGTCTTTGTCTCAGAAGGTGACCCTTTTAGTGGCAATCACTTCGGTTAGACGAGTGTCTGAGTTGGCGACCTTGTTCTGCAAGTCGCCATATTTAGTCATCCATAAGGATAAGGCGGTGTTGCATCCGCGACTTTCTCTTTTAAGGGTGATCTCGACCTTTCACCTAAAAGAGGACATTGTCCTCCCGTCCTTGTGTCCTCACCCATTGCATCCCAGAGTGTGCGCGGCACACCTTGAATGTGGTACGAGCGTGGCGGGTGTGCCTGTCTGCTACTGCTTCTATTCGGAAGTCTGACTCTGTTTGACTGTCTCTGGTCAGAAACGGGGCCAAGCGGCTTCGTCTGCCACCATTTTCTAGGTGGATCGGACAAACCGTCTTTCAAGCCTATGCTCTCATGGGGCGGGCGCCTCCCTTTCCGGTTATGGCGCATTCCACCAGGGCAATTCGTGCTTCCTGGGTTTTCCGACATCAAGCGTCGGTTGCATACGTGTGCAAGGTAGCGACCTGGTCGTCTGTTCATACCTTTTCTAAGCTTTAAAGGGTTCTTGTGGCTGCATCTCCGGATGCTTCCTTCGGCCGCAAGGTGTTGTAGGCCGCTGTTTAAAGTGGCAACTCCTCCGTTGAGGAGCTCTGCCTTGTTTGGAGTGAAGTTTTTTTGGTTTTTCCATTTCTACTGCTCCCATCCCTCTTGACACTGCTTTGGGACGTCCCACACGTTCAGTGATTTAAGAGCCGCCGTGTCGGTCCATGGATGATGAGAGAAAATAGGATTTTTGTACTCACCGTAAAATCCATTTCTCTGACATCCATGGACCGACACGGCACCCACCCTTCCTTTTTAAGGTTTGTACTGCTTTGTTACGAACTGAGGTCTGCTAGCTGCAGGTGGGAGGGTAATGTCCGGAGGGACCGCCCCCCTGGACGGGGCTGTTCAGCTCTGGTTTGTTCTAGAATGTTTCTAACATCTAACATTCTGCCTAGATCTTCTCCTGCGAGCAGGGACATATACCCACACGTTTACAGTATCCAGCTGTGTCAGTCCATGGACGTCCGAGAAATGGATTTTACGGTGAGTACAAAAATCCTATTTTTTTTTTGCTTCTTGCTCTCACAGAAAATTGCTGGAAATCTCCCCCCGTGGGGACAGCAGATTATGTACAAAGCCAAGAAAACATTTTTGATTGGATTTGTTCTGTGTGTTGTCCCAGGCAGCCCATCCCCCCACACAGTTGGAGAAACACTGATGGAACACATTTAACCCTTTGCTCGCCCCTGTTAACCCCTTCCCTACCCGTGTGAGTACAATGTCAGTGCATATTTTTAGCACTGATCACTGTAATGTCACTGGTTCCCAAAAAAAGTGTAACAAAAGTCAGCTAGGTGTCAGATCTGTCTGCCACAATGTCGCAGTCCTGCTAGAAATCGCTGATCACTGCCATTACTAGTAAAAAAAAAAATATATATTAAAATGCCATAACTCTTTCCCTTATTTTGTAGATGCTACAACTTTTGTGCAAACCAATCGAGATACGATTTTTTTTTTTTACCATAAATACAGTTGTGCTCATAAGTTTACATACCCTGACAGAATTTAGGATTTCTTGATCATTTTTCAGAGAATATGAATGATAACCGAAAAACTTTTCTTTCACTCATGGTTAGTGTTTGGCTGAAGTAATTTACCAATCAACTGTGTTTACTCTTTTTAAATCATAATGGCAACAGAAACTACCCAAATTACCCTGATCAAAAGTTTACATACCCCAGTTCTTAATACTGTGTATTGCCCCCTTTAACATGAATGACAGCTTGAAGTCTTTTGTGGTATTTGTGGATGAGGCTCTTCATCTTCTCAGATGGTAAAGCTGCCCATTCCTCTTGGCAAAAAGCCTCCAGTTCCTGTAAATTCTTGGGCTGTCTTGCATGACCTGCACGTTTGAGATCTCCCCAGAGTGGCTCAATGATATTGAAGTCAGGAGACTGAGATGGCCACTCAAGAACCTTCACTTTATTCTGCTGTAGCCAATGACAGGTCGACTTGGCCTTGTGTTTTGGATCATTGTCATGTTGGAATGTCCAGGTACTTCCCATGCGCAGCTTCCTGGCTGATGAATGCAAATGTTCCTCCAGTATTCATCTTGCCATCAATTTTGACCAAATTTCCTGTGCCTTTCGTAGGTCACACATCCCCAAAACATCAGCGATCCACCTCCGTACCTTTCATCATAGGCCTTGTTGATTCCTCTTCAAATGTAGCGTTTGTTTTTTTTCCGAAAAGCTGTTTGGCGTATTGTAAGCTGGATACTTTGTGGCATTTGTGCAGTAATGCCTTTCTTCTGGCGACTCAACCATGCAAAACAGTGAAATGAAATGTAACAGCCACACCCCATGTTTTCAGAGTCCTGTATTTCACCTGAAGTTATTTGTGGGTTTTTCTTTGCATCCCGAACAATTTCCCCGGCAGTTGTGGCAGAAATTTTAGTTGGTCTACCTGATCGTGGTTTGGTTTCAACAGAACCTCTAATTTTCCACTTCTTGATTTAGAGTTTGAACACTGCTGATTGGAATTCTCAATTCCTTGGATATCTTTTTATATCCCTTTCCGGTTACAGTTCAACTACCTTTTCCCACAGATCCTTTGACAATTCTTTTGCTTTCCCCATGACTCAGAATCCAGAAACGTCAGTGCAGCACTGGATGAAAGATGCAAGGGTCTGTCAGGAGTCCAGGCACACACATTGACCTTTTATACACACACACACACACACACACACACACACACACACACACACACACACACACACACACACACACACACACACACACACACACACACACACATTACAAGCAAACAGATCACATGTGAGGATGGTTGCCTTTTAATAGCCATTCGCATCTCTTTGTGTCAACTTGTGTGCATGTTATTAGGCCAAAATCACCAGGGTTTGTAAACTTTTTTGATCAGGGTTATTTGGGTAGTTTCTGTTGCTATTATGATTTAAAAAGAGTAAACAGTTGATTGATAATAAATGGCTTCAGTTAAACACTAACCATGAGTGAAAAATGTTTTTGTGTTATCATTCATATTCCCTGAAAAATGGCCAAGAAATCATAAATTCTGCCAGGGTATGTAAATTTATGAGCACAACTGTATGTATCAGAATACATATTGGCCTAAATTTATGAAGAAATTTGCTTTTTTTACAGTTTTTTTTTTTTTTTTTAATTGGGTATGTTTTTTAGAGCAGAAAGTAAAAAAAAGTTTTTTTTGTTTTTCAAAAATGCCGCTCCTTCTTTTTTTTTGTTTATGGCGAAAAAAATAAAAACCGCAGAGGTGATCAAATCTCACAAACAGGACATACATTTTATTTGGGTACAGCGTTGCGGGACTGCGCAATTGTCAGTTAAAGTAACGCAGTGCCGTATCGCACAAAATGGCCTGGTCAGGAAGGGGGCAAATCCTTCCGGGGTTGAAGTGGTTAATAGCTCCTGCTGCTGTCAATCAAATCCAGTGACACAGGGGGCGGGGCCAAGTCCTGCTGTCTGTGTCAATGGACGCAGCAGCAGGACTCGGGAGCCTGCCCGCATGAGCACCTCCATGGAAAGAGGAACCAGGAGTGCCGCTGGGAGACCCCAGAAGAGTAAAATCGGGACCGCTATGTGCAAAACCCTTGCACAGAGGAGGGAAGTAAAAAAAAAAAAAAAAAGTTTGTTTAACCACTTCAGCCACGGAGGATTTGGCTGCACAATGACTGGGCCTTTTTTTGCGATTCGGTACTGCGTCAATTTAACTGACAATTGCGCTTTGCACCCAAACAAAATTTACCTCCTTTTTTTCCCCACAAATAGAGCTTTCTTTTGGTAGTATTTGATCACCTCTGCGGTTTTTATTTTTTGCGCTATAAACAAAAAAAGCGACACTTTTGAAAAAAAAACAAAAAACGATTTAACCACTTAACGACCGCTCACTGTATATATACGTCGGCACAATGGCACCGACAGGCACAATCACGTAGAGTGTACGTGATTGCCTTTGTACAGTTGGGGGGTCCAATCGGACCCCCCTTCTGTACAGTGAGCGGTCGGAATTCGTTGGGGAGCGATCCGACGTGAGGGGACGGCTGTTCGATTCCGGCCAGGCCCCCGCGATCGCTCCCGACGAATGGAAATTCCCCCTCTGTCTGTGTAATGTACACACAGGCAGAGGAAGCAGGAGGAAGTGATGTAATCTCTTGTGCGGCGCTCACGTATACCGAGCGCCGTGCAAGAGAAGACATCAGGGTTAGTGCACAAACACTACACTAACACCAGCACACATAGGCACATAAATCGCCCCCCCAGATCACCCCCCAGCCCCCAGTCACAGTGTCACTGATTGCAGTGACCATTTATTTACTGATCACTGCAATCAGTGACATTTGTGACTGTAAAAGTGTCACTACAGTTTAGTTTTAGGTCCAGTGTAGCCCCCTAACCCCCCCATAATAAAGGTTTAACCCCCCTTGATCACCCCCCAGGTAACCCTTTCACCCCCTATCACCACTGTCGCTAAGCAATCATTTTTCTGATCGCTGTCTTAGCGTCGGTGATGCAGATCAGTAGCCAGTATTTTTTTTTTTTTAGGTTCGCCGCAGGTTTTTATAGCGTCAGGTACCCCCATAAATTATCTAATAAAGGTTTAACCCCCTTGATCGCCCCCCAGGTAACCCTTTCACCCCCTATCACCACTGTCGCTAAGCGATCATTTTTCTGATCGCTGTCTTAGCGTCGGTGATGCAGATCGGTAGCCAGTAAATTTTTTTAGGTTCGCCGCAGGTTTTTATAGCGTCAGGTACCCCCATATATTATCTAATAAAGGTTTTAACCCCCTGATTGCCCCTAGTTAACCCTTTCACCAGTGATCATCATATAAGTGTTACGGGTGACGCTGGTTAGTTAGTTTGCTTTTTATAGTGTCAGGGCACCCGCCGTATATAACCCAATAAAGGTTTAACCCCCTGATCGCCCGGCGGGTGATATCAATTAGGTTTTAGCGTCAGAGAGGGTCTGCGTCATACCCCAGGCAGCGCCAGGTTAGTGCCAGTAATGCCAACACCCACGCGTGAAGCATACACCTCCCTTAGTGGTATAGTATCTGAACAGATCAATATCTGATCTGATCAGATCTATACTAGCGTCCCCAGCAGTTTAGGGTTCCCAAAAACGCAGTGTTAGCGGGATCAGCCCAGATACCTGCTAGCACCTGCGTTTTGCCCCTCCGTCCTGCCCAGGCCACCCAAGTGCAGTATCGATCGATCACTGTCACTTACAAAACACAACACACATAACTGCAGCGTTCGCAGAGACAGGCCTGATCCCTGCGACTCCAGTGCTGTAGGAGGTGATTTCACCACCACAGTTAAAAAAAAAAAAAAAAAAAAAGCAAATATGCCGAAGCATTGGGGCAGCAGGGGCGGAGGAGTGATTTTGCTCCTAATGCCGCGTACATACGGTCGAAATTCCGACGGAGGCTTGCCCGTGGAAAAGTCCGACCATGTGTGTGCAGCATAACTTTTGCGGGAGGATGCCCCCATGCTTCGGCATATATAAATGGTGCATGTATGCCCATCATTAGAAGTGGGTGGATGAAGGGCGGTATTCTAATGGTGGGCATACCCACCGATCAATCTCTTTTTTCGTTCAGCCACCTGGCTGCATGAAAAAAAAAGATTACAATACATGTCCAACAAGGACCAGCAACGTACTGGTATGTTGCTGGACTTTGATTGGTTATACCAGATTGATGCCTGCGGGTTTAGGTATCATCTTGGTATCATTCTTTTCAGCCAACGGCCGGCTTTCATGTAAAAGCAATCCTAGTGGCTAATTAGCCTCTGGACTGCTTTTACAAGCAGTGGGAGGGAATGTCCCCCCCCCCCCCGATATAAAAAGCGCCATTGGGAAAGCATTTTATCACACCGATCTTGGTGTGGTCAGATGCTTTGAGGGCAGAGGAAAGATCTAGGGTCTAGACCCCAGTTTTTTTTTAAAAAGAGTACCTGTCACTACCTATTGCTATCATAGGGGATATTTACATTCCCTGAGATAACAATAAAAATGATAAAAAAAAAAAAAATATGGAAGGAACAATTTAAAAATAAAATAAAAAAGCAAAATTAATAATAAAAAAAAAAAAAAAAAAGCACCCCTGTCCTGCCCTGCTCTTGCCCAATGGCGAACGCAAGCGTCGGTCTGGCGTCATATGTAAACAGCAATTGCACCATGCATGTGAGGTATCACCGCGAAGGTCAGATCGAGGGCAGTCATTTTAGCAGTAGACCTCCTCTGTAAATCTTAACGGGGTAACCTGTAAAGGCTTTTAAAAATGTATGTAGTTTGTCGCCAATGCGCGTTTGTGCGAAATTTTAAAGCATGTCGTGTTTGGTATCTATGTACTCGGCCTAAGATCATCTTTTTTATTTCATCAAACATTTGGGCAATATGGTGTGTTTTAGTGCATTAAAATAAAAAAAGGTGTATTTTTTCCCCAAAAAATGCGTTTGAAAAATCGCTGCGCAAATACTGTGTAGAAAAAAAAATGCAACACCCACCATTTTTTTTCTGTAGGGCCTTTGCTTTAAAAATATATATATAATGTTTGGGGGTTCAACATAATTTTCTTGCAAAAAAAAATGTTTTCATGTAAACAAAGTGTCAAAAAAGGGCTTTGTCTTCAAGTGGTTAGAAGAGTGGATGTAAGCTTCCTAATGTTGTGTATAAAATGCCAGAACAGTTCAAAACCCCCCCAAATGACCCCATTTTGGAAAGTAGACACCCCAAGCTATATACTGAGAGGCATGTCGAGTCCATGGAATATTTTATATGTTGACACAAGTTGCGGAAAAAATACAATTTTTATTTTTTATTGCACAAAGTTGTCACTAAATGATATATTGCTCAAACATGCCATGGGTATATGTGAAATTACACCCCAAAATACATTCTGTTGCTGAGTACGGGGATACCACATGTGTGAGACTTTTTGGGAGCCTAGCCGCGTACGGGACCCCAAAAACCAATCACCGCCTTCAGGCTTTCTAAGGGTGTACATTTTTGATTTCACTTCTCACTGCCTATCACGGTTTCGGAGGCCATGGAATGCCCAGATGGCACAAAACACCCCCAAATGACCCCATTTTGGAAAGTAGACACCCCAAGCTATTTGCTGAGAGGTATGGTGAGTATTTTGCAGATCTCGCTTTTTGTCACAAAGTTTTGAAAATTGAAAAAAAAAAAGAAAAAAAAATTTTTCTTTCTTCATTTTCAAAAACAAATGAGAGCTGTAAAATACTCACCATGCCTCTCAGCAAACAGCTTGGGGTGTCTACTTTCCAAAATGGGGTCATTTGGGGGGGTTTTGTGCTATTTTGGCATTTTATGGCCTTCGAAACTGTGATGGGTAGTGAGGAGTCAAATCAAAAATTTGTGCCTAGAAATCCTGAAGGCGGTGCTTGGTTTTCGGGGTCCCGTACGCGGCTAGGCTCCTAAAAAGTCCCACACATGTGGTATCCCCGTACTCAGGAGAAGCAGCAGAATGTATTTTGGGGTGCAATTCCACATATAACCATGGCATGTGTGAGCAATATATCATTTAGTGACAACTTTTTGTAATTATTTTTTATTTTTTTGTCATTATTCAATCACTTGGGACTAAAAAAAAAAATATTCGATGGGCTCAACAGGCCTCTCAGCAATTTCCTTGGGGTGTCTACTTTCCAAAATGGGGTCATTTGGGGGGGTTTTGTACTGCCCTGCCATTTTAGCACCTCAAGAAATGAGATAGGCAGTCATAAATTTAAAGCTGTGTAAATTTCAGAAAATGTACCCTAGTTTGTAAACGCTATAACTTTTGCGCAAACCAATAAATAGACACTTATTGACATTTTTTTTACTAAAGACATGTGGCTGAATACATCTTGGCCTAAATGTATGACTAAAATTGAGTTTATTCGATTTTTCTTATAACAAAAAGTAGAAAATATCATTTTTTTTCAAAATTTTCGGTCTTTTTCCGTTTATATCGCAAAAAATAAAAATCGCAGAGGCAATCAAATACCATTAAAAGAAAGCTCTATTTGTGGGAAGAAAAGGACGCAAATTTCGTTTGGGCACAACATTGCATGTCCGCACAATTTACAGTTAAAGCAGCGCAGTGCAAAATTCTGAATTCACCTCTGGTCCTTTAGCTACCAAATGGTCCGGGGCTTAAGTGGTTAATATCCCCAAAAAATATATAAAAAAAATAATAAAAAAAAATGTTTTCCTCAGTTTAGGCCGATATGTATTCTTCATATTTTTGGGAAAAAAATTTGCAATAAGCGTATATTGATTGGTTTGCGCAGAAGTTATAGCGTCTACAAAATAGGGGATAGAGATATAGCATTTTGATTAATTATTTTTTTACTAGTAATGGCGGCGATCTGCGGTTTTTTATTTTATTTTATTTTTTTATCGAGACTGCGACATTATGGCGGACACATCGGGCACTTTTGACGCTGATTTGGGACCATTGTCATTTATACAGCGATCAGTGCTATAAAAATGCACTAATTACTGTGTAAATGACACTGGCGAGGAAGGGGTTGTGTGTGTCCTAGGGAGTGATGCTATCTGTGGGGATGGGCAACGAGTGACAGGACAGTGATCTTCTGCTCCCTGTCAGTCACTAGGCAGAACAGGGAAATGCCTTGTTTACAAAGGCATCTCTCTGTTCTGCAGCTCCGTGACACGATTGCGGGTACCCGGCGGACATCGAGTCCACGGGACTCACACTCGCGGAGTTCGCGGCGGGCACGTGCGTGCCCGCAATTTAAAGGGGGACGTACATATGCGCAGCCGTGCCATCCTGCCCACGTAAATAATTGTGCAGCGGTCGGCAAGCGGTTAAAAAAAACAACTCCTCGTTTTTGTTTTTTAACTTTTTTTTTTTTTCTATTTTTTTTTCCTTCCTACCTTTTTATGAAGTATATAGTGTACTTCTGATCCATCCAGGCCGCGGCTCAGGGCGTCATATCCTCCTGTGTGGTGAGCCCCCCTCCCGCTGTCTTCTGGGACCTGTGTGTGTCCCAGAAGACCAGCTGGCCATTCACAAAGCACTGAGCGACTCGTGCATGCGCAGTAGGAAACCGGCAGTGAAGCTGCAAGGGTCCACTGCCGGTTTCCTTTAGTTAGATTGGTGGTGCCTGCACCCAATCCGATTGACGGATCGGCCTCGGGGGCCCGACCTCACGGGCTCCCTGGACAGGTATGTGTCCTTACTTATTAAAAGTCAGCAGCTACAGTGTTTTGTAGCTGCTGACTTAAAAAAAATGTTTTGAGGCTGGAACACAGCTTTTAAGCCCAGGTTCACACTAACAGCGGGAATGAAATTGTGCGAGTTCAGGTGACGATTTCATTCCCGCATGTCAGCCCCGACTTCCGGCGCAATTTCAGAGACCTCTGTGTGGATTACTGCACAAACGTCCATGGAAATCACACCCGGAAGTCGCCAAAAGTAGTACGGAATCAGTTCGGCGTTGCACCGATTCGAACGGTGCCATTGCCGGCATTTGCCGCCGATTTGACATGTCAAATCGCATGCCAAATTGCTTAGATGATGATTTGTCTGAACACTCTTGACACTAACAGCTTGGTTTATAAAAGAAAGTTGAAAATAATCAGACCTACTCGCTGGAGTTGAAAATAAGAGATGTAAAACCTTAAAAGCAAACTAACAATTTGATCTCAAATTATTTATTATTTTTGCTAGAAGTTAAAGTGATTGTAAAGGATAACACGCGCGCTCCAGAGTCATTCATTAGGCATCCATAGGCGATTTTTTTTTTTTTTTTTACAGGTTACCAGTTTAGAGTTACAGAGGAGGTCTAGTGCTAGAATTGTTGCTCACGCTCTAACGCACGTGGGCATACCTCATGTGTGGTTTGAATGCCGTTTACATATGTGGGTGGGACTTGTGTGTGTGTGTGTGTGTGTGTGTGTGTTTGCTTCTGACCGCGAACTACCGGGGACAGCTGTGTTTTAAAAAAATGTTTTTATAATGTGTGTGTGTGTGTATGTGTGTATATATATAGATATATATATATATCTATATATATATATTTTTTTTTACACTTTCTTTTACGTTTTTATGATCACTTTTATTCCTATTACAAGGAATGTAAACATCCCTTGTAATAGAAATGGTTTGTTGGTTGCTGTGCCATTGTGTGAATGCATCAATGCAGTGCATGGTGTCTCAGCTTGCAGAGCTTCTTGGATTCATTGAATGAGTTTACCAAAAATGTAAATATTGCAGAATATACAGCTTCATGCTACATATCTAAGCTCCATTTCATGCTGAATAAACTTAATGATTAATGTATCTTTAAATTGATTTTTACTCCTATAAACATTTTATTAAAATAAATTTGATAAAAATCTAAAAATTTTATTAAAAAATTAATAAAATACATTTAATACATATATATATATATATATATATATATATATATATTTTAAATCATTGATTTATATCCCCCTTGATCATGTGTTTTTTTCTGGATTTTTGGTTGATGTTCTGTCTCTTATTTAAAATACATCTGATACAAAATTTATAGATCCTTCATTTCTTTGTAAGTGGACAAAAGTACAAAATATACAGGGGATCAAATAATAATTTTCCCCACTGTACCTAAAATGAAAGCAAGCTTGTTAGCCATTTTAAACTTTTAGGCTCTTTGCACACAGAACAGTTGCCCAGCTCTCTTAAACTCCTTTCCTCCTGGCAGCAGAGTTTTGGCAGAAAAAAAACGATTGACGCATGTAAATGTGCCAAGCTCTTGGGCATTGTTCTGCTCATTTAAATGAACGCTTAAGTGCTTGACACGCCTAGTGTTCACGTGTTTTTCTTCTGCCAAAATGCTGCTGCTCCTGGACATGCTGGCAGTGTGTGTGTGTGTGTGTGTGTGTGTTTTATTTTATTTAATTTTTTGTTTTTTCTGCCTCTCAACGCCTATGTTTGCATGGACACAGGGGGAGACTTACTAAAACTGGAGCACTCTGTGCATGGCCAGTCAGTTCGCTTCCAACTTAGTAGACTTTGACAATAAAACCTGAAAGCTGATTGGTTTCCATGCAGCGCTGCACCAGATTTTGCACACCCCAATCTTAGTAAATCTCCCCTATAAGCTAACATGGAGTTGTGTTTAGAAGCAGGGAAAAGAACCTGCCAGACACTCTTAAAAGTAGAATTTTTAAGGTTCAGTGTGCATGAGGCCTTGAAGTCCTTTATTTGACCTATGATAAAGCATTCAACTAGCTAGGAAGAATGAGCATAACAAAAGGAGTTGGGACTTTGTACGAGGCACAGGGCATGTAGAGCCATGTACCTCCATCCCCGATACTTGGAAAAAAGAAGAACATGGGTGGGACTTTATATGAAGCATACATCTCAGGAGACACCCGACAAGAAATAACTATGGCAGTATACTGTTGCACTGGAACTTGAACCGTTAACTGAAAGCATTGCATAACAATTGGCAGTCATTACTTTAATTGGGTAATAAATATATGACACCGACAAAAAATAACACAGCATACCTAGTATATTGGTTAAAAGTTGGAATGTACATAAAATACAACAATAATGGTAGCATGGTATAATAACATGATCAGTTAATAATAGAGACATTGCAACAGAGCCAGTTCATGGGGTGTCTCCATGGTGAGTAGGTAGGGCCTAGACATGTTGGTACAGTCTGATTGATATATAGAAATTATTAAAAATGCTGATAAAGTGGGGGCAGATGAGCATCTATGGGCTCAAGATAACATGATATAGCAACATAATTGGTACATAGTAAAACGTTGAAAAACCAAGTTCGTTGGAGTGGAGTCTCCATAGTAGCTGTGACACCAATTGGTAAATAGAGTCCAATTGGTGTTTGATGTAGTTGGTAGACTAGTAGCAATATGTGTGCGAGGGGGCCTCTATTGGCTCGACGCATTTCGTGGCCATTACCACTCTTCAGGAGCAAGTATGAGATGGATGTCTAAAATGTTAAAACAGTAAAAGGGTAAAACTAAATATAAGATTTTTGGGTCAAGGTATGGAGAGGGGGGAACAAAAAGGGCAATGATGATTCCCCCAAAAAATACTTACAAGTAAGCCCATGACTAAGGGTAAAAGCGTGGAGGGCAGGAGGCTGGTCGGGAAGGTATCAGCCACCGGGAGCTGAGGTGGATTGGCCACAATGTACAAAGCTGGAATGCCAGTTAGACTGAAGTCCCCAGGGGGGGGGGGAAACTCCCGTGGTAAGTATCCTAAAATTAAACAAAAAGTGACCGTGAAAAAGAGTGTAGTAAATGCAAGGACCAGTATGTAGAGAGAGGTGTTGGGATGTGTAGGACATTGTACAACAAAGTAGTAGGATGTACCCCAGTTGTGGTAACAAAGGGGGGGAGGGTTTGGTGATAATGAAACTAAAAGCCAACCCCTAGACTGAAGTAGACAGCCAATTATAAGAAGGGATTGGGATCAGTAGTGAATGAGAGGTAAAAGGGAAAAAAACAGAAACATAATGATAGTACTATTGGTAGAGGACCACAGGAATTACCTGAAGTTGGGTGAAAAATCCAAAATTTGCAAAAGTGACCACGGAAGTGCCGACCCATAGGGGAGATGGGCTAGACTGGAGGGAGTAAGGATACTCCAATGCAATCGGGGATTTTCCACCAACGGCACGACAGCGGCCGATAGAGGGAGGGACCGCGCCACATAGCTAGGCAGCATGAGCTGCCTGCCATCCGGCGCCAGCTGCCTCGTGGAGGACGCCAGGTGAAAAACAACAGCGTCAGCGCGCCGACGTCGCATATGTAGTGACGCGGCACGCACAACGCCGGATGCGTGACGTCGATGCGCAATTGAGAGCCTGCCCAGACCCTTGTGTGACCAGCCGGAACCGAAGAGGGGAGGGGCAGGCCCCAGGAGCGCATCGCAGCTCCCGGGACTGAAAAGGCCGGCCAAAGCCACCCAACTCAGACACGCAAAGGCCCAAAGCATAGAGCAAACTAACACACTGTGGTAACAGTGTTAGAGAAGGGGATACTAATTTGCCAAGCCCCCCTACACCTACAAGACCAATGTAGATTAATAAGAGCATAATAAACACCTAAATGTTTTACCATATTAGACACTGGAGTGTACCAACAAAATAAAATTCTAGATGGGTATAGATGCATGCTTCCATCCCCGGAAATATGATAAAGCATTCAACTAGCTAGGAAGAATGAGCATAACAAAAGGAGTTGGGACTTTGTACGAGGCACAGGGCATGGCAGGCAGGCAGCTCATGCTGCCTAGCTATGTGGCGCGGTCCCTCCCTCTATCGGCCGCTGTCGTGCCGTTGGTGGAAAATCCCCGATTGCATTGGAGTATCCTTACTCCCTCCAGTCTAGCCCATCTCCCCTATGGGTCGGCACTTCCGTGGTCACTTTTGCACCTTTTGGATTTTTCACCCAACTTCAGGTAATTCCTGTGGTCCTCTACCAATAGTACTATCATTATGTTTCTGTTTTTTTCCCTTTTACCTCTCATTCACTACTGATCCCAATCCCTTCTTATAATTGGCTGTCTACTTCAGTCTAGGGGTTGGCTTTTAGTTTCATTATCACCAAACCCTCCCCCCCTTTGTTACCACAACTGGGGTACATCCTACTACTTTGTTGTACAATGTCCTACACATCCCAACACCTCTCTCTACATACTGGTCCTTGCATTTACTACACTCTTTTTCACGGTCACTTTTTGTTTAATTTTAGGATACTTACCACGGGAGTTTCCCCCCCCCCCCTGGGGACTTCAGTCTAACTGGCATTCCAGCTTTGTACATTGGGGCCAATCCACCTCAGCTCCCGGTGGCTGATACCTTCCCGACCAGCCTCCTGCCCTCCACGCTTTTACCCTTAGTCATGGGCTTACTTGTAAGTATTTTTTGGGGGAATCATCATTGCCCTTTTTGTTCCCCCCTCTCCATACCTTGACCCAAAAATCTTATATTTAGTTTTACCCTTTTACTGTTTTAACATTTTAGACATCCATCTCATACTTGCTCCTGAAGAGTGGTAATGGCCAGGAAACGCGTCGAGCCAATAGATGCCCCCTCGCACACATATTGCTACTAGTCTACCAACTACATCAAACACCAATTGGACTCTATTTACCAATTGGTGTCACAGCTACTATGGAGACTCCACTCCAACGAACTTGGTTTTTCAACGTTTTACTATGTACCAATTATGTTGCTATATCATGTTATCTTGAGCCCATAGATGCTCATCTGCCCCCACTTTATCAGCATTTTTAATAATTTCTATATATCAATCAGACTGTACCAACATGTCTAGGCCCTACCTACTCACCACGGAGACACCCCATGAACTGGCTCTGTTGCAATGTCTCTATTATGAACTGATCATGTTATTATACCATGCTACCATTATTGTTGTATTTTATGTACATTCCAACTTTTAACCAATATACTAGGTATGCTGTGTTACTTTTTGTCGGTGTCATATATTTATTACCCAATTAAAGTAATGACTGCCAATTGTTATGCAATGCTTTCAGTTAACGGTTCAAGTTCCAGTGCAACAGTATACTGCCATAGTTATTTCTTGTCGGGTGTCTCCTGAGATGTATGCTTCATATAAAGTCCCACCCATGTTCTCCTTTATTTGACCTAATAGCCCATTCACACCAATTTTGTAGCTTGCTTTAGCTCCAAAATGGTCAACATACATCCAAAATCCTATGGTTTTCAAATGTTTATACCGGAACGTAGTGTCACTTGTAGCTCAAAAAAGAACATGGGCTTCTTTTAAACTACAAGCTTCAAAGGTTTTTGTCTAAAAAAGTGACAACCACTGCAACCTATAACTAGCCCATGCAAGTAAAAAATGCCTGTATAAATGCTAAAAAAAAAAAAAAAGCCTGCAAAACGACCAAAGATGCTTAGTTGAGAGCAGGCAATATGCACCAGTGTAAGAAAAAGGAAATTGACATCACTAAGGACCTGCCATCTCTGGGTTCAGGCCTACTATGTTATACCAATAAAACATCCCTTATTGCAAACTACCACATTCTGATTGGATGGGCGAAGAAAAGGGGGCGAAGGAAAGGGGGCAGATGGAGATGTAACTTGGTACTAATTTCAGGGAAGTCAAGATGATGTCAAATTGTAACTGTGTCTAGGCTATGGGACGTTCAAGTATTTACATATTAACAAATTGTAAATTTAACTTTAAAACAAGCCCTCGTTGACCTCTGTAGCTGCAGCCACTTTTGAGTAATTCTTTATAGAACTTAAAGCGGAGGTCCGCCTAAAAAAAAATATTAAAAGCCAGCAGCTACAAATACAGCAGCTGCTGACTTAATATTAGGACACTTACCTGTCCAGGGCACCCGCGATGTCGGCAGCCAAAGCCGATCTATCGCTCGGCTGCTGCCGCCGCCATCCTCGGTAAGGGAATCAGGAAGTGAAGCCTTGTGGCTTCACTTCCTGGTTCCCTACTGTGCTGCGTGTCCTTACGGGTCCCTGCTGTCTTCTGGGACCTGTGTGTCTCCCAGAAGACAGTGGGGTAGGACAGAGTAGGCGCCGGAAGTGGCGTAGGTCACCTCGATCGCCGAGGCGACCTATCACCCGGAAGTGGGAGCAAATACCTGTATTACACAGGTATCTGGTCTCTCCTCCCTCCTGAAAGGTGCCAAATGTGACACCAGAGGGGAGGAGGATTCCAAAAAGTGGAAGTTCCATTTTTAGGTGGAAATCCTCTTGCCGACCGCCGCCTGTAGATATACGTCGGCAGAATGGCATGGCTGTGCAAAGCAACGTACCTGTACGTTGCTTTGAATTTGCCGCCGTGCGGGCGCGCCCCTGCCGCACGCTCCGTGAGTATGCCCGGCAGACTCTATGTCCGCCGGGTGCCCGCGATCTTCTCACGGGGAGGCAGAACGGGGAAATACCTAAGTAAACAAGGCATTTCCCTGTTCTGCCTAGTGACAGGACAGTGATCTACTGCTCCCTGTCATCGGGAGCAGTGATCACTGTTGTGTCACTTGTAGCCCAGCCCCCACAGTTAAAATCGCTCCCTAGGACACACTTAACCCCTTCCTCGCACCCTAGTGGTTAACCCCTTCCCTGCCAGTGGCATTTACACAGTAATCCGTGCATTTTTATAGCACTGATCGCTGTATAAATGACAATGGTCGCAAAATAGTGTCAAAAGTGTCCGATGTGTCCACTATAATGTCGCAGTCCCAATAATAAACGCATATCGCTGCCATTACTAGTAAAAAAAATAATAATACAAATGCCATAAAACTATCTTCTGTTTTGTAGACGCTATAACTTTTGCGCAAACCAATCAATATACGCTTATTGCGTTTTTTGTTTTTTTTTAACCAAAAATATGTATAAGAATACATATTGGCCCAAACTGAGGAAAAAAATTTTTTTGAAAAAAAAAAATGTGGGATATTTATTATAGCAAAAAGTAAAAGATGTGTTTTTTTTCCAAAATTGTCGCTCTTTTCTTGTTTATAGCGCAAAAAATTAAAACCACAGAGGTGATCAAATACTACCAAAAGAAAGCTCTATTTGTGGGAAAAAAAGGACGTCAATTTGGTCTTGGTGCAACGTTGCACGACCACGCAATTGTCAGTTAAAGCGACACAGTGCCGAATCGCAAAAAGTGCTCTAGTCAGGAAGGGGGTAAATTCTGCCGGGGCTGAAGTGGTTAAAGTGATGCTAAACGCACACTGTTTAATTTACATTGTTCCTTCTATTAGGCCCCATGCACATGAGACGCTGTTAAACGCGTGTTCAGAGGCAGTTGGACACTTTTTTAAACTGCTCCTGAACACATTCAATGTTATCCTAAGTGTCCATGCACACAGTCTCGTTTATTGACGTTTTTAGGCAGTTGCGTTTAACCTCGTTTTTCCAGAAGCAAAAAAATGGGTTCAGACGCAAAAGTTTTCCACGTTTCAGACGCAAAACGCGGCTAAACGCCGCACCGGCGTTTTGCCGCATTTTCGTTTATAAGCGTTTTTAAAGGTGACATATTTTTTTTACATTAGAAATCTCAAAAATCTGGGCAAATGATGAAAAACCATTAAAAAAATATAAAAAAACTGTAATTGCTTGCATTGCACTGTAGACAATCCACAACTTGTGGCAGGTAACGTGGCAAGTGGACAATCCACAACTTGTGGCAGGTAATGTGGACAATCCACAAATTGTGGCAAGTGGACAATCCACAACTTGTGGCAGGTAACGTGGCCAGGTGACGTGGCAGGTGGACAATCCACAAATTGTGGCAGGTGGACAATCCACAACTTGTGGCAGGTGGACAATCCACAAATTGTGGCAGGTGACGTGGCAAGTGGACAATCCACAAGTTGTGGCAGGTGACGTGGCCAGGTGATGTGGCAAGTGGACAATCCACAACTTGTGCCAGGTGGACAATCCACAAATTGTGCCAGGTGATGTGGCCAGGTGACTTGGCAGGTGACGTGGCAGGTGGACAATCCACAAATTGTGGCCAGGTGATGTGGCCAGGTGGCGTGGCAGGTGGACAATCCACAACTTGTGGCAGGTAACGTGGCCAGGTGACGTGGCAGGTGGACAATCCACAAATTGTGGCAGGTGGACAATCCACAAATTGTGGCAGGTGATGTGGCAGGTGACGTGGCAAGTGGACAATCCACAACTTGTGGCCAGGTAAAGTGGCAGGTGACAATCCACAAATTGTGGCAGGTGACATGGCAGGTGGACAATCAACAAATTGTGGCCAGGTGACGTGGCAAGTGCACAATCCACAACTTGTGGCCAGGTGACGTGGCAAGTGGACAATTCACAACTTGTGGCAGGTGATGTGGCAAGTGATACGCTAAATACAAGTACACTGCTGCTCTCAGCTGCTGGTCTCCAAAAATGGCTGAAATGGTTAAATAATACTGTTTTTTGAGCTTAGGGAGGGTCTTATGATGTTTCTTAACTAAACGCCTATAGACGCAAACGCGGTAAAACGCCGCTAAAATCGCGGCAAAACTGGCATTTTTAAACGCCGGTTTTAGCCTTTAAAAACGTGTTCAGCAGAGTTTGCACTGGCGTCTCGTGTGCATCGGGCCTTACTGTATATAGATGCTGGCACTGTAATTATTTTAATTTAAAGTACATTTTTTCTAATCGATATACAGCTGTCACATGACCTAGCTCTTTCCCAGCCTGTCTGTAGGGAAACATAATAGGATGAGCTTCTAGTTCTCTGGTGCTGGCCACATGTTCAAAATAAAACCGCCTTTGGAATACAGAGTAAAAATAAATATCAAACTATTTTAAATTGTCATATGAATATATATTTGAAATTAAATATTCTTTTGTGAAAATAACATGGTGTGGGCGGTCTTCTGCTAGTCACAGACTGTCACAACCCTCCAGCCTGTCTTAGAATAAGAGGGAGATGAAGCCTCCATTAATCAAGATGTAATATCTCTTTTCCATTGTGTTTAGCTGGTTAGTGGGCATGGAGGAGAGGAGTGAGTGGGCTGTGATTTACCACTGTGTATACGCCCACATGTGTGACTCTATAGTCACATGGGCTGTTTAGATGTGATAGGGAGGAAATTCTCAGCATAGAAACACACTGAAAACTGATATGTACATCACTCTAAGACAGTTTTTTCCCTGCTGCTCCAAAAAGCATACTTAAAAGAAAAGAATGCTGGACTGCCGCACACCTGTGCAATTTCTTTATTGAAGTTCCGGATACAAAGGTGAACTACAGGTGTCAGCTTACATGTTTCACACCAAGGTCGGTTGCTTACTTATAGCTGTGCTATGATGTATCCGGCACTTGAATAAAGAAATTGCACAGGAGTGTGGCCGTCCAGCCTTCTTTTCTTCTACACTGAAAACCAAGCAGGTGCAGAGCCTGCCAATACTGCTCTGAAAAATCCCTAGCTGAATTGGGGACATAGACAGAAGGGGGAGGTAGAGAGCAGCAGGATAATCATTTTTTTTTTTTGCAGAATACAGCGAACAGATCTCATAGTGACTAGCATGTAATAGAACATTTATTGATAATTTACTATGATGTGGGATTAGTGACACTTTTTGAAGCACTGGGTATTTTTAGAACATTAAGCTCAGTTGAGCAACTTATCTGGTAAATCTTTTCAACTTTTATTTCTATTCAGGAAGTTGATAGGAGATGGTTCTAGCTTTTGGGAAGGAGTCTTTTCTCTTATCGTCCATGGACTGACACCGCTCTCATACTGTTTACGTGTGGGTATAGGTCCCTGCTCGCAGGAGAAGATCTAGGCAGAATGTTAGATGTTAGAAACATAGAAACATACATTCTAGAACAAAACGGACATAACCCTCCTACCTGCAGCTAGCAGCCTCAGTTTTTTTCTGCCTAGCAGAAGGAGAAGACGTGGCTCTCTCAGGAGCCAGTCTCCTAGAAGATTTTACTTTTAACTTTTATTCCTTTGGGAATTTTATTATTTTATTTTTGAGACCTTCAATCAACTGTCGGCTGGGCAACAGGTTGGGTACACTGGTATCCTCGTAGTCTTCCCTGTCCGACCATCGAGCGTGCTGATCCTCGCCTTGTGTGCGTGAGACTCAGTTCACGACATGCCCCATGACTCCAGGGGTGGCCGGGTGCTTTCATGCTCCCGCGGTCCTCTCAATATTGAACAGTACCTGTCTGTATCTTTCGCGGTGGACCAGGCCGACAGCTACGCAGTACTACTGTGATAGGTCTGTCTGAAACAAGCCAGTGGGTCCCTCTGGGACGGGTAAGTAGCCTCTCCTGCTGCAGGTGAGTACATGCTGGCTGTGTTTCTTTATATGGGGGGTTTCTCCCTGTCTCCCCCCTGTTATGCTGCTCTCTGCACCCTGTACTGGTGCTGTGCTGTGTGGGGGTGCTTGGGGGCCACTCTGGCCTGCCTGGGGGCGCTCATGTCTGTTTTAGTGGACCCTGGGAGCGGAGCAGTGTTCTGGTGTGTGGGTGTTGTACTTTACTGTGAGCGCCATTAGCGGTGTGAGGTGATTTTGAAAACCGCGCTAGGCTATTTTCTTGAAGCCGCGACGCTTTTATTTTCGGTTTTGGCCTCTATCGGCGCTGCTGCGGCACGAATCTCACAATCTCCTCACATCTCCTCACACTCTCCTCAGGCTTCACTCGCGCTGCAGCGCGGTTTCATACAGCGGAACTGAGCGGTCCTTACAATGGTTGGTGAGTCCTCTGGGTATCCCCTTCTCAGCTTCAGCGTAGCCAGTGGGGTGGACTGTGTTATTCACTATAATAGTGTCTAAAGTTCTCAGAGGGTGGCAGTATGGAGTCTAGTTCACCTGCTTCTCCACCCTTGTCTGAGGCAACTGGCAGTGCACCTGCGGTCCCTAGCGACTAGTCGGCAGTCCTGGAATCATCCTTGTCAGGATGGAAGCGGTGTGAGAGCGCAAGGGAGCGCCCCCTCCCCACACATTCTTTTGTAGGGGAGTGCTCTGTCTCATATATGGGCCTAGCTACTGCTGCTCAAGACCCTAGCTCTGAGGATTTTCATGTTTTTGAACAGGATATTCCCTGTGAGGAAGACCCCAGTTCTTAATAACTGACAGGGTGCTTGTAAGTGAACTCATTGATGCTGTGAGGGACACTCTCAAGCTGAATGTTGAGGCTGAGGAACCTCAGGTGGAAGCTGTCTCCTTTGGTTCCTTTAAAGCCGTTTATTCAAAAAAAGGTTTTTCCCTATGTGCCTTTTTTTTGATACATTCATTAACCAAGTCTGGTATAAGCCACAGAAGACTTTGACGGTCCCTCAGCGCCTAGCCATGAGGTACCCCTTTGAGGAGAACCTGGTTAAGAAGTGGGCTCTCCCCCCAGTGGTCGACCCCCCGGTCGCCCGTTTGAATAAGGCTACCACGCTCCCAATGGAAGGGACTCCTGCATTTAAGGATCCCACTGACAGGAGGTCAGAAGTGGTGAGTAGAACTATGTTTACCTTCTTGGGGTCTGCCTTACGCCCTATAGTGGCGGCGACACTTGTGTCTCAAGACACTCACAGGATGGGCAAAGATTTTGCACCAGACCGTACAGGAGCATAATCTCCCTCCTGAGACCATTTCCCTGGTTCACCAACTTGCGCAGGGTTTAGTCTCTGTGTGCGATGCCACTTTGGATGCGGCCCCTTTAATATCTGGAGCCTCTATCTCTGCTGTGGTGCTGCGTCGCCTTATCTGGTTGACATTATGGTCGGCCGACCTAACTTCCAAATAGCTCCTGGCTGACTTTCCCTTTAAGGGCGGTAGACTGTTTGGGGCCGCCCTGGATGACATTATTGTGGATGTCACAGGGGGTAAGAGCACTTTCCCTCCTCAGTCTGTTAAGGAAAAAGAGCCCCACCGTAGACCGGGCCCTTCCTTTCCGGCAAAGGAGTTTTTTCGTCAGTCAGAATCAACGGGTAAGCCCGCCCAGACTGAGAAAAGTGCGGCTGGGGGACATAAGCGTCCCTGGGTGCGTAAGCCTACCAAGCAAGCTCCCAAGCCGCCGCCGCATGAAGTCTTACCCCTGCCCGACTCTGGGGTGGGGGGACGTCCTTGCAGGTTCACGGTTCGGTGGACCTCCCGGATCTCCGACCAGTGGGTGTGCGAGGTGGTCACCTCAGGATACAGGATAAAGTTCCGTTCCTGGCCCCCAGACAGATTCTTTCCCTCCAATTCTCCCTCTCCTTCCTGCCCATCGGGCGGCCCTCTTAGGGGCCGTTCAGGATTGATCAGGTCCGGAGTGATTGTGCCGGTTCCGTCACAGCAGAGGCTTCAGGGTTTCTACTCAAATCTGTAGTCCCAAAAAAGGGACGGGGTTCGGCCAATCCTGGGCCTCAAGGCCTGAATGCCTTGGTGATGGTGCAAAAGTTCTGCATGGAATCCATTCGCATGGTGTTCGCTACACTCCATTAAGGGGATTTTCTGGCGTCCTTGAACATCAAGGACGCCTACTTGCATGTTCCGATCTGCGCAAGTCACCAATAGTTTCTGCGCTTGCGATCGGCGAAGTCCACTATCAATTTGTGGCTCTTCTCTTCGGCCTAGCCTCGGCACCAAAGGTGTTTACCAAGGTGCTTGCTCCGGTTCAAGCTTTGCTGAGACAGCGAGGCATTGCTATCGTGGGCTATCTGGACGATCTTCTAAGAGCAGACAATGGCTCAGAATTAGAAGTGTGACTGTCGTCAGTCAGACCCTTAGACTTCGGGTGGCTCCTGAACATTCAGAAGTCGGTCCTGGTTCCGGCTCAGCATTCGGAGTATCTCGGTCTGATCCTGGACTCCTTGGAGGTGTAGGTATTGCTAACCCTGGAGAAGTTACTGACATTTCAGTCTGCAGTGCGTGTCCTGACGTCCTGAAAATGGTCGTCAACCCGTTTTTTGCATGAGAGTCCTGGGACTCATGGGGGCCTCGTTCGAGGCTGTTCCGTATGCCCAATCACACACACGGGCATTACAGTAAGAGATCCTGTCCACTTGGGACAAATTCCCATTGTCCTTGGATCTTCAGATCCAGATGAGTCACCCACTCAGGGCGTCCCTGGCGTGGTGGTTGGGGTCCCCGGCTCTTCGGGCCGGGAAGTCGTTCCTCCACATCCAGTGGACGGTGATCATGACGGACACCAGCCTGATGGGCTGGGGTGGAGTCTGGGGAGTCCTATCAGCCCAAGGGCTTTGGACTCCGGACGAAGCCCGTTTACCGGTCAATGTTCTGGAAATACGGGCAATCAGACTGTGCCTCTCCTCGTGGTCTCGGTCGGCCGTCTACATTCGAGCGTAAACAATTGGCAGGCGGACTATCAGAGTCGCCAGACGCTGGACCAGGAAGAGTGGTCCTTACACCCGGAGGTTTTTCAAATTCTGTTCCGGCGGTGGGGCATGCTGGATGTGGACCTGAGGGCCTCTTAACTCAATTGTAAGGTGTCAGTTTGTGGCCATGTCCAGGGATCCTTGGGCGGATGCCTCAGATCCGTTGGTGGCCCCATGGGGTCATTATCACCTGATATCTGTTATCATCCGCTGCATCTGCTTCCTCGCGTGCTGCGCAGGGTTGTGGCCAAGGGGATTCTGGTGATCCTCTGCACCGGATGGGCCTCTGCGTCATTGGTACGCTGATCTGGTACGTCTCATCGCGGACGTTCCTTGGCGGTTGCCAATGAGGGAGGACCTTCTGTCTCAAGGTCCTATTTTTCATCCTGCTTTACAGTCTCTGGCTTTAAAGGCATAGCTTCTGAAAGCCAGGTGCTGAAAGTTCGAGGTCTCTTGGATTCGGTAATTTCGACCATGTTAAGGGCACGGAAGTCTTCCGCTAGAAAGATATATATCACCGTACCTGGGAAGCTTACATCGCTATGTGCGAAGAGCTGGACTAGCGTCCACGGACGTATTCCGTCCCCAGTATTCTGCGGTCCTTGCAGCATGGCGTGACCCAAATGCTTGTTTTGAGTACCATTAGGGGTCAGATTTCGGCCTTGGCCGTCTTCTTTCAGCGACCGCTAGCGGGTCATTCCTTGGTTAGCACCTTTTGTGCAGGGGGTTCGCCATGTGCTCTGTTAAACCTCCTCTCCCTCCTCGGGATTTGAATTTGGTGCTCTCGGTTCTCCAGGAACCGCACTTTGAAAAATAGCAGAGATATTCCCCTCTTGACCTTGTCTCCGAAGGTGGCCTTCTTAGTGGCCATTACTTCTGTTAGACGGGTGTCTGAGTTGGCGGCTTTGTCCTGCAAGTCGCCCTATTTGGTCATCCATAAGGATAAGGCGGTGTTGCGTCCGCGACCTTCCTTTTGCCAAAGGTGGTCTCGGCTTTTCACCTACATGTGAACATTGTCCTCACCCATCGCATCCCAGAGGGTTTGCGCTTCACACATTGGATGTGGTACGTGCTATGACTCGCTATGACTCTCTGGTCCGAAACAGGGCCAAGCGGTGTCGTCTGCCACCATTTCTAGGTGGATCAGACAGACTGTTATACAGGCCTATGCCATTAAAGGGAGGGCGCCTCCCTTTCCGGTTACGGCGCATTCCACCAGGGCAATTGGTGCTTCCTGGGCTTTCCAAAATCAAGCGTCGGTTGCACAAGTGTGCAAGGTGGCGACTTGGTCGTCCGTTCATGCCTTTTAAAAATTCTATAAGATTGATGTGGCTGCATCTTCGGATGCTTCCTTCGGCCGCAAAGTGTTGCAGGCCACTGTTAAATGTTGCAGCTCATCCATTGAGCTCTGCTGGTTTGGAGTGAAGTTTTGGTTGTTCCTTTACTATTTTGCTCCCACCCTTTTCTTATACTACTTTGGGACGTCCCACGCGTAAACAGGATGAGAGCTGTGTCAGTCCATGGACGATAAGAGCAAATAGGATTTTTGTACTCACCGTAAAATCCGTTTCTCTGACGTCCATGGACTGACACAGCACCCACCCTTCTTTTAAGGTTTGTACTGCTTGTTACAAACTGAACTGAGGCTGCTAGCTGCAGGTAGGAGGGTTATGTCCGGAGGGACCGCCCCCCTGGGCGGGGCTGTTCAGCTCTGGTTTTGTTCTAGAATGTATGTTTCTAACATCTAACATTCTGCCTAGATCTTCTCCTGCGAGCAGGGACGTATACCCACACGTAAACGGTATGAGAGCTGTGTCAGTCCATGGACATCAGAGAAACGGATTTTACGGTGAGTACAAAAATCCTATTTTTTTTTTTTTTTTTTTACGGTAGAACTGGAAACATCCCCTATTTGTAATTCTATAACTTCACAGCAGCAGAAGTATTTGTTCTTTTTAATCAGTATGCATGATTCCTACTTTGCAGTGCCACACAGTGGTAGTACATTACTGCTTGTTTATAATGCAAGCCTGAGATAGCTGATTCATTGAAAACTATGCACTCCCTTGTTTGCAGATGTGCTTTGTTCAAAATAACTTGGGCAGCTTAAAGTATAGGGGTTCATAACCACAAGGATTATGGCTTACATGTTTACATTTGTATTGGTAAAATTGGTCAGCAGCTTGTTTTTAGTGTTGTAAAGTCCTCATGTGTTGATGGTTTTTAAATTTGTGTGCATTCAAAAAAGTGGACAGTATATGTTAAAGTGATTGTAAAGTCTGTTTGGTATTTTTATAGAATAAGAATAAACATGCGCTACCTACCTGCTCTGTGCACTGATTTTGCACAGCGCAGCCCAAATCCTCATCTTCTCAGGTCCCTTTTCGGCACTGCTGGCCCCTCCCTCAACTGAGTGCCCCATCGCAAGAAGCTGGCTGGTGGCTCGGGTCTCCTGGTGGGATGTAAGACCCGGGCGTAGCTGCGGAAGGCGACGGGAGGTGGAGGGGGAGGATAGACGTCCCCTCCCTCTGCTTCTAATAACAGCCGAGCGGCTGCTTTGCCGCATTGATTGTTATTACAAGAAAGCCGACCGTCGGTACTGGGGTAGCTGCAGGCATCACCCAGGTACAACCACTTAAAGAGGAGGTCCGCCTAAAAAGAAATTATTAAAAGTCAGCAGCTACAAATACTGCGGCTGCTGACTTTTAATAATCGGACACTTACCTGTCCCAGGGTCCTGCGATGTGGGGAACAAAGCCCCGCTCGTCTCCCCCCTCCTCTCTGCGGCGCCGGCATTGTCACTGTGGGCGCCCGGCTGTGGCTTCACAGCCGGGCATGCGCGAGCCTCGCTGCGCACGTGACTGGCGGAGCAATCACCTGAGACCTGTGACGTGTCCCAGATGATTGCGGAGAGGGAGGAGGCTGGGGTGAGCTTACTTCCGCCGCCAAGGCAGTCTAGGGAGGAAGTGGGAGCTGGAACCCTCTAAAAAGAGGGTTTCTGCTTCCCCCCCCAAAAAATTACATGCCAAATGTGGCATGTCAGGGGGTCACCTTCCCCCTTTAAAGTGGAAGTTCCATTCTTGGGTGGGCTCCATTCTTGGGTGAACTCCACTTTAAGTAAAATGACGTACAGGTATGTGATTTTGCGTGAAGCAGTTAAAGTGACTTTAAACCTATTATATTGTATATATAATTTTCTTTCTCGTACATCACGGGACACAGAGCGACATAGTCATTACTAATGGGTTATATAGATACCGTCAGGTGCTGGCACTGGCAACTTCCAAAACCGGAAGTACCCTCCCCTATATAAGCCCCTCCCATCCGGGAGCACCTCAGTTTTTTGCCAGTGTCTAAGGTGTTGGCCAAGAAGAAACATGTGTTTTTCACTGAGCTTGCGTACAGGTTCTTTTGGGCCTCAGTAAGCTATTCCGGATCCGACCAAAAAAGCTTCATAGCTAAACGGTCGGTACCCGGGCCTTGCAGAGAAGAGCAAGGTTTTGCCTGTAATGCTTCTCTTAGGAGAGCTGGACCCTGGGATCCAGAGCTCTGGTCATACCCACGACCAAGATGTTTTCTGTGCAGGGTGCTATACAGGTCCAGGGGAGTGGAATCCTTGGGAACCCGGTCCCTGAAGGTTTGATTACAATGCCTGCCGTGATAGGTGAAGTTTGGGCTTTTGTGGACCAAACAAAGTCCTGCGGCGGGGAACAGGTAAGTGGGGGCCCCCAGGAACTTTGTTCTATTGGGGGACCCCCAAGCCTAATTTGTCTTTCTGTCTGTTACCTAATGGTATTCCCGCAAAATTCTGTGCATGCCTGTAACTACTAAAAAAATGTAATAATTTTTAATGGTGGTCAAGAAAAAAAAAAAAAATTTTTTTTTATATATATATATTTAATATATTAGACTGCGGTACCTGTGTTTGTCCACTAGAGGCCGCTGTGGAATGTTTTCTTGTCATGTGGACTAGCTTCTTCTCAGCAGAGCAAAGTCCAGGCAGATGGTGAGTTCTCTTATAGGAAACTGCTTCCTCTGCCATGTTGCAGTGCTCGTCCATCCCCCGGCCTGCGGCAAAGAGGGGCCCTGGCTCCTGTCCCTTGTTACCATATTTGAAATTAGCGCCGAAGGCGCACGTGCCCGCGCCTCTATATATAGAGGTGAGCCGGGAAAGGGGGCGGAGCCTGGGGGATGACGCTCTGTGCGCGCCGCAGCGCTTCTGCGCATGTGCGGGCGTCCCAGCAGTTTAAAAAAACCACAATATTGTAGTGAGCTGGCTATGAAGTACAGAGACAGAGCTGGCAACATTTAAAGGCATACAGCAAGCGGTTGATACAGGCATCCCCTAGAAAGGCACATTAGTAGACACCAACTGTGATATAGCAGCAATTGTGCTAGACTATTCTCAGTAAAAGTGGTGTATTACGGCTAGAATACCTCAGCTTTAGGCTTAGGAATATGCTGTCCAGAAGCTCCGGAACTGAATCTTCCAGGAAGCGAAGGGGGTCTCATCGGGCTCGGAGGATCTTGGGCATACTCCTGCTGCACCAGTCTCCCCTGAAGTTCAGAGGTAAGTGACCGTAGAGACCCCGCAGGGGTACTTGGTACTGTGGCTGTCCTCAGTCACCTGCTCCTGTGTATGTAACAGAGGAGGTTTTTTCCTCAGCTCTGGGAGGATTAGAGAGAGATTGTCAACATTTATCGCTGCCTCCCTGTCAGGGAAAGCACGCCCGATCTCCGTCTCCTCCTTCAGAATGCCTGTTAGCAGAGCAACAGTCCCATACAGGGATCGACCTGCCTGAAGGGGATCAGGATAAGGTTGATTCTGTTATAGAGGAATCAACAGTGGGGGAACCTTTTCTCAGCATCTCAAGCTGAAAGATTATGGGTTCAGTCTCTGACTAACATGGTCCGATCAGCATTTAAAAATGCACCTTGCGGAACCATCAACCACTACTGTATCCTCGTTGGGGTCGCTAGAAGCCCCCAGACTGTTTGTTCTTTTCCACTTCACCCTTTACTGAAAGGGCTCATTTACCAGGATTGGGAACGTCCTGAGAAAATATTTATTCCCCCAAGAGATTTCCGGTGGTCTATCCCATGGAGGATAAGTTCATCAAAAAAAAAAAAAAAAAAAAGAAAAATGGAAGGTCCCTACAATGGACGCAGCCATCTCTTGTATGTATAAATCACTGACATGTCCAGTGGATAATGTCCAAATGTTCAAGAACCCAATAGATAAAAGATTGGAGTCCTTATGAAAATCTGCTTGGTGATACAACCAGCAGTAGCAGCTATTGGGGTCTGCTAAGCAGTGAAGGATCAGTTGAAACAGGTCTTGAGGGACTTGACAGATCAGCAGGCTTTGCCCTAGCTGATCTACCTAGAGCCTTAGGCTTTGCGGTTGACGCCATAGAGGATTCAGTCCATCAGGCCTCCCACCTTACGCTGTCTATAGTACATATGCGTAGGCTCCTATGGCTCAAAAACTGGTCTGCTGAAGCTCCCTGTAAAGAATGGCTGGTTAGCGTCCCATTTCATGGTGAACGCTTATTCAGGGAAAACCTGGACAAATATATCCAGAAAATTTCCAGCGGTAAAAATACGCTCTTGCCGGTTAAAAGCAGAGTTAGAGGTCCCTCTTTAAGAGGCCTGCTTCTCCAGTCCCTGGGGCATCGGCTGTGTAACAGTTCCGACGGCCTCCTCGGTCAAATCCCGGGGGTAAAAAACAGGGACAGTAGCAGGGTAATGAGAAACCCTGGGTCAGGGGAGGTACAAAACCTCCCCCAAAGTTAAATTCATGAAGCCCCCACTCAGTCAGGTGGGGGGAGGACTCCAGTTGTTCGCAAGAGACCTGGCGGGACACGATCAAGACAGATAGGTGCTCTCCGCAGTAGGTTTGGGATACAGTTTGGAGTTAAAAGACTCTCCTCCTTCCCATTTTTGAGGTCAAACGTGCCAAGGGATCCCCGGAAGAGAGAGTCCCTCCTGTTGGCACTAGAACAACTATTGCTCCAAGGAGTAATTATGGAGGTTCCCCTGGAAGAATGAGGGTTCGGGTTTTACTCAAACCTCTTTACAGTCCCGAAGCAAACGCGGACGGGAGGCCCATATTAATTCTAAAAGGGCTATACAAATTCCTGTATATCAGGACTTTCCGATGGAGTCGATCCGATCGGTGGCCACTGCCCTACAAGGGGAGGATTGGGTAGCCACGATCGACATCAAAGATGCTTATTTGCACATTCCCATCTTTCCAGTCCACCAAAAATTTCTACGCTTTGCAGTAGAAGGGTGCCATTTTCAGTTCAGAGCCTTACCCTTTGGTTTGGCCACAGCACCACGAGTGTTTACAAAAATTCTGGCCCTTTATTGGCCAATCTAAGAACACAAGGTGTAATGATAATGGCATATCTGGATGACTTGTTGCTGATAGACCACTCAGTGAAAAAACTAGACGTGGTCGTTCACAAGACGATCAAGTATCTGGAATCTCACGGTTGGATTATCAACCGAGACAAGTCAGCCCTAAAAACCAGTCAAAAGTCTGGAATACTTGGGGCCAAGGTTGGATTCAGGCCAGAGAAAAATATTCTTGCCTCGAGGAAAGGTGTTGTCTTTGAAAGATTTGATCCACTTAGTGGGTACAAAAAAGACAGCCGTCCATACGCCTGTATATGAGGCTGCTGGGAAAAATGGTGGCATCATTCGAAGCAGTACCCTACGGTCAATTCCATTCAAGGAATTTGCAAGGGGCCATACTGTCAGCCTGGAACAAAAAAGTTCAGGCCCTAGACTTACAATGTCCTTGTCCCCTTCCGTTCGCAAGAGCCTCCGTTGGTGGTTGGTTCCCCAGAATCTGGAAAAAAGGAAATCCTTCAGTCCGATTTCTTGGAAGGTGGTCACTACAGATGCCAGCCTTATAGGCTGGGGAGCAGTACTGGAGCAATAGTCTCTCCAGGGCAGATGGTCGGATGCAGAAAAGGCCCTGCCCATCAATCTCTTAGAGATACGAGCAGCCCGGTATGCCCTAGTAGCATGGACATCCAAACTCCAAGGGTCCCCTGTCAGAATGCAATCAGACAATGCCACAGCAGTGGCATATATCAATCATCAGGGGGGCACCAGGAGTCGTGCAGCCCAGAGGGAAGTAAATTACATCCTGAAATGGGCAGAAAAATCACCCCGAGGTTTTCTGGACAATATGTCAGCGGTGGGGAACATCGGATGTAGATCTTCTAGCATCCAGATTCAACGCAAAGGGGGACAGGTTTGTCTCTCGGACAAGGGATCCCCTAGCTTGCGGCTCGGATGCCCTAGTGTTCCCTTGGGATCAGTTCAAGCTGATATATGCATTCACACCGCCACAATGGTTACCTCGATTACTCCGCAGAATCAGTGTAGAAAAGAAACCAGTGATTCCGGTGGCTCCAGCGTGGCCCCGAAGAGCGTGGTACGCGGAGATTGTAAAATTTCAGTGGGGAGTCCTTGGACTCTCCCACGTCGTCCGGCTTTCGCAAGGACCGATATACCACCCTTCCTTACCAGCCCTAGGTTTGACGGCCTGGCTATTGAAGCCCACATTCTAAAAAAGAGAGGGCTCTCTAATGCTGTGGTATCTACCATGATCAATGCCAGGAAGCCGGTATCCAGGCAGATCTACTATAGAATCTGGAAGGCGTACATCGCGTGGTGTGAGGCCAAGAAATGGCATCCACATAAGTACGTAATAGGTAGGATTCTGGACTTCCTACAGTGGGCTGTAGATAGGAAGCTTGCCTTGAGTACTATCAAGGGTCAGATTTCGGCCTTGTCAATATTTTTTCAAAGGCCCTTGGCTTCGCATTCACTAGTCAAAGCCTTTATACAAGGAGTGATGCGTATTAGTCCTCCGGTTAATATTCCCATATGTCCATGGGATCTAAACTTGGTTCTGTCGGTTCTACAGAAACAACCATTTGAACCATTACAGCATATTTTCTTGGTGCTTCTCACCAGGAAATTGATTTTTCTAGTAGCCATTTGTTCGGCTAAAAGAGTATCGGAATTAGCAGCTATGTCCTGTAAGGAGCCATATCTGGTTATCCATAAGGACAGAGTAGTGTTACGTCCTCATCCAGCCTTTCTTCCTAAGGTGGTATCGAGGTTTCATTTGAACCAAGATGTGGTTCTTCCTTCTTTTTTCCCCAAACCTACTTCGGTAGAGGAAAAGTTATTGCATTCTTTGGATGTAGTAAGAGCAGTTAAAGCTTATCTAAAAGCCACTGCTCAGATTCGCAGAACGGATACTTTGTTTATTCTGCCGGAAGGCCCCAGAAAGGGTCAGGCAGCGTCAAAATCTACTTTAGCCAAGTGGATTCGACAGGTCATTATGCAAGCTTATGGCTTGAGAAGGAGACCGCCTCCGTTCAAAGTTAGAGCGCACTCCACGAGAGCAGTTGGAACTTCATGGGCAGTGCATCACCAGGCCTCCCTGGCTCAAATCTGTAAGGCCGCAACGTGGTCTTCAGTTCACACGTTTACTAGGTTCTACCAGGTGGACGTTAGAAGTCAGGAGGATGTCGCCTTTGGGCGCAGTGTGTTGCAGGCCGCAAAAGATCCTCATGTCTGATAGCGCTCAGCTTATATATGGTGTATCCCCCCCCTCATTGGGCATTGCTTTAGGACATCCCATTAGTAATGACTATGTCGCTCTGTGTCCCGTGATGTACGAGAAAGAAAATAGGATTTTTATAACAGCTTACCTGTAAAATCCTTTTCTTAGGAGTACATCACGGGACACAGAGCTCCCGCCCCTCTTTAGGGACACTTATTGCTTTGCTACAAAACTGAGGTGCTCCCGGATGGGAGGGGCTTATATAGGGGAGGGTACTTCCGGTTTTGGAAGTTGCCAGTGCCAGCACCTGACGGTATCTATATAACCCATTAGTAATGACTATGTCGCTCTGTGTCCCGTGATGTACTCCTAAGAAAAGGATTTTACAGGTAAGCTGTTATAAAAATCCTATTGTTTTATACCAAACATGTTATACTTGCCTGCTCAGTGGCCCTATTCCTCCTTCTGGGGTCCCCAACCGGCGCTCCTGGCTCCTACTTTTAGTGTGCCACCATAGCAAGCTGTTTCCTTTTTGGTGTCACACCTGCGGGGTCAATGCCAAACTATTCTGTTTGCGTCTGTAGACACGGCTCGGCCCAGTTTCCTCATTGCAGGATTGGATTGACCGCAGAAGGCCCCAATGCCTCCAACTGCTATCAATCTGCCCTGTGAGGAGGGGGAGAGCGGAGATGATCCCTTCTCTATGGCACAGTGCTGGATTAAGATGAAGCCAAGTTAAAGTATAACTAAAAGCAAAACTTTTTTTTTCGTTTTGGATAGAGTGGAGAGGGATTAGAACACCTGTCAGTTTCTATTGCTTTCTCTGCCCCAATTAGGGAGATTATTCCTCTCTATTTGTCCTGTTTACCATTATCATTGAAAGTAAAAGAAAACCCAAAATTTTGGGTTGTCCCCAGAAAAGTAATAAAGGGGAAATCTTCCAATGAAATGTTCTTAATTTGCAGGGATTTCCACTCGCTTCCTGTTTCGCTATGGGACAGGAATTGAAGGGAAATCTCCGCAATGGGACACAGATGGTGAAATAAAAGAGGGGCTGGCGGGGGGGTAGGGGGGGCTGCACACAGAATGCATTAGGGTAAAACGCCTTCTACCTTCACAACCGCTAAGTGGTCTAACAAGCTTGCTTGGAAGAATTATAGAATAATTATGTTAATATGCAATTATCACCTAATTTCTTTTGTAGTAACCTCAAGATGTAGAGTACAGGGGTGTTATATCAAGTGCTGATAGTTTGCAAAAATACAAATTTAAAAAAATCCTGTGCATAAGAATAGCTTGGGGTGTTTAGTGATTGTCACATTTTAGGAAGTGTTTGACCTTTTGTTGCTTTTTCTAAATACCTCGTTTTTCGGTTTAGGATACAAATTAACTGGTCTAATAATGTCGAGCAGCAGCTGGTCTCCGTTACATAAGCAGGTAACATTTTGATTATTTTTATATATATATATATATATATATATATATATATATACACACATACATACATACATACATACATACATACATACATACATACATACATACATACATACATACATACGATGAGCAAAATTATAAATGCAACACACTTGTGTTTGCCCCTATTTATCATGAGCTGAACGCAAAGATCTCAAAGAATATTGCCTTAGGCTGGCCACAATAAAAGGCCACTCTAAAATGTGCAATTTTATCACACAGCACAATGCCACAGATGTCGCAAGATTTGAGGAAGCGTGCAATTGGCATGATGACTGCAGGAATATCCACCAGAGCAGTTTCCCCATGTTAATTTCTCTACCATAAGCCGTCTCCAAAGGTGTTTTCGGAGAATTTGTCAGTACGTCCAACTGGCCTCACAACCGCAGACCACTTGTAATCTCACCAGCCCAGGACCACCACATCCAGCATCTTCACCTCCAAGATTGTCTAAGGCAAGCCACCCAGACAGCTGCTGCAGCAATTGGTTTGCGTAACCAAATCATTTCTGCACAAACTGTGAGAAACCGTCTCAGGGAAGTTCATCCGCATGCTCGTCGTCCTCATCGGGGTTCTCGACCTGATTGCAGTTTGTCGTAACCGATTTGAGTGGGCAACTGCTCGCATTCAATGGCGTCTGTCACTTTGGAGTGAGTGGTTTGCTGATGTCAACTTTGTGGATCGAGTGGCCCATGGTGGCGGTGGGGTTATGGTATGGGCAGGCGCAGGGCTCGACAATCCCTGGGTGCCAGGTCACAAATGTGACTAGAATTAGCGACCTGGCGCCTGGGGCAGCACAGCTGAGGTTTCCTGTATCTCCGTGCGCCCCCCCACGATCGCGTGATCTCGTCAGGCCGCGCCGGTTGGTAATTTAGGCCGCGGCTTTGCGGCCTTCTGCAGGCCTAGGCTTCATTCTGTAATCTGGCGCCATCTTGTGGTGGCCGTTTGTATGACAAGACAACCAGCAATGCTTGCCTGTTTCACTGCCCGCCCATCTCCTTCCCTTTACTTAAGTTAACCCCCAAACATTATATATATTTTTTTTATTCTAACACCCTAGAGAATAAAATGGCGGTCGTTGCAATACTTTCTGTAACACCGTATTTGCGCAGCGGTCTTACAAGCGCACTTTTTTGAGGAAAAAAAAATACACTTTTTAAAATTAAAAAATAAGACAACAGTAAAGTTTAGCCGAATTTTCTTTTATATTGTGAAAGATAATGTTACGCTGAGTAAATCTGATACCCAACATGTCACGCTTCAAAATTGCGTCCGCTCGTGGAATGGCGACAAACTTTTACCCTTTAAAATCTCCATAGGCGACATTTAAAAAATTCTACAGTTTTGAGTTAGAGGATGTCTAGGGCTAGAATTATTGCTCTCGCTCTACCAATCGCGGCGATACCTCACATGTGTGGTTTTAAACACAGCTTTCATATGCGGGCGCTACTCACGTATGCTTTCGCTTCTGCACACATTGGTCGTTAAAAAAAAAAAACTGGCTCCTAACTTTTTTAGCTGGCTCCTAGATTCCAAGCAAATTTGTCAAGCCCTGGGCAGGCGTATGCTATGGACAATGAACACAGGTGCATTTTAAATGCACAGAGATACCATGACGAGATCCTGAGGCCCATTGTTGTGCCATTCATCCACGACCATCACCTCATGTTGCAGCATAATGCACGGCCCCATGTTGCAAGGATCTGTACACAATTCCTGGAAGCTGAAAACATCCCAGTTCTTGCATGGGCAGCATACTCACCGGACATGTCACCCATTGAGCATGTTTAGGATGCTCTGGATCGGCGTATACAGTGGCGTGTTTCAGTTCCTGCCAATATCCAGCAACTTCGCACAGCCATTGAAGAGGCATGGACCAACATTACACAGGCCTCAATCAACAACCTGATCAACTCAATGCGAAGGAGATGTGCTGCACTGCATGAAGCAAATGGTGGTCACACCAGATACTGACTGGTTTGCGGCGCTGCACCGATTTCAAAAAGTAGTTTCTGTACTTTTTTTTGCGATTTTTGGCCCGCGATTTACATTGACACCTGCACAGATTTCTCTGTAATCGCGGCCGAAATCGGGACTGACCAGCGGGAGTGAAATCGTGCGAGTTCGGCTGAACCTGGGCTGAGTGTGAACCTGGGCTTAGACAGATTTGTGAACAATATTTGAGAGAAATGGGTCTTTTGTGTACATAGAAAAAGTCGTAGATCTTTGCGTTCAGCGCATTATAAATGGGGGCAAACACAAAAGTGTTGCGTTTATGATTTTGCTCAGAGTGTGTGCGTGTGATATAGATAGAGATAAATCTAAATCTCTATCTCCAATAAGATCAAGTGGTACTCTTGGGTGTTAAAAAGTGAACACATAGTATTGGAGTTTTATTTAAATGAGACATAAGCTTGGCTTCCTCAGCACATCTTGACAAAGGGAAGGCTCAGGGATCCCTTTCCTTAGGGCTCTTGGGTGGCATTGTATAGGACAGCAGCACTTAAGCTTGGTGTTGGGCTCAGTTCCTATTTTGTATCACACTGCAGTGTTTTTTCTCCTTTTCTATGCTGTAAAATACTTGGTTGATCCTGCCTGTTCCTGTGTCCCCCTGTGTGTGCTGACTTTACGTGCCTCTGTCATCCCGCTGTTCAGAATCCCTTCCCTACCTGCCAGTTCCTAGTGTGTGTGAACCATCTCCTCCCCGCCACTTCCCTCTGGCCGCTATTACATGTGTCTGCAAAGTTAGTGATTACAATTACTGCCAGCCACTCTGTAATAACAAGATATACTGTGCAGTGCCTTTTTGGTCGTTTTTTTCATTTTATTTATCATGCAGCTAAATACCTTCTTTTACATCGCCAGTGTGCGGTCACGTGACCACCCGCCGCTCTCCCTTGCGAATATGAGGACTACATTAGGAGGGGCTGAGATTCCCCTCTGATGTCAGCTGAGAGGTCATGTGACTGGCTCCTGAGCATTAGTATCCTGGTTTTGAGCTTATGTATCTAACACTGCCAGTGTTGCTCCAATCTACTTTGGACAATTTTTACTAGTAAAGGATTTAATCTCCACTTTAGAAGCACCTTCTTGTGTCTTTACCTATTAAAAACAAGCCTTCATTCACTGTTGTAGGTATAGGTGTTTTTTTAGGCCTCATGCACACTGGCGCATGGATGGACTGGCCATAGGGACTACCGGGAGTTTCCCGGTGGGCCGATGGCTCAGTGGGCCGTTAAAAAGAAAAAAAAAAAGTTATTTTTTTGTGGGCCGTTTTTTTATGCAGTTCGGCGGCAGCGGGAGCGTGGCAGCAAACAGTGGCGGGGATTCGGGGGAGGTGGCCATCGAGGAGGGCAGTTGGATGTAAAATTCCGAGGGAGAAGAGCTCCACCCCCTCCCTGAGCACCGAAGAGGCGGACAGTAGCGAGCGCGGCCACCCCGGCGCTCCCAGAACCTTGATTCCTCCACCTCCTCTCTGCTCCAGGAACCATGCGGCCTGGGCCGGAGGGCAAGCTGAATGGGAGCCCGGAGGAAGAGAACATGCGCCGCTGTAAGGAGCAGAGCAGCGTGAGCACCCCCCGGATCAAGAGGGAGACTCGGCGCTGCCGCTGATGGCCATCAGGTACCTGGCATCCTACACAAACATGCCAGAACACTGAGACAGCGGGGAGGTGAGCAGAGGAGGGACTGCAGAAAGGGACAGTGCTATGTGGTCTGTCTCAGCCCTCCCCTCTGTCTCTCAGTCCCTCCTAATTCAGCCCCCTCTGTCTCTCAGACCCCCCACTATCTCTCAGACCCCCCCTCTGTCTCTCAGACCCCCCCTCTGTCTCTCAGACCCCCCCTCTGTCTCTCAGACCCCCCCTCTGTCTCTCAGACCCCTCCTCTGTCTCTCAGCTCTCCTCCTCTGTCTCTCAGCTCTCCTCCTCTGTCTCTCAGCTCTCCTCCTCTGTCTCTCAGCTCTCCTCCTCTGTCTCTCAGCTCTCCTCCTCTGTCTCTCAGCTCTCCTCCTCTGTCTCTCAGCTCTCCTCCTCTGTCTCTCAGCTCTCCTCCTCTCTCAGTCCCCTCTCTTTTAGCCCCTCCTCTGTCTCTCAATCCCCTCTCTTTTAGCCCCTCCTCTGTCTCTCAATCCCCTCTCTTTTAGCCCCTCCTCTGTCTCTCGGCTCTCCTCCTCTGTCTCTCGGCTCTCCTCCTCTGTCTCTCGGCTCTCCTCCTCTGTCTCTCGGCTCTCCTCCTCTGTCTCTCGGCTCTCCTCCTCTGTCTCTCGGCTCTCCTCCTCTGTCTCTCGGCTCTCCTCCTCTGTCTCTCGGCTCTCCTCCTCTGTCTCTCGGCTCTCCTCCTCTGTCTCTCGGCTCCCCTCCACTGTCTCTCGGCTCCCCTCCACTGTCTCTCGGCTCCCCTCCACTGTCTCTCGGCTCCCCTCCACTGTCTCTCGGCTCCCCTCCACTGTCTCTCGGCTCCCCTCCACTGTCTCTCGGCTCCCCTCCACTGTCTCTCGGCTCCCCTCCACTGTCTCTCGGCTCCCCTCCACTGTCTCTCGGCTCCCCTCCACTGTCTCTCGGTCCCCTCCACTGTCTCTCGGTCCCCTCCACTGTCTCTCAGACCCCTCCACTGTCTCTCAGACCCCTCCACTGTCTCTCAGACCCCTCCACTGTCTCTCAGACCCCTCCACTGTCTCTCAGACCCCTCCACTGTCTCTCAGACCCCTCCACTGTCTCTCAGACCCCTCCACTGTCTCTCAGACCCCTCCACTGTCCCCCTGTCTCTCAGTTCCCTCCCATTGTCTCTCAGTTCCCTCCCATTGTCTCTCAGTTCCCTCCCATTGTCTCTCAGTTCCCTCCCATTGTCTCTCAGTTCCCTCCCATTGTCTTTCAGCTCCCTCCTCTGTCTCTCAGCCATTTATTTCCATGGGCAGGAGCGGTGTGTACACCGCTCCTCCACCGCCCCAAAGATGCAGCTTAGAGGACTTTCACACTGGGACTGCAGCAGAGGCGTTTTTCAGGGGCTTTACAGGCGCTATTTTTAGCCCAAAAGCGCCTGAAAAACGCCTCAGTGTGTAAGGGGTCCTACACTCACCCCCTCTCTTTTACACTCGCTCCCTCTCTCTTACACTCACCCCCCTCTCTCACCCACCCCCTCTCACCCACCCCCTCTCACCCTCAACTCTCTCTCCCTCTCCCTCTCCCCCTCCCTCTCCCCCTCTCTCTCCCTCTCCCCCTCTCTCCCCCTCTCTCTCCCTCTCCCCCTCGCTCTCCCTCTCCCCCTCTCTCTCCCTCTCCCCCCCTCTCTCCCTCTCCCCCCTCTCTCTCCCTCTCCCCCCCTCTCTCTCTCTCTCTCTCTCTCTCTCTCTCTCCCTCTCTCTCCCCCTCTCTCTCATTCCCCTCTCGCTCACCCTCTCATGATATACAATAATGGATGTAGGGGCCTTTTAGTGGGCGTGATTTTTTTGGGGGTGTGGGGGGCAGCATTTTATTGAATTAAAGTGGGCCGGTCTGGATAAAGTCCAGGGCCAAATTTTGGTCCCAGTCCAGCCCTGCACTGACGTATGAATTTATACTCCAGATATGCTGGATTTTTTCTGCTACAACATACCACACTTGAGTGTTTTTTTTTTTTTTTTAAATGCCTTTAAGTCCTGCTCTTAAAATACTGATCTAAAAGCCTGATTAGCATGGTAACATAGAACTGCATTTAGATGCATTAAAAACAAAACAAAAACTATACTGCTGTAAAAGCACAGTTTTTTTTTTTTTTTTTCTTTTTCTCTCTCTTTATGCCTCTGTGCATGAGGCTTAAAAGTGATTCTAAAGGTAGTGCTCGCTCCCTAGCTGGTTCTGTGTGTCCATTGGCACACAGCACGCATCCCGGCCCCGCCCTCCACTCCCTCTTTTTGGTTGTGATTGACCGCAGCGGGAGCCAATGGCTGCAATGAGCGAGAGACTGCAGAGCCGCTACTCTCGTGCACATTGCTGAGCCGCTACTCTCGTGCACATTGCTGAGCCGCTACTCTCGTGCACATTGCTGAGCCGCTACTCTCGTGCACATTGCTGAGCCGCTACTCTCGTGCACATTGCTGAGCCGCTACTCTCGTGCACATTGCTGAGCCGCTACTCTCGTGCACATTGCTGAGCCGCTACTCTCGTGCACATTGCTGAGCCGCTACTCTCGTGCACATTGCTGAGCCGCTGCTCTCGTGCACATTGCTGAGCCGCTGCTCTCGTGCACATTGCTGAGCCGCTGCTCTCGTGCACATTGCTGAGCCGCTGCTCTCGTGCACATTGCTGAGCCGCTGCTCTCGTGCACATTGCTGAGCCGCTGCTCTTGTGCACATTGCTGGATAGAGAGCGGACTTTGGTATATAGAAGGGGTTGCTGGGGGGGGGGGGGAGCTGCTTGCAGAAGGTTGTTTTTTTTTTCCTTAATGCTTAGAGTGCCACTTTAAGGGCACAACAAAGTCACATAAATCTAAGGGCAGTTTAATACTAGCGCACTGTACTCGTAGATTTCATGTGGGTGACCCTCAGTTTCCCATAGTTTATATTGTGCTTTCAGAAAACACTACAAAAACACAAGATCTAATGGTGGTCTATGTGAAACCCTAGGTAAACTGCATGAAAACCGCTGGTGCAGCGGACCTGATCGGACCCTTCGTTCTTCTCTATGGAGCGGCAGATGTAAATGGACTTGTGTCCGTTTACACCCGCTACATTCAACTCTGTCTGGCAAAAACAAACGAAAGGGGATCCGTTACCCTCCTAACCAGATCAGATCCCAGTCGGATGTAAACGTACAGCTGGGCCGTTTACATCCGACTGCCCATAGAGCAGAGTGGGCTGTGTCCCATCTGCATAAACTGGGTGGGCACTGACCTGTCATCCGCCCTGCCCCACTCAGCTCGGCAGGGGATCAGCAGACAGATCCCCCGAGTTAAGTGGATTCTGGCCTGTGTGAAAGTGGCCTTTTGTTGTATTTGAGAATTTCCTAACAGTAGAAGCAAATGTAAAAGCAATGAGGGCTTGTTTTATCCATCTCCGTACCAGCTAGTGTCATTTCCAAGCCATTTTTCAGCTTTCAGAACTGATACTTGAATTGAAAATTATAAGTTTACATACCCTGGCAGAATTGTATTTCTTGGGCATTTTTCAGAGAATATGAATGCTAACACAAAAACATTTCTTTCACTCATGGTTAATGTTAATATTACTCTTTTTAAATCCTAATGGCAACAGAAACTACCCAAACTGATCAAAAGTTTACATACCCTGGTGATTTTGGCCTGATAACTTGCACACAAGTTGACACAAAGGGGCTTGAATGGCTATTAAAGGTAACCATCCTCACCTGTGATCTGTTTGCTTGTAATTTGTGTGTGTGTGTAAAAAGTCAATGAGTTTCTGGACTCCTGACAGACCCTTGCATCTTTCATTAAGTACTGCACTGACGTTTCTGGATTCTTAGTGATGGGGAAAGCAACAGAATTGTCAAAGGATCTGCGGAAAAAGGTAGTTTTACTGTATAAAACGGTAAAGGGATATAAAAATATATCCAAGGAATTGAGAATGCCCATCAGCAGTGTTCAAACTCTAATCAAGAAGTAGAAAATTAGGGGTTCTGCTGAAACCAAACCACAGTCAGGTAGACCAACTAAAATTTCAGCCACAATTGCCAGGAAAATTGTTCGGGATGCAAAGAAAAAAAGCACAAATAACTTCAGGTGAAATACAGGACTCTCTAAAAACTTGTGGTGTGGCTAATGCACACTAAGGAGGCACTTGAAGAAAAATGGGCTGCATGGTCGAGTCGCCAGAAGAAATCCATTACTACGCAAATGCCACAAAGATCCCCGCTTACAATACAGCACAGAGATAATCCTCCTTCTGGCCTTCTGGCACAAAGCCATTTGGAGTGATGAGACCAAAATTTAGCTTTTTGGCCACAACCATAAACGCTACATTTGGAGAGGAGTCAACAAAAGGCCTATGATGAAAGGTACACCATTCCTACTGTGAAACACGGAGGTGGATTGCTGATGTGTTAGCCACAAAGGCACAGAAAATTTGATCAAAATGTATGGCAAGGTGAATGCAGTATGTTATCAAAAAATACTGTAGGAACATTTGCATTCATCAGCCAGGAAGCTGCGCATGGGGCGTACTTGGACATTCCAGCATAACAATGATCCTAAACACAAGGCCAAGTCGACCTGTCATTGGCTACAGCAGAATAAAGTGAACGTTCTGGAGTGGCCATCTTAGTTTCCTGATCTCAATATCATTTGAGCCACTCTGGGGAGATCTCAAACGTGCAGTTCATGCAAGACAACCCAAGTATTTACAGGAACTGGAGGCTTTTTGCCAAGAGGAATGGGCAGCTTTTCTAGCTGAGAATATAAAGAGCCTGATCCACAAATACCGCAAAAGACTTTCAGCTGTCATTGATGTTAAAGTGGTTGTAAAGCCTTTACAACCACTTTATGCTACAGGTAAGCCTATAATGAGGCTTACCTGTAGCTACTCAGGATATCTCCTAAACCTGCACGGTTTGGGAGATATCCCCTGTCCCCTGCATGTGCCGATGTCATTGGCACATGCAAACTGAAGCAATGGCACGTATGTGCCATTGCTTCAGTCTGTGTGTCGTTACTGGTGGCTCCCGCGCGCATGCACGGGAGTGACGTCATTGCGGCTCCGGCCAATCACAGCGCCGGAGCCGCGATACCCGGAAGTAACCCCCGGGAGAGATGTCGCATGCCGGAGGGGGTATGATGACTGCTGCGGGGGCTTCGATCTAAGGTAAGTAATTTATAATGAGCTAGTATGCTATGCATACTAGCTCATTGTGCCTTTGTCTTGCAGGGTTTACAACCACTTTAAAGGGGGCAATACACGGCATTAACAACTGGGGTATGTAAACTTTTGATCTGGGTAATTTGGGTAGTTTCTGTTGCCATTAGGATTTAAAAAGAGTATGCACAGTTGATTGATCATACATGGCTTCAGCCAAATACTAACCATGAGTGAAAGAAAAGTTTTTTTGTTATTCATATTCTCTGAAAAATGGCCAAGAAATCATAAATTCTGCCAGGGTAAACTTGTGAGCACAACTGTGTGTGTATAATTGCGTGTGTGTGTATGTGTATATACACACACACACGTGAGTACACCCCTCAAATTTTTGTAAATATTTTATTATATCTTTATTTACACTTTGCTACAATGTAAAGTAGTGAGTGTACAGCTTGTATAACAGTGTACATTTTCTGTCCCCTCAAAATAACTCAACACGCAGCCATTAATGTCTAAACCGCTGGCAACAAAAATGTATACACCCCTAAATAAAAATGTCCAAATTGGGCCCAAAGCATCAATATTTTGTGTGGCCTCCATTATTTTCCAGCACTACCTTAACCCTCTTGGGCATGGAGTTCACCAGAGCGTCACAGGTTGCCACTCGGGTCCTCTTCCACTCCTCCATGACGACAACACAGAGCTGGTGGATGTTAGAGACTTTGCGCTCCTCTTCCTTCTGTTTGAGGATACCCCACAGATGCTCAATAGGGTTTAGGTCCGGAGACATGCTTGGCCAGTCCATCACCTATACCCTCAGCTTCTTTAGCAAGGCAGTGGTCATCTTGGAGGTGTGTTTGGGGTCGTTATTATGTTGTAATACCGCCCTGCGGCCCAGTCTCCGAAGGGAGAGGATCATGATCTGCTTTGGTATGTCACAGTACATGTTGGCATTCATGGTTCCCTCAATGAACTGTAGCTCCCCAATCCCACCACCATGCTTGACTGTAGGCAAGACACACTTGTCTTTGTACTTCTCACCTGGTTGCCGACACATGCTTGACACCATCTGAACCAAATAAGTTTATCTTCGTCTCATCAGACCACGGGGCATGGTTCCAGTAATGTTTGCGGCCTTTCTTGTGCATTATCTTCAGAAGAGGTTTCCTTCTGGGACGACAGCCACGTAGAACAATTTCATGCAGTGTGCAGTGTGGTTTAGAGTCTTAGTGTGTTACCCCAACATTTCATATTTTTTGTGTGTGTCTGTGTTACCATGTATTTGTATTAAAAAGTTTACTGTTCTCTTTGCATTGCTTCCTTTTATGAGTAACACCTGGTGTTCCTGCCTGTCCCTATGATTTTCTTTTTCAAACTGACCATGCCAGGCATGGAAGCACATCCATCCCAGTGTAGTCAGTTTGGATCTTTACATTCTACTTGGGAGCACAGCCTGCTTGTACTCCAGAGCATCATCCTAAAATCTTTATCCATGTATTTTACAAAATGCTGCCAAAACAAGTCACAGTGAATATACTTAAAAATAGTATACAAAATGAATGCAATGGTTGTGGAAGTGGTGTCATTTTATGATATGAAAATAGTTGCTAGCCATTGCAAAGTATTTAAAATTCAAGTTTTTTTCTTTAAAAAAAAAAAATTCTACAAACATATGTAAAATTTATAAAGTGTTCCGTAGTTATGCAGGTCTCAGATTTTTTTTCAGAGATCTCAGGATTACTATAGTTTGTCACCCTGCTGTTCAGGGGCACCAGTAAACTTGTTTTAAATGGGAAGCGTCTGTTCTTTCTTGAAACCTCTAACACCAGAACAGATGGATGAAGCATGTAAGGTATTACCTCTGAGGTGGTAACAGTGAAGCCACTCATTAACACTGAATTTACCACTTCGTTAGCAACATTGCTTCCTGTTGAGAAACGCTAATATATAATCTCAAATGGAGTAAGCATACATTTGTCTACCTCTAGCTTGTAATCAGTGGCAACATAGACTTGATCGTTACCAGTTTACAGAAATTTCAAAATAATTTTGTTTAATCTTTTTGGCCAATGTAGTAACTTTTCTATAAACCTTTTGCCTACTCTGTCTTAAACCTTGTTCTAATGTGACCCATTTATAGCTTTGTAGGCCCTGCTTGATGCTTCTTTAGCACCATTTTGGGGTGCTAAAATTGTTTAATTATGCCCCCGGTAAACTTCTGCAAGTCTTGAATCATTCAAGGGGACTTGAAATTAGTATGTGCATTTAGTATGTTTAATTAAGGCTAAATTGTAAATATATTTAGGCAGGGCTTCACTGTGATTAAGTATTTTTAATGACACGGATTACCAGAGAAAAATCTCAAGCCTGTTTCAGCATGTCATTTGTATCTTCCATTGAAGTGGCAAGTTTAGTATTTATTTTATAGTTTATTTTAGTATGTATTTTATTAATATATTTGGAAGAAGGACTTTCATTTTTTATTAAGTTTTGTAAGGAAATATGCAGGCTTTTAATGGCAATTGCCTGGCTGTCATACTGATCACCGCACTTCCATCCCAATTTAACAGAGAACAAGTATGCTGCCAGTAAATTCAGAACCTATGCTTTGTATACTTGTTCTGTCTTGGTGGTTGCAATGGCAGTCTGTGTTTTCCTGTGTAACAGGCTTCCTCTGATTCTGCAATGACATCCTAGATGGACTTAAGCTGGGTACACACGATCATAATATCATACAAAAAAAAAGTTGCTTTTGAAGTAGGGATGCACCGAATGGGTTTTTTGGTGCCGATACCGAAAATGAAAAATACAAGATCCCAAAAACCGGTACCGAAACCGCACCATAACCGAAAGTGACTTGGACATGGTACAGGAGGTGGTCAGAGACTGGGGACGGTACAGGAGCTGGCCAGAGACTGTTGACACGGTACAGGAGATGGCCAGAGACTGTTGACACGGTACAGGAGATGGCCAGAGACTGTGGACACGGTACAGGAGATGGTCAGAGACTGGGGACATAATACAAGAGATCAATGCAGCCTCACCTGTGTCCGTCATGCAGCTTGCCAGTGTCCGTCATGCAGCTTGCCAGTGTCCGTCATGCAGCTTGCCAGTGCCCGTCATGCAGCTTGCCAGTTCCCTCCCTCCTTGCGGCGATCTCTGTGTGTCACGGAGCTTAACTACACAGGCCGCAGTAACAATGTCCCGCCTCCTGTGACAGGTCACACTGATTCAATGTCCCACCATTGGATCAGTGTGCCGTCTGTCACAGGAGGCGGGATATTGTTACTGCGGCCTGTGTAGTTAAGCTCCATGACACACCAAGATTGCTGCGGGGAGAAGAGGAGAGAACTGTGGCGCGCATCGGCCAGAAAGACCCCCCCGTAATGGGCGGCGCCAGGGGTGGGGCCCCGCCCCATTTCCGGCTCAATTATCGGCAAGAATTCCTTTTCGGCAAATTGCCGAAAAGGCAATTTTTGGCCGAAATTTCGGTGCATCGCTATTTTGAAGCGATCGTACGATAATCTGATCAATAGTACACAGCTTTTGTTGGAAATTTTTCTCGTCCGATTTTTGTTTAATAGTTAGTTTGCATATGAAAATACATTACCTCACCTCCTGAATTTTTATTCTGTCGTACGAGATTTTTCAAACTTAGTTATTGTAAAGGATCAATTGTTTTTAAAAAAAAAATAACAAACACGTCATACTTACCTCCACTGTGCAGCTCGTTTTGCACAGAGTGGCCCCCGATCCACCTGTTCGGGGGTCCCTCTGCGGCTCTCGCTGCTCCTCCCCACATTGGATAACCCCCTGGGAGAAGCGCTCTCCCGAGGGGGTTACCTTGCAGCCGCCGAATGTATGACTCGGCCCCGGCGCCCGCATCATTGGAATTGATTGACAGCAGCGGGAGCCAATGGCTGGAGCTGCTATCTATCCAATCGGGACAAGGGACACCAGCCATAGCTGGTGTGCTCGTCCCGAGGAGAAGAAAACCAGGCTCAGGTAAGTAAAACGGGGCTGCTGGGGGGGGGGGGGGGCTGGTGACTGCAAGAGGTTTTATCACCTTAATGCATATGATGCATCAAGTTGAAAAAACATGAGGGTCTCCTCTCCCTGACAGGACATGGATCTGTGTGTTTACACACACAGATCCACGGTCCTGCTCGGTTACTGGGCCATCGCGGCCCAGTGACGCGGCAGCGTGCGCGCCCCCTAGTGGGTTTTAAAGGCGCGACGTCCTATGACGTAAGCCCAGGATAACAGTGTCTTCCTGCCTCCGTCAATTGACGGCGGCCGGTTGACACTGGTTAAAGTAACCTATTTGTTTTCGATTTGGAGACTAGCATGCAAAAAAAAAAAAAAAAAAAAAACGGGTGATCATTCATCCGATAATCTCATTGTGTGTACTCTGCTTGAAGTAGAGAAAGGATCAGTTATTTCTTGCCTTGAGCAAGATAATAAACTTAATGACAGCTTTATGTCAATGGTTTATGTGAAGGCGTTTAATGGAATAAGGCCTCATGCACACTGGAGTTTTTTTACAGCTGCTCCTATGGGCGTCTGGCATTTTTTCCCTTTCCCACTGCTAGTGCGTCCCCGAGCAGCGCAGTTTGGGCAGAAAAAAATGCTTGCCTCTACTAAAAGCTACTAGGCACGTTTAGTACTTGAGCTTTAATACATTTTAATTGCCACAATAAATAAGGGGGGGGGGTGTATTCTGTAGATTTTGCATGCTTTCTTACCTAGGGTGACAACATGGGTCTTTCATAGATGCGGTGAGTGTTTCCACCCTAGGAAAGGAAATGTGATGCTGACAGGATCACCAGGTGACAAGAATAAAAAAAGCAATTCAGTCATCACATCTAAGGATTGGTAAGCTTAAACGGTTGTAAAGGTCCGTGTTTTTTCACCTTAATGCATCCTATGCATTAAGGTGAAAAAACACTTGGCAATGACGGCCAGCCCCCCCCCCGTTTACTTACCTGAGCCCGTTCACCTGCTGTGCACGTCCCCTGGTGTCATCTTCTCCACGGAGTCTGGCCGTTGATTTAATAGATAGGATAGATTGATAGCAGCGCAGCCATTGGCTCACGCTGCTGTCAATCACATCCAAAAACTTGGCCGCCGGGAGGCGGGACCGAGTCATACACTCTGTGTCTATGGACGCAGCGTGTATGACAGGGAGCGCGCCCGCAAGCTAACCCCCTCAGGATAGAGCTTCCCAGTGGGGGGTTAGCTATTGCGGGAAGGAGCCGAGACAGCCGAACCCATACAACCCCTTTAAATATATTTCATTTTTGTTGGTGTTTAGATGCACTTTAAGTTAGAAATATAGCAAGGCTTGAGGCTATAGACCACGGGTCGGCAACCTCGGCAATCCAGCTGTGGTAAAACTGCAAATCCCATCATGCCTCTACCTCTAGGAGTCATGCCTGTGATTGTCAGGGTCTTGCAATGTCTCATGGCACTCTTCTGCCGATGCGCGTGCCTGGCGGCCGCGATGTCCGCCAGGTACCCGCGATCGGCAGTTACAGAGCCAGTGACGTTGATCTCTGTGTGTAAACACAGAGATCCACGTCCTGTCAGGGATAGGAGACCGATGGTGTGTCCCTTGTACATAGGGACACCGATCGGTCACCTCCCCCAGTCAGTCCCCCCACAGTAAGAATCACTCCCAGGGAACACATTTAACCCCTTGATCGCCCCTTAGTGTTAACCCCTTCCCTGCCAGTCACATTTATACAGTAATCAGTGCATATTTATAGCACTGTTCGCTGTATAAATATGAATGGTCCCAAAAAAGTGTCCGATGTGTCCGCCGTAATATCGCAATCCTGACAAAAATTGCAGATAAACGCTATTACCAGTAAAAAAAAAAAAATCATAAAACTATCCCCTTTTTTGTAGGCGCTATAACTTTTGCGCAAACCAAATCACTATACGCTTATTGAGATTTTTTTTTTACCAAAAATATGTAGAATACATATTGGCCTAAACTGAGAAAATAAATATTTCTCTTACCGTCCATGGACTGACACTTGACAAGTGGGTTTATGTCCCTGCTCATAGGAGAAGACTAGGCAGAACGTTAGATGTTACAACGTACATTCCAAAACCAGAGCTGAACCGCCCCGCCCAGGGGGCGGTCCCTCCGGACATAACCCTCCTACCTGCACCCAGCAGCCTCAGTTTTTTTCTGCCTAGCAGAGGAGAGGACATGGCTCTCTTCGGAGCCAGTCTCCTGAAGATATTTTTTATTCCTTTTGGAATTTTATTTTTGAGATCTTCTATCAACTGTCCACGGGGCAACAGGTTGGGTACAAGATATCCTCGTAGTCTTCCCTGTCCGACCATCGAGCGTGCTGATCCTCGCTCTGCGTGAGACTCGGTTCACGACATGCCCCACGACTCCAGGGGTGGCCGGTGGGCTTTTATGCTCTGCGGTCCGCATAAGGTTGAACAGTTCTGCTGTATCTTTCGCGGCGCACCGGGCCGACAGCTACTCAGTACCGAACTGTGATAGGTCTGTCAGGAACACACCAGTGGGTCCTTCTGGGACGGGTAAGTAGTATCTCCTGCCTACGCAGGTGAGTACATGCTGTGTGTTCCTCTGTATGGGGGATTTTCCCTGTCTCCCCCTTGTTTGTTGCTCTCTGGCGCTGTGCTGTCTGGGGGTCACTCTGTCCGGGGGGGGGGGGGGGGGCTCATGGGTGTCCGCATGGAGCTAGGGGATGTTTTTTCTGTGTTTTGGGCCTGTGCGCCTTTAGGCGCCATTTTTTTTATATGCTTCCATTGGGCGCATGGCAGCCATCTTGCCGTTGATTGCTATGGCGCAGTTACAATGCGGCGGCCATTTTCTTGGAGCCGCGCGCGCCTTTTATACTGTTTGGCCTCTATCGCTGCTGAAACGGCGCGATTCTCCTCACTGCTCACTCGCACTGTACAGCACCGCACAGGCAGCGGAACCGAGCGGTCCTGACCGCGTTGGTGAGTCCCCTGGGTAACCCCCACAGTCAGCGCAGCCAGAGGGTGGGCTTTTTCTTTTTAATTGTCAGAGTCTCAGAGAATGGCGAGTTATGGAGTCTGGTTCACCTGCTTCCCCATTCATGTCAGAGGCAACAGGCATTGCACCTGCGGTCCCCAAGGACCACTTGTCAGCAGTCCTGGAATAATTTCTTGTCAGGATGGAAGCGGTGTGCGAGCGCAAGGGAGCTATAAAGCGCCCTCACAATCTCCACTAGAGGAGTGCTCTGATTCAGATATGGGCCTAGCTGCCGCTCAGGACCCTAGCTCTGAATTTTTTGATGTTTTTGAACAGGACATTCCTTGTGAGGAAGACTCCTGCTCTGAGTCAGTACATGACAGGGCGCTTGTAAGTGAACTCATTGATGCTGTGAGGGACACTCAAGCTAAATGCTGTGGCTGAGGAACCTCAGGTGGAGGCTGTCTCCTTTTTGGTTCTTTTAAAGCCAAGCCTTCTAAAAAAAGTTTTTCCTTGCATGCTTTTCTTTGACATGTTTGGGAAAAGCCGCAGAAGACTTTTGCGCTCCCACGGCGTCTGTCTATTAGGTACCCCTTTGATGAGGCCCTGATTAAAAAATGGGCCTCTCCTCTGGTGGTCGACCCCACCTCCCCCCCGGTCACCCGTTTGAATAAAGCCACAACTCTCCCGATGGAGGGGACTCCTGCCTTTAAGGACCCCACTGACAGGAGGTCAGAAGTGGTGAGCAGAGCCATGTTTGCCTTGCTTGGATTCGCCTTACGTCCTATAGTAGCGGCGACCCTAGTGTCTCAGACACTTACGGAATGGGCAAAGATTTTGCACCAGACTGTGCAGGAGCATAATCTTCCTCCAGAAACCATTGCACTGGCCCACAAACTGGTGCAGGGCCTAGTGTATGTGTGCGATGCCACTTTGGACGCTGCACCCTTAATTTCTAGGGTCTCAGTGTCTGCGGTGGTGTTGCGTCGTCTTATCTGGTTGAAATGCTGGTCTGCTGACCTGGCCTCTAAGAAGCTCCTGACTGATTTGCCCTTTAAGGGCGGTAGGCTGTTTGGTGCAGCCCTGGATGACATTATTAAGGATGTCACGGGGGGGTAAGAGCACCCTCCTTTCTCAGACTGCTAAAGGTAAGGAGCCCCGCCGTAAGCCGGGCCCCTCCTTTCCTGCACAAAAGTTTTTTACGTCACTCAGAGTCCACGGGTAAGCCCTCCTAAACTGACAAGAGTGCGGCTGGTGGACAGAAGTGTCCCTGGGTGCGTAAGCCGAACAAGCCGGCTCCAAGCCTGCCACCGCATGAAGTCTTGCCCCCACCCGACTCTGGGGTGGGGGAACGACTTCGCAGGTTCACGGATCGATGGACCTCCCGGATCTCCGACCGGTGGGCGTGCAAGTTGGTCACCTCGGGGTACAGGACAGAGTTCTGTTCCTGGCCTCCAAACAGATTCTTTCCCTCAAATCTCCCTCTCCTTCCAGCGCGTCGGGCGGCCCTCTTGGGGGCAGTGCAGGACTTGCTCAGGTACGGAGTAATTGTGCCGGTACCGTCACAGGAGAGGTTTCAGGGATTTTATTCTAATCTGTTTGTGGTCCCAAAGAAGGACAGAGTCCGTCCAATCCTGGACCTCAAGGCCTTGAATGCCTTTGTGAAGGTTCAAAAATCCTGCATGGAATCCATTTGCACTGGGATTGCTACGCTCCATCCTGGGGACTTTCTGGCGTCCTTGGACATCAAGGACGCCTACTTGCATGTCCCAATCTGCACGAGTCACCAGAAGTTTCTGCGCTTTGCGATTGGCGAAGTCCACAATCAATTTGTGGCCCTTCCCTTCGGCGTAGCGTCGGCACCGCTGGTTTTCACCAAGGTGCTTGCCCCGATTCTGGCTTTGCTGAGACAGCGAGGCATTGCTATCGTGGGCTATCTGGACGATCTTCTTCTGAAAGCAGACTCTGGCTCAGTATTAGAAGAAAATGTGACGATAGTCAGTCAGACCCTCCGGGACTTTGGTTGGCTACTGAACACTCAGAAGTCGGTCCTGGTTCCGACTTAGCGTCTGGAGTATCTAGGTTTGATCCTGGACTCCTCGGAAGCAAAGGGATTCCTTCCCTTGGAGAAGTTACAGACTCTTCAATCTGCGGGTTCGGGTTCTGATGTCCCGAAAATGGTCGTCGATCCGTTTCTGCATGAGGGTCCTGGGACTCATGGTGGCCTCTTTCGAGGCCGTTCCGTATGCCCAATCACACACTCTGGCCTTACAGAAGGAGATCCTGTCCACCTGGGACAAGTCCCCGTTATCACTGGATCGTCAGATCCAGGTGAGTCACCCGGTCAGGGCATCCCTGACGTGGTGGTTGAGATCCCCGGCTCTTCGGTCCGGGAAGTCGTTCCTTCCTATCCAGTGGACGGGGATCACGACGGACGCCAGTCTTATGGGCTGGGGTGGAGTTTGGGGAGTCCTATCAACCCAGGGGCTTTGGACTCTGGACGAATCCCGTCTGCCGTCTCCGGGCAATCAGACTGTTCCTCTCCTCGTGGTTGGAGAGGCTACAGGGACGCTCGGTCGGAATCCAGTTGGACAACGCCACGGCGGTGGCTTATGTCAACCATCAGGGGGAAACGCGGAGCTCATCTGCGGCGTCCGAGGTCGCCCACATCCTAAGATGGGCGGAAAGAAGCGTGCCGCCTCTGTCGGCCGTTTATATTCCGGGAATAGACAACTGGCTGGCGGACTATCTGAGCCGCCAGACGTTGGACCAGGGAGAATGGTCCTTGCATCCGGAGGTGTTTCAACTCCTTTGCCAGCGGTGGGGCACGCTGGATGTGGAGCTGTTGGCCTCTCGACTCAATCGCAAGGTGTCAAGGTTTATGGCCAGGTCCAGGGACCCCTGGGCAGATGCCTCAGACGCGTTGGTGGCCCCCAGTGGGGTCATTTTCTTTCTCGTACATCTCGGGACACAGAGCGACATAGTCATTACTATGTGGGTTATATAGATACCTTCAGGTGCTGGCACTGGCAACTTCCAAAACCGGAAGTACCCTCCCCTATATAAGCCCCTCCCATCTGGGAGTACCTCAGTTTTTTGCCAGTGTCTAAGGTGTTGGCCAAGAAGTAACGTGTTTTTCACTGAGCTTGCGTACAGGTTATTTTGGGCCTCAGTAAGCTATTCCGGATCCGACCAAAAAAGCTTCATAGCTAAACGGTCGGTACCCGGGCCTTGCAAAGAGAAGAGCAAGGTTTTGCCTGTAATGCCTCTCTTAGGAGGGCTGGACCCTGGGATCCAGAGCTCTGGTCATACCCACGACCAAGATGTTTTCTGTGCAGGGTGCTATACAGGTCCAGGGGAGTGGAATCCTTGGGAACCCGGTCCCTGAAGGTTTAATTACAATGCCTGCCGTGATAGGTGAAGTTTGGGCTTCTGTGGACCAAACAGAGTCCTGCGGCGAGGAAAAGGTAAGTGGGGGCCCTCAGGAACTTGGTTCTATTGGGGGACCCCCAAGCCTATTTTGTCTTTCTGCCTGTTACCTAAGGTATTCCCGCTAATATTCTGTGCATGCCTGTTACTACTGAGAAAATGTAAAAATTTTAATAGTAGGCAAGAAAAAAAAAAAAAAGAAATGTAAGACCGCGGTACCTGTGTTAGACACTAGAGGCCGCTATGGTTCTTTTTCTTGTAATGTGGATTTTTTTCTTCCAAAATTAAATCCAGGCAGTTGGTAAGTTCTCTGCTGGGAAGCTGTCTCCTCTGCCCTGTTGCTGCGCTCATCCATCCCCGGGCCCTGCGGCAGGGACCCTGGCTCCCATCTAGCTCCTTATTTTTTTCAAAAAAGAGCGCCGAAGGCGCACGTGCACGCGCCTCTATATATAGAGACGATCTGGAAAAAGGGGCAGAGCGGGTGGATGACGCTCGGTGTGCGCCGCGGCGCTACTGCGCATGTGCGGGCGTCCAGCGTGTTTAAAGCACAATCACAGCTGGCTATTGAAGTGCACAGACAGAGCTAGCAACAGTAAAAAGGCACACAGAGGCAGTTGATGCAGGCATCCCCTAGAAAGGCACTTTAGTAGACACCAACTGTTATATAGCAGCAATTGTGCTAGACTATTCTCAGTAAAAGTGGTGTATTACGGCTGGAATACCTCAGCTTTGGGCTTAGGAATATGCCGTCCAGAAGCTCCGGAACTGAATCTTCCAGGAAGCGAAGGGGGTCTCATCGGGCTCTGAGGATCTTGGGCATGCTTCTGCTGCACCAGTCTCCCCTGAAAATTCAGAGGTAAGTGACCGTAGAGACCCCGCAGGGGTACTTGGTACTGTGGCTGTCCTCAGTTCACCTGCTCCTGTGTATGTAACAGAGGAGGTTTTTTCCTCAGCTCTGGGAGGATTAGAGAGAGATTGTCAACATTGATCGCTGCCTCCCTGTCAGGGAAAGCACGCCCGATCTCCGTCTCCTCCTTCAGAGTGCCTGTTAGCAGAGCAACAGTCCCATACAGGGATCGACCTGCCTGAAGGGGATCAGGATGAGGTTGATTCTGTTATAGAGGAATCGACAGTGGAGGAACTTTTCTCAGCATCTCAAGCTGAAAGATTATGGGTTCAGTCTCTGACTAACATGGTCCGATCAGCATTTAAAATGCACCTTGCGGAACCATCAACCACTACTGTCTCCTCGTTGGGGTCGCTAGAAGCCCCCAGACTGTCTGTTCTTTTCCACTTCACCCTTTACTGGAAGGGCTCATTTACCAGGATTGGGAACATCCTGAGAAAATATTTACTCCCCCCAAGAGATTTCCGTTGGTCTATCCCATGGAGGATAAGTTCATCAAAAAATGGAAGGTCCCTACAGTGGACGCAGCCATCTCTTGTGTGTATAAATCACTGACATGTCCAGTGGATAATGTCCAAATGTTCAAGAACCCAATAGATAAAAAATTGGAGTCCTTATGAAAATCTGCTTTTTTCTACAGCAAGCTTGGTGACACAACCAGCAGTGGGGTCTGCTAAGCAGTGAAGGATCAGTTGAAACAGGTCTTAAGGGACTTGCCAGATCAGCAGGCCCTTGCCCTAGCTGATCTACCTAGAGCCTTATGCTTTGCGGTTGACACCATAAAGGATTCAATCCATCAGGCCTCCCGCCTTACGCTGTCTGTAGTACATATACGTAGGCTTCTATGGCTCAAAAACTGGTCTGCTGAAGCTCCCTGTAAAAAATGGCTGGTTAGCGTCCCATTTTCATGGTGAACGCTTATTCAGGGAAGACCTGGACAAATATATCCAGAAAATTTCCAGCGGTAAAAATACACTCTTGCCGGTTAAAAACAGAGTTAGAGAAACCCTGGGTCAGGAGAGGTACAAAACCTCCCCCAAAGTTAAATTCATTGAAGGGTTGCCCCCACTCAGTCGGGTGGGGGGAAGACTCCAGTTGTTCGCAGAGACCTGGCGGGACACGATCAGAACAGATAGGTGCTCTCCGCAGTATGTTTGGGATACATATTGGAGTTAAAAGACTCTCCTCCTTCCCATTTTTTGAGGTCAAACGTGCCAAGGGATCCCCGGAAGAGAGAGTCCCTCCTGTTGGTACTAGAACAACTATTGCTCCAAGGAGTAATTATGGAGGTTCCCCTGGAAGAATGGGGGTTCGGGTTTTACTCAAACCTCTTTACAGTCCCGAAGCAAACGGGGACGTGAGGCCCATATTAATTCTAAAGGGGCTAAACAAATTCCTGTATATCAGGACTTTCCGGATGGAGTCGATCCGATCGGTGGCCACTGCCCTACAAGGGGAGGAATGGTTAGCCGCGATCGACATCAAAGATGCTTATTTGCACATTCCCATCTTTCCAGTCCACCAAAAATTTCTACGCTTTGCAGTAGAAGGGCGCCATTTTCAGTTCAGAGCCTTACCCTTCGGTCTGGCCACAGCACCACGAGTGTTTACAAGAATTCTGGCCCTTTATTGGCCAATCTAAGAACACAAGGTGTAATGATAATGGCATATCTAGATGACTTGTTGCTGATAGACCACTCAGTGAAAAAACTAGAAGTGGTCGTTCACAAGACAATCAAGTATCTAGAATCTCACGGTTGGATTATCAACCGAGCCAAGTCAGCCCTAAAACCAGTCAAAAGTCTGGAATACTTGGGGCTAAGGCTGGATTCAGGCCAGAGAAAAATATTCTTGCCTCGAGAAAAGGTGTTGTCTTTGAGAGATTTGATCCACCTAGTGGGTACAAAAAGACAGCCGTCCATACGCCTGTGCATGAGGCTGCTGGGAAAAATGGTGGCATCATTCGAAGCAGTACCCTACGGTCAATTCCATTCAAGGAATTTGCAAAGGGCCATACTGTCAGCCTGGAACAAAAAAGTTCAGGCCCTAGACTTACCAATGTCCTTGTCCCCTTCCGTTCGCAAGAGCCTCCGTTGGTGGTTGGTTCCCCAGAATCTGGAAAAAGGAAAATCCTTCAGTCCGATTTCTTGGAAGGTGGTCACTACAGATGCCAGCCTTATAGGCTGGGGAGCAGTACTGGAGCAATGGTCTCTCCAGGGCAGATGATCGGATGCAGAAAAAGCCCTGCCCATCAATCTCTTAGAGATACGAGCAGCCCGATATGCCCTAGTAGCATGGACATCCAAACTCCAAGGGTCCCCTGTCAGAATTCAAACAGACAATGCCACAGCAGTGGCATATATCAATCATCAGGGTGACACCAGGAGTCGTGCAGCCCAGAGGGAAGTAAATTACATCCTGAAATGGGCAGAAAGATATGTCCCAGCCATATCCGCGGTATTCATTCCAGGAGTGGAGAATTGGAAGGCGGACTTTCTAAGTCGCCAACAATTATGCCCAGGGGAATGGTCCCTTCACCCCGAGGTTTTCCGGACAATATGTCAGCGGTGGGGAACACCGGATGTAGATCTGCTAGCATCCAGATTCAACGCAAAGGTGGACAGGTTTGTCTCTCGGACAAGGGATCCCCTAGCTTGCGGCTCGGATGCCCTAGTGTTCCCTTGGGATCAGTTCAAGCTGATATATGCGTTCCCACCGCCACAATTGTTACCTCGATTACTCCGCAGAATCAGGGTAGAAAAGAAACCAGTGATTCTGGTGGCTCCAGCGTGGCCCCGAAGAGCATGGTACGCGGAGATTGTAAAAATGTCAGTGGGGAGTCCTTGGACTCTCCCACATCGTCCGGACCTGCTTTCGCAAGGACCGATATACCACCCTTCCTTACCAGCACTAGGTTTGACGGCCTGGCTATTGAAGCCCACAGTCTATAAAAGAGAGGGCTCTCTAATCCTGTGGTATCTACCATGATCAATGCCAGGAAGCCGGTATCCAGGCAGATCTACTATAGAATCTGGAAGGCGTACATCGCGTGGTGTGAGGCCAAGAAATGGCATCCACGTAAGTACGTAATAGGTAGGATTCTGGACTTCCTACAGTGGGCTGTAGATAGGAAGCTTGCCTTGAGTACTATCAAGGGTCAGATTTCGGCCTTGTCAATATTTTTTCAAAGGCCCTTGGCTTCGCATTCACTAGTCAAAGCCTTTATACAAGGAGTGATGCGTATTAGCCCTCCGGTTAATATTCCCATATGTCCATGGGATCTAAACCTGGTTCTGTCGGTTCTACAGAAACAACCATTTGAACCATTACAGCCTATTTCCTTGGTTCTTCTCACCAGGAAATTGATTTTTCTAGTAGCCATTTGTTCGGCTAAAAGAGTGTCGGAATTAGCAGCTATGTCCTGTAAAGAGCCATATCTGGTTATCCATAAGGACAGAGTAGTGTTACGTCCTCATCCAGCCTTTCTTCCTAAGGTGGTATCGAGGTTTCATTTGAACCAAGATGTGGTTCTTCCTTCTTTTTTCCCCAAACCTAGTTCGGTAGAGGAAAAGTTATTGCATTCTTTGGATGTAGTAAGAGCAGTTAAAGCTTATCTAAAAGCCACTGCTCAGATTCGCAGAACGGATACTTTGTTTATTCTGCCGGAAGGCCCCAGAAGGGGTCAGGCAGCGTCAAAATCTACTTTAGCCAAGTGGATTCGACAGGTCATAATGCAAGCCTATGGCTTGAGAAGGAGACCGCCTCCGTTCAAAGTTAGGGCGCACTCCACAAGAGCAGTTGGAACTTCATGGGCAGTGCATCACCGGGCCTCCCTGGCTCAGGTCTGTAAGGCCGCAACATGGTCTTCAGTACACACGTTTACTAGGTTCTACCAGGTGGACGTTAGAAGTCAGGAGGATGTCGCCTTTGGGCGCAGTGTGTTGCAGGCCGCAAAAGATCCTCATGTCTGATAGCGCTCAGCTTATGTATGGTGTATCCCCCCCCCTCATTGGGCATTGCTTTAGGACATCCCACATAGTAATGACTATGTCGCTCTGTGTCCCGTGATGTACGAGAAAGAAAATAGGATTTTTATAACAGCTTACCTGTAAAATCCTTTTCTTGGAGTACATCACGGGACACAGAGCTCCCACCCCTCTTTTGGGGACACTTATTGCTTTGCTACAAAACTGAGGTACTCCCGGATGGGAGGGGCTTATATAGGGGAGGGTACTTCCGGTTTTGGAAGTTGCCAGCACCTGAAGGTATCTATATAACCCACATAGTAATGACTATGTCGCTCTGTGTCCCGTGATGTACTCCAAGAAAATAATTTTACAGGTAAGCTGTTATAAAAATCCTATTATCGGCTGATTTATGCCTATCCTCCAGTTGCTTCCTCGCCTGCTTCGCAGGGTGGAGGCTGAGGGTATTCCGGTGATCCTCATTGCTTCGGATTGGCCACGGCGTCATTTATACGCCGATCTCGTGTGCCTGGTCGCGGACGTTCCTTGGCGACTGCCAATGAGGGAGGACCTTCTGTCTCAAGGTCCCATACTTCATCCTGCTTTACAGTCACTGGCTTTAACGGCATGGCTATTGAAAGCCAGGTGTTGAGGGACCGAGGTCTCTCGGATTCGGTCATCTCGACCATGCTGAGGGCACGGAAATCTTCCTCCAGGAAGATCTATCACCGTACCTGGAAGGCTTACATCGCTCTGTGCGAGGAGCTGGTTTGGCATCCACGGACGTATTCTGTTCCCTGGATCCTGCTGTTCTTACAGCGTGGTGTGACCCAAAGGCTTGCTTTAAGCACCATCAAGGGTCAGATTTCGGCCTTGGCTGTCTTCTTTCAACGACCGCTAGCGGGCCATTCCTTGATTATCACCTTTTGTGCAGGGGGTTCGCCATGTGCTCCCCCCTGTCGAACCTCCTCTCCCTCCTTGGGATTTGAATTTGGTGCTCTTGGTTATTCAAGAACCTCCCTTTGAAAACATCAGAGATATCCCTCTTTTAACCTTGTCTCAGAAGGTGGCTTTCCTGGTAGCCATTACTTCTGTCAGACGGGTGTCTGAGTTGGCGGCATTGTCTTGCAAACCGCCTTACTTGATCATCCATAAGGATAAGGCTGTGTTGCGTCCGCGACCTTCTTTTCTCCCAAAGGTGGTCTCGGCATTTCACCTTAGTGAGGACATTGTTCTTCTGTCCTTGTGTCCTCATCCATCGCATCCCAGAGAGTTTGCGCTTCACACGCTAGACGTACGTGCCTTGCGGGTGTACCTGTCTGTTACTGCTCCCATTCGGAAGTGTGACTCGCTGTTTGTGTCTGGTCCACAACAGGACCAAGCGGTGTCGCCTGCCATCATTTCTAGATGGATCAGGCAGACCGTCATACAGGCCTATGCCCTTAAGGGGCAGGCGCCTCCCTTTCCAGTTACGGCGCATTCCACCAGGGCAATTGGTGCTTCCTGGGCTTTCTGACATCAAGTGTCGGTTGCACAAGTGTGCAAGGCGGCGACCTGGTCGTCAGCACATACCTTTTCTAAGTTTTACAAGGTTAATGTGGCTGCATCTTCTGATGCTTCCTTCGGCCGCAAGGTGTTGCAGGCCGCTGTTTAATGTTGCAACTCCTCCGTTGAGGAGCTCTGCTTGTTTGGAGTGAAGTTTGGTTTTCCTTTTACTATTGCTCCCACCCCTCTTCTTTGACACTGCTTTGGGACGTCCCACTTGTCAAGTATGAAAAGGCTGTGTCAGTCCATGGATGGTAAGAGAAAATAGGATTTTTGTACTCACTGTAAAATCCGTTTCTCTGACGTCCATGGACTGACAGCACCCACCCTTCCTTTTTAAGGTTTGTACTGCTTTGTTACAAACTGAGGCTGCTGGCTGCAGGTAGGAGGGTTATGTCCGGAGGGATCGCCCCCCTGGGCGGGGCTGTTCAGCTCTGGTTTTGGAATGTATGTTGTAACATCTAACGTTCTGCCTAGTCTTCTTCTATGAGCAGGGACATAAACCCACTTGTCAAGTATGAAGAGGCTGTGTCAGTCCATGGACGTCCAGAGAAACAAATTTTACGGTGAGTACAAAAATCCTATTTTCTCTTATCGTCCATGGAATGACACAGCTCTCATACTGATTAAATGTGGGTATATGTCCCTGCTTGCAGGAGAAGGCCTAGGCAGAATGTTAGATGTTAAAACATTCTAGAACAAACCAGAGCTGAACAGCCCCGCCCAGGGGGGCGGTCCCTCCGGACATTACCCTCCCACCTGAAGCTAGCAGCCTCAGTTTTTTTCTGCCTAGCAGAAGAAGACGTGGCTCTCTCAGGAGCCAGTCTCCTGGAAGATTTTACTTTTAATTTTTATTCCTTTGGGAATTTTTATTTTATTTTTGAGACCTTCAATTAACTGTCGGCTGGGCAATAGGTTGGGTACACTGGTATCCTCGTAGTCTTCCCTGTCCGACCATCGAGCTTGTTGATCCTCGCCTTGTGTGCGTGAGACTCCGTTCACGACATACCCCATGACTCCAGGGGTGGCCAGGTTGCTTTCATGCTCCCGCGGTCCTCTCAAGATTGAACAGTACCTGACTGACTGTATCTTTCGTGGTGGACCGGGCCGACAGCTGCGCAGTACTACTCTGTGATAGGTCTGTCTGAAACAAGCCAGTGGGTCCCTCTAGGGACAGGTAAGTAGTCTCTCCTGATGCAGGTGAGTACATGCTGGCTGTGTTTCTTTATGTGGGGGGTTCTCCCTGTCTCCCCCCTGTTATGCTGCTCTCTGCACCCTGTACTGGTGCTGTGCTGTGTGGGGGTGCTTGGGGGGGTCGCTCCGGCCTGGGGGGGGGGGGGCGCTTATGGCTGTTGCTGAACTCTGGGAAGTGTTCTGGTGTGGAGTGTGTGAATCTGTATTGCGTGCGCCATTAGCGCTGTTTTTTTAACTTAAATAGTGCTCTCGGCGGCCATCTTGCCGCTGCTCAATGCGCAGTTATACAGGCGCCCGGCGGCCATTTTCTTGTAGCCGCGGCGCTTTCACTTTCGATTAGGGCCTCTAGCGGCGCTGCTGACGGCGCAAAATTCCTCAGTCTCCTCACAGATTCTTCACTCTCCTCAGGCTTCACTCGCGCTGTAGCACGGCTCATACAGCGGAACCGAGCGGTCCCTAAGGGTGGTCAGTCCTCCGGGTATCCCCTCCTCAGCCTCAGCACAGCCAGTGGGTGGACTATATTATTCACTATCACAGTCTCAGAGGGTGGCAGTATGGAGTCTAGTTCAGCTGCTTCCCCACACTTGTCAGAGGCAACTGGCAGTGCTCCTGCACCTGTGGTCCCTATGGACCAGTTGTCGGCAGTCCTGTAATCATTCCTTGTCAGGATGGAAGCGGTGTGCGAATGCACGGGGGCTGTAAAGCGCCCCCCTCCCCACACAATCTCTACATGGGGAGTGCTCTGACTCCGATATGGTCCTAGCTACTGCTGCTCAGGACCCTAGCTCTGAGGATTTTGATGCATTTGGACAGGACATTCCTTGTGAGGAAGACCCCTGTCTTGAACCACCAACTGACAGGGTGCTTGTAAGTGAACTCATTGATGCTGTGAGGGACACTCTCAAGCTGAATGTTGAGACGGAGGAACCTCAGATGGAAGCTGTATCCTTTGGTTCCTTTAAAGCCGTTTGTTCAAAAAAGGTTTTTCCATATGTGCCTTTTTTTGATACATTCATTGACCAAGTCTGGGATAAGCCGCAGAAGACTTTGACGGTCCCACGGCGCATAGCTTTAAGGTACCCCTTTGAGGAGAACCTGGTTAAGAAATGGACTCTCCCCCCAGTGGTCGACCCCCCCGGTCGCCCGTTTGAATAAGGCTACCACACTCCCGATGAAAGGGACTCCTGCATTTAAGGATCCCGCCGACAGGAGGTCGGAAGTGGCGAGTAGAACTATGTTTAACTTATTGGGGTCCGCGTTACGCCCTATAGTGGCGGCGACGCTTGTGTCTCAGACACTCACAGGATGGGCAAAGATTTTGCACCAGACAGTGCAGGAGCATAATCTCCCTCCTGAGGCCATTGCTCACCAACTTGCGCAGGGTTTAGTCTTCGTGTGCGATGCCCCTTTGGATGCGGCCGCTTTAATATCTGGGGCCTCTATCTCTGCTGTGGTGCTGCGTCGCCTTATCTGGCTGAAATGCTGGTCGGCCGATTTAGCTTCCAAAAAGCTCCTGGCTGACTTGCTCTTAAAGGGCGGTAGACTGTTAGGGACCGCCCTGGATGACATTATTAAAGATGTCACAGAAGGTAAGAGCACCTTCCTTCCCCAGTCTATTAAGGGAAAGGAGCCCCACCGCAGGCCGGGCCCTTCCTTTCCGGCGAATACGTTTTTTCGTCAGTCAGATTCCACGGGTAAGCCCGCCCAGACTGAAAAAAGTGCGGCTGGGGGACAAAGACATCCCTGGGTGCGTAAGCCTACCAAGCAAGCTCCCAAGCCCGCCACCGCATGGAGTCTTGCCCCTGCCCGACTCTGGGGTGGGGGGGACGTCTTCGCAGGTTCTCGGTCCGGTGGACCTCCCGGATCTCCGACCGGTGGGTGTGCGAGGTGGTCACCTCGGGATACAGGATAGATAGAGTTCCGCTCGTGGCCCCCAAACAGGTTCTTTCCCTCGAACCTCCCTCTCCTTCCTGCCCGTCGGGCGGCCCTCTTGGGTTCCGTACAGAGTTTGCTCGGGTGCAGAGTAATTGTGCCAGTTCCGTCACAAGAGGGGTTTTACTCAAACCTGTTTGTTGTCCCGAAGAAGGACGGGGTCCGGCCAATCCTGGACCTCAAAGCTGTGAATGTCTATGTGAGGGTGCTAAAATTCTGGATGGAATCCATTCGCTCGGTGATCGCGACACTCCACCAAGGGGATTTTTTGGCATCCTTGGATATCAAGGAAGCTTACCTGCACATTCCAATCTGCGCAAGCCACCAGAGGTTTCTGCGCTTTGCCATAGGCGAAGTCCACTATCAGTTCGTGGCTCTTCCCTTCGGCCTAGCATCGGCACCACTGGTTTTCACCAAAGTGCTTGCCCCGGTTCTAGCTTTGCCGAGACAGCGAGGAATTGTTATCGTGGGCCATCTGGACGATCGCCTTCTCAGAGCAGAAAATGGCTCAGAATTGGAGGAAAATGTGACAATAGTCAGTCAGACCCTCCGGGACTTCAAATGGCTTCTGAACACGCAGAAGTCGGTTCTAGTCCCGACTCAACGATTGGAGAATCTGGGTCTGATCCTGGACACTTCAGCAGCAAAGGTGTTTCTACCCTCAGAGAAGTTACTGACACTTCAGTCGGCAGTGCGGGTTCTGACGTACCAAAAATGGTCGTCAATTCGCTTCTGCATGAGAGTCCTGGGACTAATGGTGGCCTCCTTCGAGGCGTTTCCGTATGCCCAATCACACACTCGGGCATTGCAGAAGGGAATTCTGTCTGTTTGGGACAAGTCCCCATTGTCATTGGATCTTCAGATTCAGGTGAGTCACTCTGTCAAGGCGTCCCTGACATGGTGTTTGAGATCCCTGGCTCTTCGGGCCGGGAAGTCGTTCCTCCCCATCCAATGGACAGTGGTCACAACGGACACCAGCCTTACGGGCTGGGGAGGAGTGTGGGGGGTCCTTGCAGCTCAAGGGTTCTGGACGAATCTCGTCTCCCAATCAACGTCCTGGAATTGCGGGCGATCAGACTGTGTCTCTCCGCGTGGTCGAAGAGGCTACAGGGCCGCTTGGTCAGAATCCAGTCGGACAACGCCACGGCCGTGGCATATGTCAACCATCAGGGGGACACTCGGAGCTCGGCTGTGGCGTCCGAGGACGCCCACATCCTAAAGTGGGCGGAAAGAAGCGTGCCGGCGCTGTCGGCCGTCTACATTCCGTGCGTAGAAAACTGGCAGGCGGACTATCTGAGCCTCCGGTCCCTGGACCAGGGGGAGTGGTCCTTGCATCCGGAGGTGTTTCAACTCCTTTGTCGGCGGTGGGGCACTCCGGATATGGACCTGATGGCGTCTCGACTCAATCGCAAGGTGTCGAGGTTTGTGGCCAGGGACCCCTGGGCGGATGCCTCGGACGCGTTAGTGGCCCCGTGGGGTCAGTATCGCTTAATGTATGTCTACCCTCCGCTGCAGTTGCTTCCTCGTCTGCTGCGCAGGGTAGCGGCCGAGGGCATCCCGGTGATCCTCATTGCCCCGGACTGGCCTCGGTGTCACTGGAACGCCGACCTGGTACGTCTCATCGTGGACGTCCCTTGGCGCCCGCCCTTGAGGGAGGACCTTCTATCTCAAGGTCCTATCTTTCATTCTGCTTTAGTGTCTCTGGCTTTAACGGCATGGCTATTGAGAGCCAGGTGCTGAAGGACCGAGGCCTGTCGGATTCGGTAATTTCGACCATGCTTAGGGCAAGGAAGTCTTGTTCTAGGAAGATCTATCACTGTACCTGGAGAGCTTACATCGCTATGTGCGAAGAGCTAGACTGGCGTCCACGGACGTACTCTGTCCCCAGAATCCTGTGGTTCTTGCAGCGTGGTGTTGCACAAAGACTGGCTTTGAGCACTATTAAAGTGGTTGTAAACCCACTTTTTAAACAAAGACCTACAGGTAAGCCTAGATTAAGGCTTACCTGTAGGTGCATGAAATATCTCCTTAACCTACACGGTTAAGGAGATATTTGTATGTAAATGCGGCGACGCTGACGTCACCCCATTCACAAATTCGGCTAGGTCGCAACATTCGACGACGTAGCCAAATTCGACAGCTCACGCGCGCATGCGCGGAGTCACGTCTTCGCCGCTCCGGCCAATCACAGCGCCGGAGCGGCGCTGTGATTGGCTGCAGCGCCGATACCCGGAAGTAACATTCCGGCTATCGCCGCAGCGATGGATGCGGCTAGAGGAGGGACACGGACGACTTCGGGGGCCCCGATCGAAGGTAAGTGGTACATAATGAGCTAGTATGCTAGTCATACTAGCTCATTATAGCTTTGTCTTGCAGGTTAGTAAAAAAAAAAAAAAAAAAGATAAAGGGTTTACAACCACTTTAAGGGTCAGATTTCGGCCTTGGCCGTTTTCTTTCAAAAACCCCTAGCAGGTCATTCCTTAGTGAGCACTTTTGTGCAGGGGGTACGCCATGTGGTTCCACCTGCCAAGCCTCTGCTCCCTCCTTGGGGTCTGAACTTAGTGCTCTCGGTTCTTCAGGAACCTCCTTTTGAAAATATCAGCGATATTCCTCTTTTAACTTGGTCTCAGAAAGTGGCTTTTTTAGTGGTCATCATTTCTGTTAGACGGGTGTCTGAGTTGGTGGCTCTGTCATGCAAGTCGCCTTACCTGGTCCTCCATAACCACTTCGCGCCCGGGCTATAAGCAAAAGACGTCCGCAAAGCGGTCGTCAATTGCTGATAGGACGTCCTCTTGTTTACTTCCGCGATGCGCGCCACCGCGGGCGCGCGTCAGGGAAAAACTGTGCCCGCCGTGTCAGGCGAGTGCCGATGCGCGTGCCTGGCGGCCGCGATGTCCGCCAGGTACGAGCGATCGGCTGTCACAGAGCCAGGGACGTGGATCTCTGTGTAAACACAGAGATCCACGTCCTGTCGGGGAGAGGAGACGGATGGTGTGTCCCTTGTACATAGGGACAACCATCAGTCACCTCCCCCAGTCAGTCCCCTCCCCCCCACAGTAAGAACATCTAGCAGGGAACATATTAACCCCTTGATCGCCCCCTAGTGGTTAACCCCTTCCCTGCCAGTAACATTTATACAGTAATCAGTGCATATTTTTAGCACTGTTCGCTGTATAAATGTGAATGGTCCAAAAAATGTGTCAAAAGTGTCCGATGTGTCCGCCGTAATGTCACAGTCACAAAAAAAAAAATCGCAGATCGACGCCATTACTAGTAAAAAAATAAATTAAAAAATAATAAAAAAAAAAATCCTAATTCTATTCCCTATTTTGTAGGCGCTAAAACTTTTGCGCAAACCAATCACTATACGCCTATTGCGATTTTTTTTTTTTTTTTACCTAAAATATGTAGAATACGTATCGGCCTAAACTGAGGAAAAAAATAGTTTTTTTTAAAAAAAAATGGGATATTAATTATAGCAAAAATTAAAAAATATTGTGTTTTTTTCAAAATTGTCGCTCTATTTTTGTTTATAGCGCAAAAAATAAAAACCGCAGAAATGATCAAAGACCACCAAAAGAAAGCTCTATTTGTGGGAAAAAAAGGACGTCAATTTTGTTTGGGAGCCACGTCGCACGACCGCGCAATTGTCATTCAAAGCGTGACGGCGCTGAAACCTGAAATTTCGCCTGGGCAGGAAGGGGGTTATGTGCCCAGTTGTCAAGTGGATAAGGATACGGCGGTGTTGCGACCGTCTTTCCTTCCTAAGGTGGTTTCGGCTTTTCACCTTAATGAGGACATTGTCCTTCTGTCCTTGTGCCCTCATCTATCGCATCCTAGAGAGGTTGCGCTTCACAATTTGGATGTGGTGCGTGCCTTACGGGTATACCTGGCGGCTACTGCTTCTATTCGGAAGTCTGACTCACTGTTTGTGTCTGTCTCTGGTCCGAAACAGGGCCAAGCGGTGTCGTCTGCCACCATTTCTAGGTGGATCAGACAGACTGTTATACAGGCCTATGCCATTAAGGGGCGGGCGCCTCCCTTCCCGGTTACGGCGCATTCCACCAGGGCAATTGGTGCTTCCTGGGCTTTCCGACATCAAGGTGACCTGGTCGTCCGTTCATACCTTTTCAAAATTCTATAAGGTTGATGTGGCTGCATCTTCGGATGCTTCCTTCGGCCGCAAAGTGTTGCAGGCCGCTGTTTAATGTTGCAACTCCTCCGTTGAGGAACTCTGCTGGTTTGGAGTGACGTTTTGGTTGTTCCTTTACTATTTGCTCCCACCCTTTTCTTATACTGCTTTGGGGCGTCCCACACGTAAACAGTATGAGAGCTGTGTCAGTCCATGGATGATAAGAGAAAATAGGATTTTTGTACTCACCGTAAAATCCGTTTCTCTGACGTCCATGGACTGACACAGCACCCGCCCTTCCATTTAAGGTTTGTACTGCTTGTTACGAACTGAGGCTGCTAGCTGCAGGTGGGAGGGTAATGTCCGGAGGGACCGCCACCCTGGGCGGGGCTGTTCAGCTCTGGTTTGTTCTAGAATGTTTTAACATCTAACATTCTGCCTAGGTCTTCTCCTGCAAGCAGGGACATATACCCACATGTAATCAGTATGAGAGCTGTGTCAGTCCATGGACGTCAGAGAAACTGATTTTACGGTGAGTACAAAAATCCTATTTTTTTTTATTTTATTTTTTTAATTGGGATATTTATTATAGCAAAAAGTAAAAAATATTGTTTTTTTTTTCTTCAAAATTGTCAGTATTTTTTTGTTCATAGCGCAAAAAAGAAAAACCGCAGAGATTATCAAATACCACCAAAAGAAAGCTCTATTTGTGGGAAAAAAAGAACGTCAATTTTGTTTGGGAGCCACGTCGCACGACTGTGCAATTGTCATTCAAAGCATGACAGTGCTGAAAGCTGAAATTTTGCCTGGACAGGAAGGGGGTATATGTGCCCAGTAAGCAAGTGGTTAAACAAGCGCCCTCTACCTCCTGTAGCTGCATCAGTGTGTGGGGCTGGGTAGGAAAAGGCTTGTAAAGAGTAGTGAACGCCAGTGGTTTAGTTCCAGCCTATGGCATTTATAAAATCAGTCAACACATTTTTTGATGGATTTGGACACCTCTTAAAATTTTTTTTTTTTTTTTACAAATCTTATGAGTAATCACTTGGTATACAAAAAATAAATTGGTGGCCTAATGGACATGATAAAATGTTTGTATAAACAGAAGAAAAAAAGTCAGTCAAAATGTAGAAAAAGCTGGAAGCTACCTTTAGACGAAGGCAATGGACATCTTGAGCTTCACTGCAATTGCAGGTGATGTTTCAGGCTATGCAGCCCTCTTCTGATTGGGGAAATCTCTGATACTAAATGTGCAAGAGTCACATGTATTACATTTAAAATGTATTGATACAAAGAAGTACTAAAAACATACAAAAGCTGTACGGCTATAGGCGTTGGAGTGAACAGAACCCCAGTACCGATGGCAGTCCAAGACACAGGCATCCCATAAAAGAGACCTGGGCTCCACTCAGCAACAGGTGCAAAAGCTAACACCTTTCGAAGGGTATACCCTCTTCCTCAGAGCTAGAGACAGAAGGTATACCCCTCAAAACACTTCAGATTTTGCATCTGTTTCTGAGTGGAGCCCCAGGTCTCTGTTTTGGATACCCGTGTCTTGGACTGATGTCAGTACTGGGGTTCTGTTTACTCTTTAACACCTGTAGCCTTACGACTTTTTCAAGTATGTTTTTGTACTTTTTTTTTTAATCGACTAATCGTTCAAAGTGGCTCTAAACACTTACGTTCACCCAGTGAAGTAACAAGTTCTACACAAAGATGAAACAAATCATTCATTCCACGTATGCTTTACCTGTTTATCTGCAGTCCTCTCTCCTTTACAGTCTTCTAAAACACACATTTTACATAGCAGCAGTATAAAGGGGACAGGGATTTGGCATCGCACACATCTCTGTGAAATCTGAACGCTGATTAAAGAAGAACTGCGGTCTGCTCACATAATTTGTAATAAAAACATCTTTGCCATTCTGAAGCTTCCCTCCAACCACTTTGCATATTAGTTTAAATATACTGTGTACTTGCCAAATGTGCTGCAGGAATCTCCCTTCTACTAAGTCTGGCTGCATCCATTTTAACTGTGGACAGTTGAAGCTGCTGCCTGTTCACTTCCTGGATTTTCACAGACACAGAGGCACACCTCTAGCTCTGCAGCTCTCATTGGCCCTCTTATGATTCACCCCCCCCCCCCCATCCCTTCCTGGCAAACTCTCACGAGAGTGAGAGAGAGAGAGCTGTGCATGATGTCATAAGCCTAGACTTTTTTCCAGACAAGAAACAGGAAGTGAGCTGTATAAGGTAGTCACTGGCAGCAAAAAAAAAATTACTACCTAAAAAGATGCAAAAATGACTGAAGTTCGGCTTTAAAGGGAAAAGACACCCCCACACAGACTCGAAGAAACAGATCTGAGGATGTGGGTCATCTGCTGTGTGCTGAAGGGGGCCGAGGTTTCAGCTTAATCTATTAGGAATGAGTCATGCAGAGAGGGGAGAGATGCAGTGCTTTAGATTTCAGGTTAAAAGTGATCAAAACTTTTTTTTTTTAAAGGGACAGTGTAAAAAAAAATGTAATACAATAAATAGTAAAAAAAATGTAAACCACTAAAGACTCGGGTCACCAGCCAGCACGTCCACCGGCTGGCCGGAGACCCGAACAAAGCAGAGTTCGGCTTTGATCGGGTCTCCCATGAAGAAACCCAGAAGCACCCGTCACAACAGAACTTCCAGTTTACTTGGCAGCCAATGGTGCCAGTTTAAAAAAAAAAATAGTATTTAGAAACTCAGATCTTGGCGTTTTGTATACTTTCAAATGCACTAGGGTTTTGGGGTCTTTTAGACCAGTTTACCTATAAAGAGTACCTGTCACTTCCTATTACTGTCACAAGGCATAATTACATTCCTTGTGACCACAATAAAAGTGATCAGAATTTATTTTTTTAAAGAGGAAGTAAACCCTCTCACTTTTCCGGGAAAAAAAAAAACCCTGCAAGAAAAAGGCATAATGAGCTAGTATTAGAGGTCGACCGATATATCGGTCGATTTTTGGCACTTTTTAATTAATCGACATCGGCCGATTATTCTGAAAACAAAAGCCGATATAAAAAAAACTTCAGCGCGGCTTGCAAATAACATCTTTCATAGAAATCAATGCAAGTTGCCTGAAGTTTCCTGGAGGTGGAGTGACTCATCTCTGGGCAGCCTGCCAAGTGAGAGAAAAGAGTTACAAATGTTTCTTCTTATCAATGAACTGAACTCTGTGTAGAAGTTCTCAGTTTAACCATTTAAAGGCTAAATCTTTTCTGACACTTGTAGCTAGGGATGAGCTTCGAGTTCGAGTCGAACTCATGTTCGACTCGAACATTGCCTGTTCGCCCATTCGCCGAACAACGAACAATTTGGGGTGTTCGCGGCAAATTCGAAAAGTCTATGGGAGAAATCTAAAGTGCTAATTATAAAGGCTTATATGCAAGTTATTGTCCTAAAAAGTGTTTGGGGACCCGGGTCCTGCCCCAGGGGACATGTATCAATGCAAAAAAAAGTTTTAAAAACTGCGTTTTTTTTAGGAGCAGTGATTTTAATAATGCTTAAAATGAAAAAATAAAAGTGAAATATTCCTTTAAATTGCGTGCCTGGGGGGTGTGTATGATATGCATGTAAAGTGGCGCATGTTTCCCGTGCTTAGAACTGTCCCTGCACAAAGTGTCATTTTTGAAGGAAAAAAAGTCATTTAAAACTCACTCGCGGCTATTAATGAATTGTCGGCTTTTATCAATACATAGAAAAGTCATTGATAAAAAAAAAAAAAAAAAAAGCGTGGGGGTTCCCCCAAATTCAATTACAAGGCCCTTCAGGTCTGGAATGGATATTAAGGGGAACCCCGACGCAAATAAAAAAAAAATGGCGTGGGGTTCCCCCTAAATATCCATACCAGGCCCTTGAGATCTGGCATGGATTTTAAGGGGAACTCCACCTCAAATGTAAAAAAAATGGCGTGGAGTCCCCCCAAAAATCCATACCAGACCCTTATCTGAGCATGCAACCTGGCCGGCCGCAGGGGAAGAGGGGGGGACGAGAGAGCGCCCCCCCTCCCTCCTGAACTGTACCAGGCCACATGCCCTCAACATGGGGAGGATGTCCCCATGTTGATGGGGACAAAGGCCTCATCCCCACAACCCTTGCCCGGTGGTTGTGGGGGTCTGCGGACAGGGGGCTTATCGGAATCTGGAAGACCCCTTTAACAAAGGGGGCCCCCAGATCCCACCCCCCCTTTGTGAATTGGTAAGGGGTACATTGTACCCCTACCATTTCACGAAGAAAGTGTCAAAAAATGTAAATAAAAACACACTCACCTTGGAAAAGTCCTTTATAAAAAAAAAAAAAAAAAAACAAAACATTCCAGCAATGAAATCCAGTGTCCCGCGGCGATCCCGATGTCCAGCGCTGTCCGTCATTGGTTGTGCCTGTGCGGACCTGATGGGGAACTTCCTCCACTGTGTTTTACACAGTGAAGGAAGTTTCCCGCTCAGGCCAATGACGTAGGCGGGGTCCGACATACCGAGGGGGCGGACCTGATGGGGAACTTCTCTCACTTTGTAATACATGTATAGACCCGCCCCTTCTCATGTACAGCATCTGGTCCCCGCCTACGTCATTGGCCTGATTCCGATAAGCCCCCCGCCCGCAGACCCCCACAACCACCGGGCAAGGGTTGTGGGGATGAGGCCCTTGTCCCCATCAACATGGGGACATCCTCCCCATGTTGAGGGCATGTGGCCTGGTACGGTTCAGGAGGGGGGGGGCGCGCTCTCGTCCCCCCCTCTTCCCCTGCGGCTGGCCAGGTTGCGTGCTCGGATAAGGGTCTGGTATGGATTTTTGGGGGGACTCCACGCCATTTTTTTTTTAATTTGGGATGGAGTTCCCCTTAAAATCCATGCCAGATCTCAAGGGCCTGGTATGGATATTTAGGGGGAACCCCACGCCATTTTTTTTTATTTGCGGCGGGGTTCCCCTTAATATCCATTCCAGACCTAAAGGGCCTGGTAATTGAATTTGGGGGAACCCCCACGCTTTTTTTTTTTTATCAATGACTTTTCTATGTATTGATAAAAGCCGACGATTCATTAATAGTGAGTTTTAAATGACTTTTTTTCCTTCAAAAATGACACTTTGTGCAGGGACAGTTCTAAGCACGGGAAACATGCGCCACTTTACATGAATATCATACACACCCCCCCAGGTACGAAATTTAAAGGAATATTTCACTTTTATTTTTTCATTTTAAGCATTATTAAAATCACCGCTCCCGTAAAAACGTCTATTTTTTAAACCTTTTTTTGCATTGATACATGTCCCCTGGGGCAGGACCCGGGTCCCCATACACTTTTTAGGACAATAAATTGCATATTAGCCTTTATAATTAGCACTTTAGATTTCGAACGTTCGAGTCCATTGTATTTAATAGGGTTCTAAAGTTCACAAGAACATTCTGTCTGTTCGCAGGTTCTGGTGCGAACCGAACAGGGGGGTGTTCGGCTCATCCCTGCTTGTAGCTTACAAGTAAAAATCCTGTATTTTCTGCTAGAAAATCACTTGGAACCCCCAAACATTATATATATTTTTTTTAGCAGAAACCCTAGGGAATAAAATGGCGGTTGTTGCAATATTTTATGTCACACGGTATTTGCGCAGCGGTCTTTCAAACGCAATTTTTGGGGAAAAAATACACTTTAATGAATATTAAATAAAACTAAAAACTTTTTTTTTTCCGTCAAAGTTTTGATTACTTGTTTTTGTGCCTGCTTCCTGATTCCCTTACCGAAGATGGCGGCGGCAGCACCCGAGAGAGAGATCGGCTTCGGGTGCCGACATCGCGGGCGCCCAGGACAAGCAAGTGTCCATATATTAAAAGTCAGCAGCTGCAGTATTTGTAGCTGCTGACTTTTAATATTTTTTTTTGGCGGAACTCTGCTGCTTTCACACTGGAGCGGGCATGCGTTGGCGGTAAAACGCAGCTAGTTTTAGCTGCGCTTTACCATCATTTTAGTGGCGATATTCGGCTGCTAGCGGGGAGCTTATAACCCAGCTAGCTGCCGAAGAAGAGGTTAAATGCGCCCGTGTAGCACCGCTGCAGAAGCTCTTTGCAGGCGCTTCGGCAGCAGTGCCCATTCATTTCAATGGGCATTAGTGGTGGTGGAGCGGTATACACCGCTCCAAAGATGCTGCTTGCAGGACTTTTTTTTTTTTAACGCCCTACCAGCGCACCGCCTCAGCGTGAAAGCACTCAGGCTTTCACACTGAGACTGCAGGGGAGCTGTTTTGCACACATTTTAACAGGTGCTATTTTTAGCCCAAAAGTGCCTGAGAAACGCCCCACTGTGAAAGGGGTCCAACTGTTAGTTCCCCCCCCCCCCCCCCCCCCTTCATCTCAAAAAATCTAAAAAAAATCGGCCTAACATATCGGCCCAAAAAAATCGGCATCATATATCGGCCATCGGCCGCAGCGATTTCTAAATATCGGCATCAGCCAGAGAAAAACCCATATCGGTCGACCTCTAGCTAGTATACTATGCATTCTAGCTCGTTATGTGGCACTTACCTGAAATCAAAGCCCCCGAAGTCTTCCTTCTTCCCCTTCGCCGCCGCTGCCATGTCCCCTTGGAGCTTCTTCCTGGTATCGCCGCTCCGGTACTGTGATTGGCCGGAGCGGCAATGACGTCACACGCATGCACGTGGGGCTGGCATTCACCCATTCAGAAAACCGACATGTCCCATTCATTATGCAGGTACGCTCAGTGCGCCTGCGCTGTTGTCTACGGCGCGCATGCGCCGTAGACATTGGTGCAGTGTTATCTGCAAATATCTCCTTAACCGTGTAGGTTAAGGAGATATTTCATGCACCTACAGGTAAACCTTAATCTAGGCTTAACTGTAGGTGCAAGTTGTCAAAGTGGGTTTACAACCACTTTAAGGGACAGTGTAAAAAAAAAAAAAACTAAAATCTGAATTTTTTTTTCCAAGCACCCCATCCCCTTGTGCTCGTGCGCACATACATAGGTCGCTAACTTTACTGTTTAATTTTTTTTTAATTCATTGCGTTTAAAAGACTGCTGCGCAAATACATTGTGACATAAAATATTGAAATGCCCGCCATTTTATTCTCTAGGGTTTCTGCAAAAAAAAAAAATGTTTGGGGGTTCTAAGTAATTTTCTAGCAAAAAATACTGATTTTTAACGAAAAAAATAATGTCCGCAATAGGCCTGGTCTTGAAGCAGTTAAAATAACGGCTAAGTGATTGCATGTTTTCTCAGAGTTTGGTTATTTTTAGTACAAAGATGTACTGGAGGTTTATTTTCAACATTTCTAAGATGCTTTGTTTCTATTGTTTTTAAGCAATAGTGTATACTTTAACATTTTTGTCTTTTTTTTGTTTTTAGAGATTGTTTAATGGGAAGAAAAACAGTATGGAGGAGTCCCAATTAAGTGCTGATAGTACTGATGCTAATGAGCTCCTCAAAGAGGACACCAATTTCAACTCTGTTGAGGATAATGTAATATATAAGCAAGTACAAGCCTGTGAATCATCTATTCAGAAAAATTGTTCATTGACTGTGCCTGAAGAACTATTAAGGGACAGGTCTGAGAAAGCCTTAAGTAAAATCCAGGGTTCTCTTTTAATACACGAAGGTGCTACTACTGTTTCTAGTGAAAATCATTTCTTGCCTAAAGAAAATATTAATGGACCAGTTTCTTACTCCTCAAATAAAACTTCCATCCTGAATACAGACAGCATTTCCATATCCACAGACCACCCTGTGGTTCTGCAAACAAATTTGTGTTCAGCTTCAACGGTAGTTTATGATCTTCATCAACCTACAAAGAACTCTGTACAGATGTCAGGTCAGCAAGTTATATTCTTGATACCTGATGTAGCACATGCCAAGAATGAAGCCCATTCCAACCTTAAACATCCTACCTCCTCTTTAGTTGGTTGTGAAACATCTAATGGGAATAATGCCAGATTGGATAGCACTTTAGTAGGGCCCATAGATGAGTGCAATGATAGAAACAAGTTACCTGTGAATGATATACAAAATCAGATGGAAAGTTGCTCTACTGCCGTTGATTCTGTAGGAGCAAACCATGCTAATTTCAGTACCGAGTGGGACTCCGTAAATAATGAAAAAACAGAGGAGTCAGAAAAGAACTGCGTTGTAAGGGTACAAAAAAAGCGTAAACGAAAAATGGATGGTAGTAAAATAACTCGATGCTATTCCGAAGATGCTTATAATGATGTAAATATTTCCAAGAAATCAAAGCTATTAAATGTAGATATGATGGAACAGAGTGATGAAGAGCAAGTGGTAGCTCCGCACAAGTATGCATTAATGAAGATCAAGTCTGAATCTTCTCTTGATGACACGGAAGAACACCTTCCAAAAGAAGCTATAGAGGCATTCAATCATTATATTTATAGCCCTGTTTGTGACTATTCTGGAGAAACCTCACCTGTTCACGTTGACCCATTCTTTTCCAGTGATGTACAAAGTTGTGAGTCCCAGTCACCACCAACATGCACTAGTGATCAAGAGCCATCATTTTACCCCTGCACAAAGTGCAATGTGAATTTTAGGGAGAAGAAACACCTTCACAGGCACATGATGTATCACCTGGATGGGAATAATCACTTTCGACACCTTAATGTTCCAAGGCCATATGCTTGTAAAGAGTGTGGGCGAACTTTTAGAGACCGTAATTCACTTCTTAAGCATATGATTATTCACCAGGAACGACGGCAGAAACTGATGACGGAGATCCGTGAACTCAAAGAGCTTCAAGATGAAGGTAGAAGTGCCCGTCTGCAGTGCCCACAATGCGTGTTTGGAACCAACTGCCCAAAGACTTTTGTGCAGCATGCCAAAACCCATGAGAAAGACAAGCGGTATTACTGCTGCGAAGAGTGCAACTTCATGGCTGTTACGGAAAATGAATTGGAGTGTCATAGAGGTATTGCTCATGGGGCCGTTGTAAAATGTTCCGTTTTAACTTCTGATCTACCCCAAAGGAAGTATCAGAAAAAGACCTTGAAAAGTTCGTATTTCCTTTCATCTAAAAAGCCTACAACTTTTATCTGTAAGATGTGTTCATTTACTGCACCAACCCGCTATATTTTAAAAAAGCACATTGAATATGTACATCCGTCATCTACCTTAGACCAGTTTAATGGTCCCCTTGTAATTAAACAAGAACATTTTTCAGATAATGAACTTGAACTTGAATCTGAGAGTAAAGAGTTTGCAAAACAGCCCCCTTTTCCAAAGAATTCTGTCCTAAAGCAAGACTTGAAGAGACCGTATGGATCCATTGGTCAAAGTAACAGTTTTACAAAATTGTATAGAAAACACAAGATACAAAAAGCTCGAAAAAGCGCTGCTCAGTCTGTCGGTGGTCCTTCAATTTCCCCAAATAAATCTCTACTTTTCACTACCAATGACCAAAAACATAGGTACTTTAAAATGAAACAAAAGCATGCAAGATTAAATCATGCCTACATATACAATCAGAAGTGGGATGGCTACAAAACCTTGAAAAAATCACATATCTTCCCACTGAATTTAAAAAAGGAAGAGGGTAGTTCTTCACTTCAGCTTTCCAGTTCACCAGATCTTCAGGAAGAATGCTTAATTATGGATCCTCATAACCGTCACCCAGGTAGGCTAGTTGGCTTCAAAGACAGGGTAGCAGTCAAAAGGGTACGAAGAGCAGACCTGGAAAGACCAGTGACAGAAGAAGATATAGATAGTTATCCAGATTTCCTTCAAAAGGTGACTTATGTTGTACTCAAAAAACTTGACCCGTCTGATGATAAAAAGGATGATTATGATTCCTGGGACAATAGTGAGCTTTGCGGTTACAACACAGAATCGCCAGATGATGCATACAACAGTCCACCAAAAAAATCAGTTTACCCAATTTTTAAAGACACAACTATAGACCACCAGCTCAATGAAGACCAGGGCTTGCATTACAATAATAATGATGGCTATTACTTTGAGTACTTTGAAGATGGTGAGGGAGATGGTTACATGCACGAAATGTCTGATGTTGATTTGGAAAATGCAGAATCTGCATTGCCAGGCCACAGTTCTATATTCCACTGGAGTGATTTAGCTCTTGAAAAGAAGTCTTGTCCATACTGTCCTGCAACGTTTGAAACAGGTGTTGGGTTATCAAATCATGTTCGCGGACATTTGCACAGAGCTGGACTAACTTACGAAGCTCGCCACGTGGTGTCTCCAGAGCAAATTGCATCAAGTGATAAAATGCAGCACTTCAGAAGGACAGGAACGCCAACAAAGCGTGTAAGGAAAGGTGGGTTCTGTTTTTTATTTCTTTTAGTAAAGCTCAAGATTGTTTTGCAAAGCTTGCTTTGCTTATTTCTCTGTGATGAAATACAAATGTATATTTTCTTAAATAATTTCATATTGCATACCATTTAAACTTTAGTGCATGCCATATATTTTACTGTGAAATTTACAATCTTTTAAAAGTGGCTAATTTTATTTGAGAAGACCTTTCAGTGGACCAAAGAGAATTAATAAGTTTGAACCGGTTATATACAATATGTATACATTTATATATGTATACATTTATCTGCTTGTTACTGTTTTAAACTTTTAAAAATTTGTATTGTGATATTGCCCTAAGTACTTTTTTCACTTCAAATTTCTGCACTTTATTAGAAAAAAAAACCTTGGCATTCAATAAACAGGCCTCCTCTCAGAATTGGGATAGATAAAGATAGATAGAGATAGATAGAGATAGATAGAGAGAGAGATAGAGAGAGAGATAGAGAGAGATAGAGAGAGAGAGAGAGATATAATAATACATATATCTATCTGTGTGTGTGTATATATTAGGAAGTATGTTATGTTTGTAATTGAGAACAGATAAACTGAACTATATTTGATGCGCAATCGGCATGTATACAAATAATTGCAACACTGTCAAACTGGAGAGTATAACATATGACCTCTGCCGGGTTAGCCCCCCCTTATCAAAATTTTTGAAAAAAATCTTATGCAGTTTGTTAGATCTTTGTTAGATCAGGTTAGATCAACCGTTGTTTGCGTTAGATCTCACACAGAAGAAGCAATATTAACAGTTATTTGCTGGGGGGGCTAACCCGTCATCAGCCCCCCCTTATCAAAAAATTGACCAAACAGTTAGCTATTTTGGAAGCTATTTGTTAGATCCGGTAAGATCAAGTGGTTTTAACGTTAGATCTCACATAATTAGAGACTTATTAAGTGATTAATGAGGGGGGGCTGGCCCCCCCTTATCAAATTTTCGGGCCAAAAATCATTCAGGCTAATAGATATTCGTTAGATCCGGTAAGATCAAGTGGTTTTAACGTTAGATCTCACATAATTTCAATGATATTCCACATAAAAATACTGATATTAGGTGGTACATAAGGACGGGTTGGCCCCCCCTTATCAAATTTTCGGGCCAAAAATCATTCAGGCTAATAGATATTCGTTAGATCCGGTAAGATCAAGTGGTTTTAACGTTAGATCTCATATAATTTCAGAGATATTCCACATACAAATACAGATATTAGGTGGTACATAAGGACGGGTTGGCCCCCCCATATCAAATTTTCGGGCCAAAAATCATTCAGGCTAATAGATATTCGTTAGATCCGGTAAGATCAAGTGGTTTTAACGTTAGATCTCACATAATTTCAATGATATTCCACATACAAATACTGATATTAGGTGGTACATAAGGACGGGTTGGCCCCCCCTTATCAAATTTTCGGGCCAAAAATCATTCAGGCTAATAGATATTCGTTAGATCCGGTAAGATCAAGTGGTTTTAACGTTAGATCACACATAATTTCAGAGTAATTCCACATACAAATACTGATATTAGGTGGTACATAAGGACGGGTTGGCCCCCCCTTATCAAATTTTCGGGCCAAAAATCATTCAGGCTAATAGATATTCATTAGATCCGGTAAGATCAAGTGGTTTTAACGTTAGATCTCACATAATTTCAGAGATATTCCACATAAAAATACTGATATTAGGTGGTACATATAGACGGGTTGGCCCCCCCCACATGCAATTTACTGTCCAAAAATCATTCAGGCTAATAGATATTTGTTAAATACGGTAAGATCAAGTGGTTTTAATGGTTGATTATACATAATTACAGGGATATTATGGATATTTGGTATCGATGCACGGATATCCATACTAGTGTCTATATCAGGTGTAGCAATACCCCCGCAGGGGGCGCTGGTTTAAGATTTGGGTCTGCCATTACCTTACTGTTCACCAGGTCCGTCCTAGGGGTCTTCCTTGAAGAATTTCTCACAAATGTCTGCACCAAACACTTAGTCTCTTTTTCTCAAGGGTTTTATTAACAGAGGGATGGAGGGTTAGGGGGGGATTCAGGTACCTTGCTTGCGGATCACGGGTACTTCTTAATCCAGAGGACAAACAGTCTCCACACTGGATATAGCAACCACCCGATAGGCCTCTCTCACTGACCTAGCAGCCGGTGCGGTGCTCGGCCAAAAGTCTCTGCCACAGACTTGAAGAATACAAATAGTCTCTGCCACAGACTTGGGTAATCACTCACTTGATAAAGTTCTGAAAACATAACACACAGTGCCAGGATCTTTCAGCCAGCCGGCAGCACTGCGAGGCATATTTTTATCCGGATGCGTCCTCCAATTGAGCCCTCAATTGTTCGGTCCCTTCCCTCAGGCAAGGCGACACGGGACCATCCAGAGATCAGTAGGCCCCCAGAAACTCCTGGGCCTACTCTCAGCAACAGAGCCTCGGGCCTACAGGCCCCGACGCAGAACACTACTAACACATCCCTGAGGCCAGGAGGGCCATCAGGTCAGGATCGGAAGACCCCGAAAAACGGTGTCTGCTCCTTAAGTACCCTCTCCCAGAATGCACAGCGGGGTCACCACTCCCACTGCGCTGTCCCTGGGAAAGGAATACCCAATGCATCCAGCCTACTGCAATTCCAACCTTGACCTGTGGTAACAACGACACCTACAGTCAGGTGGAAATGTGCAGCCCAGCTAAACTGGAACAGAGACCATAATTTGGTACAATTGTTCTGAGCTAAACGAAAGCTCAGATAACTAAATTTACACTAGCACCTACCCAATAGGAGCAGGGCGCTACACAGGCTAATAGATATTCGTTAGATCCGGTAAGATCAAGTGGTTTTAACGTTAGATTTCACATAATTTCAGAGATATTTCACATAAAAATAGGGATATTAGGTTTTACAGAAGGTACATCCATCTTCAACCGTCTCTGGATGGTCTCTGGAACCGTCTTTGGATGGTTCTTCAGCGGATGCCTGTTGTCTCTTCTCACACCTCCGTTCACCTCCCAGCCTCATGGTGATCTCTTTTCAGACACACAAGATTAAGTCTTTAGCTAGCCCCCTTCTTTCACAGCAGAAGTAGCAGCTCCATCCCCAGTAAAAATCAATGGTGCCATTTTGTGATGAGCCTTTATGTCCTGTGGTCCTCTGCTGCTGCTTGATTGACTTCCTCTCCCTGCCAATAGGAACACAGAGAAGAGAGCAGAGCCGACTGATGCCCGTGAGTGACCGCTGCTCGTCACTCAAGGAAGAGTAGAGTTAAGGGGGAGAAATCCCCCACAGGTACTGACAGGCGTGCTCTCCTTGAGTAAGTGCCTGTGTCAGTGTCTATTCAGTCCGACGGTTCCTGGCGGGAATGGAGGGAGGTGTGGGACCATGGGTGACAGAGCAGCCCCCGCTACACACTCCCCCCACCAAAAAACCTTAGGTCCGCCAAAGGTGGTAAAGAGTCTATGACCTGTTACATGCTTTTGATATACACACGTAAAAAAAAAAACAGGTTAGTGTGCACAGGAAACCATACAATTTGCATCTGCATAAAACCATGGCAGAGGAATATCCAACCAATTAGCATAGGAGGGGAGGTTGTCCTCCCTCGTGGTTTTCATCTTCTGCAAGGGGTACAGACTGAGAGTGAGATCTAGTCACTGGCTGGGATCTTTGAGAGGCCGTGGGTGTGGGCTGTAAATCTGGCTGTGGTGGCACATGAACTGCTTCTGACAGAGGCAACAGATGATTGCGATGCCAAGTCCTGTGCTTCCCTCTGGCCGGATTTGATATACTGGGAGTCCAGGCAGATGCTTGCAAATGACATAGGGCTGCGACTTCCAGCGGGAAGTTGCTGAGGTATGGTCGAGGGATGTGCCGAAGGCCAAGTCGACTGGCAGCCGGGCCTACCGTCCGAACATCAAACTATAGGGAGCGTAACCTGTGGCATCATTGGCGGTGCTGTTATAAGCATGCACAATAGCCACTATATGCTTGCTCCAGTGCTGTTTTTGTTCTGAATTTAGAGTTCCGAGCATATCCAGGAGGGTTTGGTTGAATCTCTCTGGTTGAGGATCTCCTTGAGGATGATACGGGGGGGTTTTAGACTTCCTGATGCCCAACAGGTCTAAAAGTCTCTTGATGAGACTACTCTCAAAATCTCTCCCCTGATCAGAGTGGATGCGTTGGGACAGACCATAGTGCACAAAGATTTTCTCCACAAAGATCTTGGCCACCGTGGATGCTTGTTGGCCCCTCGTGGAAAACGCCTGGGCATACAGAGTGAAATGGTCAGTCACTACCAGGATATTTTCCTGCCCGCTAAAATCAGGCTCCAAGCACAGAATGTCAATGCACACCAGCTCCATGGGTCCCTGACTCTGAAGATGGCCCATTGGGGCAGCTTGTGAGGCAAAGTCTACTTTTGGATACATCTGACGCAGGAGTGGCAATAGTCCTCAACTTCAGCCTGCATGCAGGGCCAGTAGAACCTGTCCCTCACCAGGTCAAAAGTCCTTTTGGGCCCTAGGTGGCCATGGTTGTCATGTAGGGCAGTTAATACTGTCTCCCTATGTTTTTCAGGTAGGAATAGCTGCAATTTTTTTTCAGAATCGTCAGAGGGGCCCCTTCGGTAGACCAACCCTTGGTGCACCTGAAACTGATCCCACTCTCGGTACAGCAGACGGGTTTCCTTTGGGGAGTCAGTGAGGAGCAAGTTAGGGCGTTGGCTCTCCAAGGCCTTCAATGCCAAGCTGCAGGGAGTGTCCTCCAACTGGTCCCTTTGCAGGTCATTCTTTGACCGCTTCGGGCAGACCTTTATCCCCGACTTGGGTGACATTGCAATAACATCTGGGGACACCAGCGGCTGACACTCCAATGTCTTCGGCCCTGGATCCTTCTCCAGCTTGATGTTCTGCTCCTTGACATAAGGCTCGTACCCCTTCAGGTGTCAGTTGGGGGGTCTCTGGAACAATGGGGCCTTCTTGACAAAGCATCCGCATCTTGTTTCAGGCTGAAAATAAACCCTGATAGAGTAGCCAATCATCTGTGACCTGTGGCATCCAACTTGGTGGTAGTGAGGATGTAGGTGAGAGGATTGTTGTCAGTCTTGATCACGAACTCCGCTCCATATAGATAATCCCCCAGCTTATCAACCACCACCCACTTCAAGGCCAGGAACTCAAGTTTGTGCATGGGGTAGTTCTTCTCGGCGGGGGGACAAGTTCCGACTCATGTAGGCAACAGGCCGTAGATGACCGTCATGCTCTTGATATAGCACCCCACCTAACCCATCTCGACTGGCGTCAACATGTAGCTCATATGGCTTGGTTGGATTTGCATAGGCCAGAACAGGAGCGGTTGTTAGGCTGCCTAAAACCTCTTCACACTTCGGAGACCATTGTTCCTGAATGGACTCTCTGGGTTTTCTGGGCCCTCCAGCTGGTCTGACAGGCTTCGCCAGATCAGCGTCTTAGCGAATCCCTTGACAAATCTTCTGTAATAAGAGCAGAATCCCAGAAATTACCTAAGCTCAGTCACGTTGGTAGGCCTCGGCCAGGAGGTGACAGCTTCCAGCTTCTGGGGGTCGGTGGCCACTTTGTCGTAAGACACAATATGGCCAAGGTAGTTGACTGAGGGTTGGTAAAACTGGCACTTTTCCAGAGACAGCTTCAACCTCCTCATCATGCAGTCTCCTCAGGACCTTCTCCAGATGTTCTTCGTGCTCTTCCAGGGTCTTGCCGAAAACGATGATGTCGACTAAGTGCACCAACACCTCGATCAGTTTCATGTCACCCACGGTCTTCTCCATTAGCCTTTGGAAGGTGGCTGGGGCACCAGACAGGCCTTGTGTCACTGTCAGGTGTGTACTGTGTAATTTGATAAGGGGGGGCCAACCCGTCCTTATGTACCACCTAATATCAGTATTTTTATGTGGAATATCTCAGAAATTATGTGAGATCTAACGTTAAAACCCCTTGATCTTACCGGATCTAATGAATATCTATTAGCCTGAATGATTTTTGGCCCGAAAATTTGATAAGGGGGGGCCAACCCGTCCATATGTACCACCTAATATCAGTATTTGTATGTGGAATATCTCTGAAATTATATGAGATCTAACGTTAAAACCACTTGATCTTACCGAATCTAACAAATATCTATTAGCCTGAATGATTTTTGGCACGAAAATTTGATAAGGGGGGGCCAACCCGTCCTTATGTACCACCTAATATCAGTATTTGTATGTGGAATATCTCTGAAATTATGTGAGATCTAACGTTAAAACCACTTGATCTTACCGGATCTAACGAATATCTATTAGCCTGAATGATTTTTGGCCCGAAAATTTGATAAGGGGGGCCAGCCCCCCCTCATTAATCACTTAATAAGTCTCTAATTATGTGAGATCTAACGTTAAAACCACTTGATCTTACCGGATCTAACGAATATCTATTAGCCTGAATGATTTTTGGCCCGAAATTTTGATAAGGGGGGCCAGCCCCCCCTCATTAATCACTTAATAAGTCTCTAATTATATGAGATCTAACGTTAAAACCACTTGATCTTACCGGATCTAACGAATATCTATTGTCCTGAATGATTTTTGGCTCAAAAATTTGATAAGGGGGGGCCAACCGGTCCATATGTACCACCTAATATCAGTATTTGTATGTGGAATATCTCTGAAATTATATGAGATCTAACGTTAAAACCACTTGATCTTACCGGATCTAACGAATATCTATTAGCCTGAATGATTTTTGGCACGAAAATTTGATAAGGGGGGCCAACCCGTTCTTATGTACCACCTAATATCAGTATTTTTATGTGGAATATCTCTGAAATTATGTGAGATCTAACGTTAAAACCACTTGATCTTACCGGATCTAACGAATATCTATTAGCCTGAATAATTTTTGGCCCGAATTTTTGATAAGGGGGGGCCAGCCCCCCCTCATTAATCACTTAATAAGTCTCTAATTATGTGAGATCTAACGTTAAAACCACTTGATCTTACCGGATCTAACAAATAGCTTCCAAAATAGCTAACTGTTTGGGCAATTTTTTGATAAGGGGGGGCTGATGACGGGTTAGCCCCCCCAGCAAATAACTGTTAATATTGCTTCTTCTGTGTGAGATCTAACGCAAACAACGGTTGATCTAACCTGATCTAACAAAGATCTAACAAACTGCATAAGATTTTTTCAAAAATTTTGATAAGGGGGGGCTAACCCGGCAGAGGTTAACATATGTGCCTTGAGGTTTTAAAGGATAAGTTCAAACTTTTAAAAACAATTATAATAAATGCACATCTTTTTTCAGGTAAACAAATGTGCGTTTATTTATTTTTTTCTTTACTAATAGCTCGTACACACGATCCGAAAATTGGACGACAGATCGTCCGACTTTTTTCACTTAATAGTTGCAAGTAGAAATTGAATAGGTTACTAAAATTACAAAAATTCTCGTATGACAGGGAAAAAAAAATCGGAAGTGACGTCGTGTTGTAATGTATTTGTATTGTATTTTCGGACGACAACTATACTGACGAACGAAAATCGTACGATCTGGTATCGTACGAGGAAAATTTTCGTGCTTGTCCGATAAAATAATATTGCATGTATTGTCGTGATCGGCTCTGTACTAACGATCCGATTATCGTACGATCGTGTCGAAAGCAGCATTTTTCATCCGATATTCAGGTTGTGTGTGCGGGCCATAAGAGCCTTGAAAAGCATTGCACCCACGATCAGCAGATTGCGGGTGCCATGCAGGAGTCCTGCAGACTGTCAGCCTGGGTTCACACTATAAGCTGCCGCATCGCATCTCTCTCACAGGCAGTTCACACTGCCCTCTGCGAAACGCTGCCAATACAAAGTTAATGACATCCCCAGATTGGATCGCAGTGCGAACTGTGAATTCGGGAAGGAATCAGATCGCATGGGTGTGATGAACACCCATGCGATCCGATTCCAGTGCGGGGGGGGGGGGGTTTAGGTTCCTGCACCACTTTTGTGCAAATCAAATGCGAGTTCAGCCATACAACTGTATGGCTAAATTCGCATTGCACAGACATCGCATGTGATCTGCCACATCGCATTGTCTGGCATCGCAGTAGTGTGAAACCAGGCTCAATGTAAGCTGTCTGCTCATGCCACTTACGAGCAGGCAGTTGCACACTGACAGGAAGAGACCATGAACTACCTAGAGCATTCGACAGCGCCCTCGTAGCTCATTGAGAGGTAGAAGCCGACAGCCACAAAGACTGTCGGTGGTTTGTAGTTCTCCCATTCACAGAACCCTGTGAATGAATGACGCAGGCAAAGCCCTGCACAGCCGCGTTTTTCGAAAATTGTGATTGCGAGTTTGGGGAGAAGATGCCCGGCTTTCTGTCACTAGAGGCAGCGAATCGGGGAGCAGCTGCAGGAGTGGGAACATGTTACATGTTCCCAAAGGATGAGCTTATCTTTTAAGGTACCTTTTTGTGTGTTATTTCACAATTTAGCCAACATTATCTGGCAGTGCATAGATGTAAAAAAGTTAGTCAACCTTACCGGACACTATATGAAAACGTTAATTCAGCAAAAATTTATTTAGGGGAGGCGGGTTGACCATCTCAAAAGCTTGGCAGTGTCCAACCTTGTGGAGGTGTGAGCCTAATAACCCATGGTGTATGAATAAGTTGCTGTGTCCTGTACTGTACTCAAAAATATGATGTTTACAGGTAAGTAAAAATTCATTTTTTTTCCCCACCCCTGTTTCTAGCTTTTGAACATGGGTAGCTGAGCCTATTCAACGTATTTGCCAGTGGATTTCCTCTTCCCAAGCAGCCCAGATGCAGTACTCAGCCTCCAATTGACATGAAATACAAAAACGCAGCCCTAAACGATTAGGTATGCAGGATTTTACAGTACGGCACCATTTAAAGGGAAAAGTAACACATTTTATTACAGCATATGGCAAGTACAATTTTCAATAGAGGTTGCACAGTTTGAATATTGTACATGTACTACATGATTTATCATAATGTTTGCAGACATGCACAAAGTTAGAATACCCCAAATACAGTTATCCACATAGGGTCATCTTGCTTGTTCAGTGCGTTTTCACAGGTAAAGGCCTGTTTTATCAGGAACATAATTTTTTTGAACATCTGTAAATATGAAGAAATAATCAACAGATTCTATTTACAACCTAACACCTCTATCAAAGCGCCATTCATCACAGCGTTTACCATTCATTTACCTGCTTAGGAGATAACAAAACGTGCAACTGATTAGAAATGTCTTTAAAATGCAAAACCACCTGGATGGATGGACAAGCCCTTAAGACACTGTCTCTACGAGATGGATCAACAAGAATGTGCTTCTGGACTATAGCTGTTCTACAATATAACATCATGAATATGGTATTTATTATTCTATGAATATAACATAATCTTCATAAATAAAACTTAATTCAATATCCAATGTACTATGCACTCCATATTGTGGGACAATCAAGCATCCAATACCTTAACCCCTTGATGCCAACATAATACATGTATGCATCCTCACTGCACTGGGCTTTATGCCATGGGGCCGCACTTGGGCATTACGATTTTTTTTTTATCCTTAGATGTGAAGGGGTTAAGGGTCATAAGAATGAGGATACACTGTTGCAACTCTACATGTTTTATTTTGTTAGGTAACTCACAAGGGTTACCACAGAGACTCATTTTATAGAGATGCCAAAGGTATATGTAAGATTAATAAAAAAAAAAATTATAATCGAGAATATAATCGGTAGCGCATGTTTTTGTTCTCTTTTAAGCAGGTAAAAGATTGGTGAACGCTGTGATGAATGGCGCATTGATGCAGGTGTTAGTTTGTAAATAGGAATTTGTTGATTATTTCTTTATATTTGCAGATGTTCATAAAAGTTGATGTTCCTGTGAGCAACCTCTATTGGAAATTGTAATTACCATATGTTGGAATATATATTGTCGCCTTTTCCTTTAAATGGTGTGGTACCGTATAAATCCTGCGTAGTTACCGTATGTACTCGAGTATAAGCCGACCGGAATATAAGCCGAGGCACCTAATTTTACTACAAAAAACTGGGAAAACGTATTGACTCGAGTATAAGCCTAGGGTGTCCATCTGCATGCCTCACTTTGCCTCACTGTGTCCATGTGCATGCCTCACTGTGCCCATGCCTCACTGTGCCCATGACTAGACTGACGTTTAACATGGGAGTCTATGAAAGGGGTGCCCAGCTTTGAAAAATCGGTGCTCCCCGGCCGTAGGTCCCCCAGACAACAAACTTAGCACACTTGTAGAGGAGAAATGGGGCTATATGTGTACCGAGTTTCGGGTCCAGGGGACCTACGACCGGCCGGTACCGGGTCCCCAAATACACCAAAGAAATTACCGTTTAACATGGGAGTCTATGGAAGGGGTGCCCGACTTTGAAAAATCGGTGCTCGCCGGCCGTAAGTCCCCCGGGCAAAAAACTTTTCACAATTGTAGAGGAAGAGGGGGGGGGGGCTACAGGTGTGCCAAGTTTAGGGTCCAGGGGACCTACGGATGGCCGGTACCGGGTCCCCAAAGTCCAGGAGATCAGTCGCAAAAAGGTGACTCGAGTATAAGCCGAGGGGGGCATTTTCAGCACAAAAAAAATTGCTGAAAAGCTCGGCTTTTACTCGAGTATATACGGTAATTGTTTAGGGATGCTTTTTTTTTGTTTTTGTATTCATAGTGAAGGATGCGGTACCTGTAAAATAAATTTTCTTAGGGAAGAATGCTTACCCCTGCTCCCCATTTGTTTTTCATCCAATTTACATGAATTTTAGTGTACTGCTGTACTCATGTATACTGTGGTAAATGTGGATACAGCTTGCGGGTATACTGTATACAAAAAGGCTTTCTATTTTTGTATATGCCTGTATGCTGTACTCGTGCTTACGATAGCACTGGTCGTATACACGAATGCAGCACACAACCATTCATGTCAATGGAAGGCTGTTTGCTGAATCTGGGTGATGGAAATACTCTGGCAATTGCATTGAATGGGCTTAACTGTCCATGTGCAAGAGCCCTAATGCACATATAAGGATCGACTACAAATGGGAAAAATCTAAATTTTTATGTTCTTATAATATTTGGAAAATAGACCAGTGTTTCCCTATACTGTACTGAAATGTTATTTTTTTTATGCTGCTCATCTTGGTGTTAAGTTTGATTGCAAAATCGTTACAGCGTAAAAAAAAACCACTAAAGGGTTTCAGTATTAATCAAAATATGCGCCATTAATTCTAGGACCTATGACATTTGAAAGCGAGTAGGATTGTTACCAATGTATTTGAAGATATTTAAAATTTGTTTTTGCTAAAGGACACTTTAAAATTCAGATTTCTTTCTTATTCATTTAGGGACAGCTTTATGGTGGATAAAGTGGTTCTAAAGGCAGAATGTTTTTTATCTTGATGCATTCTACCTTCTGTGTACAGCCGCCCCCTAATGCTTAAACCCCTTCTCAATCCAGCGATATTGCACCAGAGTCTTGGCTGTTTGTGATTCTCTCCTAATTAGCTAAGACAGCAGCAGGCAGCATTGGGTCCCGCTGCTGTCAATCAAAGTCACTGAGCAAATGAGGGGAGAGAGGGATGGGGCTAAGCCACGGCCCCATGTCTGAATGGACACACAGGAGCGGCTCGGCTTGGGCGCCCCTAAAGCAAACTGCTTGCTGTGGGGGCACTCAGCCGGAGGGAGGGGCCAGGAGCGGCAGCAAGGAAACTGAGAAGAGGAAGATCTGGACTGCTCTGCAAAACAATTACACAGAGCAGGTAAGTATAACATGTTTGTTATTTTTAAACAAAAAAAAATTGTGACATGATTATCACTTTAAGCAACCCGGGGGGGGGGGGGGGGGGGGGTGTCTCCTGCTACCTAAGGTAGAAGTCGAGCATAGGCACATAAGAACTGAGAGCCTGCCCTCTCTTTTAAAGTGTTTGTTATCCTTAAAAAAAAAAAATGAATCCTGTTCCTTTAAAGCATATTATACAGCACAGCACAGTGCGTGTGCTGTGTAATTTGGCCCTCTGTATCACCTGAAATACCTGGCTGGTTCTGCCCTCACCCCTGTAAACTGACCACGGTTTATCATGGCTGCTGAGCCCCGACACCGTGGTCAGTTTACGTGCCTCCGTCATCCGCAATTCTCCTGTCCTCTGTGCTGATCTCCTCTCCCTGCCTGTCTGTTCCTGTGTCAGTTCCCGCCCCTCCCCTCCTGCAGCTGAAATTACTTTTAATTTCTTGTATAATCCTCTGTCTCCTAATATGTGCTCCTGTCTGTGTTTTAGAAAAAAAAAAAAAAAAAACGTTTATACCAGATTTCAGAGTGGTGCTCACGTGACTGGTCGGCTCTCTCCTCCTGACTAACATCAGCAGGGGAATCTCGGCCACGCCCGCTGCAGCTGTCAGGTAGGCAGAAGAGAGAGCCGGCTGGTCACGTGATCGTCACTCTGAAATCGGGTATAAATGGCATTTTTTTTATACATAAAACTTAGAGACAGGAGCACCTATTATTAGGAGATAAATAGGATTATATGAAGATATCCGTGTGGGTTAACAACCACTTTAACAACCACATGTGAGTAGACTGGTTTTCTTCAGCTCTGCTGTTGCTGTGTTATCCCAACTCCTTTTATGGTTGCTCTAAATACAGCAGATCTAATAAGGGAGCGTCAACAGGAATGCATGCAACTTTTTTCCCCTTGGCCAGTGCTTTTTCGTGGCTAGACCATGCCCCCCCCCCCCCCCCCCCCAATGCCAGTGCTTTTTTGTGGCAAAGCTCTGTTCAGCACAGCACATCCCCCCGCTGCCTCCTACTCCCTCTGGCGGACGAGAATGGTATATGTGGGCGCACATTCATTCGTACAGCAATCTTTTTTTTTTTTTTTTTTATCTTTCTCCTCGGCCAGTGCTTTTCGATGGCCAATGATTCAAGGCAACCAGGGTCTGCTTTAGCCCAAGCACTTTTTTTTTCTAGCCATCTTCTCCTTCCTCTTAATGCATTTAATTCTGCAGATCTAAAAAGGAGGTCGTGCTCAAGAGCTTATACAGTCTTTTTTTTTTTTTCTGAAAATCTTTCTTTTCTCAGGCCAGTGCATCATGGCAACCAGCGTTGTCAGCAGTTCTGCTGCCCTTCCTCTGCAAGCCAACTTTTGGAAACTGAAAAACCGCCTCAGACGGTCCCGGGGCTACTGCGTTCCACCTACACTATCTATCTGAGTTACTCAGTCAACCTTCCAAATTCCCTCTTCAAGCTTTGCTGGTCATGATATTCCAGAAGGCAGTAGATAGTTCCTGTTATTTATAGGGGTATTAACATCTTTATTTTAGCAATTGGTGGGTTCTCGCCTCACAGCTGCTACTACATACTCAGCACCCAGCAATTTTTATTTTGACACATTAAACCTTGTGCCTCCTGCACTTTTTACTGCTGTTACTTTGTCTGGAATGTTGATAACTGCTGAACCCCTCTTTTATCTTCAGGTGCCCATTGCCTTCCTTTTCCAGTTGTATTTGATACAAAGATTGCTTCTTTTTTTTTTTTTTTCCCTGTGGGGAATCCCTCCAGAGAATTTTGTTGACAGATGAGGTACCTCTTTCATTGTGGAGTGCATTCAGTTTTACTGAACTGTCAGGAACATACATAGATGGTGAACTCCAAGCAGGCCATTGTGGTGAAAAGCAGATGTCTGATTAGGAAGTTTGATTTTATGTTTCACATTTTGATCAGGCGATGAATGGACTTAATTTTGTGTTAGTGTTGTATTTGTAACATGTTCTGATAAGCATTAAGAATCTGACATTTACTCTCTTTATGCCAATAGTAATAGAGAAATCGGAGAGCCCTTCTGAGCATACATGTGCTCTGTGCGGAGGCTGGTTTGATACAAAAATTGGATTATCAAACCATGTTCGAGGTCACCTGAAAAGACTTGGGAAGAATAAATGGGATGCACACAAATCACCAATCTGTGTTCTAAATGAAATGCTGCAAAATGAAGAAAAGTATGAACAACTCCTAAAGATTCTTAACAACAGACGCCCATTTCAAAGACCAGCACACAGACCCTTCTCAGCACACAGGGCTTCCCGAAATGGCTTTTCAAAGACCAGTGTTGCACCTACCGAACATTGCAATGGCTTAAAAACTGACGCTGCATCTGAGCAAATGTTACAGGAAGGGCTGTGCCCAAGTGAATGTGATGGAATAAGTCCACCTGGTGACAAAGATCATTCTGCTTCATTGCCTGAATTTCTTAAAGTAAAAAAATCAGGTGAAGATAAAAACTTAGACTCTTCTCAAAAGGTCAATCAAACTGCAAGAAAGAGGTTGACGCAGAAATGCCTTCATACTTTAAACGAAGATTGTTCATTGATGTGCAACTCACAGAAAAACATAGATCTCGCCTTGCATTCGGGTAAGGAGAGCTTTTTAAATATTCACATTTATGTAGCCATTTGACCTTTTTTACCACTTGTGTATAATATATTGTTGCTGTTTTTCTGTGTAAAAGAATAAGGCTGCAAGTAAGTGTAATAAAGTTAAAGCCAGCATTTATGGAGTTTGGGGTTGATCAAATCCCTTGAGAGAGTACACTGGAACTTGTGTAAACCAAAACTTACATTCCCTGTATCAGGTTATTGTCCTAATAGTGCAACATTCGATATCTTTCTTCAGAATGGGTAAATATTGCTGCACTTAATGTTTTTATTAGTTGTGTCCCTAGTGGAGAGTTATTCGCTCAGTTCCAATTTTCTTGACACCTGCTGCTTCTCTGAAACAAAGTTAAGGAAATCTCCCTAGTTGAGCCATAGTAGTAAACAAAAATTACGTTCTAACCCTTCACTTTCCAAGCTAAAAGGTTGTGTCCAGAGTTCCACCAAAACCACTTCAGCTCTGGAAGGTTTTACCCCCTTTCCTGACCAGGCCATTTTTTGCGATATGGCACTGCGTTGCTTTAACTGACAATTGCGCGGTCATGCGACACTGTAACCAAATATAATTGATGTCCTTTTTTTTCCCACAAATAGAGCTTTCTTTTGATGGTATTTGATCACCTCTGTGGTTTTTATTTATTTTTTGCCTATATATATATGTATAAAAAAAAAGACCAACAAAAAAAAAAAATGTTTTGCTTTCTGCTATAAAACATATTCAATAAAAGAATGTAAAAAATCAAATTTCTTCATCAATTTAGGCCAATATGTACTCTGCTACATGTTTTTGGTAAATAAAAAATCACAAGATCGCGGTTTTCCTTGCTAGCAGAACCGCAATCTGCCTTGTTTACATAGGCAGACCGCCGTTCTGCCTCTCTCAGAACAGTCACCGGGTTTCTGGCGGACATTGGGTCCGCTGGACCCACTGAATGGCTCCCGCTGTATCCAATTACTGTGGGAGCAGGGCTTTTAGCAGTACGCGCACCCCAGAGCCGAAAAAATCAATTGCGTACAGGTATGTGATTTTGTGCTAAAGGGCCACCCTGCTGCAGTATATGTACCTGGGGCGGTCCTTAAGCGGTTAGAGTAGTTTCACTTTTGTTGGGAGAAAAAAAAAACGATTTCCCCCCTGGACAATTGCAAGGATTTTAAAAAACGTTGTTGCAGATTCTCACCTGTTTCTGCTCAGATGAAAAAACAGTTGAGTCTACTTTGTGTCTTTGCATAGTGATTCTGAATGGGAGTTACTACTTAATTCTAATCAGCTGGTGCACTTTCATGGTTCTGATAAGAAAAGTTTTAGTGTCTGCATCCCTTGAAAAGGTAATTAACCCTTAGGTAACCTTTCACAAAAAGGACCTTTCTGCTGCAGAAGATGCCTAAAACTTGACTGAGGTTGCCATATTGCACCAAATTTTACAGAAAATTATAAGTTATCAAGTTTGAAAAAGAAAAGATTTTAATTTCGCTTCTGTAGCAATTGCAGATGATATGTTAATTTTTAAGGTCTGCTTTAAAATAGTACATTAAAAAGTTGGTTTGTTTTTTATAAACAGTATATGTTGTGTGGTTTACCTCTCCAAAATACAGTATAGTTACTTCAGTGATTATATGTATTTACCTCTGTTTGTTTGAGGTGAACTACAGAAAGACTTACCAAAATGCTAAAAGTTACTGAGAAGCTACAGGTGCAATGAAGTATTGGAATCACCACATTTAGAATTTTGGGTTCAGATTGAAAACTAACGCCGGAAAGTCGTCTTGTGTCATCAAATTGCAAGATGTAAAGGAGTTGGAAGAGCACTTTGGTTTGTGAGTTTTTATGCACATGGGGCAGCCAACAAAGTTCAGAGGATGTCATAATTGTGCCCAAATTGTAGATTAATCGGATCAGTAAAGTTTCCAAACTAGTTAAAGGGTTTGTAAAGAAATAAAAAAAATAACAAACATGTTATACTTGCCTCCACTGTGCAGCTCGTTTTGCACAGAGTGGCCCTGATCCACGTCTTCTGGGGTCCCTCGGCGGCTGTCTCGGCTCCTCCCCGCAATAACTCACCACCTATATGCGAGCGAGCTCGCATGGTGGTGAGTGATTGCGGAAGCGCTCCAGTGATATAGCCAGCGGCTATTGCCGCTCACTGTATCACTCGGCCCGGTGCGCCGCGTCATTGGATGTGATTGACAGCAGCGCCAGCCAATGGCTGCGCTGCTTTCAATCCATCCACTGTAGCCAATCAACAGCCAGGCTGGAACGGCGAGGAGGATGTCGGGGCCGAGCGGAGGACTTTCGAGGGCTCAGGTAAGTAAAACGGGGGCTCGGGAGGGGGCCGGTATTGTCAGATGTTTTTTCACCTTAATGCATAGGATGCGTTAAGGTGAAAACCTTTTCCTTTTACAACCCCTTTAAGTATAACAGAATGAAACAGAAATTACAGAATGATTCCAGGACCATGTGCACCCCATGGTAGTAATTTCCTATGCTTCAGACTGATGGTGCTTTGATTACTGAGGTATCAAAATCGCAATGAAATCAAATGCCTTCCATTTCTTCCCCCAACCACCAGATCTTACTTGTATCAACACAAAAAGAAAAGCCAGAAATGTTTTGTTTTTTTCTTTAACCTCAAATTTTCTAGGTACAAAATGAGACCATAACCAGACATCTCTCATATATATATATATATATATATATATATATATATATATATAATATATTAGGCTTGTGCAATTTGTTTCGTAACGAATCGAAATTCGTCCGAATTTAGCAACTTTCGGACATTTGGAAGCATTCGAATTTCCGAACAAAGCAATTGCGAATAAAATCGAATCCGAAATAAATTATATCGCAAATAGCGAATGGCCGAATGTCTTCGGCATAATTCGTTATGAAAAAAGTTACGAATGTACGAATCCATTCGAAGCACAATAACGCTCACTCTGCTCTCTGCTTCTCCCTCACCATGCTGAACTCCCTCTCAAAATGGTGTACAGGGGGCAGAGGCTATAGCCGCATGTAAACCACAAAAGTAAAATACGAGATTTCGAATCGTTACAAATAACCGCTATGTATTTAGAAAAGTACAAATCCATTCGAAGCACATTAGGCATAATAGGCAGCGTCGTTGTGAGAGAGACACGGAAAATTACGAATCAACAAACCCAAAAACAGTTACGAAAGTAGGAGTTGGGTCCAGAATCAACGAAAAACAATGTACTCTACCGAAAGTACGAATTATAAATCAACTAAAAATAAGGCTTACATTAATACGAATCATTCCGATTCAACTAAAAATGTCGCTTGCGAAAATACGAATTAGTCCGAACACAAAAAATCCTGTCTACCAAAATTACGAACGATTACGAATCAACAGGACCGAAAAGAAACGAACCAAAACTTAATAAATTTTTCCGTTGTGCACAAGTCTAATATATATATATATATATATATATATATATATATATATATATATATATATATATATATATATATAATATTTATTTATTATATACACACACTATACGGGTCCCAAGAATAGTAAAACTGGGACTGAAACAATTTATCAGCATTATCGATTGTAAGAATATTTAACAAACTATTTTCATAATCGATTAGTTGGTTAGCAGATTGGTTGTCCTGCATACAGAATGCATTATTTTTTTACATATCAGAAAATACAGTGCAGCACACATACAGCTCAGTACACCATCAATACATGTCAGTAAGTGCCTGAGAGCTTGTGAATGTGTGAGGAGCCATGCCTCATGGGATATGTAGTCCTGGGCAGGAGAAGGAAGTGAGTGATTCTAAATTAATTTTTTTTTTTTACTTTGCTGCGCTATATACAATTTTTTGCGGCTTTCTTTTGGGGTGATCTGAAGGCAGAAGGAGCCATAAGCGCCGGTGGGGGACCCCAGAAAAGGAGAATCTGGGATGCTCTGTGCAAAACCAGGTGGGACTTTGAAAGTGACCAGAAACAATAAATGTATAATGTAAAAGTTTATTACAAGAGTAGTCTAGTCAATAAAAACTTGGTCATAAAAGACAATTTCAATGGGCAGATGTATACACCGCTCCAAAGATGCTGCTTTCACACTGGGGCTGCAGGGGAGGCGTTTTTCAGGTGCTTTACAGGTGCACTTCTCTTAACACTTTACCCGTGGGTTATGTCCCTGCTTGCAGGAGAAGACCTAGGCAGAATGTGAAATGTTATACATACATTCTAAAAAGCCAGCGCTGAACAGCCCCACCCAGGGGTGTGGTCCCTCCGGACATAACCCTCCCACTGCAGTCAGCAGACCTCAGTTTTTTTGTCTGCCTAGCAGAAGGAGAAGATGTGGCTCTCTCAGGAGCCTGGCTCCTGACCTATTTTTATTCCTTTTTGGATTTTTTTTTTTTTTTTTTTTTTGAGACCTTCTATCAACTGTCTGCTGGGCAACAGGTTGGGTACAAGATATCCTTGTAGTCTTCCCTGTCCGACCATCGAGCGTGCTGATCCTCGCCTTGTGTGCGTGAGACTCAGTTCACAACATGCCCCACGACTCCAGGGGTGGCCGGTAAGCCGGTAAGCTTTTTATGCTCCGCGGTCCTCTCAAGATTGAACAGTCCTGCTGTATCTTTCGCGGTGGACCGGGCCGACAGCTACTCAGTACCGCACTGTGATAGTCCTGTCAGAAACATACCAGTGGGTCCCTCAGGGGACTGGTAAGTAGTCTCTCCTGCCTGCAGGTGAGTACATGCTGTGTGTTTCTCTGTGTGGGGGATTTTCCCTGTCTCCCCCTGTTTTTTATTGTCTTACTCTGTCACCATTGCTGGCGCTGTGCTGTGTGGGGTGCCTGGGGGTCATACTGTCCTGAGGGGGGGGGGGAGCTCATGGCTGTCTGCATATCGCTGGGGCTGTTTTCTGAGTGTTTTGAGGCCTGGTCGCCGTTCGGCGCCATGTTTGTGTATGCTCTTTTACTTTACATTGGCGGCCATCTTGCCATGGATCGCCTGAGCACATTGTGGCGGCCATTTTCTTGAAGCCGCGCGCTTTTTATGCACTTGTTTGGCCTCTATCGCTGCTGGGAACTGCACGACTCTCCTCTCAGCTCACTCACGCTGATACAGCGCGGTGCAGGCAGCGGAACCAAGTGGTCCTGGTCCGGGTTGGTGAGTCCCCTGGGCATACCCCTTCTCAGTCAGCGCAGCCTGTTGGTGGACTTTTTTCTGAGGAGTCTCAGAGGGGCAATAATGGAGTCTGTGTCACCAGCTTCCCCATGCATGTCAGAGGCAACAGGCAGTGCTCCAGCACCTGCGGTCTCTATGGACCAGTTGTCGGCAGCCCTGGAAACATTTCTTACCAGGATGGAAGCGGTGTGCGATATATGATATGGGCCTAGCTGCTGCTGCTCAGGACCCTAGCTCTGAATATTTTGATGGTTTTGAACGAGGACATTCCTTGTGAGGAAGACTCCAGTTCTGAGTCAGTAAATGACAGGGTGCTTGTTAGTAAACTCATTGATGCTGTGAGGGACACTCTCAAGCTGGATGCTGCGGCTGCGGAACCTCAGGCGGAGGCAGTCTCCTTTTTGGTTCTTTTAAGGCCAAGCCTTTTAAAAAGGCTTTTCCATTTGCACCTTTCTTTGACCAGTTCGTTGACTAGGTTTGGGAAAAGCCGCAGAAGACTTTTATGGTCCCGCAGCGTTTGTTTATCAGATACCCCTTTGAAGAAGCCCTGCTTAAAAACTGGGCTTCTCCCCCAGTGGTCGACCCTCCGGTCGCCCGTTTGAACAAGACCACCACTCTCCCGATGGAGGGGACTTCTGCATTTAAGGACCCCACTGACAGGAGGTCAGAAGTGGTGAGCAGAGCCATGTTTGCCTTGTTGGGATCCACCTTACGGCCTGTTGTATCGGCGACCCTTGTGTCTCAGACACTCACGGAATGGGCAAAAATTTTGCACCAGACTGTGCAGGAGCATAATCTTCCTCCAGACACTATTGCTCTGGCCCACCAAATGGTGCAGGGTCTGATATATGTGTGCGATGCCACTTTGGACGCGGCCCCTTTAATATCCAGGGCCTCTGTTTCTGCGGTGGTACTGCGTCATCTTATCTGGTTGAAATGCTGGTCTGCTGACCTAGTCTTTAAGGAGCTCCTGACGGATCTACCCTTTAAGGGTGGTAGACTTTTCGGTGCTGCTCTGGATGACATCATCAAGGATGTCACGGGAGGTAAAAGCACTCTTCTTCCTCAGACTATCAAGGGTAAGGAGGCCCGCCGTAAACCGGGTCCTTCCTTTCCAGCAAAAAAGGGGTTTTTTTCGTCAGAGTCCACGGGTAAGCCCTCCCAGACTGACAACAGTGCAGCTGGTGGACACAAGCGCCCTTGGGTGCGTAAGCCGAACAAAGCGGCTCCCAAGCCCGCCTCCGCGTGAAGTCTTGCCCCCGCCCGACTCTGGGTTGGGGGGACAACTTTGCAGGTTCACGGATCGGTGGACCTCCCGGATCTCCTACTGGTGGGTGTGCAAGGTGGTTACCTCAGGATACAGGATAGAGTTCCGTTCCTGGCCCCCAGACAGATTCTTTCGCTCAAATCTCCCTCCTTCCTGCCCGTCGGGCGGCCCTCTTAGGGGGCCGTACAGGATTTGTTTAGGTCCGGAGTGATTGTGCCGGTTCCGTCACAGGTGAGGTTTCAGGGGTTCTACTCGAATCTGTTGTCCCAAAAAAGGACGGGGCTTGGCCAATCCTGGACCTCAAGGCCCTGAATGCCTTTGTGAAGGTGCAATAGTTTCGCATGGAATCCATTCGCACGGTGATCGCTACACTCCATCAAGGGGATTTTCTGGCGTCCTTGGACATCAAGGAGGCCTACTTGCATGTTCCGATCTGCGCAAGTCACCAGAAGTTTCTGCGCTTTGCGATCGGCGAAGTCCACTATCAATTTGTGGCTCTTCCCTTCGGCCTAGCCTCGGCACCAAGGGTGTTTACCAAGGTGCTTGCTCTGGTTCTGGCTTTGCTGAGACAGCGAGGCATTGCTATCGTGGGCTATCTGGACGATCTTCTAAGAGCAGACAATGGCTCAGAATTAGAAGAAAGTATGACTATCATCAGCCAGACCCTCAGGGACTTCGGGTGGCTCCTGAACATTCAGAAGTCGGTCCTGGTCCCGACCCAGCGTTTGGCGTATCTAGGTCTGATCCTGGACTCCTTGGAGGCGAAGGTATTCCTACCCCCAGAGAAGTTACTGACACTTCAGTCTGCGGTGCGGGTCCTGACGTCCCGAAAATGGTCGTCAATCCGTTTTTGCATGAGAGTCCTGGGACTCATGGTGGCCTAGTTCGAGGCCGGTCCTGTATGCCCAATCACACACACGGGCATTACAGGAGGAGATCCTGTCCACTTGTGACAAATCCCTGTTGTCCTTGGATCTTCAGATCCAGGTGAGTTACCCAGTCAAGGCGTCCCTGGCGTGGTGGTTGAGGTCCCCGGCTCTTCGGTCCGGGAAGTCGTTCCTCCCTATCCAGTGGACGGTGATCACGACGGATGCCAGCCTGATGGGCTGGGGTGGAATTTGGGGAGTCCTGTCAGCCCAAGGGCTTTGGGCTCCGGACGAAGCCCATCTACCGATTAATGTCCTGGAAATACGGACAATCAGACTGTGCCTCTCCTCGTGGTCGGAGAGAGGCTACACGCTCCCTCAGGATCCAGTCGGACAACGCCACGGCAGTGGCGTATGTCAACCATCAAAGGGGGACTCGGAGCTCAGCTGCGGCTTCTGATGTCGCTCGCATCCTAAGGTGGGCCGAAAGAAGCGTGCCGGCTCTGTCGGCCGTCTACAATTCCGGGCATAGACGACTGGCAGGCGGACTATATGAGTCGCCAGGCCCTGGACCAGGGAGAGTGGTCCTTGCACCCGGAGGTTTTTCAACTTCTTTGCCGGCGGTGGGGCACACCGGATGTGGACTTGATGGCCTCTCAACTCATTCGCAAGGTGTCAAGGTTTGTGGCCAGGTCCAGGGACCCTTGGGCGGATGCCTCGGATGCGTTGGTTGCCCCATGGGGTCATTATCACCTGACATATGTTTATCCTCCACTGCAGCTGCTTCCTCGCCTGCTGCGCAGGGTGGCGACCGAGGGAATTTCGGTAACCCTCATTGCTCCGGATTGGCCTTGGCTTCATTGGTACGCCGATCTGGTATGTCTCGTCGCAGACGTTCCTTGGCGGTTGCCAATAAGGGAGGACCTTCTGTCTCAAGGTCCTATATTTCATCCTGCTTTACAGTCTCTTGCTTTAACGGCATGGCTATTTAAAGCCAGGTGCTGAGGGACCGAGGTCTCTCGGATTCGGTCATTTTGACCATGTTAAGGGCACGGAAGTCTTCCTCCAGAAAGATCTATCACCGTACCTGGAAAGCTTACATTGCCATGTGAGAAGAGCTGTCCAAGGACGTATTCCGTCCCCAGAATCCTGTGGTTCTTGCAGCGTGGTGTGACCCAAAAGCTTGCTTTGAGTACCATTAAGGGTCAGATTTCGGCCTTGGCCGTCTTCTTTCAGCAACCGCTAGCAGGTCATTCCTTGGTTAGCACCTTTGTGCAGGGGGTTCGCCATGTGCTCCCTCCTGTCAAGCCTCCTCTCCCTCCTTGGGATCTGAATTTGGTGCTCTCGGTTCTCCAGGAACCTCCCTTTGAAAATATCAGAGATATTCCTCTCTTGACCTGGTCTCAGAAGGTGGCCTTCTTAGTGGCCATTACTTCTGTTAGACGGGTGTCTGAGTTGGCGGCTTTGTCCTGCAAGTCGCCCTATTTGGTCATCCATAAGGATAAGGCGGTGTTGCATCCGCGACCTTCTTTTTTGCCAAAGGTGGTCTCGGCCTTTCACCTAAATGAGGACATTGTCCTCCCGTCCTTGTGTCCTCACCCATCGCATCCCAGAGAGTTTGCGCTTCACACATTGGATGTGGTACGTGCCTTGCGGGTGTACCTGTCTGCTACTGCTTCTATTCGGAAGTCTGACTCACTGTTTGTGTCTGTCTCTGGTCCAAAACAGGGCCAAGTGGTTTCATCTGCCACCATCTCTAGATGGATCAGGCAGACCGTCATTCAGGCCTATGCCCTCAAGGGGCAGGCGCCTCCCTATCCGGTCACGGCGCATTCCACCAGGGCAATTGGTGCTTTCTGGGCTTTCCGACATCAAGCGTCGGTTGCACAAGTGTGCAAGGCGGCGACCTGATCGTCCGTTCATACCTTTTCTAAGTTCTATAAGGTTGATGTGGCTGCATCTTCGGATGCTTCCTTTGGCCGCATGGTGTTGCAGCCGCTGTTTAATGTTGCAACTCCTCCGTTGAGGAGCTCTGCCTTGTTTGGAGTGAAGTTTTTGGTCTTCCATTCATACTGCTCCCATCCCTCTTGACACTGCTTTGGGACATCCCACGGGTAAACTGTTAAAGAGGCTGTGTCAGTCCATGGACGATAATAGAAAATCGTTTTTTTGTACTCGCCGTAAAATCCGTTTCTCTGATGTCCATGGACAGCACCCACCCTTCTTTTCAAGGTTTGTACTGCTTTGTTACGAACCGAGGTCTGCTGACTGCAGTGGGAGGGTTATGTCCGGAGGGGCCGCCCCCCTGGGCGGGGCTGTTCAGCTCTGGCTTTTTAGAACGTATGTATAACATTTCACATTCTGCCTAGGTCTTCTCCTGCAAGCAGGGACATAACCCACGGGTAAAGTGTTAAAGAGGCTGTGTCAGTCCATGGGCATCAGAGAAACTGATTTTACGGTGAGCCAAAAAAAGAACCTGAAAAACGCCCCACTGTGAAAGGGGTCTTACACAGCAGGTAAGGATAACATCACAAAATTGCTACAATAAAATAATAACATTAGCATTGCTGAAAACAGATTCACATTAGCATTTGTTACAATAGTGCATAGTAAATGTCCCAAGTTCCATCGAGTCTAGCGTCCGATAATAAGGTTTGTATGGTGTAAAGATCCACTCTTGTGTGGTGACGGGATCTAAATATTGGATCTATGCCCTATACCTGGGGTCTCCAAACTTTTCAACACGAGGGCCACATTGTAGATTGTAGAAGTATTCGGGGGCCGAAAAAAAATCAGTTATGTATCTGATGGGGACACCGGTGTCCCCATCAGCAGTGACCCCATGTCCCCATCAGCAGTGACCCCATGTCCCCATCAGCAGCGTCCCCATCAGCAGTGACCCCATGTCCCCATCAGCAGTGTCCTTAGCAGTGACCCCATGTCCCCATCAGCGGTGTCCCCATCATTGCTGATGAGGATACCGCTGATGGGACCACTGGTGTCCCCATTAGTGGTGTCCCCAGCAATGTTCCCATCAGCACAGCAATGTCCCCAGAAATATCCCCACCAGCACTGTCCCCAGCAATGTCCCCATCAGCACAGCAATGTCCCCATCAGCAATCTCCCCTGCAGTGTGCCCATCAGTGTTGTGCAATACAATAACATGATCAGCAAATTTAACTGTTGCCTCCGTACTAGCCGACTTCAGCTCTTCTGCAACTCCCGTCTCCCGCCCGCTGCTACACTCGTGGAAGGATCGTTAATTCAAGCAGTGGGCGGGAAAAGGGGAGGTGCCGCGCCTGTAACGTCCGTCACTCGTGTAACGATCGTAAATTCAAACAGCGGGCGGGATTGTAAAAATGTAAAAAAAAAAAAACAATGTAAAAAAAACGGCATGGCAGCATGGGCGACTTTGTTTACAGGACCTGTCAGCTGTGGGCCAGATAAAACACACAAGCGGGCCGGGGTTTGGAGACCTTTGCCCTATACAAACCTTATTATCGGACGCTTGACTCAATGGTTCTTGGGACATTTATTATGCACTATTGCAGGGATATGCAATTAGCGGACCTCCAGCTGTTTCAGAACTACAAGTCCCATGAGGCATAGCAAGACTCTAACAGCCACAAGCATGACACCCAGAGGCAGAGGCATGATGGGACTTGTAGTTTTGCAACATCTGGAGGTCCGCTAATTGTATATCCCTGCACTATTGTAACAAATCCTAATGTGAATGTTTTCAGCGCTGCTAATGTTATAATTTTATTGTAGCAATTTTGTGATGTTTTGTTTTATGTATAGTAGCGGCTGCCATTTTATCAGTAATTAACATATTATTGGTCTATGAGCGCTGGGAGAGGAGGATCATCTCACTATAGCGTTTTGATCACTTCTTATGTTTAGTATAACATGTTTGTTGTTTAAAAATAAAAATGTAATGTTTACAATGACTTTTCTCCACCTACATGTAAAAAGCATCATTTATTTGCTAGAAAATTATAAAACCCCCAAACATTATATACCGTATATACCCGAGTATAAGCCGAGGCACCTAATTTTACCACAAAAAACTGGGAAAACGTATTGACTCGAGGATAAGCCTAGGGTGTCCATCTGCATGCCTCACTGTGCCCATGCCTCACTGTGCCCATGACTAGACAGACGTTTAAAATGCCGATATCAGAATGATGCCTGTAGTTTGTATCAAGCTACCTGCCTACTACAATGGAGTCTGTCATGCATAATATTATATTACAGTCCTGTCTGAACATCTGCAAAACAGCATTTTAGGGGTCTTTTTACCTTTAAAATTTTAAATTAAAGAAAAATAAATAAAAAATCTCTGAGTCTGATGATTTGTACCAGATTCAACTGACAAACTGTATATCTCTTCTTTTATTCTCAGAGTGAATTGGATATTTTGTTCCCTAACCATATAGCTGGTTATTTATGTTAAAGCGGTGTTCCAGCCGTGATTTTATTTTTTTAAGTAAGCAGCTACAAACACTGTAGCTGCTGACTTTTAATAAGGACACTTACCTGATCTAGGCTCCCATGATGTCGGCCCCCTGAGGCCGATCCCTCGATTGTGGCAGGTCCCGGCGCCGCCATCCTCACTAAGGGAAACAGGCAGTGGAGCCTTGCGGCTTCACTGCCCGTTTCCTACTGCGCATGCGCGAGTCACGCAGTGTTTTCTGAATGGGCAGCGGTTCTCTGGGATACACACAGTTCCCAAGCAGACAACGTGAGGAGGACAAGGAAGAAGACAAGCCGCTGACTAGGAAGAGGCAGATTAGGAAGATCTGCCTAGCAACCACAATTTCTGATGAGTAAAAATGTTTTTATTTTTTTTAAAGTTTTTTTAATGTAATTTTTTATTTTTTAGAGTGGACCTCCACTTTAACCACTGCATAGAGATATTTAACCACTTGACCACTGGGCACTTAAACCCCCTTAATAACCAGACCAATTTTCAGCTTTCGGTGCTCTCACATTTTGAATGACAATTACTCAGTCATACAACATTGTATCCATATGAAATTTTTGTCCTTTTTTTCACACAAATGGAGCTTTCTTTTGGTGGTATTTAATCGGCGTTGGGTTTTTTTTTTTTTTGCGCTATAAGAGAAAAAAGACTGAAAATTCTGTAAAATTTTTTTTTTTTCGTTTCTGTTATAAAATTTAGCAAATTTTTTTTTTTTCTTCATAAATTTTGGGCAAAATTTATACTGCTACATATCTTTGGTAAAAATACAGTACATACTCGAGTATAAGCCGAGGTACCTACTTTTACCACAAAAAACTGGGAAAACGTATTGACTCGAGTATAAGCCGAGGGGAGGAAATGTGCCCATTGCCACCTCACTGTGCCAATTGCCCAACCTTACTGTGCCCATTGCCATCTCACTCTGCCACCTCACTGTGCACATTGCCCCCTTACTGTCCCCATTGCCATCTCACTGTGCCACCTCACTGTCCCCATTGTCACCTCACTGTGCCCGCTTACTGTGTCCATTGCAGCCTCCCTGTGCCCGAGTCAGTGTACCTCAAAATCTTGTAATTCCGCGGCCGGCATCCATTGTTCAAATCTCGCGCCGTTCTCCCTGTCCCTTCTGTGATAGGCGTTTCCAGCAAACACTGTGTTGAGTGTTGCGCCTATCACGGAGGTCCTCTCATTCTCGGACTCCGTTTCCCAGCAGGCACTGTGTTCAGTGCTCCGCCATTCACGGACGTCGGACAAGAGGACGTCCGTGATAGGCTCAACACAAGTGTTTGCTGGAAACGCCTATCGCGGAAGGGACAGGGAGAAAGGCGTTAGATTTAAACAATGGACGCCGACCGCGGAATTTCACGATTTTCAGGTACTGACTCGAGTATAAGCCCAGGGGTATACTTTCAGCCCTAAAAAAGGGCTGAAAAACTCGGCCTATACTCGAGTATATATGGTAAGTACAAATTGGTGCATATTATTTGGTCTTTGTGAAAGTTAGTCCACAAGCTGTGGTGCCAATATCTGAAAATTGATCACACCTGAAGTACTGACGGCCTATCTTATTTCTTGAGACCCTAACATGCCAGAAAAGTACAAATACCTCCCAAATGACCCCTTTTTGGAAAGAAGACCCTCCAAGGTATTTAGAAAGAGGCATTGTGAGTTTTTTGAAGATGTAATTTTTTCCCACAATTCTTTGCAAAATCAAGATTTTTTTTTTCTTTTTAACAAAATTGTCATATTCGCAGGTTATTTCTCACACACAGCATATGCATACCACAAATTACACCCCAAAACACATTCTGCTATTACTTCCAAGTATGGCGATACCACATGTGTGAGACTTTTACACAGCGTGGCCACATACAGAGCCCCAACATGCAGGAAGCACCATCAGGCGTTCTGGAGCACCCAGGCCAATTCTGACATTTCTCTCCTACATGTAAAACTCATCATTTATTTGCTCGAAAATTACATTGAACCCCAAAACATTATATATGTTTTTTTAGCAAAGACCTTAGAGAATATAATGGTGATCATTGCAACTTTTTATCTCGCACGGTATTTGCGCAGCAATTTTTTAACGCGTTTTTTTACGGAAAAAAACTGTTTTGTGGTTAAAAAACCAGTAAAGTTAGCCCAATGTTTTTGCATAATGTGAAAGATGAAGTTACGCTGAGTAAATGGATACATAACATGTCACCCTTCAAAATTGCACACGCTCGTGGAATGGCGCCAAACTTCGCTTCTTAAAAATCCCCATAGGCGACGCTTTAAATATTTTTACTGGTTACATGACATGTTTTGAGTTACAGAGGAGGTCTAGGGCCAAAATTATTGCTCTCGCTCTAACGTTCGCAGACATACCTCACATGTGTGGTTTGAACACAGTTTTCAGATGTGGGCGGGACTTACGCTTCTGTATGCGAGCTCGCGGGGACAGGGGCGCTTTAAAAAATATATATATATTTTATTGTTCATTTTACTTTATTTTAGTTTGACATGTTTTTCCGCCCCCAAATTTTTTTTGATCACTTTTATTCCTATTGCAAGGAACGTAAACATCCCTTGTAATAGGAATATATGGCATGACAGGTCCTCTTTACAGTGAGATATGGGGTCAATAAGACCCCACATCTCGCCTCTAGGCTGGAAAGCCTGAAAAACAAACAAAAAATAATAATCTTGGCTTTGATCGTAGCGGTGAGTCGGTAGAAGCACCGGAGGGCAGCGGGAGGGGGGTCATCCCCTCTCGCATCCCGTAAGAATGATCAAGGGGCGGAACAGCCGCTATGATTGTTCTTATGGTGTAGGGAATCGCCGGCTGAAAAAGCTAATATCTGAATGATGCCTGTAGCTGCACCCATCATTCAGATATCCCCGCTCAAAGTCAAGGACGTCATATGACGGCCGGCGGGCGGGAAGTGGTTATTGCGGGGTATTGCACAGGGGGTATTGCACAGTATTGCGCAGGGATGGATGGATGGCTGGATCTGTGACTGCAATTGTCACAGATCCAGCCCACAGCTTACATGATCTGACATGGGGGAGGGAGCTGACATGATCCGCTCCCTCCCCTCTCCGCTCACACTGTACCGATCGGTACAGAGAGGGGAGAGTGATGACGCCGGTCTGTTTACAAGCGATCGCTCCGTCATTTGACAGAGCGATCACGTGGTAAACGGCCGATAGCGGCGGTTTACCGTGATTCGTGATGCGCCGGGTCCTCTGGACCCGGCGGTCATGGAGACTCCCGTGGGCGCGCAGGAGCGCGATTCTGGGAGGACGTTATATAACGTCCTCCCAGAGTTAAGCAACCACCCTGTCTACGTTATTTGTCGGCAGGCAGTGGTTAAGTGGTTAAGAATAAATTGTCTTGTCTTATTTTTTTAACCTTTACATATTCGCTAAATTATACATCAAACTTTTTTTGAGGTTTTAATTCGATTAATCGAAACAACCCGCCAACTAATCTTGTAATAATAATCGTTAGTTTCAATGGTGGTAAACCGAAGAAGTAACATTTTTAAAAATTGAACCGTCCTTGTATAGAGAGAGAACACTTCAGAAGAACACACAGTACCATATTGGTCTTCTCATAACTTGTATAGCATGTGCTGGAATATGCAGTGGAGCGTCCTTCCAGTGTTTTGTTCATGCGTTTCGCGGACAAAGCCGTTTCCTCAGGAAAGGACATTTATACAGTAAAGCGGTAGCAAGTTATTGTGGCAAGAGCACTGTCATCTCTCAGGCAGGCATAAGAGGAAATGCCACGGACCAGTTGTGGAAAGGCAATAGTGTATGTTCATAACAAGTGATCATAAGTCAGGCTTCTAAGGCTCCAACTAATGATTATTTTCATAATCGATTAGTTGCCTGATTTTTTTATTGATTTTAGGTCGGATAAAAACCTCAGTGTGTGCTTTATGTAAAGTTTAAAAAAAGGACTATTTATTCTTGAATATCTATATGCAGTGGTAAATACAAATAACCAGCTATATGGTTAGGGAACAAAATATCTAATCCACTCTGAGAATAACAGACAGAAGATTGCTGTTTTGCAGATTTTCAGACAGAATTGTAATATAATAATATGCAAGAGAAATGATTCCCCTTTTTATAGACAAGTAGCTTGATACAAGCTTACCTGCGCCTGCTCTCACTTATGCTGGCCATACACAAACACATTTTTCCTTTGCAAATTTTTGTTTTAAGAGCGTTCGTTAAATTTACTAATTGTTATTGTGGTCAAATTGGGGTTTGTTTTCAACTACAGTGACGGGAAAATTCAAAAGAGCAGAATGGAAAACTTCTTGATTTGAACAAATTTCCAGACATTGTATGTCATTTTTGTTCAGAAATTCTATTCATTTTAAAATTGAATGTTACAAGCAAGTGAAATTTTCGAATTACATTCATCCGTCGATCGAATACAAAGATTGTCATAAAAAAATCGATACGTGTATGGCCAACGTAAGAAATTTAGTAGCCGCATCATGCATTTTTTTAATTTTTTTTATCGCCTGGGGATAAAACATAAAATTGGCACTTTACAGTACAAAAAACGCAATTGATCACTATTTTAAGGGGTTCATTTATACTGTGAAATAGTGAAAGTAATAATATATATAATATTTATAATATCGGGGCTCGACAAATCCCAGTCGCCAGGTCACCATGGTGACTAGAAACTGCGTCCTGGCATCTGTGCTTTTGTTCATTGGCTCTGATCATAAACCCCATTCACCAATTTTGCTCACCCCCCTCTTCTCCACCCCTCCCAACTCTGCCCACCCCTGTCTTCGCCATCTCTCCCAAATCTGACCCCCCCCCCAACTTTTTGCCCCCTATGTGATGGATAAAAAAATTAATAAAATTTGAGCCCCGCACTCCGGACAAAGAGCAATATTTCTGGCACCAGCCCTCCTATTCTAATAGGCCGGGCAGGAGGTGGTAAATGTCCTTTTCAGTTGCATAAGGCAGGCCATATGTTTTTTTGTTTTTTTTCTTTTTCAGCCAGTGGGTTGAAAGAAAAAGTATGAATCAGTTACCCCATCAACACAATGTGCTATTGTGTTCTACAATGAACAGTGTTGCCGGCTATACCTGGAGGCACTGATCGTTTGGGAAAACCCTGATAGGCTGGTTGTACACAAGTAGATCAATAGATCCACTTGTGTACAACAGCTATCCCATCTATAGAGCGAAATGCGGCTGGCTTAAGATTTAACTGAAAACCTTCGCTTTTGTGAGATCTAAAATTGGTTGCAAAAACCTCAGTGCTTCAGCTTAGTGTTGCTTTTATCTGTGACACACTGAATCTAGTTTGTTGATCATTTGTTTAGCACAAAGATTTTTGCAAGAAACTTCAAATCATTAACTTTCATTATTGGTTTCGCATCTAGAGTAATAAACATAAGGCACTGAATAAAATGTTTTGTCTAACAGCTGTTTGGTTGTGTGTTTTTACCACCTTTTCTCCCAGCCTTCATCAGCAAACTAATTTAGTACTGCGCCTTTTTACAGTCTTATGGGTAAAACACTTTAATTACCACTTTGTTAACCAGATTTTTATTCTGTTCTGAACATTTAAATATTGTATACTAAATGAGAAATCTCTTACTTATCCCATGCATGACATTACCCATATATTTAACCTCTTTGTAATTACTTTTTTAACCACTTAAGGACCGCCCACGTATATGTACTCTGGCAGGGCGGCCCTTAAGCGCAAAATCACATACCTGTATGTGATCATCATCTTCAGCCCCCCCCCCCCCCGCTGTGATTGGGTGCAGTTGGAGCAAATCAGCAGGTTCGGCCGCTAGCCATCATTCACAGGAGAGGCAGAACAACGCTCTGCCTATGTAAACAAGGCAGACCACCATTCTGCCAGGGAGGAAAGTAGAGATCTAGTGTTTCTGCTAAGCAGAAACACGGATCTCTGTTTTCCTTTAGTCAAAGCACTCCCCCCTACAGTTAGAAAGCACATATAGAAAACACATTTAACCCCTTTGATTGCCCCTGATGTTAACCTCTTCCCTGCTAGTGTCATTTATACAGTAACAGTGCATTTTTTTAGTACTGATCACTGTATTGGTGTCACTGGTCCCCAAACAGTGTCACTTAGTGTCAGATTTGTCCACCGCAATGTCGCAGTCCTGCTGAAAACTGCTGATCGCTGCCATTACTAGTTAAAAATGTTTAAAAAAAGTCCTTAAATTCTAGTTTGAAATAGCCGGTCTTGTCCATTTTTCCAGTATTGACATTAATCTGTAGAACAGTGTCTGAATAGGTGGATTACCAAAAAGGATCCCTCCACCACTGGGGTAGGCCCAAGTTTCATAGCACAGATTAAATAAATGTCTGGAGAATTGTGCTTCAGTTGTGATGGCTAGTTACAATTGTTTAAACTTGTGTTTTGCATGGGACTGATGTCTGTACAAATTTGCAGAGTGCTATAGTTATGTGGACGGGTCACTGATGCAACATCTAAGTCGTATAACTCACTTAGCCTTTGAGGGACATTGCCTTTTTGGTCCTGACCTTGACACCATGATTAGCAATGCCATGGGTGGCCATAATGTGCTGTTCCTGTTTCATTGCTGGTGGTCCCTGGAGGGGTAAGAGGAAGCCCACTCTTCTCCCACATATGCTTTGGCTGTAGTTACTAGCAGGCCCTAAGAACCTGATTGCTGCTCATCCTACAGGCCTCGAAGCCAGACCTCTATTAATCCCTGTGAAATGCCTTCTGCATGAAATGCCCCCCCACCTCTACAAATGGGGAGCTGATTATATTTTTACCTTTCAGGCTCTTGGGTGCATAGGTTATGCTCTTTAGCCCACAGGCATACCCTTTGCACATGGCACCTTTCAGTCATTTCCAATAATCCTACTTGTGCTCTTGCACAAAACAATGTATTGCTACTTATTTTGCTGGAATCTCCATATCTTGGGGCATCTTACCATTGTACAAATGCAGTGTTGGAAATGGTTCCCTGTCATGACACTCGCTCCCTTCTTTAGAAGAATCACTTACACTGTAATGTCCACATCTCCCCCCACTGTAATGTCCACATCTCCCCCCACTGTAATGTCCACATCTCCCCCCAGTGTATAGGATTGTCTGCTCTTACCAGCAGGCGGGTGAAGACGTCAGCGCCGCGCTCTAGGGGAGCTCACCTAGGCCGCCGTCGGGTGTAGTAAGATGGCCGGAGCTAGGCCGAAGCCGCGGCTTTTCCTAGGAGCTCAATCCGTGGATCGCGTGGCATGCCGATCCGAACAGGTTGACCCGTTCTGATCACGGATCAATGACGATCCGTTGCACCACTAGTCATAGCTACTTTTACGAGGTAATATCTGGGTTTTCAAAGGCATTGGGTGCACACAAAGTCGATTCCTATCATTTGTGGTTATTGAGGAATATGTTTAGATTAAATGTTTTTTGTGCCCAAAGTTCAGATTCAGTTTTACAGGAGGTTACAGGGCCACAAGATTTCTGAACAGATGTTTTCTGTCTCTGCAGAAAATGTAACTTATAGTGCCACTGCATCTATAGACCTGCATTGCAGTTACATTTTTAAGTCTATTCTGTCTTTTTAATGTACTTAGACTATACCTGAATGTATCATACTGTAAATGTTTTCAGGATCGATGTTGTATTTGCATATTTTTTCGTTTATAAAATGTTATCATATTATAGATGTTTTTGGGATAGATTTGTATTTTAAATGTTTTTTTGTTTTGTATGATTTTTAATTTGTAGGTATGTCGGCAAAGCATAAGACTTGTTTGAACTGCAATACAACCTTTACAAGTGCAGTTAGCCTGTCCAACCATTTGCGTGCATATTCCCGAAAGAAGAGTGCTGGTCTTTTGACTGGAACAGGTATGCCGTGCAAAGAAGTGTCTTCTGGCAGAAGTAGTAATTTGCAACCAAAAACATCTTAAAGAAACTTTAAGACTGCATTAAAAAAAAATCCCAAATTTTCCAGTGGGCAATGAGAAACAACTTTACTAAATAGTATGCTTTTAAATGCCATGACAGTGTTACCCCATTATACTGTCATTTGGAAACATGTAACCTTTGCACTAGAATTGTTTTAAAGTGGTTTTAAAGGCACAATTTAGATTTAAGAAAGAAAATTAAAAAAAACACTAACATGGTTTTTTTTTTTTTTTTGTCTTAAACCCCTCCCCCCATCACCCCCAGTAAAAATGACTTTTTTGAGGCTGCTTGCACTTTCAGTTCCTGCTGGTGCTGATTTTATGTAGGTTTTTCCCTGTCTGCTAGCCACAAGGAAGGGACTCTCAAAGACCAGCAGAGACTGCTAATAACAGCCCTGCCCTTCTTTTACTAGTGCGTCTTCTTAGAAGTTTAGTTCTGGAGGCAGTGCCATAATATGGGCAATGACTGAATAACTCTCCAGCGTTATAGGAGAGCTAGGTCACTTTTTAGAATGTACTTATAGAGCACCGTAAATTTACGCAGCGCTTTATATATAAGTATATTGTACTTTCATATCAATATCAGTCCTTACTAGGGCTTGATTAGACAGGAGCCAGTTAACCTCCCAACACGTCTTCGCAGTGTGGGAGTAAACCAGAGTACCCAGAGGAAACCCATGCAGGCACAGGGAGAACATGCATACTCCAGGCAGCAGTGAAGGTGTTTGATATGTTAAATTATCAGACTACGTTTCCAATTAAGTGACTTACAATAATACCCTTTGAGTGCTGGTTAAAGGCCCAAAGTTTAATAATCATTTTAGATGGCACAAAAAGGGGTATATCCTATTCAACTGTGAGAAGATAAACTGGCATGGATAAATTCCATGCAGATGTTTAATTGTTAATGCCATCACTACTAGCTGTTTCCCTGCAATTATACCACACAGACCGCTGCCGCCCCATTTTCACACAAACGCAATTACATTTAGATTTCATGGGTACTTTTGTAACCCTGCTTCGGCAATGTTTGTTGCATTTTATTTTTGTTGCCATTTATAGCAGAAAGTTTAACTTAAAGTGGATGTAAACCCGAATTTTTTTTTTTATTTGCTGTCACAATGTAGAGTATAGGATTTCCTATCATTTGTGCCAGGTCTTGCCACAAAGAGTTAATCCAGCTGTGAGCAATCCTCTTTTATTGTTCAGTGGGATAAAACGGACAAACAGAGAAAAACCTTTTTCCAGTTCCGCCCCCTTGCTTTGAGTGACAGGTTATTTACATATCTCGTGCACTAGCTTTAGCTTTTTTTAATTCCCACCCCCACTCCTTTTCTGAAGTCATGTGGTTACTTTTCTGGATTTTGACTGGATGTTAGTGATCATAGCAGAAGGAATACACAGGAGAAAATGCATGTTGACAAGGGGAGTGTAGAGGTGGGCGGGGAGTCTACTGACATCACGACTCCACCCACCGAGCTCCAGACAACAGATCCACCCACAGAATCTGCAGTTTTTCAGTTCTTATAACAGACAGAGGGGAGACATTTGACAGATAAGCATGTATATTCTTAAAGATCAGCACTATGGCAGTAGTTTAGAAAGGATGAGAGTGGGTTTACATCCACTTTAAAATAGCCATACATATTCATGCATACAGTACTTTATTTCCATTTTTGCAAAGATGTGTTAATATTGTGCAGATCTGTCCCCATTCTAAATGTTACTTTGTGTACTAGTTTTGGACTGCAAGCAAAAGAAATCAAGATCACGGTCTGGAAGCAAGAAGAAAGTGCTACCTTTACCGCACAGTGCAGAGGAAGTTTATGTTTTGAGATGCAGGTATTATTTACAGATGTGTACAGTATTCATAGGTCTATAGAAATATTTGAACTAATCTTATTAACTGGCTTTTATCTTTTGCTTTCCTTCTTAACCATTGACCAGGCAAAAGTATGCAGGAGTACTGACTTCACTGCTTTCCTCAGTTTTTTTTTTTGCATAGTGGCTTGATTTTATAGTGAAACAATGAACCAGTCTGGTCCAACATGAATCTCCCTAAAAAGAAAAAAAAAAAAGCTTATTTACTAACTAACACTAAGCTAGAGTCTTCAATCGACAAAGCTCTTTTTTCCTACTGATTAAATAGCTCTAGCTGTGACTGAGTTATCGGATGTCAGACCACAGATAGCATTGGTCCTCTGCAGTGTTTTGCAAGGAAAGATGTTGGGATTGGTACTGCGGAGTAGATGCACAACTTACAAATGTAAGATACTTGCATGTGAAGTGAATCTAAACTGCATCCAATTTTTTATTTTTATTTTCAGTTTGCCCTGGTAACTGTTATCATGGGAACTAAAAATGCAGAGTTACTCTTGGAAAAAATCTGATGGGTTGTAATCCTTCCCTACTCAATGGAAAATGAGAAATGTTTTGATTTGATATTATTTGCTCATTATTCAATGCAGATGCATACTCCTTTTTTAAAGTGGTTGTAAAGACAGAAGGTTTTGTATCTTAATGCATTTTATGCATTTAGATACAAAACCTTCTGTGTGCAGCAGCCCCATCTCTATCCAGCGATGTGCACGAGTGTCTCGACCTTCTAGGACTCTCCCTCCTGATTGGCTGAGAGACATCAGCGGCGCCATTGTCTTCTGCTGCTGTCAGTCAGCCAATCAGGAGAGAGAAGGGACGGGTTCGAACTGCAGCTCCGTGTCTGAATGGAGACACAGAGCTTTGGCTCGGGTGCCTCCATAGCAAGCTATTTGCTGTGGGTGCTCTTGACAGGAGGGAGGGGCCAGGAGCACCGAAGAGAGACCCGAGAAGAGGATATTGGCTGCTCTGTGCAAATCCACTGCACAGAGCAGGTAAGTAGAACATGTTTGTAAAGTCTTTGTTTTCATACAAAAAAAAAAACACTTTAATGCACACTTTAGGCTTTAAGCACTTTAAGACCAGGCTTTTGTTTACAAGGTTTAGTAAATTATAACCAGGCCTACTATGGAGAAGGGCTTCTCAATATACAGCAATTTATTGAACCAATAACTTTTCTGTTCGTTTGAAAAACACAGCGAAGATTAATGGATCTTGGCCACTGGCTTATAGTGCCACCTGCAGAAGCTGTAGAGGCTAGGTACAATACACACAAAGACAGCTTGGGGCAGCCCCTCATCCCTTCCCTGTCTCATTGCAATCTTAGGATTGCACTTCTTCCTATCTAAGTGACTCCCAGCCCCTTGCGTATGACTCTTGTACACCAGTCGCCTTGTCTTAAGCTTTAGGCCCCTTGGATACTTCAGGAACCCAGTATATCTCTCTTTGGATGCCTTCTCCACACCTATTGAAGATTTTATGTGCTGCCTCAAGCAACCCTTGTGTGCTTTTATGAAACGACTTCTTATTTCTTTGCCCTGTCAGAAACGTCTGACTTTTAATAGGATATATTCGCATGCCCAAACACATCCAAACTCTGTGACCCTGACCCTGGGTTCACATATGTGTGATGCAGGAACCAGCACGATTACAGCGCTGGTTCCCACATCCCTCCCGCAGGCAGTTAACACGGCCTTCTGCGAACCGCTGCGCGTGTCATTAACAAGGTTAATGACACCCCTAGTTTGGTTTACAAATCACAGTGCGAAATGTGAACTCGCACAGGAATTGGATCGCATAGGTGAGAACACCCATGCGATCCGATTCTAGTGCGGGGAAAAACAAATCCCTGCACAATTTTCTGTGCCAAGCCAATGCAAGTTCAGCCATACAACTGTATGGCTGAACTTGCGTTGCTCAGAGATCACATGTGATCGACTCCTATTTTGACGACTCCTATGCAAGAAGTGGCAGAAGCCACCTAAGTTTGTTTTTCTGTTTAGTTCATCGATGGACACAGTGCGTCATTAATCTTGACTATAGGGTTATATCGCCTTCTGTAGGAGTAGGACTAGGCAGAACTAAAAAACATGGCTACGCCCATGGGCCATCCTCAGCTGGTATATAACCCCCTCTCTGCCATAGGCATTCAGTTTGTTTTTTGTCTAGTCGGGAGTAAAGACCTTGGCTCCCTGCTGGGATCTTATGGCCCTAGCAATTTTTGCTCTTTTCTCCTTTTCTGTAGCTCCGCATGTACTGTCTTTTTTTGCCGCCGTGGGATTTAAACGTTCTGACCTAAAGTTGTCTCGGACTTCCATTTGAATGAGGACATTGTGTTGTCTTCCTTGTGTCCCAAGCCGGTTCATCCCAAGGAATTTGCTTTGCATGCCTTGGATGTGGTTCAAGCCATTCGGGTGTATCTAGCAGCCACGGAGTCCTTTTGGAGGTCAGACTCGCTTTTTGTGGTTCCAGAAGGACCAAGGAAAGGGCTGGCCGCTTCTTTGGCTACCATCTCCAGATGGATCAGACAGACAGGCACTCGGGCCTATTCTATTAAAGGCCAGGTTCTTGCTTTTTCCTGTCACGTCGCTTGATGACAGAAGACCCAAAAAGTACTAAGTGCCTGAGTAGAATGCGTCAATATCTCAGGTTTGCAAGGCGGCCATCGTCGGTGCATACTTTCACCAAATTCTACAAAGTAGATATTTTGGCATCTGCGGATGCTTCTTTTGGCCGCAAGGTTTTGCAGGCTGCTGTTTAAGAGGGGCTAATCCCTCTTGAGGGGTGTTTTTTTTTCTTGAAATTTTCATTTCAGATGGGGCTCCTGTGACCCGGTTAGGGCTCTTGTGTTTAGCCTTGGGTTATCCTCCCCACCCCTCATATTTTCTTTTTGCCACTACTTCTGGACATCCCTATAGTCAAGGTTATTGCAGCGCTGTGTCTGTCGATGAACTAAAGAGAACATAGGATTTTTGTACTCACCGTAAATTTATGTCTGAGTTTGAATGACACATCACCCACCCCTATAAGGAGTTTTGATACTTCCAGCTCCCCTTTTCAGCCTGGCCTTAGCCCCCCCCCCCCCCCAGCATTTACTGAGGTGCTACTACAACTATATGGCATCTACAAAGTGGGCTACCCGGACAATCTTCTTCTGCGGGCGCAGTCCAAGTTGGAGACCCAGCTGAAGAGCAGCTCAAGAATTCGATTAGATCCTAAAGCTGAAGAAATTCCCACTAATCTCTTCCTTCTGACTGGAGTATCTGGGCTTATTTCTGAATACCAGACTTGCTAGGGTATTTCTTGTGCCAGAGATAATATGGAAGCTCAATTTGTGTCGGTCGTTTGCTGCTCTCTCGCAGATGGTTGTTGTGATGTATCTACATGCAGGTCCTGGGTCTGATGGTGACTTCCTTAAAACTGGTTCCCTTTGCGTAACACCATTCGTGGACCCTTCAACAGGAGATTATTTTCAATTGCCTGTGGAGAAGGAGATCTGCTTAAGTTGGAAGGCAAGAGCCTCATTGGTGTAGTGGCAGTGATCCTTCATGCTACTGTCTGAAAAATCGGATAATGGTTTGACGCATAGCAGTATATTTGCCTGGAGACGAGTCTCATCTCTCGATTCAGGGATGCTGGAGGAGTCACCATTGCTGATAATTGTGTTGGATTGTATAGCGAACGGTTTGTCTCTTCTACACTGGACCGATCATTTGACTGGTCTCTTGATCAGGATTCAGTCTGACAACGCCCTGGCCGTGGCATATGTCAACCATAAGGGTGATGCCAAAAGCTCTGCTGCCACCAAGCAACTGTCCGACGTTGTTGGTTGGGCAAAGAGGCATGTTCCAACTTTCTATGGTGGTCTATGTTCTGAGTGTGGACAACTGGCAGGCAAAGTACCTCAGCCATCAGTGGTTGGTTTAAGGAGATCCTTCAGAGGAAAGGAAAAACGTACCGCTCAAAAGCTTGAGAATTCACCAAATGGCTGCTTCCGCCCAGTCACTCACACAGGTGCTGGCTCTGCACTGATGCATGGGAGAAAAAGAAACCCTGGGCTGCCGCACTCTGTATAGACAGTTATTTATTCCAAAATTTCAAGTAAAAAATCCAAATTCAAAATAAATCCATAAATCCAAAACAACAAATGCAGATAGTATGCATGCAGGGAAGGGTGGCTAATGCGTTTCACGTCACGAATTGACGCTTACTCATAGCTAGGGTGTGTGGGAATCAATAGAGGTATAAATGAAAAATAAAGTAACTTTACACCAATCAGTACTGAAAGAACACAGCTGACTGGGATAACCTTATGTTTGATTCCGGCACTCCCAAGAAGGAGATCCTTCACTCTGAGATCTTTTACCTTCTATGGATACATTGGGGAATACTGGATGTGGATCTTATAGCATCTCCATTCAATTAAAGGTCGATTGCTTTGTGGCAAGGATGCGGGATCAGTGGGCAGATACGATGGATGGCAGGTAAAGTCCTGATATCAGTAGAGTTTGATTTATGTGTTTCCACCACTCAGGCTCTTATTTTGGCTTCTTCACAAGTTCGAGACGGAAGAGTCATTCTGGTGGCTCTGGTCGCAGATGTCCCTGGCATTTACCTCTTTATCATCCGGGTCTTCTGTCCCATGGGTTCATCTTCCACCCTGCTTTATGATCACTGGCTGTAATGGCCTGGCTGTTGAGAGCCAGGTGTTGAAGGACAGGGCTTATTGGGGTGATTTTGACCATGCTCAAGGAAGCATTCCTGGAAGGGTTTTTTGCCTGGTGCGAGTCCCTGTCAGTCTGTTCTAGAGGTTATTCGGTGCCCAGGATCTTGACTTTTCTGCTGTGTGGAGTGGATCATGATCTAGCCCAATTAAAGGTCAAATTTCAGCCTTCATTATCCTGTATGTAGCTTTGTTCAAGGTGTTACGCGTGATGTTTTGCTGGTTCAGCGCTCAGTAACACCATGGTACTTGAACTTGGTGCTTTTGGTCATACAGAATTCACTGTTTGAGAAATTTTCTTGTTCATTCTGCCTTCCTGGTGACCATCAACTTGGCTCCTAGGGTTTGAGAATTTGAAGCTCTAGCTTGTATGCTCCCTTTTTTGGTCATCCTGAAATTGTATCAGCCTTTCATTTAAATGAAGACATTGTTCTGCCGTCCCTCTGCCCCAAACTGGTTAATTGCAAGGAGAGGGTCTTTCACTATCTGTGTCCTGGGCTTTTAGTGTATCTGGATGCTATGGCCTCTTTTTATAAAAGGGATTACTTATTTGTTCTCCCATAAAGGTCTACTGTCCTCCTTGGCAAATATTTATAGATTAATTCAACAGATTTTTTCAGGCTTATCCCTTTGCATTGATGCGGCCCCAGATTTTGTCACTACTTCTTTGCCATGAGTGCATCCTAGGCTTTTCAGCTGACATTTTTGCCTCCTCAGCTGCCAGTTTTGAGCACAAGGTTTTAAAGGCAGTTGTGTAGGATGAGGCCCTTGTCCACCATGTTGAGGGCATGTGGCCTGGTACGGTTCAGGAGGGGGGGGGGCGCTCTCTCGTCTCCCCCCCCCCCCTTTTTCCTGCGGCCTGCCAGGTTGCGTGCTTGGATAAAGGGTCTGGTATGGATTTTTGGGGAAACTCCACGCCGTTTTTTTAAATTTGGGGTGGAGTTCCCCTTAAAATCCATACCAGACCTGAAGGGTCTAGTATGGATATTTGGGGGGAACCCCACGTCATTTTTTGTTTAAATTTGACGCAGGGTTCTCCTTAATATCCATACCAGACCTGAAGGGCCTGGTAATTGAATTGGGGGGGGGGCGCCCACGCATTTTTTTTTTTTTTTTTCAATCAATGACTTTTCTCTAGCTTGCCGGGAGCCGGCAGTTCATTATAGCCGCCAGTGCTTTTAAATGACTTTTTTTCCTTCAGAAATTACATTTTGTGGAGGGACAGTTCTAAGCAAGGGAAACAAGCACTGCTTTACAGGCAATACACCCCCTCCCCCCCCCCCCCCCCCCCAGGTACGAAATTTAAAGGAATATTTCACTTTTATTGTTTCACTTTAAGCATTATTAAAATCACTGCCTCGGAAAAAACGTCAGTTTTTAAAGCTTTTTTTTTGCATTGATACATGTCCCTTGGGGCAGGACCCGGGTCCCCAAACCTTTTTTAGGACAATAACTTGCATATTAGCCTTTATAATTAGCACTTTTGATTTCGAACGTTCGATTCCATTGTATTTAATAGGGTTCTAAAGTTCACGCGAACTTTAGGTCTGTTCGCAGGTTCTGGTGCGAACCGAACAGGGGGGTGTTCGGCTCATCCCTAGTACTAACAAGGAAGAGCTGAAATAATAACCTTTTGCAACGAATTAGGTTCATTGAAAAATAGAAAAACTGAGAATTAATGGGTGTACTAGATCTGCCAACATCCTATGTATCATCAAAGAAAGTTTATGCACCAAGTGCATTGGAGGATGCCCCCATGGACTTTATATGGCAGAGATAGATAGTATCAAAAGTAAAATTGAGTAAAAAATTGGCACACGTGCCTACTTTATTAATATAGAGCAGGGATATGCAATTAGCGGACCTCCAGCTGTTGCAAAACTACAAGTCCCATCATGCCTCTGCCTCTGGGTGTCATGCTTGCTGCTGTCAGAGTCTCGCTATGCCTCATGGGACTTGTAGTTTGGCAACAGCTGGAGGTCCGCTAATTGCATATCCCTGATATAGAGAGAATAAAAAAAGTGCACTAAATAGGACACAGAGTATTTTTGAATATACAATAGGACAATACATACATCATCATATATAGAACATATTCAAATAGCCCAAAATACTAAATCCAATTTGTTGCTCAAAGTGTATTTGAGATCAGCTGGTTGGATTCACATACAAATACCCAACATGTTTCGGAATTTTACTGCACTGATGTGCGTCTTTTCCTTCATCAGAAGTGGTAATGTAGTTTTAGGAGGCTAATGTTCATGTATATGTTAGATTCAGAGGAGATTAATTAAGGATAAAAGCAAAAATGCAGAGCATGTTGGCAGTATGGATCCGTGCACAGGCAGCTGGCTATGAAGGGTCCAGAAAGCTGGCGTCACTGCACATTCACAAGAATTGCCCGGAGTAAAATACAACAGCAAACCAGCACTTTTTTTGTCATATGGGCAGCATAGGTGTTTGCAGCTGGTCGGCAGCCAAGGAACTTACGTCAGTTTGATATAGATATAGGAAACGCGGTAAAATATCCATCTTGTATATTGCCATTCTCCCTAACCATGAGTGCTTCCCTATAGCCAAAGACTGCAATCTGGTAGTTGTAGAATTGAGTAAGGGGAGATAATTAAACTCATACAGTTTTTCCTCTTGAGAAGTAATATTCACTCCTAAATATTTAAGGACTTGTGGTTCCCATTGAAAGGGAAAGTTATTTTCTAACCTTTCTTTATCCGTTACTGATAATGTGATATTTAGGCAGCGGGATTTAGCGACATTTACCTTAAAGTTGCTATAAAGACCTAATTGTTCTAATTCGTAGAGAATGTTCGGGAAAGCTATGATTGGGTTGGATACATATTATTATTATTATTATTAGTATTATTATTATTTAGGTACTTGTATAGCGCCGTCAATTTACGCGGCGCTTTACATATACATTGTACATTCACATCGGTCCCTTCCCTCAAGGAGCTTACAATCCTAAGTAGATCATCCGCAAAGATACTCCGTTTATATGAGTTATTGCCCACCTCAACCCCCTGGATTGAGGGATTTGACCGGAGGGCAACCGCCAAATGTTCCATGGCCAGGATATACAAATATGGTGACAACGGGCATCCCTGGCGTGTCCCATTCGAGATTTTCACAGGTAAAGATAATGTCCCATTAACTTTTATTCTTGCTGATGGAGCCGAGTAAAGGGCCATTATTTTTTGTATAAACTCTCCTGGGAGTCCTATTTGATCCAATGATGCTACCATAAACTTCCAATCTAAATGATCAAACGCCTTCTCAGTGTCTAAAGCTAACAAACAGAGCAGGCTCTTAGATCTCCGGGCATGGTGTATCAAGAGGCTGGTCTTCAGGATATTATCCCGAGCTTCCCTCTTTGGTACAAATCCCACCTGATCCAATCCTATTACTGAGGGTATCACTGATTGTAAACGTAAAGCCAACATTTTAGCATAAATTTTTAGATCCACATTTATCAGGGAGATGGGCCTGTAGGTAGAAAACTGAGTAGGATCTTTTTCGGGCTTCGCTATAAGAGTAATATGCGCCTCCTGGGTCTGTTTAGTGAATGGGCACTCTGTATTAATGTCGTTAAACAAGTTACACAGGACTGGGTTAAGAAGCTCTCCAAATTGTTTCTAGAATTTTCCTGGAAATATTCCACGAAAAAGTAGAAATCCTTTTCACTGAAGTTCCTTTTTAGACTGGCGCATGCTTTGGATCCTTATCTTCAGTTTTAACCACTTCAGCTCCGAAAGATTTACTCCACTTTCTGACTAGGCTGTTTTTTTGCTATACGGCACTGCGATATTTTAACTTACAATTGCGCAGTCGTGCGATACTGTACCCAAATACAATTTTTGTTGTTTTTTTCCAACAAATAGAGCTTTCTTTTGGTGGTATTTGATCACCTCTGCGTTTGTAATTTTTTGCCCTATAAACAAAAAACGACCGACCATTTTGGGAAAAAAAAACAAACATATTTTTTACTTTTTGCTATAAAACATATCAAAAAAAAATTTAAATATCAAATTTCTTCATCAATTTAGGCAAATATGTATTCTGCTACATATTTTTGGTAAAAAAGAAAACAGAATGGGCATATATTGGTTTGCGCAAAAGTTAAAGCATCTAACTATGGGATATATTTATGGAATTTTTTTTTTTTACTAGTAATGGCAAAGATCAGCTTTTTATAGCAGGACTGCGATATTGCGGCAGACACTGACACTTTTTTGGGGACCAGAGACACTAATACAGTGATTAGTGCTAAGCATATGCACTGTCACTGTACTAATGGCACTGGCTGGGAAGGGGGTTAACATCTGGGATGATCAAAGGGTTAACTGTGTCTAGCTGGTGTTTTACTGTAGTGTGGGAGGTGCTTTTACTAGGGGAAGGCGCAGGGACACAAGATCCATGCCTTCCTTACTGACAGAACGGCAATCTGCCTGTGTACCAAACGATTAGCAGGGGCTGGCCGACATCAGGTTCGTGGGACCTGCTGATCAGCTCCTGCTGTGTGAAAACACAGCAGGAGCAAGCCGCCGACCTCGCGCCTAATACCCGGAAGTGCAGGATCACATATACGTGATTCTGCGCAGCCGCCTTGTAGCAGTAAAACTGCTATAGCGCGGTCGGCAAGTGGTTAAACAATTTTTAGTGGTTTCGTTTTGTCTGAAATGTCATTGTATTGTGTGTAACTTGATTTTGAAGCATTTATATTTAAAGCTTATTATTAAAAAGCATTGTCTTTTAAAAGGTTTTGTGGACTAGTCTTTCGTGGACCTCTGACTGTACAAGAAGATTGGATAAAACATTTGCAACGTCACATTGTCAATGCAAACCTTCCACGGACTGGAGCTGGAATGGTTGAAGTGGAACCGCTACTAAAGAAACTCCCTTCAATCACTGAAACAAATGTCCCTTTATTAATGGCTGAAGCTGCAACATAAAAGCAATTCTACATGACAATGTAGTTACCATGGATGTATATTAGGACTTTTTTTTTTCTTTTCTTTTCTACAATTGTTTATAGTACAAAGGACAAAGAGATACTGATGTGCCGCAACCTTAAACTGAACTATCACAGACCTAACAGTCTACACTTCTCTTCCTACATAATGTGCTAAGCTAAACACAAATGAATTTAGCCTTTTTAAACCGTTTAAACCAAGAATCGAATACTAAATATCCTTCAACCATGGAAAACCATCTGCTTTAAATTATGAAAAAAAAAAAAAAAAAATCTAATTGTGTTTATACAATATATTTTCTAAAGACCGTTCCTAAAACTTTATTGGTTTGTATAGGGCATTAGGTATTACCATTATACTGCAGAGTTCCAAGACTGTTCATTTGACTAGGGCAATCAGTGCTATTCTGTACAGAAGATACCTGTGTTGAATTTTTTTTATTATTATTATTATTATTATTACACAAGGCTTTTGTACTAAAAAGTGGAGGGTGGATTGTTTAACCTATTTCTGAAAAAAAAAAAGTGTAAATAGTACTGGAATTTATTTGTTGTAAGAAAATACACTCTATTTCAGTTGCATTTCTCACTAACTGGTGCATCCATGCTACCTCCTACTTTGTCAACAAAGATGTATTTACCCGTGACATTTCTTTTATGTAGGTTTTGAGCAAGCTTATTTTGCTTGGCGAGAAATTCACTTATGTTTTTTGTTTTTCTTTTTAATGAATGTTCTTAGCCATTTTGTCTACTTAGTATTTTATTAAACCCCATTTCTGTACTAGTAGATTTTTTTTTTTTTTTTTTTCACCACACACTTTTTAAAGATTTTCAGTTACGCTCCACACTTGAGCATTTTAGAAAAACGTTTAATATTTCAACATATGAGAATGTTTACAATTGCAATTTTAGAGCTCTTTTGGATGTGATTGTGTATGACAATTGTGTAACACTATGCTCGTGCTAAGGGCCTACTTACAGAACTATTGAAATAAATGTGTTGTGAGGATGGAATTTTGTCATTCTAATGCCTTGGTGGGTAAGAAGTCATTCTTGGATTTAAGCTTTCATAATTTTTAAGTTTTTGCAGTAAAAATTGTACATTCTACTTCACCGACAGCCTTATTCATTTGTGTTGTTTCATTTTTTTTTTTTTTTTTTTTTAAATATCTTTCTATAATGACAGGAAAGATGAGGAATACATTCTGCACAGTACAGTTTATAACAGAACTATTGGCTCACAATGATAGCCGATGTTATTGCAGTCATAGTCGATAAACGTTGTCAAATCACATTTAAGAATCCAAAACTGAGCATGAGAATCCAAGCAAAATGTCTCAGTTCAATGTATTTTTTCGTGAAGATCTTCTCTCTTTGGTAAACAGTTAAAAAGTCCAACAAGCGAAGACAGAGCTGGACTCCAATAATGAAATAAGACCCGGGCCTCTGGTAAATAAAAAAAACAATATTTTATTCCATAAAGGTGGGGGAATGGATCGCCGGGTATACAGCATCCTATGTAACATGTGAATAAACCAGAACTCTAAGTACCTGGAGGCTGGGGCCACGTGGATGACAGAAGGCTCAGATGGAAAACAGCTGGGTGAGATGAAATAATGCCACAGACTGGAAGATCCGGACCTGGGGTCCAAGCTGCAGGAAGGAGCTGCAGCAATAGCCTAAAATCCCAGTTCCTGGCAGCCATATGATCCATGCCCGTCACATGGACTATGGGCAAGGACTGGAGCTGTGAAAGAGGCGCTGATGCCGGGAGACCAGGGAAATGAGACGGCCGACAGAAGGACTACATGATTCGGGGTCAAGCCCCTTCTTCGGGTCTAACAAACAAAAAGTAAAGATCACAAACGCTAACGTTTCAAAATTACCCTGATGGTGTTTACTCATGGTCAAGATTATGTGTAGGGAGGTCTTATTAGGGGGGGTTCCAGGCTATTTATTGAGATCCTTCTTAAGATCTGCAAAAGTTAAGTGTATCCTGATGGCCCAGATGCTATAGAATGTATTTTACTGATCCCTCAGCCTTTAGGTCCACTGCTCATTCCCATCATCTCATTTACCTTAATCCAATCTTTTGGCGAAGGCACCCGAGCATTCTTCCAAAGACTAGTATCTGTATTTAGGAAATGAGGCACTAACAACTTTTTGTACGGTGCCTGCCCCCCCCCCCCCCCCCAAAAGGGTTTAACTTTTCAGACATTGCAGTTGGATGAACGTACCTGTCACTCCACTGCCCTTCTAGTGCCATGCCACATTAGGATACTTTAATGGCAACCAAGCTGGTACCTTGTACCACCTAGAATAAAATTTATAGTAAGTCTCCTGTGTTTGGAGATAATGGGAGGTTATACAGTGGATATAAAAAGTCTACACACCCCTGTTAAAATGTCAGGTTTCTGTGATGTAAAAAAAATGAGACAAAGATAAATCAGAACCTTTTCCACCTTTTTTTTTTTTTTTTTTTTTTTTTTTTTTTATTATTCAAAAACTTTTTTATTTTAGAAAATTATTCTCATAATACATTTCAATTTGTGCATTCTATACGGTAAAAACTTACACATAAGAAAAACATATCTAATCTTACACCCATATAATATTTTGTGTCAATCTTATGTATTTACGTCTGTTTTATGTCACTCTATCCTCTTTTCCATTGTTCTCCCTTTCCACCTCCCCCCTGACCCCATAACTACATCCATCACCTATGCCTCCTCATATCTGATCACCACAAGTCATTTCTTCCACCACCGATGTTCGCTCCTGTCTAGATGTTCAGTCTTTACTCCCTCAAACTATTCTTTCCTTCTCCTCTCTGCCCCTCCCTCCCCAAGGTCTCTACATCTGGAGTCTTTCCACTACCAGTTGAGATGGCGCTAAATCAGCATCCCCCAGCCATGGTTGCCATATAGTATCAAATTTACCCACTTCTCTCCTACGACTGTACGTCAATCGCTCTCTAAGAAGCAAGGAGTTTACGTAGGAGATCCACTGCTTCCCCGTGGGTACCGCTGGTGCCATCCAGTATTTTGCGATTAGTTTTCTGGCTAGATACATCAGTCTAGTTAACATGTAGTACATTCCTCTTGGGAACATTTCTACATCTATAGCTCCAAGCAGGTACACTACAGGGTTTAGAGGGACAGGAACTTGTGCTAGTCTAGTAATGCACTGGGAGATTTCCTCCCAGTATCTGTATAGTTTTGGACACCTCCAAATTAGGTGTATGAAGTCCCCCCTATGTGCTTTACATTTTGGGCACAAGGGGGAGTCTCTTCCTCCCCATTTATATAACTGCACTGATGTTCTATATGCCCTATGCAAACTAAATAATTGTGACAATCTATGGGATGCGGATACCGATACCGCAGGGACTGATTCCAGGGCCTTTTCCCACTGGTTTCCATCTATCTCCCCTAGGTCTTCTACCCATTTACTTTGGCATTTTACAGAGGCATGGTCCTGTATTGAGGACAGCAATTCCCTATACATTTTTGATGTTAATCCTTTCCTAGTGTCCGCCCCAAGAAGCTCTCAGCATCGGTGATGTCGACACTGTCAATGAGTGTGTTGTTTGTTGTGCCTGCAACGCATGACGAAGTTGGAGATATTGATAGAAGCTCCTGGGTTTTAACTGGAATTCCCTACATAGCTGTTCGTACGTCTTTAACACCTCCCCCTCATATAGCTGTGCAAAATACCAAATCCCCCTCTCTTTCCAGGGGGTAAAGCCCTGCAGTTCCTGTACCTCTGGGTATCTCTGATTGTGCCAAATCGGGGTAAAGGGCAACACACCCAATATCTTCAGTGCTTTCCGGATCTCCCCCCATACTCTTTTGAGGAGGACACATGTAGGTGTCGAGCCTGGGATGCTTGCCAGGTCCATCTCCACATGGGAGGCCGCCTCTAATGCGGGGACCGATGCAGTCACCAATTTACATACAGGGGTCCTAATTTCCTTCCCGCCCCCACCCTGCCATCTGCTGGAACTGTGAAGCCAAAAAGTACATTTTGGGATGGGGTACTGCCAGTCCTCCTCTGTCCTTTCCATATTGTAGTGTGGCTAGACTGATCCTGACTGCCTTTTTTTTCCATATTAATTCCCTCATCATAGTATCAATCTGCCTGAACCATTTGTTCGGGATCCACATAGGGGAGTTATGGAAAACATACAATTGCTGCGGGGCCCATACCATTTTTTATTAAATTTGCCCGTCCTATTACTGACAGTGGAAGCTTACACCAACTGTTACATTTCACTTTCTGCCTAGCCAACAGTGGACCCAGATTCAGCTGAAGATACTCAGCCGGATCTGGAGACACCACCACTCCCAAGTATTTAAAACTATTGGCTATAACTATTTGTTCTGCCCCCTCTGGTAACGGTTCCTTCACCTGATCTATGGGCATTAAGGTTGATTTTGACCAGTTGATAATAAAACCTGAAAATCTTCCATAATCCCCTATTATCTCCATCACTGCTCGCAATGAGGCGGCTGTATCGCCTAGATATATAAGCGCATCGTCCGCATATAAAGATATCTTTTCTTCCCTCTGGCCCCTATGAAACCCTACCATTTCTGGGGAATTGCGGATCAAGATGGCCAGTGGCTCTACCGCCAAGGCGAACAGCAATGGAGACAATGGCCATCCCTGTCGAGTGCCTCTATATAACTCAAATGGAGAAGAAACATTATTATTAATGAGCAGTCTGGCTCTCGGCTTACAATAAATAAATATATTTTCCACCTTTTTAATGTGACCTATAAACTGTACAACTCAGTTGAACAATAAACTGAAATATTTTAGGTGGAGGGAAGTAAAACAAAAAACTAAAATAATATATGGTTGCAAGTGTGAAGCATCTTTTGATTTTTTTTACATAACTCAGTCTTTGAGTATGAGTCTCTCAGCATGGCACATCTTGACTTGGCAACATTTTCCCACTCTTCCTTGCAAAAACACTCAATCTGTCAGATTCCTAGGGCATCTCCTGTGCACAGCTCTCTTCAGATCACCCCACAGATTTTCAATTGGATTCAGGTCTGCGCTCTGATTGGGCAATTACAAAACTTTTAATCTTCTGGTGAAGCCATTGCTTTGTTGATTTGGATGTATGTTTTGGGTCGCTGTCATGCCTAAAGATAAAGTTCCTCTTCATGTTCAGCTTTCTAGCAGAAGCCTGAAGGTTTTGTGCCAATATTGACTGGTATTTGGAACGGTTCATAATTCCCTCCTACCTTGACTAAGGCCCCTGTTTCAGCTGAAGACAAACCACCCCAAATCATGATGCTGCCACCACCATGCTTCACTGTGGGTATGGTGTTCTTTTGGTGATGTAAAGTGTTTTTTACGCCAAACCTATCTTTTGGAATTCTGGTCAAAAAGTTCAACCTTGACTTTCATCAGACCATAACACATTTTCCTACATGCTTTTGGGAGACTTCAGATGTGTTTTTGCAAAATGTAGCCAGGCTTGGATGTTTTTCTTCTGAAGAAAAGGCTTCAGTTTTGCCACTCTACCCCATAGCCCGGACATATGAAGATTTTTTGTCACATCTACCACACAGCCAGTACTTGGCAGATATTCTTGCAGCTCCTCTCATGTTGCTGTAGGCCTCTTAGCAGCCTCCCTGACCAGTTTTCTTCTCGTCTTTCATCAATTTTGGAGGGACGTCCAGTTCTTGGTAATGTCACTGTTGTGCCATATTGTCTCCACTTGATGACTGTCTTCACTGTTCCATGGTATATCTAATGCCTTGGAAATTCTTTTTTACACTTCTCCTGACTGATGCCTTTTAACAATGAGATCCCTTTGATGCCTTGGAAGCTCTCTGTGGATCGTGGCTTTTGCTGTAGGATGCAACTAAGAAAATACCTACTAGAACAGCTGAACTTTATTTGGGGTTAATCAGAGGTACTTTAACTACTTCCTTACTGGGCACTTAAATGTGCGCCCCCAACGCGGAAGTAAACAGGACGACGTTCAGGGACGCCCTCCCGGCAGTTCAGGTCCACGCTGTAGATGTCTTTCGGCTATAGCGTGGATCTGAAGTGATTAAATGATGGCAGGTGTGTACTGGCTGCTATTTAACAAGAGTTTGAATATGATTGCTTAATTCTGAACACAGCTATATCCCCAGTTATAAGAGTGTGCAACCACATATATATATATTTTTTTCGTTTTACTTCCCCCCCCCCCCCCTCTCTTAAAGATTTCAGTTTGTTTTTTAATTGAGTTGTACAGTTTATAGGTCACATTAAAAGTGGAAAAAGTTCTGAAATTATTTATCTTTGTCTCATTTTTTTTACATCACAGAAACCTGACATTTTAACAGGAATGTGTAGACTTTTTATATGCACCTACAGTGCTGTGAAAAAGTATTTGCTCCCTTCCTGATTTTTTTTATATTTAGTTATAAATGATTTCATTTATTAAGGGGAAAAAGCTGTCCAAACCTGCCTCGCCCTATGCGAAAAAGTAATTGCCCCTCCCCTTGCTAAATCACGAATGAACTGTGATTAACCGCAGTTTTTGGAAAGCAGAGGTAAATTTCACTTGCCTCACCCAGGCCTGATTACTGCCAGACCTGTTGAATCAAGGAATCACTTAAATAAAAGCTGTCTGGCGAATTGAGGCATGCTAAAAGATCTCAAAAAGCAACACATCACGTGGTAAAGAAATTCAAGAACAGATGAGAAACAAAGTAATTGACATGTCTGGCCATCAGTTTGATAAGGGTTACAAAGCCATTTCTAATGCCGCGTACACACGATCGATTTTTCCGACGGTGAAAACACAGTCGAGAAAATCGACGTGAAAAATGAACAGCTTGTTCCCCCCACACACGGCCGTTTTAAATTACATTTTTTTTTGGTCGAAAAAAACGACCGTGTGTGGGCTCCCCTCCCTATGGGAAAACTGCCGCGGCAAAAAACGACGGGAATCACGACGAGAAAAATTAGAGCATGTTCTAATTTTTCTCGTCGTGATTAATGCCGTTTTTCCCGTCTAGAAAAACGACAAAAAGCCCACAGACTATCGTTTTTCTCGTCCAAAGGGAAAAATGACATTTTTCTCGACGGGAAAAATGATCATGTGTACGCGGCATAAGGCTTTGGGACTCCAGCGAACCACAGTGAGAACCATTATCCACAAATTGAAAAAAAAATTGGAACAGTGGTGAACCTTCCCACGAGAGTCCATCCTACCAATATTACTCCAAGAGCACAACGACGACTCATCCAGGAGGTCATAAAAGAACCCAGAACAACATCTAAAGAACAGCAGGACTCACTTGCCTCAGTTAGAGGCAGTGTTCATGATTCCACAATAAGGAAGAGACTGGGCAAAAATGGCATCCATGGGAGAGTTCCAAGGTGAAAGCCACTGCTGACCAAAAAGAACACGAAGGCTCATTTCACATTTGTCAAAAAACATCATGATTATTCACAAGACTTTTGGGTAAATATTCTGTGGACTGGTGAGACAAAAGTTTAACCTTTTTGGAAGGTAGGTGTTACGTTATATCTAGCGTAAAACTAACACAGCATTTCATAAAAACGACATACAGTCAAATATGGTGGTGGAAGTGTGATGGTTTGGGGCTGCTTTGCAGCTTAAGGACCTGGACAACATGCCATAATTGATGGAACCATGAAAGCGGCACAATCATCCGAAACACAGCAGCAAGTCCACCTTTGGCTCAAAGAAAAACAAAATTAAGGTTTTGGAATGGCCTAGTCCAAGTCCGAAACCTAAATTTGATTGAGATACTGTGGCATGACCTTAAACAGGCTTGTTTGTGCTTGGAAACCCTCCAATGTGGCTCAATTTAAACAATCCTGCAAAGAAGGGTGGGCCAAAATTCCTCCACAGCGATGTGAAACTTATTGCCAGTTATTGAAAAATGCTCGATTGCAGTTGTAGCTGCCAAAGGTGGCACAACCAGTTATTAGGTTTAGGAAGCAATTACTTTTTCCACCAAGGGCCAGGCTGGTTTAGACAGCTTGTTTCCCCTTAATAAATTAAATTTAGTCTGGTTATCTTTGTGTAATAACTTTTTTTTTTGCCATCTGTGTCCCATTGCAGAGATTTCCCTTGGCTTCCTGTCCCATAGCAAAACAGGAAGTGAGAGAAAATCCCTGCAAATTAAGGGAAATCCGTGTGGACCCCCAAGTCACCAGAACTAAAGAAGATTTCTCCTACGTTTCTGTCAAAATTTGGGATTTTCTTTTACTTTCACTTTTACTGATAAACAGGACAAATAGAGAGGATGAATTTCCTTAACGGGGGCACGGGTAGCAATAAAAACTGACGGGTTCTAATCCCTCTCCACTCTATCCAAAACTAGAAAAAAAGGTTTGCAATTAGTTATACTTTAATTTTGAACTTGAGCAGAACATGAAATCTTGTCAACTCCAGCATAATATATAGGAGTGTGAGTCCGAGCCTTCGTTATAAGGAATAAAATATCTGCAAAAGCTGTAACTTTAAATTGGACAAAGCTAAAAAAGATACCAGCTACAGTATGTCTAGTTTCCCATAATAAGGCTACCAGTAATTGCACAAATATCAAGGGGGAGAGAGAGGATACCTTGTCTTCTGCCGTTTTTGATCTGAAAAGGAAGCCAAAAAGTGTATTTACTGCTAATCTTTACAGAGGTCCGCTATATAAAGTATGACAACACAAAAACCTGTGCTGAAATCATAGCTTCTTTAATCCCAAGATGCAGGAAAATTCTTACCCCCCCCCCCCCCCTAGATCAGAACTAAAATTATATCAAGTATGCAGCACAAAAACATGAATAGTATGTCAAAAACGCATATCAGTAATATGCCACACTGTGTAGATACGACTTTTTAATGTACTATATATTTTTTAGCGCTGGTATAATGGATACAACTATGTAAAGTGTCAATCCATCGGAGCATCACCAAAATCCAGGTCCATGTAAAACCTTATTCTTACAGACTCAATTCTATCAAATGCTTGTTCAACATCCTTAAAGTTCCGCTGGAATTTTTTTTTTTTAAGTCTGCAGCTACAAATACTGCAGCTGCTGACACTTGCCTGTCCAGGGTGCTCGCGATGTCCTCAACCGATCTGTCCCTCAGCTCCCGGGTGCAGGCATCTTCACAGACTGGTTCCCTACTGCGCATGTGCGAGTTGTGCTGCGCATCCTCACTGTCCCTGCTGTCTTCTGGGACCTGTGTGTCTCCCAGAAGACAGTGGGGGGGGGACGGAGGAGGGGCTGGACATGGCGTAGATTGCCGCGGAATTTGCGGCGATCTATCGCCAGAAGTGGGAGCAAATACCTGTATTAGACGGGTATCTACTCCCCCCTGAAAGGTGCCAAATGTGACACCGGAGGGGGGAGGAACCGGAAAAGCGTAAATTCCATTTGCTTTAATTAAACAAAGCTGACCCAATGGATAACAGGAGTGCCCACTGAGAATAATGTTTTGATTCTCTTTGCAGCATCATGCCACCTTGATCCCAATTAATTACCTTCATCGGGCAGTCAGCAAGACTTTCAGCAACACCTTTTGTGTCAACATTTAAAAGTGATTTTACTGGTAGTTTTGGTAGGTGGTGACATTTTTGCTAGTCTTTAGGGTGAGCATTATGTGTGTCTGTAGGCCCCATGGGCTACCTTCTCACCCTCAAAATTAGAGTTGAAGTAAGCACATAAAAATCTAGTAGACACTTTAAAAAGTTAAAGTAATAAGCTCCAGTGAGGTCTAGGCTCTTCTCCGAAGCCACTGCTTGCAAAGTTGCAGTAATCTCTAGAGTGATATCCCTTTCCAAAGACTCAAAGGTCAACCTGGTATAGCGCAGCTCCTCCAGCTAGTCCCTAATATTTATTCTTGTGTACCCCTGAAGTGTCGTCCTTTCTAATGTTATATAGTGACTGATGGTACTCTTGGACTTGCTGGGCTGTGTGGGGGATTTTTACAAACTACTCCCCAAGCAGTGTGCTTGGAGTGAGACATCAACACGTTGAGAGGAGAGCTCCATTGCTGGATAGTGGCCTGCTTGGATTCTGGACAACCTGCTGCTTGCCATTCATCACTTCCTGGAAAGTAAAGGAGCTGTGGAGATTGGAAATTGGAAACGTGCTGCAGCTATACATTTCACCTTGGCTGCAACTTGGCTGGGATATTGGCTGGACCAACACAGGATTGTGTCCCACACGCTGTCTACCCCTGCAGGGGTGTGAGGAGCTGGTGAGTGGGGACCCATGTGGGGGAGCACCTATGAAGCTTTTGGAAGTTTTGTCGGCACTGATTATTTTGGAAACTGAGATCACTACTTAAACATCCACATATATGGTTTTTGCACTATAGCAATTGGACTTTATGTATTGGTACACATATATACTGTTATATGTTTTTATAGTATTTTTTATTTACATAGGTATCACATGCAACATATTATTATAGTGGCATACTATTGGAGGAATTGGTAGCACTATTGTTCATTTCATTATTTTATTTTATGGATCTTTTGGTACTTGTTACCTTACTGAACCACCTGTGGATCACAAACACTAACTAGGTTGTTGCTATTTTATTAGCACTCTAAAGCACTAACTCTCACTCATAATATAGGCCATCCTTGGCCATTAGCAAGAGGGCTTTAAGTTTTATACATTTTTTGTTTAGCCACCTGAAGTAAGCCGGACCCATCCACCCAGGGGAGGTGTTTAACAAGTCCCTATCCCTTTTATTTCATTCTAAACCCCTGGATTACTCCTGAGGGGAGAGCAGCGCCACACCCCATAACTATTTACCTACACTTTAGGATCCCTCTATAGGATCTCACCAGGGGGGCTGCAGCTCTACATAACACACTCTCTCCTAAGCACAGGAATATTCATATTTCTTTACTCCCCAAAAGGAACATTTTGTCTATATACATTTTTTTATCATACATCATGGGACACAAAGCCTTAAGTAATTACCTAATGGGTTATAGGCTACCTGCAGGTGATGGACACTGGTTAAACCCAATCCAGGAAGTTCACTCTCTATATAACCCCTCCACCTTCCAGGAGCACATCAGTTTTTTCGCCAGTGTCTAAGGTAATGGTCACGAGTGAAGATGTGCTCTGAGGAGCTCCACGGGAGGGATCCATGCTGGATTTAAACAGCCTCCATAAAGACCAGATCCATCCAAAGTGCCACTAAGGCCTAAAAGACTGGTACATGGGGCCTCGTATCCGAAGCATGAGGTTTTGCCTGTAAGGGCTGGAACCCAGGGCTTTGGTCTTGCTACATTACCTAGCCTCCTGGTGGGGTGCTTTCTACAGGTCCAAGGGAGTTGGAACCCCGACAAGGGACCCAGTCCTTGAAGGTTTGCTAAACTGAGCCCGCTGTGATGGGTGAAGTTTGGATTGTCTGTTAATTCAGCAAATCCTGCGGTGGGGATAAGGTAAGGGAAGAAACGTAGGTAATAAAAACACTTATGTATCCTTCCATTATGGGAAAAGTGTTGTCATGCCTTAATTCTCCACTAGAGGGAGTCTATGCACATACCTTACTCTGTTGTCTTCACTATAAAGCTCAGTCTGTGTGTGGCCACAGCAGCGTGTGCAGCAGCGTGTGCAAGGGGATTCCTCTCAGGTAAAAGAAGTCTGCCAAATGTCTTTCTTTTCTCCTCCCTGAAGGGACCAGAGGATAGGGGGACATCAGCGGTGTAGCCCCCTTACATTACCCCCCCGCCACAGGGGTGCGGAGGTCCCACTGGTACTGCTAATGTTATTGACTGCTGCTGTTGCTGTTGTTGTATGCCTGCTACTAAACAGGTATCTGCCTCCCCTCCCCCCTCGAAGCGCTGTTTATGAGCGCGGGAACATAAGAAAAAAGGGGGCGGGGCCTACGCCTGGTGCCGTGAAACGTCCATAAGGACGCACGCCAGGTAAACTTAAAACTACAGCTGTGTCAGTCTCTCCTCGGCTGGCGAGGAGGAAGCAAGCAGTCTGCACACAGGGACACAGGAGCTGTGGGACACGTGAGGGTTGCAAACTGGCATTCCTGATACAGGAAGGACACTTTTTTTCCCAGCACTAGGCTGAACTTTATAGCGGCTTTGTGTCATGACTATATTCAGCAATTAGGTGCAAATTGTATAGTGCCTCTGTTTTTGTACTTAGGATTATGCCTACCAAAAAAAACACCACAAAAACCAGAGGTTCCACCCCCAGGCGTTAGGATCTCGAGTCGCATTTCCACGCTGTCATCCTCGCCTGAATTACCAGTTATGGCAAGCCAGGGTGAGCCATTGGAACAAATTGTTGGTGCAACTGCTTCTCACATCTCAGCCCCTGTATACGTGACTGAAGATGTAATTTCTTCCTCCCTGCAGGGTCTGGAAGAAAGATTAGCAGCTTTAATCGCATCAAATGGATAAGAAGCGTACTAGATCCCCATCCCCCACTGCAGAACCTTTGCAAAGGGAACAGTGGGCACAGGATGAGATGTTACCCTCAGGCGATCAGGAGGAAAAGCAAACCGAGGATTCCTCTGCAGAGAAAACAACGGTAGATGAACCTTTTTCAGCCTCTCAATCTGAGAAATTGCAGATACAATCTCTTACGGAGATGGTTCGTTCTACTTTCATGCTTCCTCTAACAGAGTCTCCTGAATGCTCGGTCTCTTCCTTGGGTTCCTTAAAACCTTTCCAGCCTTTGCATGTGTTTCCTGCACATGCATTACTAGAACAGCTTATTTTTGCTGAATGGGATCACCCGGATAAGCAATTTCTCCCTGCTAAGAAATTTTAAATTCTCTATCCTCTGGAGGAGAAATTCTCCAAAAAATGGAAAGTACCAGCAGTTGACGCTGCGATTTCCAGTGTGAATAAAGGCCTAACTTGTCCTGTAGACAATGCACAAATGCTTAAGGATTCAACAGATAAAAAGTTGGAATCCCTGTTAAAGGCTACCTTTTCCATGGCAGGTGCCATTACTCAGCCTGCAGTCGCTGCAATAGGCGTCTGTCAATCCCTAAAGGACCAATTTAAACAGGCCCTTAGAGAGCTTCCTGCACAACAAGCTCAGGATTTGGCTGAACTACCAAAAGCATTATGTTTTGCCATAGATGCTATTACAGATTCTATTCACCAGGCATCTCGCCTTATGATTGTGCATATGCGTAGAATCCTGTGGTTAAAAAATTGGTCAGCTGAAGCACCATGTAAAAACCTCCTAACTGGGTTCCCTTTTCATGGGAAGCGACTATTTGGAGAGGACTTGGACAAATGTATCCAAACAATTTCTAGTGGGAAAAGTACTCTTTTCCCAATCAAAAGAAAGTATAAACGCCCTTTATTTAAATGGCCTCTTTCCCCCACACCAGGGTCTTTCGCCTCTAGGCAGTGGCAAAGGCCTCCGCCGTCAGACTCTAGAAGGAAATCCCAGAGTCAGACCCAGGCTCAAAAGAAGTCCTGGAGTCGGAAACCTGCAAAGCAGAATCCTAAAGCCTCATCATGAAGAGGCAACCCCCCTCAACAAGGTAGGGGGGAGACTTCTGCGATTTTCAGAAGTCTGGAAAGAGGACAGATGGGTCATCTCCACGATAACGCTGGGGTACAAGCTGGAATTTCGGGACTTTCCACTGTCTCGTTTCCTGATGGCAAGCATTCCCAAAGATCCAGAGAAAAGACAATCTCTGTTTCAGGCACTAGACCAATTAATATCTCAAGGGGTGATCATACAGATCCCCGCAAAAGAACAAGGTTTGGGGTTTTATTCAAACTTTTTTATGGTACCAAAACCAAATGGAGATGTCAGACCCATTTTGGGTCTAAAAAATATCTGCATGTCCCTATATTTCCCACTCACCAAAGGTTTCTGCAGTTCGAGTTAGAACAGCAGCATTTCCAGTTTGTAGCCCTGCTCTTCGGGCTAGCCACAGCACCCCGGGTGTACACAAAGGTGCTGGCCCCACCTCTAGCCAGGTTAAGGGCACAGGGCATAACAGTCATAGCATACCTAGATGATCTATTACTAATAGATCAGTTGGTGGTTCGTTTGGAGAGAAGCGTACGCACTATGGAAAGTTTGGGTTGGATTGGGTTGGATTCTCAACATGGAGAAATCTTCCTTAACCACTTCAGCCCCGAACCATTTGGGTGGTCAAAGATCAGACCACTTTTTGCGATTCGGCACTGCGTCGCTTTAACTGACAATTGCGCGGTCGTGCAACGTGGCTCCCAAACAAAATTGACGTCCTTTTTTCCCACAAATAGAGCTTTCTTTTGGTGGTATTTGATCACCTCTGCGACAATTTTGAAAAAAATTCAATACTTTTTACTTTTTGCTTTAATAAATATCCCCAAAAAATATATAAAACATTTAGGCCGATACATATTCTTCTACATATTTTTGGTAAAAAAAATCGCAATAAGCGTTTATTGATTGGTTTGCGCAAAAGTTATAGCGTTTACGAAATAGAGGATCGTTTTATGGCATTTTTATAATTTTTTTTTTTTTACTAGTAATGGTGGCGATCAGTGATTTTTTTTGTGACTGCGACATTATGGCGGACGCATCGGACACTTTTGACACATTTTTGGGACCATTGTCATTTTCACAGCGATCAGTTCTATAAAAATGCACTGGTTACTTTGAAAATGACACTGCAGTGAATGGGTTAACCACTAGGTGGCACTGTAGGGGTTAAGTGTTCCCTGCATAGTGTTTCTTACTGTAGGGGGGATGGGCTCTGTGTCACATGACACTGATCTCCACTCCGAGTAGACAGAGCTGAGATCAGTGTCATTGTCACTAGTCAGAGCGGGGAGATGCTTGTTTACACAAGCTTCTCCCCAATCTATACCTCCGTGAGACGATCGCGGGGATCCCCGCGGCGATCGAGTCCGCGGGACCCGCGGGGAAGGCGGCAGGGTCGTGAGCACGCCGCTACACGTCAGGCATTTAAAGGGCCATGTACAGGTACTGATAAGGTATGTACTTATCGAGGCCGAGATGCCGAGAGTGGTTCACCTTTGCGACTTGACGCACTCCACTCCCTGGAGGTGAGACAGGGAGTGGATGGTGAGAAGCGGCACCGGCTACCAGCAGGTGGTGGGTACTTGTAGACGGTCTGGTAGTGCTGAGTAGACTGAAGAGCAGGCTTCTAGCAGGAACTAGCTGGATCGGTATAGTTCAAACAGCAAGAGTCAATAGAAGCCGGTGCAGGCTGAATCCGGGTTGCAATGGCAGAGGTAATAGTCCCGGCTGGGGGTCTAGCACAGCAAAAGGTAACAAGTCCAGAAACTACCGGGAACAAGGCAGGAGTTCAAAGGAAACGTGGAAGTCCAAAGGTACAAGCAGGAGGTCAAGGATTGTAGACAGGCAGCAGATCCGAGTTACAGGCCGAGAGTCAAACACAAGAAGGCAGAAGTCCGTATAACAAGCCGAGGGTCAGGTCCAGGAGAGAGATCAGAGGAATCAAGCCAGTCCGGGTCACAAGGAGATTTTCAAGGTAGTTTTCCAGAGTCTTGGGTACACAGGAAAGCTGACAAACCAGCAACTTGTCAGTGCAATTGGGTTTCTTTAAATAGGCCCGCCTGGATTCCTATTGGTGCGCCGCCGCCGAAGCATCATTCCGCTGCGCGTGCGCATTGGGCGCTGATTGGCGCTGTTGGACGGAAGATTTCCCTGACAGTTATGTGATTATACCTGTCCGTGCCATTCTGCTGACGTATATATACAGTGGGCGGTCCTTAAGCGGTTAATACAGCTAAGAAGGCTGGAGTGCTTGGGTCTGATCCTAGACACAGCCCAGGAAAAGGTGTTCTTGCCTCAGACAAAGATCAACTCCATAAGAGAGCTGGTGCAGATAGTCAGGTCAAATGGCGATCCCTCCATTCGCCTTTGCATGAGGCTGCTAAGAACTATGATGGCTTCATTCCAAGCAGTTCCCTATGCCCAGTTCCATTCAAGACTGTTGCAAAACAGTATCCTGTCTGCTTGGAACAAGACAGTTCAAGCTTTAGATTTGCCAATGCGGCTGTCTTTAAGAGTGTCCCAAAGCCTCACTTGGTGGTTACTAACCCAGAATCTGCTTAAGGGAAAATCCTTCAGACCAGTCATCTGGAAGGTGGTAACGATGGATGCAGCCTTTCAGGTTGGGGAGCAGTATTAGAAAAGACAACTGTCCAGGGAGTGGTCAAGAACCGAAAGAACCGAAAGAACCTTGCCCATCAATATCCTACAGATTCGGGCAGTGCGTCTGGCTCTAAAGGCCTGGACTTTCAGGTTACGGGATTGTCCTGTCAGGATTCAATCCAACAATGCCACAGCTGTGGCCTATATCAATCACCAAGGGGGCACCAAAAGTCTCTCGGCACAGAGAGAGGTGAACCATATCTTAACTTGGGCAGAAAGGAATGTTCCGTGCCTATCGGCAGTCTTCATTCCGGGAGTAGAAAATTGGCAGGCGGACTACTTGAGTCGCCAGCAGTTATTCCCAGGGGAATGGTCTCTTCACCCCGACATATTTCGGGCTGTTTGCCAAAGATGGGGGACTCCGGATGTAGATCTTCTAGCGTCCAGGTTCAACATGAAGTTAGTCAACTTTGTGGCCAGAACAAGGGATTCACTCGCATGCAGAACAGATGCGTTGGTGACCTCATGGGATCAGTTCTCACTGATCTATGCATTCTCCCAATTCAGTTGCTGCATCGACTTCTTTGCAGGATCAAGCTGGAAAGAAAGCCGGTAATTCTGGTGGCACCAGCATGGGCAAGAAGGTCATGGTATGCAGAAATCGTAAAGATGGCAGTGGAGGGCCCATGGTCCCTCCCACTACGGCCAGATCTGCTCTCACAGGAACCGATATTCCATCCTTCCTTACGGGCTCTAAATTTAACTGCTTGGCTATTGAATCTCACATTCTGAAGAAACGTGGGCTTTCCTGGTCAGTTATCTCTACCCTGATTAATGCAAGGAAGCCAGCGTCCAGAACTATACATTAAAGGGTCTGGAGGGCTTATGTTTCCTGGTGTGAATCCAAGGGTTGGCACCCTCGGAGATATATCATAGGCAGAATTCTTGCCTTTCTACAATTAGGGGTAGAAATGAAATTGGCCTTAAGTACTATTAAAGGCCAAGTCTCAGCTTTATCGGTCTTATTTCAAAGACCACTTGCTACACACTCTTTAGTCCGGGGTTTTATGTAAGGGGTGATGCCGCTTAATCCGCCTGTCAAACCTCCCTTGAACCCTTGGGACTTGAACTTAGTTTTGTCTGTGTTACAAAAATAGCCATTTGAACCAATACAACATATTCCTCTAGTCCTTCTGACAAGGAAGTTGGTATTTTTGGTTGCTATATCCTCAGCAAGGAGAGTTTCGGAATTGGCTGCTCTTTCTTATAAAGAGCCATATTTGATTTTTCATGAGGACAGAGTCTTGCGCCCTCGTCCAGGTTTTTTTTTTACCAAAAGTGGTCTCAGGTTTTCACCTGAACCAAGATATTGTCCTGCCATTGTTTTTTCCAAAACCATGTTCCAGGGAAGAAAAGTCACTACATTGTCTTGATGTGGTGAGAGCAGTAAAAATCAATTTAAAGGCAACTGCTCAGATTCGTAAGACTGATGTCTTATTTATTCTGCCAGAGGGTCCTAAGAAAGGACAGGCAGCGTCGAAATCCACTGTCGCTAAGTGGATTCGTCAAGTGATAATTCAAACTTATGATTTAAGGGGTAAGATTCCCCCGTTTCAAGTTAAGGCGCATTCTATCAGGTCGGTTAGTGCTTCTTGGGACAGTGCATCATCAGGCCTCCATGGCTCAGATCTGTAAGGCCGCAACTTGATCTTCAGTGCATACATTCACAAAATTTTATCAGGTGGATGTAAGGAGGTGTGAGGATATTGCCTTCGGGCGCAGTGTGCTGCAAGCAGCAGTATAGATCCTCAAGTCTGGGTGTACCCTGCGGGTTGTTTCTCCCACCCCTCAAGTGGCATTGCTATGGGACGTCCCATTAAGTAATTACTTAAGGCTCTGTGTCCCATGATGTACGATAAAGAAAATAGGATTTTTATTACAGCTTACCTGTAAAATACTTTTCTTGGAGTACATCATGGGACACAGAGGTCCCTTCCCTCTTTTTTGGGGATTTAAGTATATTGCTTTGCTACAAAAACTGATGTGCTCCTGGAAGGAGGAGGGGTTATATAGGGAGTGAACTTCCTGGATTGGGTTTAACCAGTGTCCATCACCTGAAGGTGGCCTATAACCCATTAAGTAACTACTTAAAGAGGAAGTAACCCCCCCGAAAAAACGGGATAAAATTAGACCCTGCAAGAGAAAGGCATAATGAGCTAGTTAGCTCATTATGTGGCACTTACCTGAAATCGAAGCCCCCGAAGTCCTCCTTGTTCCCCTCAGCCTCCATGTCCCCTCTGAGCTTCTTCCTGGTATTGCCGCTCCGGCGCTGTGATTGGCTGGGGCGGCGATGACGTCACTCCCGCGCATGCGCGCGGGACCGGCATAATCCTGGCTTGATCCCATTCATTATGCCGGTACACTCAGTGCGCCTGTGCCGTTGTCTACGGCGCGCATGCGCCGTAGACATCGGTGCAGAGTTTTCTGCAAATATATCCTTAACCGTGTATGTTAAGGAGATATTTCTTGCACCTACAGGTAAGCCTTAATCTAGGCTTACCTGTAGGTGCAAGTTGTCAAAGTGGGTTTACAACCACTTTAAGGTTCTGTGTCCCATTATGTACTCCAAGAAAAGGATTTTACAGGTAAGCTGTAATAAAAATCCTATTTTTATCCACCCGTTTCTTTAGTGCCCCTGCAAGCATCCTACCTCTTTTGTTTCCTTATTCATAAGATGATTGAGCCATGAACCTCAATTTTCTGTTTGCCTGAAAATCCAACTCATGCAGCTGCATGCACAATTTGGTTATTTGTAGGCCCTCCTGATCCTCCCCTCCCTGATTATGCCTCTGTTATAGTTCTCACAGCGTTTGGTTTAGTAGTGAGAGACTGTCTCTTCTTTTCAAGTCTCCCTCAATAAGCTACGAGTTCACTACTGATCCCAGCTTCATGAGCTTCTCAGAGAGTACCCTGTGAGTTCTCCTCAGAGGTGTTTTCTTTAAAATGAGTCTGCAAGACCAATCCCACATGAGCCTCAAATATCTTTAAAAGGTTTTCATTCAGTCTTGAGGATCATTCTCTGGAATGTGTATCAGGTGTATGGTCCGAAATGGTAATTGAGTGAATATCCTCTGTTAATATATCCAAGGAGATATGGCCAAGGCACATAGGTTGGGTTCACACTATAGCGATGTCAGACATCACATGTGATTTGCGCCGCATTGCTGTGCAGATCACATGCGATGTCTGTGCGATGCAAATTCAGCCATGCAGATTGTATGGCTGAATTTGCATCGCATTAGGACCAAAATGGCGCAAGACCCTTTTATTGGTCCACACTGAAATCTGATCGCATGGGTGCTCTCATCCATGCGTTCCGATTCCTGCACCATTTTACAGTTTGCACTGCAAACCCATGTGGGGGTGTCGTTAACTTTGTCTTGACACCCACGGCGGTTCACAGAGGGCAGTGTGAACCGCCGGCGATTCAGTTAGGATTCATAGGGTTTCCTGCATTACACAAGTCTGAACCCAGCCTAAAACAAGTATGTTGAATAATATGTAAAGTCTTTATTAGAAGCATGCAGCAAACCCCAGCAGTACAACAGCCTTACTTTTTACAAAGATTTTAGTGTTTCAGGACCCTTGCGGATATAACGGACTTCCCTGAGGAGGTATTGAGAAATGGCTCTGGGCTTGCATTAAAATTCCCCACATTATTAATACACCTTTGGTGAATTCCAACAATTCATGGACAACCTTATCCAAGAAGGTATGCTGATGTGAATCGGGGGGCATTAAGTGTAGCCAGAGTAGCCATCGCATTATTTTAACCTTGGGATAGTGCCCATTGGAAAATCTATTTTCTGAGACATAAGTTTGAAAGGGCAACAGCAATATACAGTATAGCTACTCCTTTTGCATTTTTTGGTTGGAGAATTACTTAATGAAAAAATAAAAAGGCGAACAAACTCAAAAATATCCTGGCTACCCCTCTGGACCCTGCTGCACATAGTTGGCCATGGTGCCCCATTTTGCCAGTATATGAATGAATGAGTAACTTGTATAGCGCTACAAACGCAAACTAAATCACCTCAAGGCGCTTTTGCAGCCAGTGTCTGCCTGTGTCTTCAGAAGAGATGGGTCTTAAGCTTCTTCCTGTGTAGCGTTCCATACACTGCAATACAACAGGCCCAGAGTGAGTATTTATCATAATGGCAAGCGCTGGTTGGTCAGTGCAGCCATGTGACCGTGCTGACCAAAAGAAGTACATGTGAGACTTCTTCCGGTAAGGGGTCCCAGAAGAAGGAAGCTTAGCACAGGGCATCATGGCTGCTATGTGCTGCAGTATCCAGAGTAGTGGGCGGAACTTTTGGCGTTAATTCACCTTTTAATTTTTCTTTAAATACCATTGATTATAAGGGTTTCAGATCAGAAATTAAAGATCAGAATGATGGAACAGTATAAAAAACTGCTAAAACTAAAATAATCCCTTTAACCACTTCAACCCCGGAAGAATTGGCTGCCCAATAACCGGACCATTTTTTTGCGATTCGGCACTGCGTCGCTTTAACTGACAATTACACGTGCGACGTTGCACCCAAACAAAATTGACGTCCTTTTTTCCCCACAAATAGAGCTTTCTTTTGGTGGTATTTGATCACTTCTGCGGTTTTTATTTTTTGCGCTATAAACAAAAAAAAGCGACTTTTTGCTATAATAAATATCCCCAAAAAATATATAAAAAAAACTAATTTTTTCCTCGGTTTAGGCCGATGTGTATTCTTCTTCTACATATTTTTGGTAAAAAAAATCGCAATAAGCGTATATTGATTGGTTTGCGCAAAAGTTATAGCGTCTACAAAATAGGGGATAGTTTTATGGCATTTTTATTATAATATTTTTTTTTTTACTAGCAATGGTGGCAATTTGCAATTTTTATCGTGACTGTGATATTGCGGTGGACACATCGGACACTTTTTACACTATTTTGGGACCATTGTCATTTATGCAGCGATCAGTGCTATAAAAATGCACTGATTAACTGTGTAAATGACACTGGCAGGGAAGGGGTTAACCACTAGGGGGCGAGGAAGGGGTTAAAGGGGTTGTAAAGGTTAGGTTTTTATTTTCTAAATAGGTTCCTTTAAGCTAGTGTATTGTTGGTTCACTTACCTTTTCCTTTGATTTACCTTCTAAATGTTTTTTTTCTTTGTCTGAATTTCTCACTTCCTGTTTCTCCTCACTAAACTTCACACCATCATCCAAGTGGTGTGGAGTCAGCCAGAACAGCCTACTGAACAGCTTACTGAGGAGGAACAGGAAGTGAGAAATTCAGACAAAGAAAACAAAGAAAAAAAATATTTAGAAGGGAAATCTAAGGAAAAGGTAAGTGAACCAACAATGCACTAGCTTAACCACTTAACGACCGCCCACTGTAGTTATACGTCGGCAGAATGGCACCGACAGGCACAATCACGTATATCTACGTGATCGCCTTTGTATAGTTGGGGGGTCCGATCGGACCCCCCTCCTATACAGTGAGCGGTCGTTTTCCGTTGGGGAGCGATCCGAGATGAGGGGACGGTCGTTCGATTCCGGCCACCCCCTCGCGATCACTCCCGGCGAATGAGAAAGCTTCCTCTGCTGTGTAGTGTTTACACAGGCAGAGGAAGTGATGTCATCTCTCATGCGAGCGCCGTACAAGAGAAGACATCAAGTCAGTGCACAAAACACTACACTGACACCAGGACACATAGGCACACAAATCGCCGCCCCCCCAGATCACCCCCCAGCCCCCAGTCACAGTGTCACTGATTGCAGTGACCATTTATTTACTGATCACTGCAATCAGTGACATTTGTGACTGTAAAAGTGTCACTACAGTTTAGTTTTAGGTCCAGTGTAGCCCCCTAACCCCCCCTAATAAAGGTTTAACCCCCTGATCGCCCCCCAGATATCCCTTTCACCCCCTAGCACCGCCGTCGCTAAGCGATCGTTTTTCTGATCGCTGTTTTATTGTCAGTGATGCCGATCGGTAGCCAGTTATTTTTTTTAGGTTCGCCGCAGGTTTTTATAGCGTCAGGTACCCCCATATATTACCTAATAAAGGTTTAACCCCCTTGATCGCCAACCAGATAACCCTTTCACCCCCTAGCACCACTGTCGCTAAGCGATCGCTTTTTCTGATCGCTGTTTTATTGTCGGTGATGCCGATCGGTAGCCAGTTATTTTTTTTAGGTTCGCCGCAGGTTTTTATAGCGTCAGGTACCCCCATATATTACCTAATAAAGGTTTAACCCCCCTTGATCGCCCCCCAGGTAACCCTTTCACCCCCTATCACCACTGTCGCTAAGCGATCGTTTTTCTGATCGCTGTCTTATTGTCGGTGATGCCGATCGGTAGCCAGTTATTTTTTTTAGGTTCGCCGCAGGTTTTTATAGCGTCAGGTACCCCCATATATTACCTAATAAAGGTTTAACCCCTTGATCGCCCCCCCAGGTAACCCTTTCACCCCCTTTTGCCAGTGTCACTAAGCGATCGTTTTTCTAAACGCTGTATTAGTTATGCTGGTGCCGATAGATAGCCAGTTATTTTTTTTAGGTTTGCCGCAGGTTTTTATAGCGTCAGGTACCCCCATATGTTATCTAATAAAGGTTTTAACCCCCTAATTGCCCCTAGTTAACCCTGCGTCACACCCCAGGCAGCGTCAGGTTAGTGCCAGTAATGCCAACACCCACGCGTGAAGCATACACCTCCCTTAGTGGTATAGTATCTGAACAGATCAATATCTGATCTGATCAGATCTATACTAGCGTCCCCAGCAGTTTAGGGTTCCCAGTGTTAGCGGGATCAGCCCAGATACCTGCTAGCACCTGCGTTTTGCCCCTCCGTCCAGCCCAGGCCACCCAAGTGCAGTATCGATCGATCCCTGTCACTTGCAAAACACAACACACATAACTGCAGCGTTCGCAGAGACAGGCCTGATCCCTGCGACTCCAGTGCTGTAGGAGGTGATTTCACCACCACAGTAAAAAAAAAAAAGCATATATGCCGAAGCATTGGGGCAGCAGGGGCGGAGGAGCGGAGGAGCGATTTTGCTCCTAATGCCGCGTACATACGGTCGAAATTCCGACGGAGGCTTACCCGTGGAAAAGTCTGACCATGTGTACGCGGCATAATTTTTGCGGGAAGATGCCCCCATGCTTCGGCATATATAAATGGTGCATGTATGCCCATCATTAGAAGTGGGTGGATGAAGGGCGGTATTCTAATGGTGGGCATACCCACCGATCAATCTTTTTTTTTTGTTCAGCCAACAGGCTGCATGAAAAAAAAGATTACAATACATGTCCAACAAGGACCAGCAACGTACTGGTATGTTGCTGGACTTTGAATGGTTATACCAGATTGATGCCTGCGGGTTTAGGTATCATCTTGGTATCATTCTTTTCAGCCAGCGGCCGGCTTTCATGTAAAAGCAATCCTAGTGGCTAATTAGCCTCTGGACTGCTTTTACAAGCTTTTTATATCCCCCCGGATATAAAAAGCGCCATTGGGAAATTGGAAAAGCATTTTATCACACCGATCTTGGTGTGGTCAGAAGCTTTGAGGGCAGAGGAAAGATCTAGAGTCTAATAGACCCCAGTTTTTTCAAAAAAAAGAGTACCTGTCACTACCTATTGCTATCATAGGGGATATTTACATTCCCTGAGATAACAATAAAAAAAAAAAAAAATATGGAAGGAACAGTTTAAAAATAAAATAAAAAAGCAAAATTAATAAAAAAAAAAAAAAAAAAAAAAGCACCCCTGTCCTGCCCTGCTCTTGCGCAATGGCGAACGCAAGCATGGGTCTGGCGTCATATGTAAACAGCAATTGCACCATTCATGTGAGGTATCACCGCGAAGGTCAGATCGAGGGCAGTCATTTTAGCAGTAGAACTCCTCTGTAAATCTAACGTGGTAACCTGTAAAGGCTTTTAAAGGCTTTTTAAAATGTATGTAGTTTGTCGCCAATGCGCGTTTGTGCGAAATTTTAAAGCATGTCGTGTTTGGTATCTATGTACTCGGCCTAAGATCATCTTTTTTATTTCATCAAACATTTAGGCAATATAGTGTGTTTTAGTGCATTAAAATAAACAAAAGTGTATTTTTTCCCCAAAAAATGCGTTTGAAAAATCGCTGCGCAAATACAGCAATTTCCTTGGGGTGTCTACTTTCTAAAATGGGGTCATTTGGGAGGGTTTTGTGCTATTTTGGCATTTTATGGCCTTCGAAACTGTGATAGGTAGTGAGGAGTGAAATCAAAAATTTGCGCCCTTAGAAATCCTGAAGGCGGTGCTTGGTTTTCGGGGGCCCGTACGCGGCTAGGCTCCTAAAAAGTCCCACACATGTGGTATCCCCGTACTCAGGAGAAGCAGCAAAATTTATTTTGGGGTGCAATTCCACATATAACCATGGCATGTTTGAGCAATATATCATTTAGTCATTATTCAATCACTTGAGACAAAAAAAAAAAATATTTAATGGGCTCAACATGCCTCTCAGCAATTTCCTTGGGATGTCTACTTTCCAAAATGGGGTCATTTGGGGGGTTTTTGTACTGCCCTGCCATTTTAGCACCTCAAGAAATGAGATAGGCAGTCATAAATTAAAAGCTGTGTAAATTCCAGAAAATGTACCCTAGTTTGTAGACGCTATAACTTTTGCGCAAACCAATAAATATACGCTTATTGACATTTTTTTTACTAAAGACGTGGCTGAATACATTTTGGCCTAAATGTATGACTAAAATTGAGTTTATTCGATTTTTCTTATAACAAAAAGTAGAAAATATTATTTTTTTTCAAAATTTTTAGTCTTTTTCCGTTTATATCGCATAAAATAAAAATCGCAGAGGCAATCAAATACCATTAAAAGAAAGCTCTATTTGTGGGAAGAAAAGGACGCAAATTTCGTTTGGGTACAACATTGCATGTCCGCACAATTTCCAGTTAAAGCAGCGCAGTGCCAAATTCTGAAAACACCTCTGGTCCTTTAGCTACAAAATGGTCCGGGGCTTAAGTGGTTAAAGGAACCTATTTCGAAAATAAAAAACAAACCTTTACAACCCCTTTAAGTGTGTCCTAGGGAGTGATTCTAACTGTGAGGGGGCTGGGCTACAAGTAACATGACAGTCCCGATGACAGGGAGCAGTAAATCACTGTCCTGTCACTAGGCAGAACAGGAAAATGCCTTGTTTACATCTCCCCGTTCTGCAGCTCCATGACACAATCGCGGGACACCGGCGGACATTAAGTCCGCGGGCATGGTCACGGAGCTCGTGGCGCACGTCCGCTAGGCGGCAGATTCAAAGCAACGTACAGGTACGTTGCTTTGCCTGCCCGTGCCATTCTGCCAATGTATTCGTACGTGAGGCAGTCAGCAAGTGGTTAAATGAGAATTAACCTTGACTGAGGAAAAAAGGGGGATATCCCATAAAGCCCACAGGTGTAAAAATATCTGAAAAATATATATATATGTATATAGATATTGAAAATAAAAATATTTATATTTTTAAAAAAACAAGACAAAAAGCAGTATGTGAGACTGCTTTTTGTGAAAATACATGTGACTATATATTCAAATATTTGAAATAGTGTGCAAATATTCATATACAGTGGAACCTTGGATTACGAGCATAATCCGTTCCAGGAGCATGTTTGTAAGCCAAAGCACTCGCATATCAAAGCGAGTTTCCCCATAGAAGTCAATGAAACAAAGATAATTCGTTCCACATTGACTTCTATTGTATGCAGTACCGCATTTGTCCAGAGGTGGGGGGGTGCAGGAGAGACTCGGAAATACTCTGACTTTTCCTAACGTCCCGCAAGCGCACTGCCCTGTGTGAAAGCACACTCTACACAGAATGGGAGGCAGTTTTCAGGCGCTTTTTAGAGTACCCTTTTGCTGTGCTCAGTTCACGCCTACCCTGGTGAGGTAGCCAGGCACTATAGCATTGTGTTTAAGTCCTGGGGCAACCGAGTGCCAGTAGGTCTGCTTGCCTTATGGGAAAGAGGGCTGCTATAGGTGAAAAACACAGAAGCTAGCTATAGTGCCTTGCCACCTGTGTTAGGGGTAAGCATGATATTTTTGCAAGCCTTTAACACAAAAATAATTCTGTCAGGATTGACTCAGGCTAGATTATTTCCTGAGATGCTTTGCAAGCTGATACGCCAAGTCCAGGAACTGTCTGTGCATGTGAACACACCTCCAGCAGGAACCAGAGTGCAATGTTAACCCAGCCTGACTGTTTTTCTGGTGACCCCCATATGTTTTTCAACTTTAAATATATTTGTATGCTATGCTTTAAGCTTAGGCCACGCTCTTCTGGTTCTGAAGCACAGCAGATCTAACTGATTATTACATGGTTGCAGGGGGACCCCCAGTCTTGAGCTTTTAGTCCTCCCCACAGATGACCGAACCCAAAGGTCAGGCTAAGCATTTTTTAAGGCCCTGGGTTTACTCTATGATGATCCTGACCATGCCCACTCAGCAGAAACGAACCTTGGGTCACAACATCAGGGTAAATGCACCGCTGAACAATACTGTTCTGATTTCCACCACTGGGCACTTGACTCAGCGTGGATTGGCCCAGCTCTAAGAAGCCAGTTCAGATTAGGCCTATGAGACTCCATTAAGGATTTCTTAGTACACTACTCTGAACCAAAGTCATTGAATGGAGCCATGCAAGTCACCATCCGTATAGACAGGCATTTACATTAAAGGTATACAGAGAGGATTTTTTGCCCCCCCCCCCCCCGTGCGCTGCCCATCTCTTCTTCATCAGACCTTCCTGGGTCCTCTCTACCTCTCCAGGAGCAGGAGCCCATGCAAATTGGCACTACACATTTATCCTCTGCGGAAAAGGCTAGAAGAAGATCCCAGGGACTCTGCTTATACTGTGGCGACCATGGCAACTTTGTCACCAGCTGCCCCTATAAGCCAGATTACGCCAATAGTCTAGTGTGAGTGGGATCTGCTTCTCTAGACTACACAGTGCCAGGCTCCCCCCAAGACAAACTATTTGTACCTGCACAACTTAGATATGCCACATTTTCCCATCACCTCTCAGCTTTTTTAGGTTCTGGTGCCGCTAGCAATTTTTCTCATAGTGACTTGGCACACTGTCTACAGATTCTCTTGACTAATGTGCACAGACCCTTTTCAGTCTTAGCTGTTGATAACTTTCCCTTGTCCATGGGCCTTGTCACCTTGTGCACTGTAACTATTACTCTGATCATTGGGGAATTTCATAGGGAGTAGGGATGAGCTTCGTGTTCGAGTCGAACATACGTTCGACTCGAACATCGGCTGTTCGATCGTTCGACGAAGATCGAACGATTTGGGCCGTTCGCGCCAAATTCGAGTGACGCGAACGGCCCACAATGCACTACGCCATCGCAGTGTCATCCAGGCGCTGTGATTGGCCAAGCATGCACTGTGACCCCGCATGCTTGGCCAATCACAGCGCCGGCAGCGAGGAGAGCAATGATTGGCCACAGGCAGGATGCCTGTGGCCAATTATTGCTGAGGGTGTTTAGTACACGCCCCACACTATAAAAGGCCGCCAGCACGGCGGCCTAGTGTAGTGTGTTCCGGAGCAGGGATAGAGCAGCATAGGCAGGGACAGTGACTTTTATTTCTTTCTTGCTTAACCTGGATTCCTTTAGTTTAGGGAAAGAGAAGGATAGGTAGGGAGAGTGTCAGTGTGTTTTGTGCTTGTGCTATATTGTGCTTAAAAAAAACATTTTTTCTAGGGACAGAAAACTGTAGGTAGGGAGAGTGTGTCAGTTTCTTTCACTGTCAAAGTCCTTGTTTCCAGGGACCTGGAAGGACAGTGAGTGAATTCTCCTTGTGCTAAATTGTGCTTAAAAAAAACATTTTTTCTAGGGACAGAAAACTGTAGGTAGGGAGAGTGTGTCAGTTTCTTTCACTGTCAAAGTCCTTGTTTCCAGGGACCTGGAAGGACAGTGAGTGAATTCTCCTTGTGCTAAATTGTGCTTAAAAAAAACATTTTTTCTAGGGACAGAAAACTGTAGGTAGGGAGAGTGTGTCAGTTTCTTTCACTGTCAAAGTCCTTGTTTCCAGGGACCTGGAAGGACAGTGAGTGAATTCTCCTTGTGCTAAATTGTGCTTAAAAAAAACATTTTTTCTAGGGACAGAAAACTGTAGGTAGGGAGAGTGTGTCAGTTTCTTTCACTGTCAAAGTCCTTGTTTCCAGGGACCTGGAAGGACAGTGAGTGAATTCTCCTTGTGCTAAATTGTGCTTAAAAAAAACATTTTTTCTAGGGACAGAAAACTGTAGGTAGGGAGAGTGTGTCAGTTTCTTTCACTGTCAAAGTCCTTGTTTCCAGGGACCTGGAAGGACAGTGAGTGAATTCTCCTTGTGCTAAATTGTGCTTAAAAAAAACATTTTTTCTAGGGACAGAAAACTGTAGGTAGGGAGAGTGTGTCAGTTTCTTTCACTGTCAAAGTCCTTGTTTCCAGGGACCTGGAAGGACAGTGAGTGAATTCTCCTTGTGCTAAATTGTGCTTAAAAAAAACATTTTTTCTAGGGACAGAAAACTGTAGGTAGGGAGATTGTGTCAGTTTCTTTCACTGTCAAAGTCCTTGTTTCCAGGGACCTGGAAGGACAGTGAGTGAATTCTCCTTGTGCTAAATTGTGCTTAAAAAAAACATTTTTTCTAGGGACAGAAAACTGTAGGTAGGGAGAGTGTGTCAGTTTCTTTCACTGTCAAAGTCCTTGTTTCCAGGGACCTGGAAGGACAGTGAGTGAATTCTCCTTGTGCTAAATTGTGCTTAAAAAAAACATTTTTTCTAGGGACAGAAAACTGTAGGTAGGGAGAGTGTGTCAGTTTCTTTCACTGTCAAAGTCCTTGTTTCCAGGGACCTGGAAGGACAGTGAGTGAATTCTCCTTGTGCTAAATTGTGCTTAAAAAAAACATTTTTTCTAGGGACAGAAAACTGTAGGTAGGGAGAGTGTGTCAGTTTCTTTCACTGTCAAAGTCCTTGTTTCCAGGGACCTGGAAGGACAGTGAGTGAATTCTCCTTGTGCTAAATTGTGCTTAAAAAAAACATTTTTTCTAGGGACAGAAAACTGTAGGTAGGGAGAGTGTGTCAGTTTCTTTCACTGTCAAAGTCCTTGTTTCCAGGGACCTGGAAGGACAGTGAGTGAATTCTCCTTGTGCTAAATTGTGCTTAAAAAAAACATTTTTTCTAGGGACAGAAAACTGTAGGTAGGGAGAGTGTGTCAGTTTCTTTCACTGTCAAAGTCCTTGTTTCCAGGGACCTGGAAGGACAGTGAGTGAATTCTCCTTGTGCTAAATTGTGCTTAAAAAAAACATTTTTTCTAGGGACAGAAAACTGTAGGTAGGGAGAGTGTGTCAGTTTCTTTCACTGTCAAAGTCCTTGTTTCCAGGGACCTGGAAGGACAGTGAGTGAATTCTCCTTGTGCTAAATTGTGCTTAAAAAAAACATTTTTTCTAGGGACAGAAAACTGTAGGTAGGGAGAGTGTGTCAGTTTCTTTCACTGTCAAAGTCCTTGTTTCCAGGGACCTGGAAGGACAGTGAGTGAATTCTCCTTGTGCTAAATTGTGCTTAAAAAAAACATTTTTTCTAGGGACAGAAAACTGTAGGTAGGGAGAGTGTGTCAGTTTCTTTCACTGTCAAAGTCCTTGTTTCCAGGGACCTGGAAGGACAGTGAGTGAATTCTCCTTGTGCTAAATTGTGCTTAAAAAAAACATTTTTTCTAGGGACAGAAAACTGTAGGTAGGGAGAGTGTGTCAGTTTCTTTCACTGTCAAAGTCCTTGTTTCCAGGGACCTGGAAGGACAGTGAGTGAATTCTCCTTGTGCTAAATTGTGCTTAAAAAAAACATTTTTTCTAGGGACAGAAAACTGTAGGTAGGGAGAGTGTGTCAGTTTCTTTCACTGTCAAAGTCCTTGTTTCCAGGGACCTGGAAGGACAGTGAGTGAATTCTCCTTGTGCTAAATTGTGCTTAAAAAAAACATTTTTTCTAGGGACAGAAAACTGTAGGTAGGGAGAGTGTGTCAGTTTCTTTCACTGTCAAAGTCCTTGTTTCCAGGGACCTGGAAGGACAGTGAGTGAATTCTCCTTGTGCTAAATTGTGCTTAAAAAAAACATTTTTTCTAGGGACAGAAAACTGTAGGTAGGGAGAGTGTGTCAGTTTCTTTCACTGTCAAAGTCCTTGTTTCCAGGGACCTGGAAGGACAGTGAGTGAATTCTCCTTGTGCTAAATTGTGCTTAAAAAAAACATTTTTTCTAGGGACAGAAAACTGTAGGTAGGGAGAGTGTGTCAGTTTCTTTCACTGTCAAAGTCCTTGTTTCCAGGGACCTGGAAGGACAGTGAGTGAATTCTCCTTGTGCTAAATTGTGCTTAAAAAAAACATTTTTTCTAGGGACAGAAAACTGTAGGTAGGGAGAGTGTGTCAGTTTCTTTCACTGTCAAAGTCCTTGTTTCCAGGGACCTGGAAGGACAGTGAGTGAATTCTCCTTGTGCTAAATTGTGCTTAAAAAAAACATTTTTTCTAGGGACAGAAAACTGTAGGTAGGGAGAGTGTGTCAGTTTCTTTCACTGTCAAAGTCCTTGTTTCCAGGGACCTGGAAGGACAGTGAGTGAATTCTCCTTGTGCTAAATTGTGCTTAAAAAAAACATTTTTTCTAGGGACAGAAAACTGTAGGTAGGGAGAGTGTGTCAGTTTCTTTCACTGTCAAAGTCCTTGTTTCCAGGGACCTGGAAGGACAGTGAGTGAATTCTCCTTGTGCTAAATTGTGCTTAAAAAAAACATTTTTTCTAGGGACAGAAAACTGTAGGTAGGGAGAGTGTGTCAGTTTCTTTCACTGTCAAAGTCCTTGTTTCCAGGGACCTGGAAGGACAGTGAGTGAATTCTCCTTGTGCTAAATTGTGCTTAAAAAAATTTTTTTTCTAGGGACAGAAAACTGTAGGTAGGGAGAGTGTGTCAGTTTCTTTCACTGTCAAAGTCCTTGTTTCCAGGGACCTGGAAGGACAGTGAGTGAATTCTCCTTGTGCTAAATTGTGCTTAAAAAAAACATTTTTTCTAGGGACAGAAAACTGTAGGTAGGGAGAGTGTGTCAGTTTCTTTCACTGTCAAAGTCCTTGTTTCCAGGGACCTGGAAGGACAGTGAGTGAATTCTCCTTGTGCTAAATTGTGCTTAAAAAAAACATTTTTTCTAGGGACAGAAAACTGTAGGTAGGGAGAGTGTGTCAGTTTCTTTCACTGTCAAAGTCCTTGTTTCCAGGGACCTGGAAGGACAGTGAGTGAATTCTCCTTGTGCTAAATTGTGCTTAAAAAAAACATTTTTTCTAGGGACAGAAAACTGTAGGTAGGGAGAGTGTGTCAGTTTCTTTCACTGTCAAAGTCCTTGTTTCCAGGGACCTGGAAGGACAGTGAGTGAATTCTCCTTGTGCTAAATTGTGCTTAAAAAAAACATTTTTTCTAGGGACAGAAAACTGTAGGTAGGGAGAGTGTGTCAGTTTCTTTCACTGTCAAACTCCTTGTTTCCAGGGACCTGGAAGGACAGTGAGTGAATTCTCCTTGTGCTAAATTGTGCTTAAAAAAAACATTTTTTCTAGGGACAGAAAACTGTAGGTAGGGAGAGTGTGTCAGTTTCTTTCACTGTCAAAGTCCTTGTTTCAAGGGACAGAGAAGGACACCTGAAGGTAGCCCTTATTGCTTTTTTCCCATCTCCCTGCAGGCCATCTATTAGAATGTCTGGAAGGCAAACAAGGAGAGGCAGACAGTCAGGAGGCAATAAAAGAGGGCAAGCAGGCTCTGTGTCTGGGGGCAACAGTGCTGGTCGTGGACGCGGTGCATTGTCATCAGCACATGGCCATGGGACACGCTTGTCCTTCTTTTCGGCAGCTGGACATGTTGAGCCACATCATGCCGAAGACTTGGTAGAGTGGATGACCAAGCCCTCCTCCTCCTCCTCATCCTCTCTCACCCAGGCTCAGGGTACTGGAAAAGCAGCTGCCAAAGCGTCCTCTTCCCTGGTATCAATGTCAGACTCATCATCAGTCACTCCTTCCCTAGACCCACCATGTCCTCCTCCTGAGGAGTCCCCCGAACTGTTTCAGCACAGTGTTGGGTACATGCTCCAGGAGGATGCCCAGCGTTTCGAAGGGTCTGATGATGAAACCCAGCTAGAGGAAGGCAGTAGCGTGAGAGCAGACAGAGGGGATGCTCAAGAAGGACACCAATCTGGCAGTCATGTTCCAGCAGCTGCAGCATACTGCCAGATTGGCTCCAGTGATGAGGAGGGAGGTGATGATGAGGTCACTGACTCCACGTGGGTGTCTAATAGGAGAGAGGAGGAGGAGGAGGATGAGGAGGAGGCACATCTCCAACGAGGCAGGATGCCCTTTGGTGGCCAGCGTAAGGGCAGTACACCGACGGAATCACACCGCAGAGCTCCGCCTGTGCAGGGCGCTGCCTCTGCCCGTCATTCAAAAAGTTCTTTGGTGTGGGCCTTTTTTGAGGCTAGTGCATCAGATCGCACAGCTGCTGTTTGCAACATATGTCTCAAGCGTATATCGCGTGGCCAAAACATCAGCCGCTTGGGTACCACATGCCTGACCAGACATATGTTGACCTGCCATGCAGCTCGTTGGCAAGCCTACCTCAAAGACCCACACCAAAGAACAAAGCGGACCTCTCCTTGCACCGCATCAGCTGGGATCTCCAACCCCACTATAACTTCAGTCCTCTCTGAAACATGCACTGAGAGGAATGAAGGTGTAGAATTAGGTGTGTCACAGCCAAGTACTTGCGGCCACTCTGCTAGCAGTACACCGACGTCCGATTCTAGCAGGCAAATTTCCCTGCCCCAGCTGCTGGACCGTCGAAAGAAGTTCACTCCCAGCCATCCACATGCCCAGCGGTTGAATGCTAGCTTGGCTAAATTGCTAGCGCTTCAACTGCTGCCTTTTCAGTTGGTAGACTCGGCCCCCTTCCGTGAGTTTGTGCAATGTGCTGTTCCTCAGTGGCAGGTTCCCAAACGCCACTTTTTCTCACGGAAGGCTATTCCGGCTCTCTACCGGCATGTGGAAGGCAATGTCTTGGCCTCACTGGACAGGGCGGTCAGCGGTAAGGTGCATATTACCGCTGACTCATGGTCCAGCAGGCATGGACAGGGACGTTACCTTTCTTTCACGGCCCATTGGGTCACTCTTTTGGCAGCTGGGAAGGATGCAGGACAAGGTGCAGTAGTGTTGGAGGTTGTCCCACCGCCACGCCTCCAAAATGCTACTACTGGTTGTGACACACCTCTCTCCTCCACCCCCTCCTCTTCTTCTTCCTCCATGGCCTCTTCCTGTGGTTTGTCCTATGAACCAGCGGTGCTCCGTAGCCGTTCACGGGGCTACGCAAGTACGCAGGCAAAAAGATGCCATGCCGTGCTTGCGCTGGTGTGTTTGGGGGACAGAAGCCACACTGGGGCAGAGGTCCTGTCTGCTCTGCAGGGCCAGGCCGAGAGGTGGTTGACGCCACGCCAGCTTAAGCCAGGAATGGTGGTTTGCGACAATGGCACCAACCTCCTCTCCGCCCTCCGACAGGGACAACTGACCCATGTGCCCTGTGTGGCTCACGTCCTTAACCTGGTGGTGCAGCGGTTCTTGGGCAGGTACCCGGGCTTACAGGATGTCCTGAGGCAGGCCAGGAAAGTCTGTGTGCATTTCCGCAGATCTTATAATGCCAGTGCTCGCCTGGCTGAGCTGCAAAAGGAGTTGAACCTGCCCAAGAACCGCCTTATATGTGACATGCCCACCAGGTGGAACTCAACGTTGGCCATGCTGCAGCGGCTGCACACGCAGCAGAGGGCCATCAATGAGTACCTGTGCGACTACGGCACCAGGACAGGGTCAGGGGAGCTTGTTTTTTTTTCTCCACGCCAGTGGGGCATGATCAGGGATGCATGCACTGTCCTGGCACCATTTGAGGAGGCCACGAGGATGGTGAGCAGTGACAGTGCATGCATCAGTGACACTGTACCTCTTGTCCACCTGTTGGAGCACACGCTGCGTGGAATAATGGACAGGGCACTTGAGGCAGAACAGAGGCAGGAAGAGGAGGACTTCCTTGCCTCTCAAGGCCCCCTTTACCCAGACAGTGTTCCTTCTGTCCCACCCATCGCACAGGAAGAGGAGGAGGAGGAGGAGGAGGAGGAGGAGGATTGTGTCAGCATGGAGGTGGAGGCTGGCACTCAGCATCATCAGCAGCAGTCTTTTAGGGATGATTTACAGTCCCAAGAAACCAGTGGACTTGTACGTGGCTGGGAGGAGGTGGCTGCGGATCATGTCGTCCTTAGTGACCCAGAGGACTCCGGAGCGAATGCCTCAGCAAACCTACGCTGCATGGCCTCCCTGATCCTGCAAAGTCTGCGGAAGGATCCTCGTATTCTTCGGATCAAGGAGAGGGACCATTACTGGCTGGCCACTCTCCTTGATCCACGGTACAAGGGTAAGGTTGCGGACCTTATGTTACCATCGCAGAGGGAGCAGAGGATGAGACAACTCCGGGAGGCCTTGCAGAAAGGTCTGTGCAACGCGTTCCCAGAGACTGGGAGGTTACAAACTCCTGGTCCTGGACAACGAGTTGCTGAGGCTTCGGCCAGTCAAAGAAGGAGCGGTGGGGAAGGTGGCCGTCTGACCGATGCGTTCAGACAATTCTTTAGTCCGCAGCCCCAAAGTATGATCGGTTCCAGCAACCATCGCCAGCGTCTGATAAACATGGTGCAGGAATATCTAGGGGCAAGGTCAGACTTGGACACCTTCCCCACCGAAAATCCTCTGGCTTACTGGGTCTTGAGGATGGATCACTGGCCAGAGCTTGCACAGTATGCAATTGAGCTACTGGCCTGTCCTGCATCCAGCGTTCTTTCGGAACGCACATTCAGTGCTGCTGGAGGATTTGTCACGGATCACAGGGTGCGCCTGTCCACCGACTCGGTTGATCGACTGACTTTCATCAAGATGAACCAGTCTTGGATCACCACCAGCTACCACACACCTGATGCTGATATAACAGACTAATTGATTTTAACATGTCACATCCCTTCAAGACTGATGCTGATGCTGAGTGCCTGTGCTGTTATGTTGACTGGCTATCCTCCTCCTCCGAGTCCTCAATGATACGATTGATGATGATAGCTTGGAAGATCATTTTTGTTTATGGGTGCCGCCACCAGTGGCTAAGGCCCAATTTTTCAGCCCCTGTTTTACAGGGGCGTGTAATTACAATTTTTTTAGCAATAATTTGCCATAGGGCTCATTGCTGTGCTCCAAGTACAGTATCTGTGAGGGGTTGGAGTGTTGTGGCACCAGTGCCTAAGGCCCAATTTTTCAGCCCCTGTTTAACAGGGGCGTGTCATTACAATTTTTGAAGCAATACTTTGCAACAGGGCTCATTGCTGTGCTCCAAGTACAGTATCTGTGAGGGGTTGTAGTGCTGTGCCACCAGTGCCTAAGGCCCAATTTTTCAGCCCCTGTTCAACAGGGGCATGCAATTACAATTCTTGATCTAATAATTCACAGCAGGGTCCATTGCTGCACCCACCAAGAGTAACTCTGAGGGCTTACAGTCTTGTGGCAACGCCACCACCACCACCACCACGAAAGGCCCAATTTTTCAGCCCCTGTTCAAAAGGGGCATGTAATTACAATTCTTGATCTAATAATTCACAGCAGGGCCCATTGCTGCACCCACCAAGAGTAACTGTCAGGGCTTACAGTGTTGTGGCACCAGCACCACCATCAAAGCCCCAATTTTTACTACCACTGTTCAACAATTATATGTAATTAAAATTCCTGATATAATAGTTGACAGCAGGGCGTTCCAGCACCAACCAAGAGTAACTGAGTGCTTACAGTGTTGTGCCAACACCAACAACTAAGGGGCCTATTTCTGCAGAGTATATACGGCAGGTCCCTACTTTCAAACATCCAACTTACAAACGACTCCTACTTGCAAACGCAAGAAGACAACAGGAAGTGAGAGGAAATCTACCCCTAGAAAGGAAAATTCTCTCCTGTAAGAATAAATATGGGAGAAAGGGGTCTCATCTGTACTGATGCTTTATCAGCAATCCTTGTTTCAAGAAAAACACCACATTTCAAAAACAGTTGTCATTGGGACGGAAAGTGAGGTGAAATGTTCTGAACAGGGGCACAGACAGCAAAACAAATGTTACAGGGGTGATAACCCTTACCTATGTTTCCCAAAAAGTTTAAAAATAGATTTTTGGGCTGGAGCTACACTTCAACAATGTACCTGTTCAAAATTACAAACAGATTCTACATAAGAACAAACCTACAGTCCCTGTCTTGTATGCACCGCCTGTATACGGCTGTTCAGAGTATATAGGGCCTTTTTTATTTTATGTGCGGGGTTCCCCTTAATATCCATACAAGACCCAAAGGGGCTGGTAATGGGCTGGGGTAGGGGGGGGGGTCATGGGGTAGCTATGCCATTTTTCTTAAAGAATTTCATCCATATTACCGGGACCAGACATTACATTAAAGCCGCAAGCAGTTTTAAATGGCTTTTTTTTCCTTTAGAAGTGTCATTTTGTGCAGGGACAGTTCTAAACACGGGAAACACGTGGCACTTCACAGGCATACTTTAGACACCCCCCAGGTACGATATTTAAAGGAATATTTGACTTTTTTTTTTTCACTTTATGCATCATTAAAATGACTGCTCCCGAAAAACGACCGTTTTTAAAACTTCTTTTTGCATTGATACATGTCCCCTGGTGCAGAACCCGGGTTCCCAAACCCTATTTATGACAATAACATGCATAATAGTTGTTATAATTAGCACTTTAGAATTCGAACGTTCGCATCCATTGTATTTAATAGGGTTCTAATGTTCGTTCGAACTTTCGGTCCGTTCGCGGGTTCTGGTGCGAACCGAACCCGGGGGTGTTCGGCTCATCACTAATAGGGAGACAATCAGCTTCTACCTGATAACATCTCCTCCTTAACTCCTTAGCTTAGGTTATCCTTGGCTTAAACTTTATAACCCACATATAGATTGGGCTACAGGCATAGGCGTGCACAGCCTATTGCATTAGGGTGTGCACCTCAAACCAAAGCTCAAACACACGTGTGTCTGTGTGTATAATATATATATACAGTATATATATCTATATATATATATATATATATATATATATATATATATACACTTTTTTTGCTGACAAGTCAGGGTTCATATCGATTTGAATTGTGTATACATATATTATATATATATATATTTATATTGTGTAAAAATAAATATATATGTATTACATATAAAATTCTAAACTATATGAACCCTGGCTTGTCAGCAAAAAAGTGCAGATTTTTAAATATATATATATGTATACACATACTTTTTTGCTGACAGTGATAAACCAGGGTATGGTGCATATCATATCGATTGGTTGCCTTTTTTTTTTTTTGGTCCATCATTTGCCTACTGCCTGCCCTGCTCAGTGCTGTCTCACTCAGTGGCGTCACTAGGGTTGGTGTCACCTGGTGCAGCAAAACATGGTGTCACCCCCCCAACACCATGCTGTATGTTATATATACACTGGTCTATATATAATCTACCGTACGGTGCCAGGGTACAGTCTATGTACACCATATGGTACATTATATACACTGGTCTGTATATAACAAGAAGAGAGATACGGGAGAGAGAGAGAGAACAGGGGGGGGAAGAGTTGGCGGAGGGAGAGGGAGGCAAAGATAGAGAAAGTTGGATGAGAAAAAAATGGGGGGAGAAAGAGAGAGAGGGGGGAAGAGAGGGGGTAGAGAGAGAGGTGGGGGAGAGAGAGGTGAGGGAAAGGGAGAGAAGTGAGAGAGGGAGAGAGGGGGGTGGGAAGAGAGAGAGGTTCAGGGAGAGAGGCGGGGGAGAGAGCGAGAGAGAGGTGGGGAAAGAGCGAGAGAGAGGGGTGGGGAGAGAGAGAGAGAAAGGTGGGGGGAGAGAGAGAGAGGTGGGAGGAGAGAGAAGAGAGATAGGTGGGGGAGAGAGAGGTGGGGGAGAGAGAGAGATGGGGATAGAGGGAGAGGTGGTGAGAGGGAGAAAGAGAGAGAAAGGGGAGAAAGAGAGAGGAGGGGAGAAAGAGACAGGAGGGGGAGAAAGAGAGAGGAGGGGGAGAAAGAGAGAGAGGGGGAGAAAGAGAGAGAGGGGGAGAAGAGAGAGAGAGAGAAGGGAAGAGAGAGAGAGGAGGGAAGAGAGAGAGAGAGGAGGGAAGAGAGAGGGGGAAGAGAGAGAGAGGGAGAAAGAGAGAGGGGCAGAAAGAGAGGGGGGAGAGAGAGGGAGAAAGAGAGAGAGGGAGGGGAAGAGAGAGGGAGGGAGAGAGAGGAGAAAGAGAGAGAGGGGAGAAAGAGAGAGAGAGGGAAAAAGAGATGAGAGAGAGTGGGGGGGTAGAGGAGGAAGTGAGAAGGGGAGAGAGAATGGAGAGATGGAGGCGGGGGGAGGGGCAGTGCAAAAGGTGGCGGGGGAGACAGGGGTTTTGTTCTGTGTGCAAAAGTTTCACTTACCAATTATGCCTCCCTCCTCTCAGGCTGGTTCCCCTTTAGGTGCCTTATGCAGCAATAGCATACATTGTTTCATATCTCCCGCCCAGCTTCTCACAAAAAGTGCTGAGTCACTGCAACATTACACAGAGCAGAATATATGTTGTATCTCTGTCACTGCTCACTTACCTAATCCCAGCAACATGCACGCTCCCTCGCGGTGCCTCTCTCTCTTCCTGTCTCAGCCTCTGAATGACATCATGACAGAGGCGGGGACTAGAAATGATCTCTTCGGCGGAGTTCACTCCTGAGAAGTGTATGTAATGGATGTCTTCTAGTGCCGAGCGCAGGAGGCACACAGGGAGCCTTCCTGCACTCGGCACCCCGCTGCAGCTCTGCAAGGGCACTTTGCAGGGTCTGACTTTGGCAGTGATTTGTGTACCGATGTACATGATGGTAAACTGCCATCGGGCAGACTTTAGCCGGCACTGCCCGCACACTCATCTCTTACCGCCCCCCCCCTTCTGCTCTTCGTGTCACCCCTCTGGCGGGTGTCACCCGGGTGCGGCCCGCACTCCCCGCACCCCGTTAGCAACGCCTCTGTGCACACCTATTATGCAACGAAATGAAAAATGAACATTTTCCATCTCACTTGTTTATTTTCATCTGTTAAAGTGAGAATAATAAACAAACAACTCAAAATTTACAAATAAACATTTCTGACATTTCAAAAAAAATATTAAATTCAGTGACCATTATAGCCATCCTTCTTTTTAATAACAGTCATAAGTCTTAAGTTCCATACACACTATCAGATTTTCTGCTGATTTTTGTCTTCAGGTTTACCAAAACCATGTAGTGCAAGGGCCTGCCTGATTGCATACAAATTGAAACTTTTAAGGTTTGGCCTCATATTAGATGGTTTTGGTAAATCTGATGACAAAAATCAGCAGAAAATCTGATAGTGTGTATGGAACTTAAGACTTATGACTGTTATTAAAAAGAAGGATGGCTATAATGGTCACTGAATTTAATATTTTTTTTGAAATGTCAGAAATGTTTATTTGTAAATTTTGAGTTGTTTGTTTATTATTCTCACTTTAACATTTTACATCTAAAACTCAGCTCTATTGTCAGCATTTAGCACAAGCAGTTAAGGTATCTCACCCCCCCCACTCCCCCCCCTAGTGGAGATATGACTATTAACAACATGTTACTGGTGCTTCCAGCCATCTTCCTTATAAGGGAGTTAGGCCTGGTTTGTATGATTTTTTTAGCATGTTTGCAGTTTTGCAGAAACACACTACAGTCCATTTAACATGGTTTCCTGTGGATGTAGTTCACATCTGTGCATTTTATGTAAAGGGCCAGGGACTTTTTTCTGGTTTTTGGTTCCATAGACTTCATGAAAAGCATGTATTAAAAAACGCAAAATGCACCTGCAATATGCAAACTGCATCTGCATAAATGTGAATCAGGCCTTAAGAGAGGTCAGAAAACAATTCACTTAACTAAGGGTTCACTTCTACATAGCTTCAGAACTGTAAAGCCTCGTACACATGGTCGGACTTCCATCTGACTTTTCCGTGGATTATTGTCTGAACGGAGTTGGCCGGGCACACCCATAGCATACACACCACAGGACTTTTCTGCAAACTTTCCCAAAACTTTTTGCAACATCACATGGTTTTTCTGCTCTTTTCTGCTCTTTACCGCCACCCTTTGGTCAACTTCTGCTATTGTTGGTTGATTTTAACATTAGTCCTATGATTTTCTGTACACACGGTAGGACTTTGCTCCATCGGACTTTTGTTGGGCAAAAGTTTGTCCGTTTGCAGACCCAACTTTTGTCCGATGAAAACAAAACCAAACGAAAAAAAGTTTGTCCGATGGAGCGTACAAACAAAGTTTGTTGGGCAAAAGTCCGACCGTGTGTACGGGGCTTTAGAGATACATTTAATTTAAGAGGCCTCACTTCACACCAGTAGCTCCTGGCATCTGCATCCAGGGGTCCACTGCAACACTGTGTCTCTTGAGACAGCAGAGCACAGACTTTAAGGTTTTTTTCAGGGGAACTCATGCACTCCACTCAACATCAGTGGTCAGGCCAACTACCTCATTCTAACCCAGAGCCCATGATAATAACCACTACCTTTTCTGCTCTCCACTTATTTTGACTCTCCATCCTAGCCTATCACAGACACAGAATGTCCAGTATGCTTTACATATTTACATAGTTACATAGTTAGTCAGGTTGAAAAAAGACACAAGTCCAACCATAAAAAAAATAAAAATAAAATAATAATATCATACAATCCCATATACCCAATTCTATACCCACAGTTGATCCAGAGGAAGGCGAAAAACCCCAGCAGAGCACGATCCAATTTGCTACAACAGGGGAAAAAATTCCTTCCTGATCCACCGAGAGGCAATCGGATATTCCCCAGATCAACTTTACCTATAAATGTTAGTACCCAGTTATATTATGTACATTTAGGAAAGAATCCAGGCCTTTATTAAAGCAATCTACTGAGCTGGCCAGAACCATCTCTGCAGGGAGTCTATTCCACATTTTCACAGCTCTTACTGTGAAGAAACCTTTCTGTATTTGGAGGTGAAATCTCTTTTCCTCTAGATGTAAAGAGTGCCCCCTTGTCCCTTGTGTTGACCATAAAGTAAATAACTCAACACCAAGTTCACTATATGGACCCCTTATATATTTGTACATATTGATCATATCCCCCCTTAATCTCCTCTTCTCAAGAGTGAATAAATTCAGTTCCTCTAATCTTCCCTCATACAGTAGATGACCGCGATATTGTGTCAATCTCGCTGCTTTTATCGGCGAGATTGACCACCTACGAGCCCAGTCGCGGTAGCCAGCGCTGAGCTGGATAGCCGGGAAAGGAAAAATGTGTTGAAGCTGACACACGTCCGACTTTCAATGAACGGGTATCCGAATCATGAGGGGGAACTCCACCTAAAAAAACGGCATGGGTTCTCCTCCAGGAGCATACCAGGCCCTTAGGTCTGGTATGGATTTTAAGGGTAACCCCTACGCCGAAAAAACGGCGTGGGGGTCCCCCCAAAATCCATACCAGACCCTTATCCGAGCACGCAGCCCGACCGATCAGGAAAGGGGGTGGGGATGAGCGAGCGACCCCCCCTTCTTAACTGTACCAGGCCGCATGCCCTCAACATGGGGGTGGGTGCTTTGGGGCAGGGGCGCCCTGTGGCCCCCCCACCCCAAAGCACCTTGTCCCCATGTTGATGAGGACAAGGGCCTCTTCCCGACAACACATGCCATTGATTGTCGGGGTCTGCGGGCAGGGAGCTTATCGGAATCCGGGAGCCCCCTTTCATAAGGGGGCCCCCAGATCTCAACCCCCCACCGTTCCCGGCCCGCTGCTTAGCAACAAGCTATTTGTCAAAAGACAACCTGGCTGTTTTTTGACAAATACCGCCAGCAAAACTCTGGTGGTAATTATCGCATGCTTTTTTACTCTCTGGTCTGTTTGTGAATTGGACTTAAGGGCTTTTTATGCAATATTTACCGACACATTTTCTTTTATGCGGCAAACACTGCATAATTATTTTTTTCTTTTGTGAATTGGACTTAATTTACCACATGTGATCATTTATGCAAATGAGTAACATGATACCTTTATCGCATGCAGTAAACGTTAGTGAATTGACCCCAAAGCCCTTAACAGAATGGGTACTCACTGTCTCTCTCCCACTGTACTTTGGGGTTCTTCCACTTCCTCAAAATGGGAAGCCCATGCGTAAGATACACCTGTGCCTCTCCTGATGGCCCTTGGACTCACTATCTTCCCATGAAAAAGACAATATTTTGTTGGGATGCAGACATGTTCCCTGGAAGGGCTGGTCACGTGGGCCAAACTTTCAGCCTCACCTAATGATGGCTGTCCCCTCTGATTTCCCATCCAGGACACCCTTTCTGTGATGCAGTACAATCTTGCAAGAGCAGTACAATTGCATCACTAACCTGCTCAAGATGGTGCCTGGGGTCCATAGCAGATGACACATTTGTTCTGTGCGGGGCTCCCCTTATTGAAGTTCCTATACAAATATATTGGGCAGCACAGTGGTGTAGTGGTTAGCACTTTCACCTAGCAGCAAACGGGTTGCTGGTTTGTATCTCAACACTTCCTGCCTGGAGTTTGCACGTTCTCCCTGTGCCTGCATGGGCTTCCTACCACACTCCAAAGACATGCTGATAGTGCTATATAAGTACCTGAAATAAATCTAAATTAAAAAGTAGGGACATCTGGGGGTGTTGCAGCAGAATTCTTCCTAGGAATTACAATGGGTTCCTAACACCTTAAAGCAGTTCACAGAGGCTGGTATCTCAAGGCCTCTCTAATGAGCTCCCTGGGTACTCATCTGTCAGGACTGGGCTCAGCCCTTCCTTCTCAGAGCAGCCCACTCAGCTGTCGGTTAATTGCCATCTCCAATCTTTTCCACAGTGACTCACCTGATAATGATATCCTGTTCGTCTGTCCTGCTGGTTACTTAAGCTGTTCAGTTTAGTTGCTCTCTGCCTTCGCCTTGGTCAAAACATCCAGAGACTCTCTACTGTGTACCCTTTGAAGACTTGCTTGGCTGATGTCCCGTCTGGTTCCTGATCCTGCTTGCTGTTTCACTACGCTGATTCTCCAGTTTCCTGATTTCCTGGCCTGTCCTGAAGTACGCTGATCTCTGGCTCCCTGACATCATGGCTTGTCTGACTATCCGTTCTGGTTATGGAACTCTGGCTATGATTTGACTACGTTGCTCTGTTTACCTTTTACTATTATTATTATTAATCAAGTGTGGTTTAACTGCACTTCTGTCTCGGTCTGATTCATGGTTTCAGACAGTAGGCAAAGGTCATGAATTCAGAAGATGCAGTCAATCCACTTGTTGGTAATATTTTTTCCAGGTTGGATAAGCAGGATCACTGTATGAATCAGTTTTCCTTGGCGTTAAAGACGCTCCTGAATCGCATGGCTCACCTGGAATCTCCCACTGTGGCTGCTCCGGTACAACCTGTGTTGCAGACCGTCGCTGCTGCTGCTCCAGTTTCTGTGCAGGCATCTGCCTCGAGTATTACTTCTATAAGAGGTATGTCTGGTTCCGCTTTGCTTCCCCAGCGATTTGGGGGTGATCCAGTTTAGTGCAGAGGGTTTCACCATCAGGTTGAGATATACTTCGAGATGCTGCCCCAGGCTTTTCCCACAGACAGAAGCAAAGTAGGTTTCGTGATATCTTTGCTTTCTGAGAGAGCCTTGGCCTGGGCAAACCCTCTATGGGAGATGCAAAAACCTGTTGTCCTGAGTTACCCAGAGTTTGTGGCTTCCTTTAAAACGGTATTTGACGTTCCCGCACGCTCCACTTCTGCTGCCAAGTGCCTCATGTCCATCAAACAGAGTACGAGAACTGTTGCCGATTACGCCATTGAATTCCGTACTCTGGCAGCAGAGGTTGTGTGGAACAATGAGGCCCTCGTGGCTTCTTTTTCTCATGGTCTCTCGGATACCATCAAAGATGAGATAGCAGCCCGAGATTTTCCCACTGAGCTGGAGAAGTTGATCACGTTTCCCATCCTCATTGACTCCAGACTCATAGAAAGACTGTCTTTTAAGGAGCGCTTGCGGAAGCCTCCTGTACATTTGTCTCCGAGCTTTGCAGTCCCAACCTTGCCTCCCTTACCTCCCATTCCTCCTGGTACCGAGTCGGTCTGTGAAGATGAACCAATGCACTTGGGCTTCACACATCTCTCTGCGGATGAGAGAACCTTTAGGAGGAGAGAGAGATTGTGCCTTTATTGTGGCCAGGCAGGTCACTTTTTGAAGTCTTGTCCTTCCCATCCAGGGAACACCCGAACCTTGAGGTCCTGTAGCGGACAGGCCTTAGGTGGCGTTGTTTTGTCCCCAGTTATTCAGAAGGATAAGCCTCTGGTTCTGGTTATGCTTTCTTGGTCTAAATCGTCTGTCGAGATACAGGCTCTAATCGACTCTGGGGCTACAGGCCTGTTTATTGATGCTGCTTTTGTATCTAAGCACTCGATTCCGCTGCAGCTTTGTGCCACTCCACTTGCCATTGAGGCTCTTGACGGGAGACCTTTACAGCCTGCCCATGTGACTCATGAGACTGTTCCGTTGTCCATGGCCGTAGGGGCTCTTCACCGTGAGATAATCCAATTCCAAGTTATTTCTTCACCTAGGTTTCCACTGGTTATTGGTTATCCTCCGTTACAGAGGCACAACACCTCTTTTGATTGGCTTCCTGCTGAGGTTCTCTCCTGGTCGCCATAATACAGCAAGACATGTTTCCAGAATGTGGCTAAGGTCCTATGCCCCTCTTCACTCTCCTCCCTGCCGGAGGAGTACCGCGATTTTAGCGATGTCTTTGACAAAGGTCAAGCCAGTAGTTAGCCTCCACACCGGTCATATGATTACGCAATTGACCTTCAGCCTGGTGCCATACCCCCTCGTGGCTGGGTTTACTCTTTGTCTCAGATGATAAGGCCACGGAGGAGGAATTTTTTAGGGCTGCTCTAGACTACTGCTGGGTGCTACAATATTGGGTGTGTCAGTTAGATGACACCCTGTAGTATTCCCCTTCGCTACTCCCTGGACTGCTACATAAAAGTATAAACAAATGGCCAGTGCCCTCACCTATAACTGGCCTTTGCAGCAAGGAGCACATGGAAGGGCAACGCATGCAAAGCAAAACCAAAGAAATTCCCAGCTCAACTTACCGACCAGTCTGCAACCAACCAAATTATCCTGTCTAACAGTAATGCAAATGTGTGCAAACTAAACCCCTGTTTTTAACGCATACTGTTGGACAGGATATTTTCGTTGGTTGCAGGGTTGTCGGTAAGTTGAGCTGGGAATTTCTTTGGTATTGTTTTGTATGCGTTGCCCTTTCATGTGCTCCTTGCTGCAAAGGCCAGTTGTAGGTGATGGCAGTGGCTATTTGTTTGTACTGTTGAAATATTGGTGAGGGGACACACTGGACACCTTTGCTGCCATAGTACTAAGTGCTGGGTGTTCAGTGTGCCTTTGTGCCTTTAAGGAGGGGTGGGCTCCCTCCAGGCTCACCTGCCCTTTGCCTATCCATTATAATGCATGTACTTCCACTGTGAAGGCTCTCAAAATTTTGAGGTAGGACTGCAGAAAATACTGGGGTACCTTGACAGGGCTCTGTAGCTTACACATGTATTTGAAAATGTGTGCAAACAAAACCCCTGTTTTTAACGCATACTGTTAGACAGAATAATTTGGTTGGTTGCAGGCTGGTCGGTAAGTTGAGCTGGGAATTTCTTTGGTTTTGTTTTGCATGCTACATAAAAGGTTTTGTAGGTAAATGAGAGGAGGGTTGGAGGAACTGGGCCAACAAGGACAGAAATTAGACACTCCCACAAGAGGAGGGGCTATCACATGGGGGATGTGCTAGAGAATTTACTCTTTCTGATGGAGTCATTTTCTATCAATTTCAAAGCCACGTTAAAAAAAAAAATGTGGGGGGGAACAAAACACTATGAAATAGCATTTAGTATACTTGAAGTTGTATGTGTATTTACCTGCAATCTTTAAATTGGTGACATGGTCTATTTACAGTACATTGTATTTCGCTGCCCCATTGGTGCTATGTAAATTTTTTAAGGCCCCGTTCACACCTATGCGAATTGGTTGTGGCTTAAACCGCATCCAATTCGCATAACATTATAAAATACATTGATTTTAATGAGGCTGGTTCACAAATGTGCGCTGCATTCGCACTGCGCATTGCCCAAAAAACGTGTGCATTTTCTAGGCATTGCGGTGCGGCTCAGGTGCGAATTCAGGGCCATTATCTTCTATGGGCACGCATCTGATTCGCAGATGTGTTCAGTTCTCATCAGGATTTCTCTTTCTCCTCACTACACTTCCCCCCTCCCCCTCCTCTCTCCCAGGTCACCAAATTCGCAGCTAAAACGGAGATGATCTGCTGAACAGTTCTCTTATCTTTTTGCAGAGATAAGAGAGCTGGAATTCGCACCACACAAGTGTGAACCCAGCCTAAAAGAAGTCATCTTGCAGCCCTGTGCTCTTGTTTGGTCTTGGGATTCATCTGTAACTTTGATGACAGGGGTTCTTTATGGAAATTCCGAGATATGTGGGCTGACATTGCTTGATCCTTATGCTTATAGGGGATTCTGACCTAATTTTCTGCATGCTTGTCCCAGGGCTGTCACTCAGAAGTTTTGAAGCCAAGATCCAAGCATCTTTAGGAAGTCAGCATTGACAGTCACCATCGTTTTCATAACAGGTATACTTAAATTTACTGTATAAGGAGAGAGAGAGCTTACGGTCACTGACTGAAGAAAATTATCACAATTTTACTTGGAAGGAACAAGAAGAAATATGCTGACCTCTTTCCAAGCACTGCTTCAATATTCTTTGAATCACTGACCCCAAACAAGAAGGCAGACAGAGAAATGAATGCCAAATCTGCATCCCTTATCATTCTCTCTTTCCCTACCTCCTTATTTAAAAATGTATTTAAATATATGTATATATATATATATTGTGACAGCAGGAAGGTAAAGTCACCTGGTTGCATCCAGGGGGGTAGATATATTTCGCCCAGATTCAGGCTTTACGCCGACTTATACAACTAGGTGGAGAGTTGTATAAGCCCAGCTGAGGCTAGTGGGCTCATGGATGACTCATACCTCTAGGGAGAGTGTGGGGCGTCGTGCAGACAGGGAGTTGATGAGACCAGCTGAAGCTTGTCAGCTCATTTAGGCCTCTATAAGAACTCCCAGATTCATTAGGTGTTTGCTCATGCCTGGAACCAGACCTGTGTGGACTGTCTAGGGAGAGTGAACCCCTGTGCGGTGAGACAAAGCCTGTGTGGCTATTTGCTTGGACATTTAAAACCAGGGACTTAGGGACTAGGACAGCACTAGGCTGATCCCAGTTGTTAGTTAGGAAACCTGTATGTTTAGTCAGAGGTCAAGTTGACCAGGATTTATTTTATTTATGTTTCTTTTGCTTTGCTGTGTTTTGTCACTGTAAATAGAAAATAAACCGCACCTTTTTGATTTTGAAAACCACAACCTCCGTTTGCTGGGCCTGTTTTTGTGTGGGGAGCCCATCCCGGGGGTCACACACACCCGCTGCCGAGCTAACCCCCTCACAGTTGGTGGAGAACCAGTGGCAGTTTTTTGTTAAGCCAGCATGGAGGAGATACTGAAGCAGCTGGCTCTAGCAAATGCCAATCAACAGCAGACAAATGCAGGTTTGCAAAAGAGCCTTGCAGCTCAACAACAGAACTTCGCAGCCCAGCAGCAAGCTCATCAACAGAGCCTTGCAGCCCAGCAGCAAGCTCACCAACAGAGTCTGGAAGCTCAGCAACAAGCCCAGCAGCAATCTGAGGCCCGCTTCATAGACCTGTTACAGAAGCAAGAGCAGAGACTACAACAAATGGAAGCAGTAATGCAGCAACGTCCGCAGACCAGTGAGGAAAGCCGTCCCACTAATACCGCGTCCTTTGGGGTGAGTCGTTTATTGACAAAAATGACTGGAGAGGATGATCCAGAGGTATTTTTGACCACATTTGAAAGGACTGCTGAAAGAGAAAAGTGGCCTGAGGAGCAGTGGGCTGGACTGGTGGCTCCTCTGTTAACTGGTGAATCGCAGAAGGCTTACTATGACCTAGAGCCTGACCAAGCAAAAGACTATGTGATGCTAAAAGCTGAAATATTGGCAAGGCTGGGTGTCACCCTGGCTGTCCGGGCTCAGCGTGTGCATAACTGGACTTTCCAGCTTGGAAAACCCCCCAGGTCTCAAATGTATGATCTCATTCACCTGAGCAGAAAGTGGCTACAGCCAGAGACTTTGTCCGCACCAAAGATTGTGGAACGTGTTGTAATGGATCGGTTTTTGAGAGCTCTTCCTACTGCCATCCAAAAGTGGGTAAGCCATGGAGACCCAGAGACGGCCGATGGTCTTGTGGATCGTGTGGAGAAATACTTGGCTACAGAGAACCTGACGGCCTCTTCCAGAGACACTCGGACTTTCCACCCTAAGACCAGACCATCCCCAGGGGCGGATAAGAGGATTCCAAGGGGTGAGGGTGGAGAGAGTGAGAGGGTGGGAGCTCTACCCCAAGTTTGGCGAGAACAGCCTGGGAAATCAGCGGCTCAAGAGGCGGCAAGAAGGATCGTTTGCTACCGCTGCCGGCAAGCGGGACATATTGCAGCCAATTGCCCGGTTGTGGAGGAACCCATGCAGTGTGACTTTCTGACGGGCAGACGTCAGTCGCTGTGTGCGACAGTCGCATGCACTGCCATTCGAGGAACTGAGAAACATTTATGCAAAATGTGTGTTAATGGTAGAAATGTTGTGGTATTGCTGGATTCAGGTAGCCTTGTGACCCTGATAAAGGCTGAGTTAGTTAAAACAGAGGTCTTTGGGAATAGCAAGGTAGCTGTTATTTGTGTGCATGGGGACACCCGAGAGTATCCAGTGACTACAGTGTGTTTCGAGACCCCCAAAGGTACCCTCTCTCATCCAGTGGGCTTAGTATCTCAGTTACCGCATGACGCCATTGTGGGAAGGGATTTTCCGAAGTTCTGGGAACTGTGGGATGATCCTGAGCCCCCCACTGGTGCCCCTATGTACCAGGAATGTGATAGCCAGAACTCCCCTGAGAGTGGTGAGGACTCTCTGGAATTTCCCTTATCAGTATTGGCAGGGGAGACTCAAGAAACTGGAGAGGAGCCCACCTCCTCAGACGAAAACCTACCGTCTGTGGAGTTTTCTGATCTTGAGGTTCACAGGGAAAACTTTGCCACAGAACAGTTGAAAGACCCCGCCCTAATAAAGGCACGGGAAAACGTAGTGAAAATAGATGGCGAGTTAGTGAACCCAGATAATACCTGCACTTACCCATACTTCAGCGTAGAGAAGGACCTACTGTATCGGGTGGCAAAAAGGGCAGAAGAAACCGTTGAGCAGCTTGTGGTGCCCAAACCTTACAGGAAGTTGGTGTTGGAGTTGGCCCATGGGCACATTCTTGGAGGTCATCTGGGGACAGAGAAAACCCGAGAGAGGATATTACAGAGATTCTATTGGCCGGGGGTGATGAAGGACATAGAAAATTATTGTTCCTCCTGCCCTGTGTGTCAGAGGTCGGCCCCGATGCCACATTTCCGTAGCCCGCTGGTCCCTCTACCCATCATTGAGGTCCCGTTTGAGAGGATCGCCATGGATTTGGTAGGGCCTATAATCAAGTCCGCTAGGGGGCACCAGTACATATTAGTTATAATGGACTATGCCACCCGTTATCCAGAAGCGATCCCTCTCCGAAATACCTCAGCCAAAACCATAGCCAAAGAGCTATCTCTTGTGTTTAGCCGGGTGGGTATTTGTAAAGAACTGCTTACGGACCAAGGTACACCCTTTATGTCCCGGGTTATGAAGGAGCTGTGTAAATTGTTCAAAGTGACGCAATTACGTACATCTGTGTATCACCCCCAAACCGATGGGCTGGTTGAAAGATTCAACAAAACCCTAAAACAAATGTTGAAGAAAGTGGTGGATAGAGATGGAAAGGATTGGGACTGTCTACTTCCTTATCTGATGTTTGCTATTAGGGAGGTGCCCCAATCCTCTACGGGATTCTCCCCCTTTGAGTTACTGTATGGGAGACACCCAAGAGGGCTGTTGGATATTGCCAAGGAAACTTGGGAAAGTGAGAGTTCTCCCCACAGGAGTGTGATTGAGCATGTCGCCCTGATGCAAGACCGAATTGCACAGGTAATGCCCATCGTGAAGGAACATTTGGCCCAAGCGCAGTTAGCACAGCAGAGAGTGTACAACCGTGGAGCCAAGACCCGTACCTTTTCCCCGGGGGATAGGATACTGGTACTTGTCCCTACGGTTGAAAGTAAATTCCTTGCCAAATGGCAAGGCCCCTATGAGATAATGGAAAAAGTGAGCGAAGTGAATTACAAGGTCAGACAACCAGGAAGGCGAAAGCCCGAACAGATCTATCACGTTAATCTGTTGAAAGCCTGGAGGGATAGAGAGTCCCTAGTCGCAGACACTTGGTCACCAGCTCAAACTGGTTGCGTGATTCCTGAGGTTGGAATAGCAGCCACCTTGTCACAACCCCAACAACAGGAGGTTAAGGAGTTTGTGCTTCGCAACAAGGAGGTATTCTCTGAGCTGCCGGGACAAACATCTGGGGTAGAGCATGACATCATTACCCCGCCCGGTGAAAGGGTGAAGTTAAAACCCTATCGGATCCCAGAGGCCCGACGGGAGGCAATACGGGAGGAAGTACAGAAAATGCTGAACTTAGGGGTGATAGAGGAGTCCCAAAGTGATTGGTCTAGTCCCATTGTGTTGGTGCCTAAACCGGATGGGAGCTGGCGATTTTGTAACGATTTTCGTCAGTTGAACAAAGTTACAAAATTTGACACCTACCCCATGCCACGTATAGATGAGTTGATCGACCGGCTGGGAACAGCCCGATACATGACGACTCTTGACCTCACAAAAGGGTATTGGCAAATCCCCCTGGCCAAGTCGGCCAAAGAGAAAACCGCATTTGTAACCCCAGACGGGGCGTTCCAATATAAAAGAATGCCGTTCGGGTTACAGAATGCGCCGGCCACATTCCAGCGGAAAATGGACCAGATGCTGAGGCCCCATCGGAAGTATGCTGTGGCTTACCTGGATGACGTAATTGTCCATAGCACAGATTGGGCCTCACATCTGCCAAAAGTGCAAGCAGTCCTGGACTCTGTTCGGGAAGCGGGGTTTACGGCTAACCCCAAGAAGTGTACCATTGGGCAGGAGGAGGCCAAATATCTTGGGTACACCATTGGGAGGGGAGTAATAAAACCCCAACTCAACAAAGTCGAGGCCATCCAGAGTTGGCCACGTCCCAACAGCAAGAAGCAGGTACGAGCCTTTCTGGGAATCGCTGGGTATTATCGGCGATTCATTCCCCACTTTGCTTCTAAGGCTGTGCCCCTAACCAACCTGACAAAGGGGAAAGGGTCGGTCATGATTAAATGGACCCCCGAGGCTGAGGCAGCATTCCAATGCTTGAAACAAGCCTTATGTAGCCAGCCAGTGTTGTACTCACCCGACTTCTCTAAAGACTTTGTCGTACAAAGTGATGCGTCAGATGTGGGGTTAGGAGCAGTATTGTCCCAGGTCTGGAACGGGGAAGAGCACCCAGTCATTTACCTCAGCAGGAAGTTGAAGTCCCATGAGGTAAATTACGCCACCGTTGAAAAGGAGTGTTTAGCGGTGAAGTGGGCTCTAGATTCCCTGCGGTACTACCTGCTAGGTAGGCACTTTGACACGGTTACGGATCACGCTCCGTTAAAGTGGATGGCTCAAAACAAGGAAACAAATAGAAGAGTGAATAGGTGGTTCCTGGCCCTCCAGGAATTCAACTTCACAGTAAAGCATCGCCCTGGCGTTCAAATGGGGAATGTGGATGCTTTGTCTCGAGTACATGAATGCCTGATTGCTGGTGTTCCAACCCCGAGGTTAAAACAAGAGGGGGGGGTATGTGACAGCAGGAAGGTAAAGTCACCTGGTTGCATCCAGGGGGGTAGATATATTTCGCCCAGATTCAGGCTTTACGCCGACTTATACAACTAGGTGGAGAGTTGTATAAGCCCAGCTGAGGCTAGTGGGCTCATGGATGACTCATACCTCTAGGGAGAGTGTGGGGCGTCGTGCAGACAGGGAGTTGATGAGACCAGCTGAAGCTTGTCAGCTCATTTAGGCCTCTATAAGAACTCCCAGCTTCATTAGATGTTAGCTCATGCCTGGACCCAGACCTGTGTGGACTGTCTAGGGAGAGTGAACCCCTGTGCGGTGAGACAAAGCCTGTGTGGCTATTTGCTTGGACATTTAAAACCAGGGACTTAGGGACTAGGACAGCACTAGGCTGATCCCAGTTGTTAGTTAGGAAACCTGTATGTTTAGTCAGAGGTCAAGTTGACCAGGATTTATTTTATTTATGTTTCTTTTGCTTTGCTGTGTTTTGTCACTGTAAATAGAAAATAAACCGCACCTTTTTGATTTTGAAAACCACAACCTCCGTTTGCTGGGCCTGTTTTTGTGTGGGGAGCCCATCCCGGGGGTCACACACACCCGCTGCCGAGCTAACCCCCTCACAATATATATATATATAGTCATAGCCAAAATTGTTGGCACCCCAATTTTTTTTCCAGAAAATCAAGTATTTCTCACAGAAAAGTATTGCAGTAACACATGTTTTGCTATACTCATGTTTATTCCCTTTGTGTGTATTGGAACAAAACAAAAAAAGGGAGGAAAAAAAGCAAATTGGAAATAATGTCACACAAAACTCTAAAAATGGTCTGGTCAAAATTCTTGGCACCCTTTGAAAATTGTGGATAAATAAGATTGTTTCAAGCATGTGATGCTCCTTTAAACTCACCTGGGGAAAGTAACAGGTGTGGGCAATATAAAAATCACACCTGAAAGCAGATAAAAAGGAGAGAAGTTCACTTAGTGCCGATTCACACTACCGCGACTTGGGATCCGACTTGTGTCGCCCCAAGTCGTCCCAAGTCGCGCGACATGAGAAATTACATGTTAGTCAATGAGAGCCGTCTTAATGTACACTACTGAAGTCGCTCCGACTTCAGAAAAGGTTCCTGTACTACTTCAAGGCGACTTCTAGGCGACTTGTATCCATTGATTTCAATGGAAGTCGCCTCCAAGTCGGATCCCCCGTCTTAACTGAAGCAACTTTCCAGGAAGTGAAAATTGTTTTCTAAGGCAAACCCCTCCCTCCCACAGAGCAGATTATTATGTGATTGGCCACTGGCAAAGTCGCCTGTCCTGGAGGCGACTTGAAGTCGCGTTGTAAGTCGCTCCAAGTAGCACTGAAGTCATGCTCAAGTCGTCTCCAAGTCGCCTTGAAAAGTCGCGCTGGAAGTCGTGTTGCCCCAGTGTGAACCGGCACTTAGTCTTTGCATTGTGTGTCTGTGTGTGCCACACTAAGCATGGACAACAGAAAGAGGAGAAGAGAACTGTCTGAGGACTTGAGAACCAAAATTGTGGAAAAATATCAACAATCTCAAGGTTACAAGTCCATCTCCAGAGATCTAGATTTGCCTTTGTCCACAGTGCGCAACATTATCAAGAAGTTTGCAACCCATGGCACTGTAGCTAATCTCTCTGGGCGTGGATGGAAGAGAAAAATTGATGAAAGGTTGCAACACAGGATAGTCTGGATGGTGGATAAGCAGCCCCAAACAAGTTCCAAATAAATTCAAGCTGTCCTGCAGGCTCAGGGAGCATCAGTGTCAGCGCAAACTATCCGTTGACATTTAAATTAAATTAAATGCTATGGCAGGAGACCCAGGAGGACCCCACTGCTGACACAGAGACATAAAAAAGCAAGACTACAGTTTGCCAAAATGTACTTGAGTAAGCCAAAATCCTTCTGGGAAAACATCTTGTGGACAGATGAGACCAAGATAGAGCTTTTTGGTAAAGCACATCATTCTACTGTTTACCGAAAACAGAATGAGGCCTACAAAGAAAAGAACACGGTACCTACAGTGAAATATGGTGGAGGTTCAATTATGTTTTGGGGTTGTTTTGCTGCCTCTGGCACTGGGTGCCTTGAATGTGTGCAAGGTATCATGAAATCTGAGCATTACCAAAGGATTTTGGGTCACACTGTAGAGCCCAGTGTCAGAAAGCTGGGTTTGCATCCGAGATCTTCCAGCAATGACCCCAAACATACGTCAAAAAGCACCCAGAAATGGATTGCAACAAAATGCTGGAGAGTTCTAAAGTGGCCAGCAATGAGTGCAGATCTAAATCCCATTGAACACCTGTGGAGAGATCTTAAAATTGCTGTTGGGAAAAGGCGCCTTTCCAATAAGAGAGACCTGGAGCAGTTTGCAAAGGAAGAGTGGTCCAAAATTCCGGGTGAGAGGTGTAAGAAGCTTATTGATGGTTATAGGAAGCGACTGATTTCAGTTATTTTTTCCAAAGGGTGTGCAACCAAATATTAAGTTAAGGGTGCCAAGAATTTTGACCAGCCCATTTTTGGAGTTTTGTGTGACATCATGTCCAATTTGCTTTTTTTCCTCCCGTTTTGTTCCAATACACACAAAGGGAAAAAACATGTGTATAGCAAAACATGTATTACTGCAATACTTTTCTGTGGGAAATACTTGATTTTCTGGAAAAATTTCTGGGGTGCCAACAATTTCGGCCATGACTGTATATAGTATCTCACAAAAGTGATTACACCCCTCACATTTTTGTAAATATTTTATTATATCTTTTTATGTGACAGCACTGAAGAAATTACACTTTGCTACAATGTAAATTAGTGAGTGTATAGCTTGTATAACAGAGTACATTTGCTGTCCCCTCAAAATTAACTCAACACAGCCATTAATGTCTAAATCACTGGAAACAAAAGTGAGTACACCCCTAAGTGAAAATGTCCAAATTGGGCCCAAAGTGTCAGTATTTTGTGTGGCCACCATTATTTTCCAGCACTGCCTTAACCCTCTTGGGCATGGAGTTTACCAGAGCTTCACAGGTTGCCACTTGAGTCCTCTTCCACTCCTCCATGATGACATAATGGAGCTAGTGGATGTTAGAGACCCTTCGCTCCTCCACCTTCTATTTGAGGATGCCCCAAAGATGCTCAATTGGGTTAGGTCTGGAGACATGCTTGGCCAGTCCATCACCTTTACCCTCAGCTTCCTTAGCAAGTCAGTGGTCGTCTTGGAGGTGTGTTTGTGGTCGTTATCATGTTGGAATACTGCCCTGCTCTCTGAAGGGAGGAGGATCATGCTCTGCTTCAGTATGTCACAGTACATGTTGGCATTCATGATTCCCTCAATGAACTGTAGCTCCCCAGTCCCGGCAGCACTCGACCATGACACTCCCACCACCATGCTTGACTGTAGGCAAGACACACTTGTCTTTGTACTCCTCACCTGGTTGACACCACACACGCTTGACACCATCTGAAACAAATGGCAAATTGGGTCCAATTTGGACATTTTCACTTAGGGGTGTACTCACTTTTGTTGCCAGCGGTTTAGACATTAATAGCTGTGTGTTGAGTTATTTTGAGGGGACAGAAAATTTACACTGTTATACACGCTGTACACTAACTACTTTACATTGTAGAAAAGTGTAATTTCTTCAGTGTTGGCACATGAAAAGGTATAATAAAATATTTTCAAAAATGTGGGGGGTGTACTCACTTTTGTGAGATAGTGTATATTTATTTAAACAGTACTATATTTACAAAATATCATAAGGTTTAAAATAATATATATGTAATATATATTAATAAAGTTTAGCAGTGAAGAAGGTGCTTGCATAAAAAAAAGTGTCCAGTGCTCCAGACAAAGTGCTTAGTGCTATGCCTCTTCATGTGCAAATTTCTTCTCAAAGATTAGATAAACTTCCTCCCAGTGCTTCACACCACCCATGTGCCTCTACCTTCACATTAGAAAATTCACTGCAACTCCATGACCCATTATTAGCCAGTGGGTCATTTAAACGCTTATGTCCTTCATGGGAAAAAGCATCCAGGACCAGTTCCTCTTTACTCTTCCTCCAGTTGTTTTTACATCATAGCATAAATGAAGCAAATAAATAAAAAAGCCACTCTTCCGAGCCTCTCCTGTAGTGCAGTCCCTGACCTTGGGGACCTAAAGGCTCTGATAAGACAGGGAACCCCTTCTGTAGCTCTTTTGGGGTGAAAGATTGGGTGATAATTAGCCCCACAAACAGCAGTGCAGCCGGGGCTATTTTCCCCAGAAGTGCTCTCCCTGTCTGGAGCCTGCCTCCCAAGCAGTAAGTGCATCCATGGAGCTGTGACACTGCATCGTGGCTTAATTGACCAACAGGCACACAGCTTTCACTGATTACCCTGTTTCCTGGTTTACTGCTGGAGCATGAAGGTTGTCGCGCTGGCCCCTGGACATTCACTGAGCCTAGGTTCCTTTCTAGATTGCTTTGTAGATGATCTGGCTCTGCTATGAAACATTTTGCAAGTATCAGAGTTTGCTTTCCTGAAACTTTATGTAGCGGCCTCACCCCGTCTCCTTTGTCTAGGGGTATGTCATACAACAGGGTGAGATGCGCTACGGCCCATGTCCTCCCCATAGCTGTGGGTGAGGTGAAGGCCAGCACCAGATATTTCCTCGGGCCTATGTGCTTTTGTCTAGAATCAAGTCCTGCTGTGCCAACACTTCCCTTTGCTCCCATTAACCAGAGTTCCACACACCGATCACAGTCCAACTCTTGTTTTATTGCATATCTCACAATAAACAGTGCTTCAGTAGCCAACTGGTTGCGACTTGATAACATTTTGATACGGGGAATGAGCAGGTCGAGGCACTATCCTGGTTATCAGCTGTGACAGCAGGAAGGTAAAGTCACCTGGTTGCATCCAGGGGGGTAGATATATTTCGCCCAGATTCAGGCTTTACGCCGACTTATACAACTAGGTGGAGAGTTGTATAAGCCCAGCTGAGGCTAGTGGGCTCATGGATGACTCATACCTCTAGGGAGAGTGTGGGGCGTCGTGCAAACAGGGAGTTGATGAGACCAGCTGAAGCTTGTCAGCTCATTTAGGCCTCTATAAGAACTCCCAGATTCATTAGGTGTTTGCTCATGCCTGGACCCAGACCTGTGTGGACTGTCTAGGGAGAGTGAACCCCTGTGCGGTGAGACAAAGCCTGTGTGGCTATTTGCTTGGACATTTAAAACCAGGGACTTAGGGACTAGGACAGCACTAGGCTGATCCCAGTTGTTAGTTAGGAAACCTGTATGTTTAGTCAGAGGTCAAGTTGACCAGGATTTATTTTATTTATGTTTCTTTTGCTTTGCTGTGTTTTGTCACTGTAAATAGAAAATAAACCGCACCTTTTTGATTTTGAAAACCACAACCTCCGTTTGCTGGGCCTGTTTTTTGTGTGGGGAGCCCATCCCGGGGGTCACACACACCCGCTGCCGAGCTAACCCCCTCACAGTTGGTGGAGAACCAGTGGCAGTTTTTTTTAAGCCAGCATGGAGGAGATACTGAAGCAGCTGGCTCTAGCAAATGCCAATCAACAGCAGACAAATGCAGGTTTGCAAAAGAGCCTTGCAGCTCATCAACAGAGCCTTGCAGCTCAACAACAGAACTTCGCAGCCCAGCAGCAAGCTCATCAACAGAGCCTTGCAGCCCAGCAGCAGACAAACGCAACTTTGCATCAGAGTCTGGAGGCTCAGCAACAAGCCCAGCAGCAATCTGAGGCCCGCTTCATAGACCTGTTGCAGAAGCAAGAGCAGAGACTACAACAACAGATGGAAGCAGTAATGCAGCAACGTCCGCAGACCAGTGAGGAAAGCCGTCCCACTAATACCGCGTCCTTTGGGGTGAGTCGTTTATTGACAAAAATGACTGGAGAGGATGATCCAGAGGTATTTTTGACCACATTTGAAAGGACCGCTGAAAGAGAAAAGTGGCCTGAGGAGCAGTGGGCTGGACTGGTGGCTCCTCTGTTAACTGGTGAATCGCAGAAAGCTTACTATGACCTAGAGCCTAACCAAGCAAAAGACTATGTGATGCTAAAAGCTGAAATTTTGGCAAGGCTGGGTGTCACCCAGGCTGTCCGGGCTCAGCGTGTGCATAACTGGACTTTCCAGCTTGGAAAACCCCCCAGGTCTCAAATGTATGATCTCATTCACCTGAGCAGAAAGTGGCTACAGCCAGAGACTTTGTCCGCACCAAAGATTGTGGAACGTGTTGTAATGGATCGGTTTTTGAGAGCTCTTCCTACTGCCATCCAAAAGTGGGTAAGCCATGGAGACCCAGAGACGGCCGATGGTCTTGTGGATCGTGTGGAGAAATACTTGGCTACAGAGAACCTGACGGCCTCTTCCAGAGACACTCGGACTTTCCACCCTAAGACCAGACCATCCCCAGGGGCGGATAAGAGGATTCCAAGGGGTGAGGGTGGAGAGAGTGAGAGGGTGGGAGCTCTACCCCAAGTTTGGCGAGAACAGCCTGGGAAATCAGCGGCTCAAGAGGCGGCAAGAAGGATCGTTTGCTACCGCTGCCGGCAAGCGGGACATATTGCAGCCAATTGCCCGGTTGTGGAGGAACCCATGCAGTGTGACTTTCTGACGGGCAGACGTCAGTCGCTGTGTGCGACAGTCGCATGCACTGCCATTCGAGGAACTGAGAAACATTTATGCAAAATGTGTGTTAATGGTAGAAATGTTGTGGTATTGCTGGATTCAGGTAGCCTTGTGACCCTGATAAAGGCTGAGTTAGTTAAAACAGAGGTCTTTGGGAATAGCAAGGTAGCTGTTATTTGTGTGCATGGGGACACCCGAGAGTATCCAGTGACTACAGTGTGTTTCGAGACCCCCAAAGGTACCCTCTCTCATCCAGTGGGCTTAGTATCTCAGTTACCGCATGACGCCATTGTGGGAAGGGATTTTCCGAAGTTCTGGGAACTGTGGGATGATCCTGAGCCCCCCACTGGTGCCCCTATGTACCAGGAATGTGATAGCCAGAACTCCCCTGAGAGTGGTGAGGACTCTCCGGAATTTCCCTTATCAGTATTGGCAGGGGAGACTCAAGAAACTGGAGAGGAGCCCACCTCCTCAGACGAAAACCTACCGTCTGTGGAGTTTTCTGATCTTGAGGTTCACAGGGAAAACTTTGCCACAGAACAGTTGAAAGACCCCGCCCTAATAAAGGCACGGGAAAACGTAGTGAAAATAGATGGCGAGTTAGTGAACCCAGATAATACCTGCACTTACCCATACTTCAGCGTAGAGAAGGACCTACTGTATCGGGTGGCAAAAAGGGCAGAAGAAACCGTTGAGCAGCTTGTGGTGCCCAAACCTTACAGGAAGTTGGTGTTGGAGTTGGCCCATGGGCACATTCTTGGAGGTCATCTGGGGACAGAGAAAACCCGAGAGAGGGTATTACAGAGATTCTATTGGCCGGGGGTGATGAAGGACATAGAAAATTATTGTTCCTCCTGCCCTGTGTGTCAGAGGTCGGCCCCGATGCCACATTTCCGTAGCCCGCTGGTCCCTCTACCCATCATTGAGGTCCCGTTTGAGAGGATCGCCATGGATTTGGTAGGGCCTATAATCAAGTCCGCTAGGGGGCACCAGTACATATTAGTTATAATGGACTATGCCACCCGTTATCCAGAAGCGATCCCTCTCCGAAATACCTTGGCCAAAACCATAGCCAAAGAGCTATCTCTTGTGTTTAGCCGGGTGGGTATTTGTAAAGAACTGCTTACGGACCAAGGTACACCCTTTATGTCCCGGGTTATGAAGGAGCTGTGTAAATTGTTCAAAGTGACGCAATTACGTACATCTGTGTATCACCCCCAAACCGATGGGCTGGTTGAAAGATTCAACAAAACCCTAAAACAAATGTTGAAGAAAGTGGTGGATAGAGATGGAAAGGATTGGGACTGTCTACTTCCTTATCTGATGTTTGCTATTAGGGAGGTGCCCCAATCCTCTACGGGATTCTCCCCCTTTGAGTTACTGTATGGGAGACACCCAAGAGGGCTGTTGGATATTGCCAAGGAAACTTGGGAAAGTGAGAGTTCTCCCCACAGGAGTGTGATTGAGCATGTCGCCCTGATGCAAGACCGAATTGCACAGGTAATGCCCATCGTGAAGGAACATTTGGCCCAAGCGCAGTTAGCACAGCAGAGAGTGTACAACCGTGGAGCCAAGACCCGTACCTTTTCCCCGGGGGATAGGATACTGGTACTTGTCCCTACGGTTGAAAGTAAATTCCTTGCCAAATGGCAAGGCCCCTATGAGATAATGGAAAAAGTGAGCGAAGTGAATTACAAGGTCAGACAACCAGGAAGGCGAAAGCCCGAACAGATCTATCACGTTAATCTGTTGAAAGCCTGGAGGGATAGAGAGTCCCTAGTCGCAGACACTTGGTCACCAGCTCAAACTGGTTGCGTGATTCCTGAGGTTGGAATAGCAGCCACCTTGTCACAACCCCAACAACAGGAGGTTAAGGAGTTTGTGCTTCGCAACAAGGAGGTATTCTCTGAGCTGCCGGGACAAACATCTGGGGTAGAGCATGACATCATTACCCCGCCCGGTGAAAGGGTGAAGTTAAAACCCTATCGGATCCCAGAGGCCCGACGGGAGGCAATACGGGAGGAAGTACAGAAAATGCTGAACTTAGGGGTGATAGAGGAGTCCCAAAGTGATTGGTCTAGTCCCATTGTGTTGGTGCCTAAACCGGATGGGAGCTGGCTATTTTGTAACGATTTTCGTCAGTTGAACAAAGTTACAAAATTTGACACCTACCCCATGCCACGTATAGATGAGTTGATCGACCGGCTGGGAACAGCCCGATACATGACGACTCTTGACCTCACAAAAGGGTATTGGCAAATCCCCCTGGCCAAGTCGGCCAAAGAGAAAACCGCATTTGTAACCCCAGACGGGGCGTTCCAATATAAAAGAATGCCGTTCGGGTTACAGAATGCGCCGGCCACATTCCAGCGGAAAATGGACCAGATGCTGAGGCCCCATCGGAAGTATGCTGCGGCTTACCTGGATGACGTAATTGTCCATAGCACAGATTGGGCCTCACATCTGCCAAAAGTGCAAGCAGTCCTGGACTCTGTTCGGGAAGCGGGGTTTACGGCTAACCCCAAGAAGTGTACCATTGGGCAGGAGGAGGCCAAATATCTTGGGTACACCATTGGGAGGGGAGTAATAAAACCCCAACTCAACAAAGTCGAGGCCATCCAGAGTTGGCCACGTCCCAACAGCAAGAAGCAGGTACGAGCCTTTCTGGGAATCGCTGGGTATTATCGGCGATTCATTCCCCACTTTGCTTCTAAGGCTGTGCCCCTAACCAACCTGACGAAGGGGAAAGGGTCGGTCATGATTAAATGGACCCCCGAGGCTGAGGCAGCATTCCAATTCTTGAAACAAGCCTTATGTAGCCAGCCAGTGTTGTACTCACCCGACTTCTCTAAAGACTTTGTCGTACAAAGTGATGCGTCAGATGTGGGGTTAGGAGCAGTATTGTCCCAGGTCTGGAACGGGGAAGAGCACCCAGTCATTTACCTCAGCAGGAAGTTGAAGTCCCATGAGGTAAATTACGCCACCGTTGAAAAGGAGTGTTTAGCGGTGAAGTGGGCTCTAGATTCCCTGCGGTACTACCTGCTAGGTAGGCACTTTGACATGGTTACGGATCACGCTCCGTTAAAGTGGATGGCTCAAAACAAGGAAACAAATAGAAGAGTGAATAGGTGGTTCCTGGCCCTCCAGGAATTCAACTTCACAGTAAAGCATCGCCCTGGCGTTCAAATGGGGAATGTGGATGCTTTGTCTCGAGTACATGAATGCCTGATTGCTGGTGTTCCAACCCCGAGGTTAAAACAAGAGGGGGGGGTATGTGACAGCAGGAAGGTAAAGTCACCTGGTTGCATCCAGGGGGGTAGATATATTTCGCCCAGATTCAGGCTTTACGCCGACTTATACAACTAGGTGGAGAGTTGTATAAGCCCAGCTGAGGCTAGTGGGCTCATGGATGACTCATACCTCTAGGGAGAGTGTGGGGCGTCGTGCAGACAGGGAGTTGATGAGACCAGCTGAAGCTTGTCAGCTCATTTAGGCCTCTATAAGAACTCCCAGATTCATTAGGTGTTTGCTCATGCCTGGACCCAGACCTGTGTGGACTGTCTAGGGAGAGTGAACCCCTGTGCGGTGAGACAAAGCCTGTGTGGCTATTTGCTTGGACATTTAAAACCAGGGACTTAGGGACTAGGACAGCACTAGGCTGATCCCAGTTGTTAGTTAGGAAACCTGTATGTTTAGTCAGAGGTCAAGTTGACCAGGATTTATTTTATTTATGTTTCTTTTACTTTGCTGTGTTTTGTCACTGTAAATAGAAAATAAACCGCACCTTTTTGATTTTGAAAACCACAACCTCCGTTTGCTGGGCCTGTTTTTTGTGTGGGGAGCCCATCCCGGGGGTCACACACACCCGCTGCCGAGCTAACCCCCTCACACAGCTAAACCACTGCGATCTCGCCAGCGGTTACTATAGCATTAGCTCGGAAGGACTTAGAACTTGAGAGTCTCTACCAGCGACTCAAGAGAACATAGATAGGAGTACCTTCGCTGCGCTGCGGCCCCTGTCAGGGGAAGATGTCCCTCTAAGGGAGTTACCAGAGGCCCATCCGTCACTGGGTTGATGCTGCTCCAGACTCTCCGAATGGGTAACCTCCCCGGCCTCCTCACCTCAGACATGGGCCCCATCCACTTCAGGGACCCTCGGACTTCTCCACCCTCGCGGGACCCAGTCTAAGTCACTGGGCCCCAGGCCTCCTGACCTAGTACCTCACCCCAGGCTGAAGGTGCCTGGGATGGACTCCAACGCCATCCCGGTCAGGCCTAGGGCGCCTGAGCCGGAATCTGGAACCGCCCGCACCCAGGCCTAAGGTGCCTGGGCGCGTGAAGAAGATCCTCCAGAAGACCTCGTGGTTAGGGCGTCTCCCCCTTTTATCTCCTCCCATCGACACCACGGCAGGTTCCCCGCCCTCGCCGTACCATCTCCGGGAAGGGACAAAAAGGCTAGCACTGTAACGGCCAATCTACCCCGAGCCTCCAGGTACCCCGCCATCCAGAGGCCAAGGAGATTATTACACCGTCCAATCCTCCACGAACACAAATGGTCCATTATTCCCATACTTACACACCTGAGTGTCCTACCTAAGTTTAGAGACCCCGCTACATACTCCCCCCTGTGATTTGACGCTGGTCCCCAGTGTCTGGTGCAAACCCATGTCTCCCATGGAGTGATGACATAAGCCTGGCCCCAGAGGCTATCCCTAAAATTTTTGAACCTCAACCATACCAAGACCTGCTCAAAGGGGAAAGGGAACATAAAACAATAAAACTTTTCCTTAAAACCATCTATCATGTACACATATACAATCCCTCCCTTCACTATCTAAGAACCACCCCACACTCAGTAGCCTTGACAGACGAATCTCCTGCAGAAGGGAAAAAAAAAAACAACACACAAGAAAAGCCACATCCTGACATTCTGTGTTCATTTGGAATGAATGGGTTCATCAGCCGATAGACCCATTCGCTCCAATGAGTAAAGTGATGCGTGTGTAAAAAAAAAAAACAGCCGTTGCACAACACTGCCACCTGGTGACAGTGCCGCGGTAATGACACTTGGTGCAATCTTCATTCTTCCTGCGTCCCTACACTGATTCTACCCCCAAAGTCTGTCTTTGAACTTTGAGGAAGAGAGAACAAACAAAAACTGCTCTCATTCCTCCAAAGAGTAGAAAACAAAAGCCCAAATAAAAAACTAGGGCACAGTTCGGATGCTCCGGCAGGAACACTTCTAGAAGGTTGTAGGAAAGGAAAACAAACAAGTGAGTCTCTTCTCACAAATAGAACTTCGGGTCAGGCAAGAACAAAGGCTTCAGATGCTTATCGAAAACCTCAATCGAATAGTCAGCGTCCTCTCCAGCTTTCCTGCAGATGCGCACCTTGTCTGCATGGATATGGCGGCCCCACATCCAGTCTGCTCTGCAGTCCCTAAACTTTTTCGACACGGGTGGCGAACAGGACAAATATCTTCGTGCATGGGGTACTTTGAGTTTCTCCCAAACAAATTCGTCATACCATCTCTGGCGTATGACTTCAACTTCAAAAAGTAAGTCCCGAGGCAAGTATGGATATTCCCACCCATACTCACGGGCGACTCTCTGTGAGAAAAGTCGTTGCAATCTGGCCAAAGGAGGCATGGCATCCCGCTCACCTTCTCCTGGTTGAACGATGGCCTCTGGGTGCCGAGGTACTTTCACTACCTCTGATGGCTTCTCTCTTGGTGCTCGCAGTGATGCGCGTCGCATCCCCGCCACCAAAACAGGCGATGTTGTAGATTGTGGGAAGGTAATTTGAGGACTAGACTTCCTCGTAGACTCCGGGGCTTGTACCCGGGGCGTGCTGTCTCCTATTGACATAGGGGAATCCTGCGGTGCACGTAACATAGATAACGGGCGTTTGTCCCAGCCCTTCTGGCGAAACAGTTCATCGATCTCACCGTCATCTCCACAATCCGACAGTGACTCTAGGTCGGAAGTGTCCTACATCTCGGCGGGAAGGTAGTCTCTGGTAGACGTGGTACTACCCTACCTTGCGGGCTCCACCGACTGTGGACCCCCGACACCTCCAACCACCACCACAGTCCCAGCCCCTGGCTCACCTTGACCTTTTGTAGAACTGGGATGTCCAGGACTCTTCCAACCGGATCCATCCAGGCCAGGCAAGCGACGGGGTGAAGCTCTTCCACGACCACAGGAGGCCTGCACCAAGCCGACTTTCCTCTTCGGAGGTGGGAGCAGAGAATCTGTGGTGACCGAAGCAGCATCCTCGGATTTTTCTCTCTCAGTCTCTGATTGGGCAGTCACATCGCCCCGGTCAGTGCGTACGGGAACCTCCGCAAAGGCCTGGATCTCCCCTTCCGGAGTAGCGGTACCTGTGAGGCTGTTGAGGCGAAGGGCCCGAGGCCTTACTGTGGATGGCTCCACCTCGAACAAGAACTCTTTGCATGCTTCGCAACGCCCGAACGGCTTCAGGTGGACCACCAGTCCCGAGCATCCGGGACAGATCACGCCGAGGGCCTCCGTGTCTCTGCATGAGTACAAAGCCAACTGTCCTCGGGGCCTGAGTCTTATCCCCGTGTCTGTAAGGGGAGCAGCGAACGTAGTAATTTTCCTGGGGTAGGGAACCGGAATGCACGGGGAGCTTGAAGCCATCCCGACTGTCTGCTGCTCCATCACGCACTGACCACGCGCCGAAGTCTCCACATGGCCAGACTCCTCCCATGACTTGCACGCTTTCGCGGGCTTCCATCAAGCTCCGCCCACGAACTGTGTAGTCACGGGGTGCCTCATGGCGCAGTGCAGTAAAAGCCCCCACATGTAGTACGTCACACGGCTGGACTTCTCCCTCTTCTCGCTCCTCCGCATGGGCCTTTCCCGTCTTAGGGTCATTTCCACGACTTTGAGCAGGGATGCACTTTGGCCGATCACATGGTCGACCTGCTCGGAACTTCTCCAGGCAGCAAAGTCCAGACACAGCCATTCTTTCTTCCAAAGTCAAAACACATATCATCCCGGACTCACGAGCCCCCACGTGTAGCGGCCTCACCCCATCTCCTTTGTCTAGGGGTATGTCATACGACAGGGTGAGATGCGCTACGGCCCATGTCCTCCCCATAGCTGTGGGTGAGGTGAAGGCCAGCACCAGATATTTCCTCGGGCCTATGTGCTTTTGTCTAGAATCAAGTCCCGCTGTGCCAACACTTCCCTTTGCTCCCATTAACCAGAGTTCCACACACCGATCACAGTCCAACTCTTGTTTTATTGCATATTTCACAATAAACAGTGCTTCAGTAGCCAACTGGTTGCGACTTGATAACATTTTGATACGGGGAATGAGCAGGTCGAGGCACTATCCTGGTTATCAGCTAAACCACTGCGATCTCACCAGCGGTTACTATAGCATTAGCTCGGAAGGACTTAGAACTTGAGAGTCTCTACCAGCGACTCAAGAGAACATAGATAGGAGTACCTTCGCTGCGCTGCGGCCCCTGTCAGGGGAAGATGTCCCTCTAAGGGAGTTACCAGAGGCCCATCCGTCACTGGGTTGATGCTGCTCCAGACTCTCCGAATGGGTAACCTCCCCGGACTCCTCACCTCAGACATGGGCCCCATCCACTTCAGGGACCCTCGGACTTCTCCACCCTCGCGGGACCCAGTCGAAGTCACTGGGCCCCAGGCCTCCTGACCTAGTACCTCACCCCAGGCTGAAGGTGCCTGGGATGGACTCCAATGCCATCCTGGTCAGGCCTAGGGCACCTGAGCCGGAATCTGGAACCGCCCGCACCCAGGCCTAAGGTGCCTGGGCACGTGAAGAAGATCCTCCAGAAGACCTCGTGGTTAGGGCGTCTCCCCCTTTTATCTCCTCCCATCGACACCACGCCAGGTTCCCCGCCCTCGCCGTACCATCTCCGGGAAGGGACAAAAAGGCTAGCACTGTAACGGCCAATCTACCCCGAGCCTCCAGGTACCCCGCCACCCAGAGGCCAAGGAGATTATTACACCGTCCAATCCTCCACGAACACAAATTGTCCATTATTCCCATACTTACACACCTGAGTGTCCTACCTAAGTTTAGAGACCCCGCTACATTTAAGTCATCGCTTGTGACCTTATAGGTCTGTTACTGAATCAACAGTACCAGAGGGTATGGGCACTTTAAAATAAATTTTTTAAGATGATGATTGAAGAAAACATGTTCTGTGCAAGAAGCTCCTATATGTTCTGTGTTACACTTAGCACATGATGCTTAAAGAGGAAGTAAACCTTGATGGGTTTTACTTCCTCTTTATTCCCCTGCAAACTAAAAGCATAATGGGCTAGTTTGCATCGCATACTAGCCCATTATGTGGCACTTACCTGCAAAAAAAGCCCACGATTGCGTCTGCAATGTCCCCGCTGGTGGAAGCATCCATCTTTGCCTCTCTTCCTTCTGGGGCCATGGATTCCAGCTCTGTGACTGGCTGGAGCCGCGTGACATCACTCCCGTGACATCATATGTGCGGGAGCCGCCAGTCATGGCACATGCTGGGGAAGAAACGGCACGCAGGGCCGCATGTGCTGATGACATCATTGGCGCACTACAAGGCAAATATCTCCTAAATGGTGCACGTTTAGGAGATATTTTCAGTACATATAGGTAAGCCTTATTATAGGCTTACCTATATGAGAAAATAGGTCAGGGGGGTTTACAACCACTTTAAGAAAAAATCAAGATGGGTTCTTTTTGTTTATAGTTTAAAAAATGTATTGTAAATTACGTTTCCTGGCTTGGGACAAATGTCGCCAATAGTCCAGAATTGTAGCTTTTTAGCTACCTTATGTCATTCTGATGATAGTGAAGAAAATAGGACGGGAATCTGCAAACTGGAGGGCACTGCACAACACCATAAATTACGTCTGGCAGCCTCCGTGGCTTCTATACCTCTGCTCATGTCAGTGTTGTCATCATGAATCCATGTCCTTGCAATAAGACTTGTTAAAGCTTAGCTTTTATGAATTGAAAATTGAGTGTTTCAGCAATGAAGTAAAAATGGCCTAAAAGTAAACCTTAACCACTTAAGCCCCGGACCATTTGGTAGCTAGAGGACCAGAGGTGATTTCAGAATTTTGCACTGCGCTGTTTTAACTGTAAATTGTGCGGACATGCAATGTTGTACCCAAACGAAATCCTTTTCTTCCCACAAATAGAGCTTTCTTTTAATAGTATTTGATTGCCTCTGCGATTTTTTTTTTTTGCGATATAAACGGAAATAGACCGAAAATTTAGAAAAAAATTGATATTTTCTACTTTTTGTTATAAGAAAAATCGAATAAACTCAATTTTAGTCATACATTTAGGCCAAAATGTATTCAGCCACATGTCTTTAGTAAAAAAAATGTCAATAAGCGTATATTTATTGGTTTGCGCAAAAGTTATAGCGTCTACAAACTAGGGTACATTTTCTGGAATTTACACAGCTTTTAATTTATGACTGCCTATCTCATTTCTTGAGGTGCTAAAATGGCAGGGCAGTACAAAACCCCCCCAAATGACCCCATTTTGGAAAGTAGACATCCCAAGGAAATTGCTGAGAGGCATGTTGAGCCCATTGAATATTTTTTTTTTTGTCTCAAGTGATTGAATAATGACAAAAAAAAAAAAATTACAAAAAGTTGTCACTAAATGATATATTGCTCACAGATGCCATGGTTATATGTGGAATTGCACCCCAAAATACATTTTTCTGCTTCTCCTGAGTACGGGGATACCACATGTGTGGGACTTTTTGGGAGCCTAGCCGCGTACGGGCCCCCGGAAACCAAGCACCGCCTTCAGGATTTCTAAGGGCGCAAATTTTTGATTTCACTCCTCACTACCTATCACAGTTTTGAAGGCCATAAAATGCCAAAATAGCACAAAACCCCCCCCCAAATGACCCCATTTTAGAAAGTAGACACCCCAAGGAAATTGCTGAGAGGCCTTTTGAGCCCATTGAATATTTTTTTTTGTCCCAAGTGATTGAATAATGACAAAAAAAAAAAAATTACAAAAAGTTGTCACTAAATGATATATTGCTCACACATGCCATGGTTATATGTGGAATTACACCCCAAAATACATTTTGCTGCTTCTCCTGAGTACGGGAATACCACATGTGTGGGACTTTTTAGGAGCCTAGCCGCGTACGGGACCCCGAAAACCAAGCACCGCCTTCAGGATTTCTAGGCACAAATTTTTGATTTCACTCCTCACTACCTATCACAGTTTCGAAGGCCATAAAATGCCAAAATAGCACAAAACCCCCCCAAATGACCCCATTTTGGAAAGTAGACACCCCAAGCTATTTGCTGAGAGGCATGGTGAGTATTTTACAGCTCTCATTTGTTTTTGAAAATGAAGAAAGACATTTTTTTTATTTTTTTTTCAATTTTCAAAACTTTGTGACAAAAAGCGAGATCTGCAAAATACTCACAATACCTCTCAGCAAATAGCTTGGGGTGTCTACTTTCCAAAATGGGGTCATTTGGGGGGGTTTTGTGCCATCTGGGCATTCCATGGCCTCCGAAACTGTGATAGGCAGTGAGAAGTGAAATCAAAAATTTACACCCTTAGAAAGCCTGAATGCGGTGCTTGGTTTTTGGGGTCCCGTACGCGGCTAGGCTCCCAAAAAGTCTCACACATGTGGTATCCCCGTACTCAGGAGAAGCAGCAGAATGTATTTTGGGGTGTAATTCCACATATACCCATGGCATGTTTGAGCAATATATCATTTAGTGACAACTTTGTGCAAAAAAAATAAATAAATTATTTTTTCCGCAACTTGTGTCAACATATAAAATATTCCATGGACTCGACATGCCTCTCAGTATATAGCTTGGGGTGTCTACTTTCCAAAATGGGGTCATTTGGGGGGGTTTTGAACTGTTCTGGCATTTTATACACAACATTAGGAAGCTTACATCCACTCTTCTAACCACTTGAAGACAAAGCCCTTTCTGACACTTTTTGTTTACATGAAAACATTTTTTTTTTGCAAGAAAATTATGTTGAACCCCCAAACATTATATATATTTTTAAAGCAAAGGCCCTACAGATTAAAATGGTGGGTGTTGCATGTTTTTTTTCTACACAGTATTTGCGCAGCGATTTTTCAAACGCATTTTTTGGGGGAAAAATAAAAAAAAATTAATTTTAATGCACTAAAACACACTATATTGCCCAAATGTTTGATGAAATAAAAAAGATGATCTTAGGCCAAGTACATAGATACCAAACACAACATGCTTTAAAATTTCGCACAAACGCGCATTGGCGACAAACTACATACATTTTTAAAAGCCTTTAAAAGCCTTTACAGGTTACCCCGTTAGATTTATAGAGGAGGTCTACTGCTCAAATTACTGCCCTCGATCGGACCTTCGCGGTGATACCTCACATGCATGGTGCAATTGCTGTTTACATATGACGCCAGACCGACGCTTGCGTTCGCCATTGGGCAAGAGCAGGGCAGGACAGGGGTGCTTTTTTTTTATTATTAATTTTGCTTTTTTATTTTATTTTTAAATTGTTCCTTCCATATTTTTATTTTTTTATCATTTTTATTGTTATCTCAGGGAATGTAAATATCCCCTATGATAGCAATAGGTAGTGACAGGTACTCTTTTTTGAAAAAACTGGGGTCTTCTAGACCCTAGATCTTTCCTCTGCCCTCAAAGCATCTGACCACACCAAGATCGGTGTGATAAAATGCTTTCCCAATTTCCCAATGGCGCTTTTTATATCCGGGGGGGGACATTCCCTCCCACTGCTTGTAAAAGCAGTCCAGAGGCTAATTAGCCACTAGGATTGCTTTTACATGAAAGCCGGCCGCTGGCTGAAAAGAATGATACCAAGATGATACCTAAACCCACAGGCATCATTCTGGTATAAACATTCAAAGTCCAGCAACATACCAGTACGTTGCTGGTCCTTGTTGGACATGTATTGTAATCTTTTTTTTTCATGCAGCCAGTTGGCTGAACGAAAAAAGAGATTGATCGGTGGGTATGCCCACCATTAGAATACCGCCCTTCAGCCACCCACTTCTAATGATGGGCATACATGCACCATTTATATATGCCGACGCATGGGGGCATCCTCCCGCAAAAAAGTTATGCCGCACACACATGGTCGGACTTTTCCACGGGCAAGCCTCCGTCGGAATTTCAACCGTATGTACGCGGCATTAGGAGCAAAATCGCTCCTCCGCTCCTCCGCCCCTGCTGCCCCAATGCTTCAGCATATATGCTTCTTTTTTTTTAACTGTGGTGGTGAAATCACCTCCTACAGCACTGGAGTCGCAGGGATCAGGCCTGTCTCTGCGAACGCTGCAGTTATGTGTGTTGTGTTTTGTAAGTGACAGTGATCGATCGATACTGCAGTTGGGTGGCCTGGGCTGGACGGACGGGCAAAACGCAGGTGCTAGCAGGTATCTGGGCTGATCCCGCTAACACTGCGTTTTTGGGAACCCTAAACTGCTGGGGATGCTAGTATAGATCTGATCAGATCAGATATTGATCTGATCAGATACTATACCACTAAGGGGGGTGTATGCTCCACGCGTGGGTGTTAGCGTTACTGGCACTAACCTGATGCTGCCTGGGGTGTGACGCAGATCCTCTCTGACGCTAAAACCTAATTGATATCACCCGCCGGGTGATCAGGGGGTTAAACCTTTATTGGGTTATATATACGGCGGGTGCCCTGACACTATAAAAAGCAAACTAACTAACCAGCGTCACCCGTAACACTTATATGGTGATCACTGGTGAAAGGGTTAACTAGGGGCAATTAGGGGGTTAAACCTTTATTAGATAATATATGGGGGTACCTGACGCTATAAAAACCTGCGGCGAACCTAAAAAAAATTACTGGCTACCGATCTGCATCACCGACGCTAAGACAGCGATCAGAAAAATGATCGCTTAGCGACAGTGGTGATAGGGGGTGAAAGGGTTACCTGGGGGGCGATCAAGGGGGTTAAACCTTTATTAGATAATTTATGGGGGTACCCGACGCTATAAAAACCTGCGGCGGTCCTAAAAAAAATTACTGGCTACCGATCTGCATCACCGACACTAAGACAGCGATCAGAAAAATTATCGCTTAGCGACAGTGGTGAAAGGGTTACCTGGGGGGCGATCAAGGGGTTAAACCTTTATTTGATAATTTATGGGGGTACCTGACGCTATAAAAACCTGCGGCGAACCTAAAAAAAATTACTGGCTACCGATCTGCATCACCGACGCTAAGACAGCGATCAGAAAAATGATCGCTTAGCGACAGTCGTGATAGGGGGTGAAAGGGTTACCTGGGGGGCGATTAAGGGGGTTAAACCTTTATTAGATAATTTATGGGGGTACCCGACGCTATAAAAACCTGCGGCGAACCTGAAAAAAATTACTGGCTACCGATCTGCATCACCGACGCTAAGACAGTGATCAGAAAAATGATCGCTTAGCGACGGCGGTGCTAGGGGGTGAAAGGGTTCTCTGGGGGTGATCATGGGGTTAAACCTTTATTAGGGAGGGGTTAGGGGGCTACAGTGGACCTAAAACTAAATGTAGTGACACTTTTACAGTCACAAATGTCACTGATTGCAGTGATCAGTAAATAAATAATCACTGCAATCAGTGACACTGTGACTGGGGGCTGGGGGCTGGGGGGTGATCTGGGGGGGCCTGGGGGGGCGATTTGTGTGCCTATGTGTCCTGGTTAGTGATGAGCCGAACACCCCCGGGTTCGGTTCGCACCAGAACCCGCGAACGGACCGAAAGTTCGAACGAACATTAGAACCCTATTAAATACAATGGATGCGAACGTTCGAATTCTAAAGTGCTAATTATAACAACTATTATGCATGTTATTGTCCTAAAAAGGGTTTGGGAACCCGGGTTCTGCACCAGGGGACATGTATCAATGCAAAAAGAAGTTTTAAAAACGGTTGTTTTTCGGGAGCAGTCATTTTAATGATGCATAAAGTGAAAAAAAAAAAGTCAAATATTCCTTTAAATATCGTACCTGGGGGGTGTCTAAAGTATGCCTGTGAAGTGCCACGTGTTTCCCGTGTTTAGAACTGTCCCTGCACAAAATGACACTTCTAAAGGAAAAAAAAGCCATTTAAAACTGCTTGCGGCTTTAATGTAATGTCTGGTCCCGGTAATATGGATGAAATTCTTTAAGAAAAATGGCATAGCTACCCCATGACCCCCCCCCCCTACCCCAGCCCATTACCAGCCCCTTTGGGTCTTGTATGGATATTAAGGGGAACCCCGCACATAAAATAAAAAAGGCCCTATATACTCTGAACAGCCCTATACAGGCGGTGCATACAAGACAGGGACTGTAGGTTTGTTCTTATGTAGAATCTGTTTGTAATTTTGAACAGGTACATTGTTGAAGTGTAGCTCCAGACCAAAAATCTATTTTTAAACTTTTTGGAAAACATAGGTAAGGGTTATCACCCCTGTAACATTTGTTTTGCTGTCTGTGCCCCTGTTCAGAACATTTCACCTCACTTTCCGTCCCAATGACAACTGTTTTTGAAATGTGGTGTTTTTCTTGAAACAAGGATTGCTGATAAAGCATCAGTACAGAGGAGACACCTTTCTCCCATATTTATTCTTACAGGAGAGAATTTTCCTTCCTAGTGGTAGATTTCCTCTCACTTCCTGTTGTCTTCTTGCGTTTGCAAGTAGGAGTCGTTTGTAAGTTGGATGTTTGAAAGTAGGGACCTGCCGTATATACTCTGCAGAAATAGGCCCCTTAGTTGTTGGTGTTGGCACAACACTGTAAGCACTCACAGTTACTCTTGGTTGGTGCTGGAACGCCCTGCTGTCAACTATTATATCAGGAATTTTAATTACATATAATTGTTGAACAGTGGTAGTAAAAATTGGGCCTTTGATGGTGGTGCTGGTGCCACAACACTGTAAGCCCTGACAGTTACTCTTGGTGGGTGCAGCAATGGGCCCTGCTGTGAATTATTAGATCAAGAATTGTAATTACATGCCCCTGTTGAACAGGGGCTGAAAAATTGGGCCTTAGGCACTGGTGGCACAACACTGCAACCCCTCACAGATACTGTACTTGGAGCACAGCAATGAGCCCTGTTGCAAAGTATTGCTTCAAAAATTGTAATGACACGCCCCTGTTAAACAGGGGCTGAAAAATTGGGCCTTAGGCACTGGTGGCACAACACTGCAACTCCTCACAGATACTGTACTTGGAGCACAGCAATGAGCCCTGTTGCAAAGTATTGCTTCAAAAATTGTAATGACACGCCCCTGTTAAACAGGGGCTGAAAAATTGGGCCTTAGGCACTGGTGGCACAACACTGCAACTCCTCACAGATACTGTACTTGGAGCACAGCAATGAGCCCTGTTGCAAAGTATTGCTTCAAAAATTGTAATTACACGCCCCTGTTAAACAGGGGCTGAAAAATTGGGCGTTAGGCACTGGTGGCGGCACCCATAAACAAAAATGATCTTACAAGCTATCATCATCAATCGTATCATTGAGGACTCGGAGGAGGAGGATAGCCAGTCAACATAACAGCACAGGCACTCAGCATCAGCATCAGTCTTGAAGGGATGTGACATGTTAAAATCAATTAGTCTGTTATATCAGCATCAGGTGTGTGGTAGCTGGTGGTGATCCAAGACTGGTTCATCTTGATGAAAGTCAGTCGATCAACCGAGTCGGTGGACAGGCGCACCCTGTGATCCGTGACAAATCCTCCAGCAGCACTGAATGTGCGTTCCGAAAGAACGCTGGATGCAGGACAGGCCAGTAGCTCAATTGCATACTGTGCAAGCTCTGGCCAGTGATCCATCCTCAAGACCCAGTAAGCCAGAGGATTTTCGGTGGGGAAGGTGTCCAAGTCTGACCTTGCCCCTAGATATTCCTGCACCATGTTTATCAGACGCTGGCGATGGTTGCTGGAACCGATCATACTTTGGGGCTGCGGACTAAAGAATTGTCTGAACGCATCGGTCAGACGGCCACCTTCCCCACCGCTCCTTCTTTGACTGGCCGAAGCCTCAGCAACTCGTTGTCCAGGACCAGGAGTTTGCAACCTCCCAGTCTCTGGGAACGCGTTGCACAGACCTTTCTGCAAGGCCTCCCGGAGTTGTCTCATCCTCTGCTCCCTCTGCGACGGTAACATAAGGTCCGCAACCTTACCCTTGTACCGTGGATCAAGGAGAGTGGCCAGCCAGTAATGGTCCCTCTCCTTGATCCGAAGAATACGAGGATCCTTCCGCAGACTTTGCAGGATCAGGGAGGCCATGCAGCGTAGGTTTGCTGAGGCATTCGCTCCGGAGTCCTCTGGGTCACTAAGGACGACATGATCCGCAGCCACCTCCTCCCAGCCACGTACAAGTCCACTGGTTTCTTGGGACTGTAAATCATCCCTAAAAGACTGCTGCTGATGATGCTGAGTGCCAGCCTCCACCTCCATGCTGACACAATCCTCCTCCTCCTCCTCCTCCTCCTCCTCCTCTTCCTGTGCGATGGGTGGGACAGAAGGAACACTGTCTGGGTAAAGGGGGCCTTGAGAGGCAAGGAAGTCCTCCTCTTCCTGCCTCTGTTCTGCCTCAAGTGCCCTGTCCATTATTCCACGCAGCGTGTGCTCCAACAGGTGGACAAGAGGTACAGTGTCACTGATGCATGCACTGTCACTGCTCACCATCCTCGTGGCCTCCTCAAATGGTGCCAGGACAGTGCATGCATCCCTGATCATGCCCCACTGGCGTGGAGAAAAAAAACCAAGCTCCCCTGACCCTGTCCTGGTGCCGTAGTCGCACAGGTACTCATTGATGGCCCTCTGCTGCGTGTGCAGCCGCTGCAGCATGGCCAACGTTGAGTTCCACCTGGTGGGCATGTCACATATAAGGCGGTTCTTGGGCAGGTTCAACTCCTTTTGCAGCTCAGCCAGGCGAGCACTGGCATTATAAGATCTGCGGAAATGCACACAGACTTTCCTGGCCTGCCTCAGGACATCCTGTAAGCCCGGGTACCTGCCCAAGAAGCGCTGCACCACCAGGTTAAGGACGTGAGCCACACAGGGCACATGGGTCAGTTGTCCCTGTCGGAGGGCGGAGAGGAGGTTGGTGCCATTGTCGCAAACCACCATTCCTGGCTTAAGCTGGCGTGGCGTCAACCACCTCTCGGCCTGGCCCTGCAGAGCAGACAGGACCTCTGCCCCAGTGTGGCTTCTGTCCCCCAAACACACCAGCGCAAGCACGGCATGGCATCTTTTTGCCTGCGTACTTGCGTAGCCCCGTGAACGGCTACGGAGCACCGCTGGTTCATAGGACAAACCACAGGAAGAGGCCATGGAGGAAGAAGAAGAGGAGGGGGTGGAGGAGAGAGGTGTGTCACAACCAGTAGTAGCATTTTGGAGGCGTGGCGGTGGGACAACCTCCAACACTACTGCACCTTGTCCTGAATCCTTCCCAGCTGCCAAAAGAGTGACCCAATGGGCCGTGAAAGAAAGGTAACGTCCCTGTCCATGCCTGCTGGACCATGAGTCAGCGGTAATATGCACCTTACCGCTGACCGCCCTGTCCAGCGAGGCCAAGACATTGCCTTCCACATGCCGGTAGAGAGCCGGAATAGCCTTCCGTGAGAAAAAGTGGCGTTTGGGAACCTGCCACTGAGGAACCGCACATTGCACAAACTCACGGAAGGGGGCCGAGTCTACCAACTGAAAAGGCAGCAGTTGAAGCGCTAGCAATTTAGCCAAGCTAGCATTCAACCGCTGGGCATGTGGATGGCTGGGAGTGAACTTCTTTCGACGGTCCAGCAGCTGGGGCAGGGAAATTTGCCTGCTAGAATCGGACGTCGGTGTACTGCTAGCAGAGTGGGCGCAAGTACTTGGCTGTGACACACCTAATTCTACACCTTCATTCCTCTCAGTGCATGTTTCAGAGAGGACTGAAGTTATAGTGGGGTTGGAGATCCCAGCTGATGCGGTGCAAGGAGAGGTCCGCTTTGTTCTTTGGTGTGGGTCTTTGAGGTAGGCTTGCCAACGAGCTGCATGGCAGGTCAACATATGTCTGGTCAGGCATGTGGTACCCAAGCGGCTGATGTTTTGGCCACGCGATATACGCTTGAGACATATGTTGCAAACAGCAGCTGTGCGATCTGATGCACTAGCCTCAAAAAAGGCCCACACCAAAGAACTTTTTGAATGACGGGCAGAGGCAGCGCCCTGCACAGGCGGAGCTCTGCGGTGTGATTCCGTCGGTGTACTGCCCTTACGCTGGCCACCAAAGGGCATCCTGCCTCGTTGGAGATGTGCCTCCTCCTCATCCTCCTCCTCCTCCTCTCTCCTATTAGGCACCCACGTGGAGTCAGTGACCTCATCATCCCCTCCCTCCTCATCACTGGAGCCAATCTGGCAGTATGCTGCAGCTGCTGGAACATGACTGCCAGATTGGTGTCCTTCTTGAGCATCCCCTCTGTCTGCTCTCACGCTACTGCCTTCCTCTAGCTGGGTTTCATCATCAGACCCTTCGAAACGCTGGGCATCCTCCTGGAGCATGTACCCAACACTGTGCTGAAACAGTTCGGGGGACTCCTCAGGAGGAGGACATGGTGGGTCTAGGGAAGGAGTGACTGATGATTTGTCTGACATTGATACCAGGGAAGACGACGCTTTGGCAGCTGCTTTTCCAGTACCCTGAGCCTGGGTGAGAGAGGATGAGGAGGAGGAGGAGGGCTTGGTCATCCACTCTACCAAGTCTTCGGCATGATGTGGCTCAACATGTCCAGCTGCCGAAAAGAAGGACAAGCGTGTCCCATGGCCATGTGCTGATGACAATGCACCGCGTCCACGACCAGCACTGTTGCCCCCAGACACAGAGCCTGCTTGCCCTCTTTTATTGCCTCCTGACTGTCTGCCTCTCCTTGTTTGCCTTCCAGACATTCTAATAGATGGCCTGCAGGGAGATGGGAAAAAAGCAATAAGGGCTACCTTCAGGTGTCCTTCTCTGTCCCTTGAAACAAGGACTTTCACAGTGAAAGAAACTGACACTCTCCCTACCTACAGTTTTCTGTCCCTAGAAAAAATATTTTTTTTAAGCACAATATAGCACAAGGACAATTCACTCACTGTCCTTACAGGTCCCTGGAAACAAGGACTTGCAGAGTGAAAGAAAAAAAACACTCTCCCTACCTACAGTTTTCTGTCCCTAGAATAAATGTTTTTTTTAAGCACAATATAGCACAAGGACAATTCACTCACTGTCCTTACAGGTCCCTGGAAACAAGGACTTGCAGAGTGAAATAAACTGACACTCTCCCTACCTACAGTTTTCTGTCCCTAGAATAAATGTTTTTTTTAAGCACAATATAGCACAAGGACAATTCACTCACTGTCCTTACAGGTCCCTGGAAACAAGGACTTGCAGAGTGAAAGAAAAAAAACACTCTCCCTACCTACAGTTTTCTGTCCCTAGAAAAAATGTTTTTTTTAATCACAATATAGCACAAGGACAATTCACTCACTGTCCTTCCAGGTCCCTGGAAACAAGGACTTGCAGAGTGAAATAAACTGACACTCTCCCTACCTACAGTTTTCTGTCCCTAGAATAAATGTTTTTTTTAAGCACAATATAGCACAAGGACAATTCACTCACTGTCCTTACAGGTCCCTGGAAACAAGGACTTGCAGAGTGAAAGAAAAAAAACACTCTCCCTACCTACAGTTTTCTGTCCCTAGAAAAAATGTTTTTTTTTAATCACAATATAGCACAAGGACAATTCACTCACTGTCCTTACAGGTCCCTGGAAACAAGGACTTGCAGAGTGAAATAAACTGACACTCTCCCTACCTACAGTTTTCTGTCCCTAGAATAAATGTTTTTTTTAAGCACAATATAGCACAAGGACAATTCACTCACTGTCCTTACAGGTCCCTGGAAACAAGGACTTGCAGAGTGAAAGAAAAAAAACACTCTCCCTACCTACAGTTTTCTGTCCCTAGAAAAAATGTTTTTTTTAATCACAATATAGCACAAGGACAATTCACTCACTGTCCTTACAGGTCCCTGGAAACAAGGACTTGCAGAGTGAAATAAACTGACACTCTCCCTACCTACAGTTTTCTGTCCCTAGAATAAATGTTTTTTTTAAGCACAATATAGCACAAGGACAATTCACTCACTGTCCTTACAGGTCCCTGGAAACAAGGACTTGCAGAGTGAAAGAAAAAAAACACTCTCCCTACCTACAGTTTTCTGTCCCTAGAAAAAATGTTTTTTTTAATCACAATATAGCACAAGGACAATTCACTCACTGTCCTTACAGGTCCCTGGAAACAAGGACTTGCAGAGTGAAATAAACTGACACTCTCCCTACCTACAGTTTTCTGTCCCTAGAATAAATGTTTTTTTTAAGCACAATATAGCACAAGGAGAATTCACTCACTGTCCTTCCAGGTCCCTGGAAACAAGGACTTGCAGAGTGAAAGAAAAAAAACACTCTCCCTACCTACAGTTTTCTGTCCCTAGAAAAAATGTTTTTTTTAATCACAATATAGCACAAGGACAATTCACTCACTGTCCTTACAGGTCCCTGGAAACAAGGACTTGCAGAGTGAAATAAACTGACACTCTCCCTACCTACAGTTTTCTGTCCCTAGAATAAATGTTTTTTTTAAGCACAATATAGCACAAGGACAATTCACTCACTGTCCTTACAGGTCCCTGGAAACAAGGACTTGCAGAGTGAAAGAAAAAAAACACTCTCCCTACCTACAGTTTTCTGTCCCTAGAAAAAATGTTTTTTTTAATCACAATATAGCACAAGGACAATTCACTCACTGTCCTTACAGGTCCCTGGAAACAAGGACTTGCAGAGTGAAAGAAAAAAAACACTCTCCCTACCTACAGTTTTCTGTCCCTAGAAAAAATGTTTTTTTTAATCACAATATAGCACAAGGACAATTCACTCACTGTCCTTCCAGGTCCCTGGAAACAAGGACTTGCAGAGTGAAATAAACTGACACTCTCCCTACCTACAGTTTTCTGTCCCTAGAATAAATGTTTTTTTAAGCACAATATAGCACAAGGACAATTCACTCACTGTCCTTAGAGGTCCCTGGAAACAAGGACTTGCAGAGTGAAAGAAAAAAAACACTCTCCCTACCTACAGTTTTCTGTCCCTAGAAAAAATGTTTTTTTTTAAGCACAATATAGCACAAGGACAATTCACTCACTGTCCTTCCAGGTCCCTGGAAACAAGGACTTGCAGAGTGAAAGAAAAAAAACACTCTCCCTACCTACAGTTTTCTGTCCCTAGAAAAAATGTTTTTTTTAAGCACAATATAGCACAAGGACAATTCACTCACTGTCCTTCCAGGTCCCTGGAAACAAGGACTTGCAGAGTGAAAGAAAAAAAACACTCTCCCTACCTACAGTTTTCTGTCCCTAGAAAAAATGTTTTTTTTAATCACAATATAGCACAAGGACAATTCACTCACTGTCCTTACAGGTCCCTGGAAACAAGGACTTGCAGAGTGAAAGAAACTGACACTCTCCCTACCTACAGTTTTCTGTCCCTAGAATAAATGTTTTTTTAAGCACAATATAGCACAAGGACAATTCACTCACTGTCCTTCCAGGTCCCTGGAAACAAGGACTTGCAGAGTGAAAGAAACTGACACTGTCCCTACCTACAGTTTTCTGTCCCTAGAATAAATGTTTTTTTTAAGCACACTATAGCACAAGCACAAAACACACTGACACTCTCCCTACCTATCCTTCTCTTTCCCTAAACTAAAGGAATCCAGGTTAAGCAAGAAAGAAATAACAGTCACTGTCCCTGCCTATGCTGCTCTATCCCTGCTCCGGAACACACTACACTAGGCCGCCGTGCTGGCGGCCTTTTATAGTGTGGGGCGTGTACTAAACACCCTCAGCAATAATTGGCCACAGGCATCCTGCCTGTGGCCAATCATTGCTCTCCTCGCTGCCGGCGCTGTGATTGGCCAAGCATGCGGGGTCACAGTGCATGCTTGGCCAATCACAGCGCCTGGATGACACTGCGATGGCGTAGTGCATTGTGGGCCGTTCGCGTCACTCGAATTTGGCGCGAACGGCCCAAATCGTTCGATCTTCGTCGAACGATCGAACAGCCGATGTTCGAGTCGAACGTATGTTCGACTCGAACACGAAGCTCATCCCTAGTCCTGGTGTCAGTGTGCTGTTTGTGCACTAACCTGTGTGTCTTCTCTTGTACGGCGCTCAGTATATGTGAGCGCCGCATGAGAGATGACATCACTTCCTCCTGCTTCCTCTGCCTGTGTAAACATTACACAGCAGAGGGAGCATTTCCATTCGCCGGGAGCGATCGCGGGGGGGTGGCCGGAATCGAATGGCCGCCCCCTCATGTCGGATCGCTCCCCAACGAATACCGACCGCTCACTGTATAGGAGGGGGGTCCGATCGGACCCCTCAACTGTACAAAAGCAATCACGTACACTGTACGTGATTGTGCCTGTCGTTGCCATTCTGCCGACGTACATATACAGTGAGCGGTCGTTAAGTGGTTAAAATGGAAAAAAATTATATTATCTATAATTTTGCTTTCCAAGTTTACTAATTTTGCTTTCACTGGAAATCATATGGATAAAACCTGTACATAGGTGATAAAACAACTTCATATTTCTCTTTGTTTATGAAATACCTTTTAAAGTGGACCTAAACTAAAAAATGTGAAGTTTTCCTTCGTCATAGGTTACATCTAAAAGTATTAATTGTGCCTAAGCAGTGCCCTGAAAATTTACCTTTTGTCTGGAATTCCTCCTGAAAAATAGCAGTGTACTTCCTGATATGTAAGTGTGCCTAGGCACTCCTGTTCCTACAGCCTCATAGCTGTATATCTGCAGTGTGAGATCTAAGTCACTGCTGCCTCTGACTGCTAGTTTCAGGAGAACTGGAGTGAGATTTGATATTCTCACTACTGTGCTGCTAACTATTGTTCTTGCTATAGGCTCCATCTTGAGAAAGCAAAAACGCCCTGCTTTAATCAAAATCACTGTCTCCACTCAGAAACACAATGTAGAGCAAGGCATGGTAAGTCAGTAATAGGGGAAGATTAGTTGTAGAGGAATCACAGGCAATAATGAGGACTAGTCTTTGTTTTTTTACTTGCCTTCTTTGGGCACAGCTTCTGGAGTGCAGTTTCTCTTTAAGGCAGAACACTGGATGATTAAGTTTGTAGATAACTCGGCTTTCTCTTTAATTTTTGAGAAATCTTTTAAACTGAACCTGAACTAAAAAAAAAAAAATAAGAATTGCTATGTCATGCAGTAGGTAACATTTAGAAGTATCAATTGTGCCTAAGCAGTACCTTGAAAACTTACCTTTCGTCTGGAATTTCTCTTGAAAAAATAGGATTTTTTAAAGCAGCTTACCTGTAAAATCCTTTTCTTGAGAGTACATCACGGGACACAGAGACTTAGATAATTACTTAGTGGGTTAGATAGTCACCATCAGATGATTGGACACTGGCAATCCTAATTACAAGGCGAGTTCCTCCCCTATATAACTCCTCCCATATGGAGAGCACCTCAGTTTTGTAGCAAAGCAATAAGTGTCCCAACGTATAATCCCGAAGAGGGGCGGGAGCTCGGTGTCCCGTGATGTACTCTCAAGAAAAGGATTTTACAGGTAAGCTGTTTTAAAAAATCCTATTTTCTTGTTCATACATCACGGGACACAGAGACTTAAATAATTATTTAGTGGGATGTCCCATAGCAATGCCCAAATTGAGGGGAGGGAGACACAGATCAGAAAACACAGACCGCCATTGGACAAGAGGACCTACACTGCTGCCTGCCGTACACTGCGCCCGAAGGCGGCATCCTCATGCCCTCTCACGTCCATTTGGTAAAATCTAGTGAATGTATGGACTGAAGACCAAGTAGCAGCCTTGCAGATCTAAACCATGGAGGCCTGGTGATGCACTGCCCATGAAGCACTAACTGCTCTAGTCGAGTGCACTTTAACCTGAAAAGGAGGAATCTTCTTTTCCAAACCATAGTCCTCAATAATGACTTGTCGAATCCACCTTGAAATAGTGGACTTCGACACTGCCTGGCCCTTCCTCGGGCCCTCTGGCAGAATAAATAGACAATCAGTCTTTCATATCTGAGCCGTAGCTTGCAGATACATTTTTACTGCTCTTACAACATCTAAATAGTGTAGCTTCTCTTCCTCCGCGGACTGCGCATCTGGAAAAAAGGAAGAAAGGTAGGACTACATCTTGATTCAGATGGAATCCTGAAACCACTTTAGGTAAAAAAGCTGGGTGAGGACGCAACACCACCCTGTCTTCATGAATGATCAAATATGGCTCTTTACAAAAAAGAGCTGCCAACTCCGATACCCTCCTTGCTGAGGATATGGCTACAAGAAACTACAATGTCAAAAGAACTAAAGAAGCATGGTGCAATGGTTCAAAAGGTTGTTCCTGTAAAACAGATACAACTAAATTTAAGTCCCATGGGCACACAGGAGACTTAACCGGCGGATTCAAGCGCAGCACTCCCTGGGCAAAGGCCCGGATCAGGGAATGATAGGCAAACGGTCCTTGAAAGAATACCGACAAGGCCGAGATCTGGCCCTTGATAGTGCTCAAGGCCAGCTTCATTTCAACGCCTAATTGAAGAAAGGCAAGAATCCTGCTAATGGCATACCTTCTAGGATGCCACCCCCTGGATTCACACCAGGAAACATATGCCTTCCAGATTCTGTAGTAGATGAGCCTGAAGGCCGGCTTTCTAGCATTAACCAGAGTGGATAAGACTGGGCCCGAGAGCCCACGACTCTTCAGAATGTGGGTCTCTACAGCCAAACCGTCAAATTTAGACTTTGTGGGGGGCGGAGCTTGACGGCAGCCGAGATGGCCGCATGAGACCGGAGCTCCGGGCTATACAGGGACTAAGCGACAACTAGCAGCCTCAGAACGGCGATCGAATCAGACATCCACGGTGATCGTTCACCGCTGTCACCGACCACCATGCCGGGCAAGCGGAGGGGGGGCCAGAAACCCCAGAAACTAACGGAGTTCTTCTCCTGGGGTCAGAGGCAAGATGGCGCTGGGTCTCCGGGGCCTGCCGCAACTAGCACTCCTCAAACCACACATAAGAAGGACAAGCCTCCCAAAAGGAACTCGCCTTCAAGCAAAGAGAATTCTCCTGCGCCTTCCTCTGCCTCTGGAAGCCCGGAGAAGTCCAGATACAAGCGGGATGGCACAGATGCTTCTCCCCAGGTGAGCGTGGGTCTAGACTCAGGGGATGACACCAGGGAGCTTCCTGACTCTATAGATAGATTCCCAACCAGCAACCAGCCCGTCTTAGACACCACCCTGAAAGACATGCTAGTTTCCCTTAGGGGATCTCTCCATAAAGACATGATGGATTGTGTGTATAAGTTTGGGAAAGATTTGCAAACAGTGCAGGAGAGAGTGGAGCATGTGGAGACTAAGATGGGGGAATTTTCCTCTACTATCAACAATCTAGTTGATGCACATGATGCCAGGGATGAGGAGATGGACTCAGTAAAGGCTAAAATCGCAGACATCGAGGACCATTCCAGAAGGAACAATCTCAAGCTTAGGGGTCCCATGAGACGGTGCAGCAGGCGGATCTGCGTAGTTATGCCGTCCAGGTATTTACCTCTATTTTACCTGATCTTAGCGAAATCGACGTCACTATCGATAGGATACACAGGCTTCCAAAACCTTCCTATCTCCCTGAGAAAGTACCCAGAGACATTATACTAAGACTGCATTTTTTCCATATAAAGGACCGCTTGATGTCTGCGGTGCGCAATAAAAACTCAATGCCTGCGCAATACAAAGAATTGCAATTTTTTTCAGACCTGTCCCAATATACTCTACAAAAAAAGAGGAGCCTGAATACAATTTCCAAAACTTTGCGCAACCATAAAATAGCCTATCGATGGGGGTTTCTGACCAAACTCATAATAACCAAGGATGGAAAAGACCACACAGTTGATACCCTAGCCAGGGGACTGGAATTGCTCAAAACGTGGCAGATTATTCCTGATGAACCTCCTCCTGGCTTCAACAACCGCAAACCGGATCACATCACAGATGATTGGAACCTGGTTAATGCTAAAAATGCTCGGTCACACCGTTAGAGTGGCTTAAGGGCCTCCCATGGCCCCTATAATGTTACATGTCCCTGTTCTGGAGACATCCTGTTAAGCTAAACTTTATACCCCCTACAACCTAGAGTAGCTATTCGCTACAGTTGGGTCACCATGACCAAAGGACTTTTTTTGTGTCTTATTTTTTTTGTTTTTCTTGACTTTTATGTGTTTCAGTGTTTCGTGTTTGCAGTCGGCTGTACTAATACCTTCCTTCCTCCTGGAAAACTACTGAATAGTCACCATCGTCCCTGGTTTCGTGGGGTGGGCTTCCAACCACCTATTCTGGTATGGGGACCTGTACCACCTAATGTAAGTGCTATGCACACATCACTTATACGCTGGAGACTACTCCTTCCAAGATGACTGTCACTTTTATGACTATTAACGCCAAAGGCCTTAATCATCCGGTAAAGAGAAAGTCATTGTGGAACAAAGCGAACCAACACACATGTGATATACTCTGCGTGCAAGAGACCCATTTTCACAATCTCAAAGCTCCCCGCTGCACCCATCCTAAATTCCCGCACGTTTTCTCAGCCAGCACTTCAGCAAAAAAGAGGGGTGTCATGACCGCAGTTAAAGATACAGTCACATTCAAACTCCACAGCGAATATGCGGACCCCCAAGGTCGCTATCACATCCTGATCTGTGATATTAATTCTGTTGCATATACGGTGGTCAATGTATATGCACCCAACAAGCATGAAGTTCGCTTCCTGAACCGGGTAATTAAGAAAGCGAGAAGGGTACAGATGGGGTTTCTAATGATTTGTGGTGACTTTAACCTTCCACCTGACCCTCACATGGACTCCACAACTGCCTCAAATAGATATCAGCAATCGCTTCAGTTGACATTGCACTCGCAAGAGCTATATGACGCCTGGAGATGTCTGCATGGTTCTGAAAGGGACTACTCCTTTTTTTCTGTTAGCCATAAGGTATACACAAGACTGGATCTATTCCTTACGGACAAATGGCTTACGCCTAAAATTGCCAACTCCAAAATTAATGACATTACATGGTCGGATCATGCCTCGGTGATGCTCTCGGTTGAAGATTCGCCAAGCGTTAATACTACATTCGTTTGGCGATCCAACCCGAGATTGTTCCAGGCTGATCCCTCCAAATCCCAGCTACAGGAGGAATTGTCTGAATTTTTTTCTCATAATGTTGATTCTGTTTCTGACCCGATGGTTCTTTGGAATGCCCATAAGGCTTTTATGAGGGGGGTTTTGATAAAGTTAGGGGCAAGGGTTAGGAGAAAGAGGAGACAGCATGTCCAAGACCTAATTTCTAAAATTCACACTCTAGAAGCACACAACAAACAAAATGCCACTCCGCAACAATCAGCACAATTATCGCAACTCAGATATGACCTACGCCTAACCTTGGTAGATGACTTTGAAAAGTCCTCTAAACGCATGAAGATGACATATTATGTGAGCGGCAATAAAGCCGGAAAACGGTTAGCCAACCGCCTCAGGGGTCGGAGGATCAAGGCAACAATCCCTTTTATTATCCACCCTGTCACTGGGGAAAAGGTCTATCATCCACAGGCCATAGCGGATGCTTTTAGCTGCTATTACAGCTCTCTCTATAATCTCAGAGATGATCCCTCTGTGGTCCAACCTACGACACCCATGATTACAAAATTCCTCGATAAACTCCACCTCCCCCAGGTATCATCTAGCCAGTTAAAGAACCTCAACTCCCCTTTCTCTGAAGCTGAAATAGCTAAAGCCATTGACTCTCTCCCTCAAAACAAATCGCCTGGACCGGATGGTTTTACAGGAGAGTACTTTAAAACTTTCAAGTTAGAACTAATCCCTCATCTCACGAAAATCTACAACACCGCTGTCTCCTCTTCTTCTTTCCCATCGGAGATGCTTGAGGCATTGATAGTAGCTTTGCCAAAGCCGGGAAAGGAACCTAACACACCACAGAATTTTAGACCTATCTCACTGCTGAATTGTGACCTGAAACTATACGCTAAGCTCCTTGCCAATAGATTAGTAGACCTTCTACCCTCTCTGATACACTTGGACCAATCAGGGTTCACAAAAGGTAGACAGACGGCTGATGCGACAAGGCGTCTCATTAATGTAATACATTTCGCTAACAGATCCAAAACGCCTTCTCTGCTCCTAGCTTTGGATGCAGAGAAGGCGTTTGATAGAATCCATTGGGAGTACTTAGCCACAGTACTCACCAAATTTGGTTTTGTGGGCCAGATTCACTCGGCCATCATGGCACTTTACACCACCCCTTCAGCCCAGGTGTACACATCGGGAATGCTATCCACGCCATTCAAGATAACCAATGGGACCAGACAGGGATGTCCGCTCTCCCCACTCATTTTTAACCTCCTCATGGAGCCCTTGGCAACATTTATACGCTCACACCCCCTTATAACGGGATTTAGAATTAAAGACACATTCCACACCATTAGCCTCTTTGCTGACGACATTATCCTTATGCTCACCAATGTTGAAGAATCCCTAGCTACGGTGCATAGTGTATTACAAACCCTCACCGAAGTGTCCTATTATAAAGTCAATAACACCAAATCATATGTCTTAGGCTTAGGGATCCCAGACAAAATCAAACAAGATCTAGGTACTAAGTTCCCATATACTTGGAAAACCACGGGTATTTCATATCTCGGCATTACCCTCACCCCAAACATCTCAGACCTAGTCAAGGAAAATTATACCCCCCCTGCTTCAGACACTCCAATCCAGGCTTAGTAATCTAGCGAAATATGAGCTGTCCTGGTTGGGTAGGTTGGCGGCTTTTAAGATGCAAATTCTCCCACAACTGATATACATCTTCAGAACTGTCCCTGTTCCGGTCCCATCCTCCTTTTTCTCCTCTGCACAGTCCATCATTAACAGATACATATGGGGAGGCAAGAAGGCTCGTTGTGCGTTTCACAAACTTATAAAACACAGGAGTGTGGGAGGTATAGGGCATGTACATATAAGAGACTACTATACAGCTGCCATACTGGCCCAGCTGAAAAATTGGTTCTGTCCCTCTCTGCCTACTCTGTGGGCTCTCATTGAACAAAACCAGATTCCAAATAGAAACTTATACGACTTTCTCATAGCTAGCCCCTTCATGCCTAAATATCCCACTGACATAGGACCGACCGTAAGTGCCTCACTAGAGGCTTGGCGATTACTGATTACTTATGATTTCCTAGAGACTAAACTTACCCCATTGCAGTTTCCTCTATCTGCCATATCCCATTTGATACCTAATATATCTTTAGCCCATTGGAGCTCAAATAGAGACCTAGTAATAGAAGACCTCTTAGTAGGACCTGCTCTGAAAACCTTCCGGGCTCTTCAGCTGGAATTTGACGTACCTTCAACTGATTTTTACCAATACCTTCAAATTTCACACCTCTTGAAGTCACACAAACTATCCGTCTCCATTCCATGGCGAATATCTCAATACTTAATGTCTAAATCCACCAACACTAGAGGCATATCGTTGTTCTACTCTCATCTCCAAAACAAACTTCTTTTTCTTAAAACTATAGACATGAGGAATTGGGAAAGAAAATTAGGCATTGAATATACGGAGGATCAATGGCGAATGGCCTTGGCCATGACATATACCTCTACCAAATGCGCTAATTTATGGGAGCTCTCCCAAAAGATCCTTCTAAATTGGTATCTTACTCCCAATAGACTGTCCAAATTTAACCATGAAGTATCATCCCTATGTTGGAGACACTGTAGTGGATTAGGTACGCTGTATCACATACTATGGACATGTCCCAAGATAGGGCAATATTGGAAACTGATATTCAATCTCACCCTACAAGTTCTCAACATCCAGATCGAGCCTACACCAGGGATGGCGCTGTTTTCTCTGGGGATGGAAACACTCCCTCCTCACCAGAGAGCTCTAATATCCCACGTTCTTCTAGCAGCTAGACTAGTTCTGGTTAGACACTGGAAAGACACAAACCAACCTACTTTACATGAGGTTGTACAACTAATCAATACACATGGCACATACGAAACCCTTTTCGCATATGGGATAGGCAGAAATTTAATGATAGATAAAATATGTAATCCGTGGAATACCTGGTATACCACTAAAGGAAAGAATGACCATAACTGTACTTAAACTTGCTTGATGCGAAGGTTAATAATTCTATAAGAACTCAGCAAACACGGCCTGACTGCTATGTTTATGTTTAAGTTTTTGTTTTCTTTTTGTTCAATGTTGCTTTACTTTTATGAACCATGTCCTGTCAACTTTTCTATGATGGAAACATTTATTCGATGATATATACTAATAGAGGTGTTGCATAAAACATGGCCTCTTGGGCCTTCCCAGGAATTTTATACCTTGCACAATGTATACATTGGAAACTTGTGGGGTCGTGGTCTTCCCCTCGGCGTACAGTCAGATCCCTTTGGGGTGCGCGGGGGGAGGGCCGGGGCTATATAATATTGGGGAAAAAAAAGTCTAATAACAGACCACTGGGTGCATAGGTAATGTTTACCAGAAGAGAAACACTATTCTGCTTCTAACTTGGACCAGATTAGGTCATTATAGGGCAACCTGGATTGAATATATGGACATCGACATTTATCCTTGTATTGTGCCTCAAATATTATGCTTGGTTTCTCATATTTGTGTTTATTCATTGCTTTGATTCTGTATGTGAATTTTTTTCTCAATAAAAAAGTATTGAAATTAAATTTAGACTTTGTAAGGCAGGATGGAATATTGGACCCTGTAAGAGTAGATCTGAGCGGAGCGGAAGAACCCAAGGGTTCCCCTTTGCCATCTTTATGATCTCCGCATACCAGGATTGCCTGGGCCAAGCCGGGGCTACCAGAATCATCGGATTTCCTTCTCTCTTGACTCTCCGGAGGAATCGTGGGAGAAGCGGAACTGGAGGGAACGCATAAATCAGAGAATACTCCTTGCTTTGATCACACGGACCAAATCCTTTATGGCTATGGCCTTTGACCTGGGTAAGAATACCCTGCTTTGGATCGTGTCTATGACCATGCCCAAATACTCCAGCCTTTTTTGGGGCTGTAAGGAGGATTTTTCTGGATTGAGGACACAGCCTAGGTACTCTAAATACTCCACTGTGCTGCGCACATTGCGGTCTAGGCGTGCTACGGACTGATCTATGAGCAGCAGATCTTCCAGATAAGCTGTTACTGCGATGCCCTGCTCCCTTAGCTTCGCCAGGGGCGGGGCTAGCACCTTTGTGAACACTCGAGGTGCGGTAGCCAGAACAAACGGAGGGCCACAAACTGAAAGTGGCGCTGACCCACCGCAAACCTTAGAAACTTTTGGTGAGCGGGGAATATTGGCACATGTAGATATGCATCTCTGATGTCTATTGATGCCAGAAATTCTCCTCCCTGAAGGGTGGAGACCACTGAACGGACAGACTCCATGCGGAAGGAGTGAATGTTCAGAAACTGATTCAGGTCTTTCAGATCTAGAATAGGTCTGACATCCCTGTTTGGTTTTGATACTGTAAAGAGGTTTGAGTAGAACCCTGAGCCTTACTCCTCTGGGACTACCTCTATGATTACTCCTTTGGACAACAGGCACTCCAGGGCCAAAAGTTAAAGGCCTCCTCTTTTGTGGATTCTTGGAGATTCTTGATCTCAGAAAACGGGATGGCGGAAGTTCCCGGAACTCCAGCTTGAAGCTTAGAGATACCGTGGAGATGACCCATTTGTCCTTAACCTCTTCCCGCCAGGCGTCTGCAAACCGCAGCAGCCTTCCCCCCACTTGTTCGAGCGGGGGCACCCCTTCATAGGGAAGTTTTGGGGTTCTGCTTAGTGGATCTTGAACCTCAAGATCTTTACTGCCCTTGGGCTTGGCCCTGGGCCTTTCCCCTAGTATTGGACTGGGGAGGCCATTGCCACTGCCTGGAAGTCGAAGCTCCAGGGGCTGGGGAAAGAGAACGTTTAAATGAGGAACGTTTACTCTTCTTTTGAACCGGTAACAACGTGGATTTGCCTCCAGTAATCTTTTCGATATATTTGTCCAAATCATCCCCAAACAGGCATTCTCCATAAAATGGGAACGCCGCCAAGTATCTCTTGCAAGAAACCTCGGCTTCCCAATGCTATTTAGCCAAAGGGGCCTGCGCGTGTACCAGCAGGAGATTTAGGCAGGATGCTTGCTGAACAGAGTCCATAATCGCAAAACACAAGGCCTTAGGAAGGTCTGCATAAACCACAACTTCCTCTGCAGGGAGGAGGTTAACCACCTGTTTCATTTGTTCCTTGAGGAACTGGCACATGCCAATTGCTGCAACTGCAGGTTGGACCACAGCACCAGCCATAGAGAGGGAGGCTTTAAGCAAAGATTCCAGCTTTTTATCAGTTGGATCTTTGAAGCCCTGAGCATTGTCCACGGGACAGGTCAGGCTTTTATTCGCACAAGATGGCACCCAGACGAAGCTACGCTATCCAGATAGCGAAACGCTTTGACGTCACAGCGGTCACGTGACGTCGGCAACGCAATCCCCGCCCAGCATAGCCGTGAAGCCGAGAGCGGCGTCTTCAGCATAGAGATAGATATCTCCGCAGACGCTGTCAGCACAAGTACGTGATCCACCCAGGTGAGCGGAGAAGGCTCCTGAAATAGCAGCAGATGATAACGGACCGAGTAAATCCAAACTACTCATTCACTAGTACCGGGAAGAGCTGCAACATCACAGGTGCCCACTACAATATATGAACGCTCCCGGGATGGTAACGTATGAAACAGGCTCCACTGGCCATCACTATATAGTTGCAGGGCTCAACTAATTTGATTACCACAGACCTATGCTTAAGGAACAGTTCGCTGATGCTCAGATACTTTTGAATGTGGCTCTATTCCCCTGAATGAACACTGATTCTGTACCACTTTGAGATACAGCGGCTGGCGGCTCAATCAGCTACAAATTAGATACCAAAATTTTCAGCCACCCGCTGGTCTCCAAATAGTGGGAAAAAGAAGAATAGGATAACCACTACTATCTACTGATTATCTTGAAAATTGTTCCGCAGTCCTTTGTGGATGAACCCTGACATTTTTGCTTACTGAGGCCCCTTGTTTTTGGCAATTTTGGCCAATATATTAATTTTTTCTGATATTGAACATTACCTTGGGACCAGTGTCTAGATGTTAGGATTGGCATTTGTTTGATGGTATCACCCCGGGGTAATTCGCAGTGGAGCTGGATACGCTTTAGTAGTTTAATTTGGGGTTTCCCAATCATTAGAATTGACATCTCAGGTAATCATTAGCGTTATTCAGCTGCACTCCGAATTTCATGCCGATGTCCGGACTTTCTGTGTTGTGTGTTCCCTTATTTTGTTATTTGTCATGTCTTTTAGTCCTGTCCTGTCTTGTTTGACCACCCCCCCCCCCACTGAGATCACCAATCGGTGATCGTCAGTAGTCTGTGGTAGCAGTTATCTGTGTTATTTTTAATGCCAATTAGAATTTTCTGAGCATTCTTTTTTGATAATAATAAATTATTTAATCATTTCCCCCAGTCTCAGTCTATACCTACGATTGTATTAAGTAGCAACTTTTACACCCCTTTTATACATCTTGGGGTGTTCCCCCTCTTTTTTGCCTAGCCTCTTTTGCTACAACAATGGTCCCACTACAGACCAATGGTATTTAGACTTACATTATTTAAATTAGGACTGGAGAAAATGCACTTTAGGGATTTGTTTTTCTTTTCTTTTTGTCTTCTGTTTAAGCAAAGATTCCAGCTTTTTATCAGTTGGATCTTTGAAGCCCTGAGCATTGTCCACGGGACAGGTCAGGCTTTTATTCGCCAAAGATGGCACCCCCCATTTCTTGGTGAATCCTTCCTCCACTGGATAAAGGAGGGAAAACCTCTTAGGAGGAGAAAACAGTTTATCTGGGTGAATCCAGTCATCATACTTCAATTTCTCCAACAAGACAAGGGATGAATTGGGAAGGTATATGCAGCCTGTGGGGATTTCCGGGATCCCAAGGAGGAAACAGAGGACTTGGCAGCCTCAGCAGAAGGCAATGTGGTACGCACCATCTCTGTATAATATTGCACCTGCATCTTAAGCGCCTGAGAGGTAGAAGAGATCTTCTCCTCATCCTCTGAATCCTCAGACTGCTTCTGATTCCCATTCCCACATAGGGATATCTCATCATCAGAGTGCTCATCTGATAAGGAACCCAGAGCAGAGGAAGGGGATCTACCCCGCTTTCTGCCACTGTTAAAGGAGGTTGCGATTAATGTAGAAATCCTTTCCTTCCAAGCCACCCAAAGCAGCTTTCATAGTGTCTTCAGTGACATATACAGGAGCTGCAACATTAGGTGAGGCTGCAAAATCCTGAGAGGGGTACAGATTCATCCTGTGAGGCTGTTACGAGGGGGGATGGTAATCTGCAGGCATGTCTAGAACCCCTAGCTATAGGAAGGGATTTCTTAGTGCCTCTTTTACCTGCCCCTGAACCCCTGTTACTGGGAAACATAGTCTTAAGCTGCAAAGGAGAGGTACTAGTACAAGTGCAACCACTGTTGTGCTCTTAGTCTTACAATATATATATATATATATATATATATATATATATATATATATATATTAGCTCACTGCACAACCTGATGCCGAGTAGGTGTCTTAGGTATGCCTGGATCCGATCCACTGAGATGTTTACAGCCCACAGCTCTGTGTCCCACTGCTTTACAGAAGGCTCTGGTGTGCTGGGCTTTTAAATCATGCCGCTTTGGCCCCTGCACACTGATGCGCTGTGCACGCGCATGCAACCACACCTCCCCCTTCCTTTCCTGTTACCTGTACAGCCAAAAAGCGCGCCCCCTGCGCGCACATGCGCAGACTGTCATGGCGGCGGTCAGGGGTGAGGGGGGAGAGAGAAGACCGCTGGAGGACTTTGTGGGACCCCTAGACTGCGTGGGGTCCCCTCTCTTATAGTTATTGTGGCAGAGCCTACAGCGGAGGAGGTAAACGGTTTTTATCAGACCAACTTCACTGAGCGTGTCCCTGGACGGCATGTAAGTATACACCAGGTATGTAACTTATTCCCTCTGGTGGTAGAAACCAGGTAAGACATGCAACTACTCACAGAAGATAATATTCCAAAACTTATCTTCACTTACCTTATCCCCGCCGCAGGAAAACTGCTGAGAACAACAGATCCAGCCTTCACCCATCACAGCGGGTAATGTTGTGCCAACCTTCAGGGTTCTGGGTTCCTACTTACAGGATCCTCTTCCCTGAACCTGTAGAAGACTCTGCCAGAAACTTTTTGTGCCACTGTTAAAATAGTACACCAAAGCCTGGATCCCAGAGCCCAGACCTCCGAAGAGAGACATTACAGCCAAAACCTTGTTTCTTCTTTCCACGAGGCCAGGGTACCATCCATCTTAGGCATTTAGTATTGGCCCGAGGTATGGATCCGGTTGTATAGCTCCTAGGCCACTGCAGAGACCATCAGACAGAGCTTTCTTCTTAGCACATGTTCAACGTGACCAACCACCTTAGACACTTGCGAAAAAACTGAGGTGCTCTCCATATGGGAGGGGTTATATAGGGGAGGAACTCACCTTGTAATTAGGGTTGCCAGTGTCCAATCACCTGATGGTGATTATCTAACCCACTAAGTATTTATCTAAGTCTCTGTGTCCAGTGATGTATGAACAAGAAATAGTAGAACACTTTCTGGTTTGTAAGAGCTTCATAGTTTATATCTGTGTGAGATCTAGGGCACTACTGCCTCTACAGTCATAGAAGATTTATCTGGGTACCCTCCATTGTTATATGCCGCCTTATATAAAGGTGAGTTGATAATTAGCTATTTTTTTCTCAGAAATTGCAAAATCAGAGGGTCCTGTCACTGCCATTGCATGATTATGTCCTTCCCCTAATAATATAGTAGGCACATTTTCGGAAACGCTGCTATTTGGACACATTGGGGGTTATTTACTAAATGCAAATCTACTTTGCATTACAAGTGCAAACTACAAGTGCAAAGTGCACTTGAAATTGCACTGAAAGTGCACTTGGAAGTGCAGTCGCTGTAGATCTGAGGGGGACATGCAAGGAAAATAAAAAACAGCATTTTAGCTTGCACATGATTGGATAACAAAATCAGCAGAGCTTCTCCTCATTTCAGATGTAACCCTCAGATTTACAACGACTGCACTTCCAAGTGCACTTTCAGTGCAATTTCAAGTGCAATTTGCACTTGTAGTGTGCACTTGTATTGCAAAGTGTATTTGCCTTTCGTAAATAACACCCAATATCTTTGCATTTTGAAGCCCCATTGAAAGCTGGCCAGCTGGCGATTCATGGGCAGAAAAAGAATTTGAGAATCCAGAATGAATAGTTTGGGATAAATAGGTGAATCTGAGAACTATCCTTATTTCATTATCCAATTAGAGGGACAATTTGTGGCATGCAAATTCAGGTTCACCTGTTTTAACATCATTTAGGACAGAGATCAAGACGAAAGCAGTAAACTTAAAATACCAGACTTTTTTTTAACCCACAGGGGTGGGTCTGCAGTACGGATGAGCTCCGAGTTTGAGTCGAACTCATGTTCGACTCGAACATTGCCTGTTCGCCCGTTCGCCGAACAGCGAACAATTTGGGGTGTCCGCGGCAAATTCAAAAAGCCGCGGAACACCCTGTAAAAGTCTATGGGAGAAATCTAAAGTGCTAATTTTAAAGGCTTATATGCAAGTTATTGTCATAAAAAGTGTTTGGGGACCCGGGTCCTGCCCCAGGGGACATGTATCAATGCAAAAAAAAAGTTTTAAAAACAGCAGTTTTTTCGGGAGCAGTGATTTTAATAATGCTTAAAGTGAAACAATAAAAGTGAAATATTCCTTTAAATTTTGTACCTAGGGGTGTGTATAGTGTAACGGGAGTCCCTTTGGGCATAGGGTGACTGAGGAAATATATCTTGGACTACCTAAAATGGTTCTGTAATATTTATCCACAATATTCCCAAGCACATCTGTAAAGGACTATTTACTGTTTGTTTGATTCTGAACTCAACAGGTTAATTGAGAGATGCTGATGTGTTCAACTTCAACCACCTGGCTGCCTGTGTAATGTAGATTAAATCCAGACTAGCTTCCAAAGACCTTTTCATTGTTGTTTGTGATGATGTGGATTGGAGCTTGGTAGACCGTCTGGCTGCCTATTATGGGATGTTTAATTGTCTTGCTGTGAGGAAAGGGGGGGGGGGGAATCACTCCAGCAACCCCTCCTGCTAAGACTGTTTACTGAAGGAGAATTTTGAACACACCTGACCTGTATCACTATTGTCATTGGACAGTTTAACCCGCCCTGTTCCCCAAGGATGGGAGGGAAGTGTTTGGAAGAGAAATGTGTTACCATGTGCTTGCAATAAAGATTCATTCCCTGTTTTTGGAACTTCAACACAGAGCGTTGTCTCGTTTGTGCGGGGAGAAATATTTGTATGGGGTCTTATTCGGCTGGTTGGTGTGTCTGGTAGCTGGCGTTTGTTTGAGAATGGAATATCCTAAACAACGTTAAAGTGGTGTTCCGGCCGAAATTACACTTTTTAAATAAAAATACCCCTAGAATACACAATTTTAATGTATTCTAGTAAAGTTAGTCTGTAAACTAAGGTCTGTTTTGTTATGTTATTGCAGCATTTAGATAGTTTATAAACTAGAAATAGACTGTGGCCATTTTAAGTCTGGGTATCTGAAGCCAGACTGTATCTCTTCCTGGATATCAGGCTTGCAAATCTCACACAAGCAGTGTAATCGGTTCCAGTTTCATGTTACCTTTTCTCTTCAGTTTCATAGCAAGTTGCCGCCCCCTATTTATGTAAACATCTCCTCCCCTCCTTCCCTCCAGTATGTACAAGCAATAATATTCTAGAAATACAGAAATCTGCTGCTAAAGGTAAGAGATTTAAAAATATCCTAATTGTAAACTAAATCATTTGTTTCTGTGCAGATATATCTACATTATATATATATATATATATATATATATAATCGTATTATGTAGATATATCTGCACAGAAACAAATGATTTAGTTTACAATTAGACTTGACGTAATTGTAGCCGTATTAGTGCAATTGTGACAGAGAAAATTAAGTACTGTCCGTGATACTTTTTTTATTTGCACTAACATAGAATTTTTCAGGACAAGCTTTCGGGGTATGTCCCCTTCTTCAAGGTCCAAGCAGTACTGATTCACAATTTTTTTAGCAGAATGTTAAAACAAAACAAGAAAAAAATCTCAGAGGGAAAGGAAAAAAAAAAAAACACATACAAATCAATGGTAATAAAGATAGCAGCAGAGTTAGTGAGATAAGACAGAGTTAGTGAGATAAGACAGAGGGAGAGCTATAGACTTGAGGTGGGAGATGCTAGTCACAGAGGGGGTCATAAAACCTTAGTATAATGGGTAAGGAAACCAATATCTAAATTTAGGCCATTCGTTTTTGTGTCAAAAAGAATTATCATTCTTAGTTCAAATGTTTTCCTTTCCTGGATAGTTCTGAAATTCCCTTTAAGAACTAAAACATTGAGGTCTTCTATAGTGTGGTCCGGTTGTGAGAAGTGATGTCCCACAGGTGTGCAGAAACTGTCTTCTTTATGTTCTTTGATGGTATGTCTGTGAAAATTCATCCTCGCTTGCAGCTTCTGTCCTGTTTCACCAACATAAGATCCTTTGCCACACCTGTTGCATTGGATGAGGTACACAACATTACTGGAGGTACAGTTGTAAGATCCCATGATAGTGAAGGTCCCATTTGTGTGTGTGACACTTTTGGATGGATTGATCTGGTTGCACAGTTTGCAGCGTTTTTTATTGCAGGGTTTGCTTCCATTATTTGTGACTTCATAATCAGAGTGAAGTTTCCTGCTGATTAGTTTGTGTCTGAGGTTGGGTGGTTGTCTGAAAGCCAATAATGGGGGTTGTTGGAATATTTCTTTCAGAGTTTCATCCTCTGTTATAATGGGCTGTAAATCTTTGATTATCTTTTTGATCCCTTCTAGTGTTGGGTTGTATGTGGTGACCAGAGGTACTCTGTTATTTGTTTTTTTCTCTTTGTATTGGAGGAGATTTTCTCTTCGGGTTTTCAAGGCTGTGTTTATGCTGTTGTTGATGGTTTTGTCTTTATATCCTTTCTTCTGGAAAGAGCCTGCCAGTGTTCTGAGATGTTTATCTCTGACTTCTGGGTCTGAACAAATTCGGTGGTATCTGATGGTCTGGCTGTGTATGATGGCTCGTTTAGTGTGTTGGGGATGAAAACTGGAACTATGAAGATAGCTGCATCGGTCAGTCAGTTTTCTGTATATGGAAGTGTGAAGCTTGTCATCCCTGATGTATACTGTAGTGTCTAGGAAGTTGACATGTGTGTTCGAATAGTCCATTTTTAGTTTGATAGATGGGTGAAAAGTGTTGATCAATGAGAAGAATTGGTTTAGATTTTCTTCACCTTCAGTCCATATCATGAAGATATCATCAATATAGCGATAATATCTGTATGGCTTTTGTTGTATGCTGTTCAGGAATTTGTCCTCCAGGTCAGCCATAAATAAGTTTGCATATTGGGGTGCCATTTTGCTTCCCATAGCAGTACCCATACATTGGAGATAGATGTCATTGTTGAAAGTGAAGTAGTTGTGTGTAAGAATAAATTCGATGAGCTGTGTAACATCCTCAGCCGTGTATTTGTGGTTTGGTGTGGATGATAAGAATCTGTGACATGCTGCCAACCCATCCTTGTGAGGGATGTTACTGTACAGAGATTCTACATCCATAGTGACTAGAAGTGTATTTGGTGGTAATTGTTGTATATTGTTAAGCTTGTTCAGAAAATCAGTGGTGTCTTGCAGGAAACTAGTAGTGTTCATGACTAACGGTTTTAACATTTTTTCTACAAGGCCTGAGATATGTTCGGTAAGTGTATTCATACCTGTTATAATGGGTCTGCCTGGATTTCCTGGCTTGTGAATTTTGGGCAGCATGTAGAAGTCTCCAATATCTGGATTATCTGGAATCGCATTGATGAGTTCTGAATGCAGGTGGCTTGGTATTGTCGCAATCAGACCTTTTAATTGCTTAGTAAAATCCTGGGTCGGATCATAATCCAGTTTTTTGTAGTAAGTAGTATTTGCCAGCTGCCTCTGACCCTCTTGTATATATTTGTCTGTATCCATCACAACGACTGCTCCCCCTTTATCTGCTGGTTTGATGGTTATGGCCTGATTCTTGCGCAGATCGTGTACAGCTCTTCGCTCCAGTGGTGAAAGGTTGTATAATATTTTCTTTTGCTGGGTGGATATCAGAGATGTTACTCGCAGCCTGAAGCTGTCAATATAGGTATCCAGTTTGGGGTTGCGTCCTTGTGGAGGTGTGAAGTTGCTGTTCTTTTTCTTTTTATCACCTCCTATTGTCCTAGGATTCCTTTCATTACTGTGAAAATATTCTTTGAGCCTCAGTCTCCTAAAGAATTCCTCCATATCTGACCATACCTGTAAATTATCCAATTTGGTGGTTGGGCAGAATGTGAGGCCTTTGGAGAGGACTGTTGTTTCTGGTGCAGAAAGTTTATGAGCTGACAAATTTATGATTCCAAGATCCTCTGTTATATCCACATTTTCTGTCAGGTCAGCATTTACACAAGGGATACCTTGGGATTCTGGATCGGGTTCCAAGTTGCTGATAGCAGGAGTTATAGAAGTTGTGTTTGTTTTGTGTTGTTTAGGTTGTATCCAAAAGGTCTGCTCTTGGTGTAGCTTTTGGAGTTTTTTTTGCTTCCTGTTCATGGCATGTTTTTGCAGTTGTCTTTGTAAGGTTTCAATTTCATTCTTAATTTGGCTGATGTTTGTAGGGTCCAGTGATGTTGAGGTTTCAAACACCAACTGCTTTTGTTTCCTGATTGTCTCCCTTTTACCATACAGTTTATGAATGAGGTTGTTCCTTAACCTTTCGCTGGTACGTCTGCAGAGTCCTTCTGCATAAGGAGAGTTCAGTGTATTGGCACAAGGATTTTTAATCCGGAGACCCTGTGGTATGAGATTCCTCTTTTTGCATCTTGAGAGAAAGAAGATGTCGCTGCTAACCTGTGTTTCCTTTGTGATCAGGATGGTTAACTGCTTCTTAATGCGGCTATATGCAGTATCTTCCATCATACTTGACGTAATTGTAGCCGTATTAGTCTTCTTTCTCTCAAGATGCAAAAAGAGGAATCTCATACCACAGGGTCTCCGGATTAAAAATCCTTGTGCCAATACACTGAACTCTCCTTATGCAGAAGGACTCTGCAGACGTACCAGCGAAAGGTTAAGGAACAACCTCATTCATAAACTGTATGGTAAAAGGGAGACAATCAGGAAACAAAAGCAGTTGGTGTTTGAAACCTCAACATCACTGGACCCTACAAACATCAGCCAAATTAAGAATGAAATTGAAACCTTACAAAGACAACTGCAAAAACATGCCATGAACAGGAAGCAAAAAAAACTCCAAAAGCTACACCAAGAGCAGACCTTTTGGATACAACCTAAACAACACAAAACAAACACAACTTCTATAACTCCTGCTATCAGCAACTTGGAACCCGATCCAGAATCCCAAGGTATCCCTTGTGTAAATGCTGACCTGACAGAAAATGTGGATATAACAGAGGATCTTGGAATCATAAATTTGTCAGCTCATAAACTTTCTGCACCAGAAACAACAGTCCTCTCCAAAGGCCTCACATTCTGCCCAACCACCAAATTGGATAATTTACAGGTATGGTCAGATATGGAGGAATTCTTTAGGAGACTGAGGCTCAAAGAATATTTTCACAGTAATGAAAGGAATCCTAGGACAATAGGAGGTGATAAAAAGAAAAAGAACAGCAACTTCACACCTCCACAAGGACGCAACCCCAAACTGGATACCTATATTGACAGCTTCAGGCTGCGAGTAACATCCCTGATATCCACCCAGCAAAAGAAAATATTATACAACCTTTCACCACTGGAGCGAAGAGCTGTACACGAACTGCGCAAGAATCAGGCCATAGCCATCAAACCAGCAGATAAAGGGGGAGCAGTCGTTGTGATGGATACAGACAAATATATACAAGAGGGTCAGAGGCAGCTGGCAAATACTACTTACTACAAAAAAATGGATTATGATCCGACCCAGGATTTTACTAAGCAATTAAAAGGTCTGATTGCGACAATACCAAGCCACCTGCATTCAGAACTCATCAATGCGATTCCAGATAATCCAGATATTGGAGACTTCTACATGCTGGCCAAAATTCACAAGCCAGGAAATCCAGGCAGACCCATTATAACAGGTATGAATACACTTACCGAACATATCTCAGGCCTTGTAGAAAAAATGTTAAAACCGTTAGTCATGAACACTACTAGTTTCCTGCAAGACACCACTGATTTTCTGAACAAGCTTAACAATATACAACAATTACCACCAAATACACTTCTAGTCACTATGGATGTAGAATCTCTGTACAGTAACATCCCTCACAAGGATGGGTTGGCAGCATGTCACAGATTCTTATCATCCACACCAAACCACAAATACACGGCTGAGGATGTTACACAGCTCATCGAATTTATTCTTACACACAACTACTTCACTTTCAACAATGACATCTATCTCCAATGTATGGGTACTGCTATGGGAAGCAAAATGGCACCCCAATATGCAAACTTATTTATGGCTGACCTGGAGGACAAATTCCTGAACAGCATACAACAAAAGCCATACAGATATTATCGCTATATTGATGATATCTTCATGATATGGACTGAAGGTGAAGAAAATCTAAACCAATTCTTCTCATTGATCAACACTTTTCACCCATCTATCAAACTAAAAATGGACTATTCGAACACACATGTCAACTTCCTAGACACTACAGTATACATCAGGGATGACAAGCTTCACACTTCCATATACAGAAAACCGACTGACCGATGCAGCTATCTTCATAGTTCCAGTTTTCATCCCCAACACACTAAACGAGCCATCATACACAGCCAGGCCATCAGATACCACCGAATTTGTTCAGACCCAGAAGTCAGAGATAAACATCTCAGAACACTGGCAGGCTCTTTCCAGAAGAAAGGATATAAAGACAAAACCATCAACAACAGCATAAACACAGCCTTGAAAACCCGAAGAGAAAATCTCCTCCAATACAAAGAGAAAAAAACAAATAACAGAGTACCTCTGGTCACCACATACAACCCAACACTAGAAGGGATCAAAAAGATAATCAAAGATTTACAACCCATTATAACAGAGGATGAAACTCTGAAAGAAATATTCCAACAACCCCCATTATTGGCTTTCAGACAACCACCCAACCTCAGACACAAACTAATCAGCAGGAAACTTCACTCTGATTATGAAGTCACAAATAATGGAAGCAAACCCTGCAATAAAAAACGCTGCAAACTGTGCAACCAGATCAATCCATCCAAAAGTGTCACACACACAAATGGGACCTTCACCATCATGGGATCTTACAACTGTACCTCCAGTAATGTTGTGTACCTCATCCAATGCAACAGGTGTGGCAAAGGATCTTATGTTGGTGAAACAGGACAGAAGCTGCAAGCGAGGATGAATTTTCACAGACATACCATCAAAGAACATAAAGAAGACAGTTTCTGCACACCTGTGGGACATCACTTCTCACAACCGGACCACACTATAGAAGACCTCAATGTTTTAGTTCTTAAAGGGAATTTCAGAACTATCCAGCTTGACGTAATTGTAGCCGTATTAGTGCAATTGTGACAGAGAAAATTAAGTACTGTCCGTGATACTTTTTTTATTTGCACTAACATAGAATTTTTCAGGACAAGCTTTCGGGGTATGTCCCCTTCTTGGACCTTGAAGAACCTTTGCTTGGACCTTTGCTTGGACCTTGAAGAAGGGGACATACCCCGAAAGCTTGTCCTGAAAAATTCTATGTTAGTGCAAATAAAAAAAGTATCACGGACAGTACTTAATTTTCTCTAGAACTATCCAGGAAAGGAAAACATTTGAACTAAGAATGATAATTCTTTTTGACACAAAAACGAATGGCCTAAATTTAGATATTGGTTTCCTTACCCATTATACTAAGGTTTTATGACCCCCTCTGTGACTAGCATCTCCCCCCTCAAGTCTATAGCTCTCCCTCTGTCTTATCTCACTAACTCTGTCTTATCTCACTAACTCTGTCTTATCTCACTAACTCTGCTGCTATCTTTATTACCATTGATTTGTATGTGTTTTTTTTTTTCCTTTCCCTCTGAGATTTTTTTCTTGTTTTGTTTTAACATTCTGCTAAAAAAATTGTGAATCAGTACTGCTTGGACCTTGAAGAAGGGGACATACCCCGAAAGCTTGTCCTGAAAAATTCTATGTTAGTGCAAATAAAAAAAGTATCACGGACAGTACTTAATTTTCTCTAGAACTATCCAGGAAAGGAAAACATTTGAACTAAGAATGATAATTCTTTTTGACACAAAAACGAATGGCCTAAATTTAGATATTGGTTTCCTTACCCATTATACTAAGGTTTTATGACCCCCTCTGTGACTAGCATCTCCCCCCTCAAGTCTATAGCTCTCCCTCTGTCTTATCTCACTAACTCTGTCTTATCTCACTAACTCTGTCTTATCTCACTAACTCTGCTGCTATCTTTATTACCATTGATTTGTATGTGTTTTTTTTTTTCCTTTCCCTCTGAGATTTTTTTCTTGTTTTGTTTTAACATTCTGCTAAAAAAATTGTGAATCAGTACTGCTTGGACCTTGAAGAAGGGGACATACCCCGAAAGCTTGTCCTGAAAAATTCTATGTTAGTGCAAATAAAAAAAGTATCATGGACAGTACTTAATTTTCTCTGTTTACAATTAGGATATTTTTAAAGCTCTTACCTTTAGCAGCAGATTTCTGTATTTGAAAATGAGGAACGAGAAAGCCGAAGTTGAGGGATGAGTGACGAGAAGGCCAAAGGTGAGGAATGAGGGACGAGAAGGCCAAAGATGTGGGATGAGGGACGAGAAGGCCGAAGATGATGGATGAGGGACGAGAAGGCCGAAGGTGAGGGATGAGGGACGAGAAGGCCGAAGGTGAGGGATGAGGGACGAGAAGGCCGAAGGTGAGGGATGAGGGACGAGAAGGCCGAAGGTGAGGGATGAGGGATGAGAAGGCCGAAGGTGAGGGATGAGGGACGAGAAGGCCAAAGGTGAGGGATGAGGGACGAGAAGGCCAAAGGTGAGGGATGAGGGACGAGAAGGCCGAAGATGATGGATGAGGGACGAGAAGGCTGAAGGTGAGGGATGAGGGACGAGAAGGCCAAAGGTGAGGGATGAGGGATGAGAAGGCCAAAGGTGAGGGATGAGGGACGAGAAGGCCAAAGGTGAGGGATGAGTGACAAGAAGGCCAAAGGTGAGGGATGAGGGACGAGAAGGCTGAAGATGATGGATGAGGGACGAGAAGGCCAAAGGTGAGGGATGAGGGACGAGAAGGCCGAAGATGATGGATGAGAGACGAGAAGGCCGAAGGTGAGGGATAAGGGACGAGAAGGCCGAAGGTGAGGGATGAGGGACGAGAAGGCCGAAGGTGAGGGATGAGTGACGAGAAGGCCAAAGGTGAGGGATGAGGGACGAGAAGGCCAAAGATGTGGGATGAGGGACGAGAAGGCCGAAGATATTGGATGAGGGACGAGAAGGCTGAAGGTGAGGGATGAGGGACGAGGGACGAGAAGGCCGAAGGTGAGAGATGAGGGACGAGAAGGCCGAAGATGATGGATGAGGGACGAGAAGACCGAAGGTGAGGGATGAGGGACGAGAAGGCCGAAGGTGAGGGATGAGGGACGAGAAGTCCGAAGGTGAGGGATGAGGGACGAGAAGGCCAAAGGTGAGGGATGAGGGACGAGAAGGCCGAAGGTGAGGGATGAGGGACGAGAAGGCCGAAGGTGAGGGATGAGGGACGAGAAGGCCGAAGGTGAGGGATGAGGGACGAGAGGGCCGAAGGTGAGGGATGAGGGACGAGAAGGCCGAAGGTGAGGGATGAGGGACGAGAAGGCCCTGGGATGGGATGGGGTGGGGTAGGATGGGGATGGGGTGGGATGGGATGGGGTGGGGAGGGGTAGGATGGGATGGGGATGGGATGGGGTGGGGTAGGATGGGGATGTGGTGGGGAGGGGTAGGATGGGATGGGGTGGGATAGGATGGGATGGGGTGGGGTAGGATGGGATGGGGTGGGGTAGGATGGGGATGGGGTGGGGAGGGGTAGGATGGGATGGAGTGGGGTAGGATGGGGAGGGGTAGGATGGGATGGGGGTGGGATGGGGTGGGGTAGGATGGGATGGGATGGGTGGGGTAGGATGGGGATGGGATGGGTGGGGTAGGATGGGGATGGGGTGGGGAGGGGTAGAATGGGATGGGGTGGGATGGGATGGGGAGGAGTGGGATGGGGTGGGGTGGGGTAGGATGGGGATGGGGTGGGGAGGGATAGGTCGGGATGGGGATGGGATGGGATTGGGACGGGTAGGATGGGATGGGGATGGGATGGGGAGGGGTAGGATGGGATGGGATGGGGACGGGTAGGATGGGATGGGGATGGGATGGGATGGGGAGGGGTAGGATGGGATGGGATGGGTAGGATGGGATGGGGATTGGATGGGGAGGGGTAGGATGGGATGGGGATGGGATGGGATGGGGACGGGTAGGATGGGATGGGATGGGGAGGGGTAGGATGGGATGGGATGGGGACGGGTAGGATGGGATGGGATGGAGAGGGGTAGGATGGGAGGGGATGAGGATGGGTAGGATGGGATGGGGATGGGATGGGATGGGGAGGGGTAGGATGGGATGGGATGGGGAGGGGTAGGATGGGATAGGGTTTGCTGTGGGTGGAAGTCCTGCAGATCTCACTCATCATGACCAAAAGAGCACACAGTAAGTGTCCATGCCTCCAACCCCTGTGTGTGTTGTAACTTGCAGACTTTCTCGGTGCCACTGCTGCACGATATCTTCTTCCTCCACCGGCTCTCTGCTGCTAGAGATAACCTCCCCCACCTCCTGTGCACTCACTGCACTCACTGCCGCTGCCTCTTTATAAACTCAGATGTACGAGGGGAGCTTGTACCAGCAAGAGCCTGTACGCTGGCTCACTGGGTAGGGAGGGAGGAGCGGAGGAAGAAGGACACACACACCAGGCGGACTGAGGGAGGGCAGGATGGGCGTGCCTGGATGACAATAGGAACGCAATGCTACGTCCAGGGCCTCCTGGGATTGATGACAAACATCTCCCAGGAGGCATAGCGGTCACTGGATGACGCAAGGAGGCTTCAGCGCCGCGGCGGGAGAAATAAATAAAGATCAATAAAACAGTGAGTATAAAAAAAAAAAAACAATAATATGCCATGTATTCTTAAGGGGACAGTAACAAAGAGGATCCAACAAAGTTGAAAAAGAGGGTGGAACTCCACTTTAACTCCTGTCGTTACATTGGTTGCAAGCAGCGGATTGATTCCCACAGCCGGAAGGACAGCTACAAGAGGACACAGGCCAATGGAGGCACAGTATGAACGGCTAAAGCGCTCTACCCTCAAGGACTTACTGGAGAACGGAGGAAGACTGGCCAACAACCGTAAGAAGAGGGACATTATCAGAGAACTAGTCGAAATGGATAGAACCGAAAGGCCCAACGTAACAGACAGGACACCCGAAGAGGCAAGTTTTGATCGGGCTGTTAACATAAGACTGGCACATTATGGTCCAAACCCTACAGCGGAGATCATAGACCGAGTTATAGCGACTGTGGATGTAAATTTGCTACCGCAAAGAGGTGCTGAAGCAGCAGAAGTCAGAGCAGCAAGATACATTTTACTGCTTTTAAAAGTTTAATTGAAACTGAAGGAGAGTTTGATGGGTACCTTGCTGATTTTGAACGGCAATGTGCCCTACACCGGGTGCCCACAGAGGAATGGGTTACCATTTTGTCTGGGAAACTGTCCGGCCGGGCCAGTGAAGCGTTCAGGGCCATCCCAGACGAGGATATTATGAACTATGGACTGGTAAAAGAAGCACTTTTGGCCAGGTATGCAGTCACACCGGAGGCGGTTCCGCGAGCGAGCAAGCAGACTGGGGACTCATATACTGAGTGGGCATGCCGCCTACACTGCACTGCATCCCACTGGGTCGCTGGATGCCAAGCAGAATCCGGGAAGAGGTGCTGCAGGTGTTCCTGCTGGAGCACTTCTTTGACAAACTGTCCCTGGAAGTCAGAGAGTGGGTTCGGGACCGAAAACCTTTCACCTTGCCTGAAGCAGCTCGCCTGGTGGACGAATACACAGACACCCGCAAACTGGATAACCCTGTGGTCAAGACAACAGGTCGGGTGGATTATCGATCAGTGGCACCCCCTCCGGCTATCGCCTACCAATCACAGTCGTCCTGCACGAGGCTGATCCAATACAAGCAGCTAACCGGGACAACAGGCAACAACACAGGCAGACTGTCCGGGTTAATAGAACGGTAGCCAATGGCCTAAGTGATACTGGCGCTACCATGACCCTACTACAGAAGAACCTCATCCCAGAGAGCCAACACACCGGAGACACAGTAGCCGTAAGAGTAGCGGGAGGTACCATCTTCCGGCTACCCATTGCCCGTGATCACCTGGATTGGGGGGTTGGTTCGGGACACTTGAATGTGGGGGTGATGAAGGATTTGCCAGCGGATGTACTACTGTGGAATGATTTGCCCCCCCTCATTTCTGCTTACGCCCCGATGGGCCCAGATGAAGTCAACCCAGTGACTACCCGTGCCCAGACCCGTGCTGCTGGAACCGGCCCGCTTGCTGCTGAGACCCAGGTGAGACTATCTTCCCTGACATGTACCTTAGATCAGGCGCCCCTAGGCTGGGATTCCCCAGAGGCATTCCGGAGGGAAACTTGGGATTACACAAGTATAGGGCTAAGGCAGATACTCAGGAAAGGGGAATAGATGGGGAGCTTTTTGAATGGGTGGGGGATAGACTGTGAAGGATCCCTAAGCCATCTCAGAGAAGTAAGGCCCCTTTGCAGAAACGACAGCTGGTGGTATCTAAGAAATACCAGCTGGAGATTCTGCAAATCAGGCATGATGTGCCGCTAGCAGGACATCTAGGGTCCCGTCGCACAGCCCATAGGATTACACAGAATTTCTTCTGCCCCAATTTTAACCAGGATGTGCGACAATACTGCAAAATGTGTGACACATGTCAACGGGTAGGTAAGAGGGGGGACCACCCTAAGGCTAGACTTATGTCCATGCCTATTATTGGGGAGCCCTTTTACCGCATAGCCATTGACATTGTGGGTCCCCTGGCCAGGCCTAGTCTATCCGGGAAGAAGTATATTCTCACCGTGGTGGACTACGCCACCCGTTACCCAGAGGCAGTAGCTATGTCCAACATTGAAGCAGAGACAGTAGCTGATGCCCTGGTTAACATATTTATCAGAGTGGGGTTCCCTAAGGAGATTCTCTCTGACCAGGGAACCCAGTTTACCACGGTGCTCACCCAGCAGTTGTGGAAGGTGTGCAATATTAAGCCCTTGCTGAGCTCACCTTACCACCCCCAGACTAATGGTCTTTGCGAACGCTTTAACGCAGGGGTCTCAAACTTGTGACCCTCCAGCTGTTGCAGAACTACAATTCCCATGAGGCATTGCAAGGCTAAACAGTTACAAGCATGACTCCCATAGGCAGAGGCATGATGGGACTTGTAGTTCCGCAACAGCTGGAGGGCCGCAGGTTTGAGACCCCTGCTTTAACGGGACCCTCAAGCAAATGCTGAGGACTTTTTCGGACGCTTGCAGAGACTGGGAGAGATTCCTGCCTCACCTGTTATTTGCATACAGAGAGGTACCCCAGGAATCTACTGGGCTCTCGCCCTTCGAGTTGTCTATGGGAGAAGGGTCCGCGGACCCCTCAATCTCATCAGAGGACACTGGGAGGGAGAGACAGAGCAGGAAGGGACCCCCATAGTGCCCTATGTTTTGGTACTCAGGGACCGCATGGAGCAACTGTCTCTGATGGTAAGGGAGAATCTCCAGGCGGCCCAGGGGAGACAGAAGAGATGGTACGATCGGGGGGCCCGACAGCGTATCTTCCAGGTTGGGCAGAAGGTCTTAGTGCTCAAGCCTGTGAAGACCAACAAGATGCAGGCATCTTGGCAGGGCCCGTATAAAGTAGTAGCCCAGGTATGTGATACTACCTATGTTATTGCCAGCTGTGCAGATGAAAGAATCCAGCGAACCTTTCATGTGAACATGCTGAAGGAGTATCTGGAGCGGCAGGAGGATGTTGCTGCAGTATGTGCCCCTGCTGCAGACGACTCAGAAGGTTTACCCCTCCCTGACTTACTAGAGAGAGACCCCCAGACTGACCTCATTAGCCTTGTACAGCTAGGGGACCGGTTAAGCCCCACAAAGAGGGAACAGGCTAAGCGGCTTCTGTGGGAGAAACAGGCGACTTTCTCCCAAAAACCGGGCTATACGACCCTGGCTATGCATAAGGTAGAGACCCCTGAACAAGCACCCCTTCGACAGCCCCCCCTACCGTATCCCTGAAGCAGTCCGAGAAGGAATGCGGAAGGAGATACAGGAGATGATTCAGTTAGGATTCATTGAGCCCTCTGACAGCCCTTGGGCCTCGCCTGTAGTCCTGGTGCCTAAGAAAGACGGAACTACCCGGTTCTGCGTGGACTACAGGCGACTCAATGAAAAGACCACCACTGATGCCTACCCGATGCCCAGGGTAGACGAACTGCTAGATTGTATAGCCAGGGGACGTTATTTAACTACAATAGACCTGTGTAAAGGTTATTGGCAGATTCCCCTGGCCGAGGATGCTATCCCCAAGTCGGCATTTGTTACCCCATTTGGCCTGTACCAGTCTAAGGTCATGCCATTTGGGATGAAAAATTCCCCGGCTACCTTCCAACGTATGGTGGATAGGCTCCTCGATGGCTTCCAGGATTTTGCATGTGCATACCTGGATGACATTGCGATCTACAGTGGGTCTTGGGAGGAGCACCTGGTTCACGTAGGGGTGGTTTTGGACAAAATTCGGGCCGCAGGCCTGACCTTGAAACCAGACAAGTGCCATCTAGGTATGGTGGAGGTGCAGTACCTGGGACACCGAGTAGGGTGTGGGAACCAGAGACCAGAGCCAGCCAAGGTAGAGCCAGTAGCTAACTGGCCCACGCCCCGTACTAAGACCCAGGTATTAGCCTTCTTGGGGACTGCAGGGTACTACCGACGTTTTGTCCCTGATTATAGTGCTATCGCCAAACCCCTGACTGACCTGACGAAAAATAATTTACCTAGGCAGGTCTTGTGGTCTCCAGCTTGTGAAACCGCGTTTATAGCCCTTAAGCAAGCACTTGTAAATGCCCCTGTCTTGGCTGCCCCAGTACCTAACAAACGTTTTCTTGTCCACACAGACGCTTCCATGTTTGGACTGGGGGCTGTGCTGAGCCAAGTTGGGGAGGATGGAGGAGAACACCCTGTCGCATACCTGAGCAGAAAGCTATTACCCCGGGAAGTGAGCTATGCGGCAGTGGAGAAGGAGTGTTTGGCCCTGGTCTGGGCCCTTAAAAAGTTGAACCCTTACTTGTACGGACAGGAATTTTCACTAGTCACCGACAACAACCCATTGGTCTGGCTTAACCGGGTCTCAGGAGACAATGGCAGGTTGCTGCGGTGGAGCTTAGCCCTGCAACCTTACAACTTCACCATCAGCTACCGACCCGGTAAGCAAAATGGCAATGCTGATGGGTTGTCCCGGAAAAAAGACGTCCTCCCGGCCTCCTAATTCCGGACATCCCCAAGTTGACCCGAGAAGAATCAATTTTGAAAAGGGTTGCTAAGTTATGCATCCCCACAGGGTGTCACTGTGGATGCCCTGGTATAAATGCGCCAACGTCCCGATAATCGATGGAGAAATATTGGTCTAACTAAAGATGGACTTTAAACGGCACATGAGTAGGTATTGTAAAAATTCTAAAGGTTTTATTGTTGGTAGAAAGATATATTTAAATTTTAGTAAAAATACATGGATACATTTCAGAAAAATGACATTTTATGATAATTATCAATAATATATATAGGATCCCAAATGCAAAACTAAAGGCACCTCCCACAAATTACATTAGCATGTAAATAAAGTAACATATATCCAACAAACACAGAGCCGGGTTGGACGGTGTACACAGGGGGTGACTAGTCTTATTGGTAGATCCGGTAAGTTCAGAGAATGATATCTTGCTTTGCTCGACTAGTTTCGCGTTTCAAGACGCTTCCTCGGGAGCATAGTATTAGACAAGGCCGTGTTGAATAGTAAAACAGGCCTGGGTATTTTATTACTGGCGGTCCTTATGTAACAGAGAGCCAGTGGTGTGTAGACGCAGTCTGCTTAAAGCTCACCGTAAGAGACCGTGACCGGTAATTGGGTAGGAGGGTGAACAGCACAGGTTACTGGTAAGTAAAATGAGAGCAGTCCTCCAGGTATAGTGGGCCAGAAAGCACAAGGTAATATATGTCAGTCAAGACCAATTGCTAGGGCCGGACAGGGATAATCTGTCAAGAGGGGCCCCCAAACGGTGAAATAGCCCAGCTTCAAGCTTGAAATAAGCCGTTTGGTGATAGGCCTGGATGGAACCTCTCCTGTGAACCGGTGAGCTTTAAGCAGACTGCGTCTACACACCACTGGCTCTCTGTTACATATGGACCGCCAGTAATAAAATACCCAGGCCTGTTTTACTATTCAACACGATTATTGATAATTATCATAAAATGTCATTTTTCTGAAATGTATCCATGTATTTTTACTAAAATTTAAATATATCTTTCTACCAACAATAAAACCTTTAGAATTTTTACAATACCTACTCATGTGCCGTTTAAAGTCCATCTTTAGTTAGACCAATATTTCTCCGAGAAGAATCAAGCCGGGTCTGTCGGAGTGTCCCACATGGAGGGAGCCATGTAACGGGAGTCCCTTTGGGCATAGGGTGACTGAGGAAATATATCTTGGACTACCTAAAATGGGTCTGTAATATTTATCCACAATATTCCCAATGATATCTGTAAAGGACTATTTACTGTTTGTTTGATTCTGAACTCAACAAGTTAATTGAGAGATGCTGATGTGTTCAACTTCAACCACCTGGCTGCCTGTGTAATGTAGATTAAATCCAGACTAGCTTCCAAAGACCTTTTCATTGTTGTTTGTGATAATGTGGATTGGAGCTTGGTAGACCGTCTGGCTGCCTATTATGGGATGTTTAAGTGTCTTGCTGTGAGGAAAGGGGGGGGGGAATCACTCCAGCAACCCCTCCTGCTAACACACCTGACCTGTATCACCATTGTCATTGGACAGTTTAACCCGCCCTGTTCCTCAAGGATGGGAGGGAAGTGTTTGGAAGGGAAGTGTGTTACCATGTGCTTGCAATAAAGATTCATTCCCTGTTTTTGGAACATTACATATAGTATGCCTGTAAAGTAGCGCTTGTTTTCCGTGCTTAGAACTGTCCCTGCACAAAGTGTCATTTCTGAAGGAAAAAAAGTAATTTAAAAGTACTCGCGGCTATAATGAATTGTCGGCTCCTGGCAAAACAGAGAAAAGTCATTGAAAGTCATTGATAAAAAAAAAAAAAATGCGTGGGGGTCCCCCCAAATTAAATTACCAGGCCCTTCAGGTCTGGTATGGATCGTGGGTGTCCCCCCAAATTCAATTACCAGGCCCTTCAGGTCTGGTATGGATATTAAGGGGAACCCTTGCCCGGTGGTTGTGGGGGTCTGCGGGCAGAGGGCTTATCGGAATCTGGAAGACCCCTTTAACAAAGGGGACCCCCAAATCCCAGCCCCCCTATGTGAATTGGTAAGGGGTACATTGTACCCCTACCATTTCACAAAGAAAGTGTAAAAAATTGTAAAAAAACACACAGACACAGTTGGGATAAGTCCTTTATTAAAAAAAAAAAATATATATATATTCCAGCGGTGGTAATCCACTCTCAGTCTCCACTCCAACGATGTCGATATCCTGCGATGGATGCTCTCCTCTCCGGGGTCCAGCGGTGGATGATCTCCTCTCCATCCAGGTCCAGGCTCCAGCGATGAGATGTCCAGTGCAGCGCATCCTGTCTCCACCGGAGACACCCCTGGAATATCATCTCCGCAGCCTGACAGGTCTTATGTAGCTGAGGACGGGGCCACCCGTCACGTGACCCCGTCCCCCTCTGAAGCATGGGGAAACCAGGACTTTCCCAGTGACGTGCGGGTGACCCCGCCCCCTCTGATGTAACGCAGGTTTCCGTTGCATCAGAGGGGGCGGGGTCACCCGCATGTCACTGGGTAAGCCCGGGTTTCCCCTTGTGTCAGAGGGGGACGGGGTCACGTGACGGGTGGCCCCCGTCCTCAGCTACATAAGACCTGTCAGGCTGCGGACGATATTCCCAGGGTGTCTCCAGTGGAGACAGGATGCGCTGCGCTGGACATCTCATCGCTGGAGTCTGGACCTGGATGGAGAGGAGATCATCCACCGCTGGACCCCAGAGAGGAGAGCATCCATCGCAGGATACCGACAGCGTTGGAGTGGAGACCGAGAGTGGATTACCACCGCTGGAATCTTTTTTTTTTTTTTTTAATAAAGGACTTATGCCAACAGTGTCTGTGTGTTTTTTTAAAAAAAATTTACACTTTCTTTGTGAAATGGTATGGGTACAATGTACCCCTTACCAATTCACATAGGGGGGGCCGGGATCTGGGGGTTCCCTTTGTTAAAGGGGTCTTCCAGATTCCGATAAGCCCTCTGCCCGCAGACCCACACAACCACAGGGCAAGGGTTGTGGGGATGAGGCCCTTGTCCCCATCAACATGGGGACATGGTGCTTTGAGGGGTCACAGACCCCCAAAGCATCCTCCCCATGTTGAGGGCATGTGGCCTGGTACGGTTCAGGAGGTTCTGCCAGGTTGCGTGCTCGGATAAAGGGTCTGGTATGGATTTTTGGGGGGAACTCCATGCCATTTTTTTTTAAATTTGGGGTGGAGTTCCCCTTAACCACTTAACGACCGCCCACTGTAAATATATGTCAGCAGAATGGCACCGACAGGCAGAATCACGTATATGTACGTGATTGCCTTTGTATAGTTGGGGGGTCCGATCGGACCCCCCTTCTTTACAGTGAGCGGTCGTTTTACCTTCGGGAGCGATCCGACATGAGGGGACGGCCGTTCGATTCCGGCCACCCCCTCTCGATCGCTCCCGGCGAATGAGAGAGCTTCCCCTGCCTGCCAGGAAGGAGGAAGTGATGTCATCTCTCCTGGGGCGCTCACATATACCGAGCGCCGTACAGGAGAAGATGCCAGGTTAGTACACAGAACAGCACACTGACACCAGGACACATAGGCACATAAATCGCCCCCCCCAGGCCCCCCCAGACACCCCCAGATCACCCCCCAGCCCCCCCCCAGCCCCCAGTCACAGTGTCACTGATTGCAGTGACCATTTATTTAGTGATCACTGCAATCAGTGACATTTGTGACTGTAAAAGTGTCAGTACATTTAGTTTTAGGTCCAGTGTAGCCCCCTAACCCCCCCTAATAAAGGTTTAACCCCCTGATCGCCCCCCAGGTAACCCTTTCACCCCCTATCACCACTGTCACTAAGCGATCATTTTTCTGATCGATGTCTTAGCGTCGGTGATGCTGATCGGTAGCCAGTAATTTTTTTTAGGTTCGCCGCAGGTTTTTATAGCGTCGGGTACCCACATATATTACCTAATGAAGGTTTAACCCCCTTGATCGCCCCCCAGGTAACCCTTTCACCCCCTATCACCACTGTCACTAAGTTATAATTTTTCTGATCGATGTCTTAGCGTCGGCGATGCTGATCGGTAGCCAGTCATTTTTTTTAGGTTCGCCGCAGGTTTTTATAGCGTCGGGTACCCCCATATATTACCTAATAAAGGTTTAACCCCCTTGATCACCCCCCAGGTAACCCTTTCACCCCCTAGCACCGCCGTGGCTATGCGATCATTTTTCTGATCGATGTCTTAGCGTCGGTGATGCTGATCGGTAGCCAGTAATTTTTTTTAGGTTCGCTGCAGGTTTTTATAGCGTCGGGTACCCCCATATATTACCTAATAAAGGTTTAACCCCCTTGATCGCCCCCCCAGGTAACCCTTTCACCCCCTATCACCACTGTCACTAAGCGATAATTTTTCTGATCGATGTCTTAGCGTTGGCGATGCTGATCGGTAGCCAGTAATTTTTTTTAGGTTCGCCGCAGGTTTTTATAGCGTCGGGTACCCCCATATATTACCTAATAAAGGTGTAACCCCCTTGATCACCCCCCAGGTAACCCTTTCACCCCCTAGCACCGCCGTCACTATGCGATCATTTTTCTGATCGATGTCTTAGCGTCGGTGATGCTGATCGGTAGCCAGTAATTTTTTTTAGGTTCGCCGCAGGTTTTTATAGCGTCAGGTACCCCCATATATTATCTAATAAAGGTTTAACCCCCTGATCGCCCCCCAGGTAACCCTTTCACCCCCTATCACCACTGTCGCTAAGCAATCGTTTTTATGATCGTTGTCTTAGTGTCGGTGATGCCGATAGGTAGCCAGTAATTTTTTTTTAGGTTCGCCGTCAGGTTTTTATATAGCGTCAGGTGCCCCCATATATTACCTAATAAAGGTTTTAACCCCCTAATTGCCCCTAGTTAACCCTTTCACCAGTGATCATCATATAAGTGTTACGGGTGACGCTGGTTAGTTAGTTTGCTTTTTATAGTGTCAGGGCACCCGCCGTATATAACCCAATAAAGGTTTAACCCCCTGATCGCCCGGCGGGTGATATCAGTTAGGTTTTAGCGTCAGAGAGGGTCTGCGTCACACCCCAGGCAGCGTCAGGTTAGTGCCAGTAGCGCTAACACCCACACGTGAAGCATACACCCCCCTTAGTGGTATAGTATCTGATCAGCTCAATATCTGATCTGATCAGATCTATACTAGCGTCCCCAGCAGTTTAGGGTTCCCAAAAACGCAGTGTTAGCGGGATCAGCCCAGATACCTGCTAGCACCTGCGTTTTGCCCCTCCGTCCAGCCCAGGCCACCGAAGTGCAGTATCGATCGATCACTGTCACTTGCAAAACACAACACACATAACTGCAGCGCTCGCAGAGACAGGCCTGATCCCTGCGACTCCAGTGCTGTAGGAGGTAATTTCACCACCACAGTTAAAAAAAAAAAGCATATATGCCGAAGCATTGGGGCAGCAGGAGCGGAGGAGCGATTTTGCTCCTAATGCCGCGTATATACGGTCGAAATTCCGACGGAGGCTTGCCCGTGGAAAAGTCTGACCATATGTACGCGGCATAACTTTTGCGAGAAGATGCCCCCATGCTTCGGCATATATAAATGGTGCATGTATGCCCATCATTAGAAGTGGGTGGATGAAGGGCGGTATTCTAATGGTGGGCATACCCACCGATCAATCTTTTTTTTTCGTTCAGCCAACAGGCTGCATGAAAAAAAAGATTACAATACATGTCCAACAAGGACCAGCAACGTACTGGTATGTTGCTGGACTTTGAATGGTTATACCAGATTGATGCCTGCGGGTTTAGGTATCATCTTGGTATCATTCTTTTCAGCCAGCAGCCGGCTTTCATGTAAAAGCAATCCTAGTGGCTAATTAGCCTCTGGACTGCTTTTACAAGCAGTGGGAGGGAATGACCCCCCCCGGATATAAAAAGCGCCATTGGGAAATTGGGAAAGCATTTTATCACACCGATCTTGGTGTGGTCAGATGCTTTGAGGGCAGAGGAAAGATCTAGGGTCTAGAAGATCCCAGTTTTTTCAAAAAAGAGTACCTGTCATTACCTATTGCTATCATAGGGGATATTTACATTCCCTGAGATAACAATAAAAATGATAAAAAAAAAAAAAAATATGGAAGCAACAGTTTAAAAATAAAATAAAAAAGCAAAATTAATAATAAAAAAAAAAAAAAAAAAAAAAAAGCACCCCTGTCCTGCCCTGCTCTTGCCCAATGGCGAACGCAAGCGTCGGTCTGGCGTCATATGTAAACAGCAATTGCACCATGCATGTGAGGTATCACCGCGAAGGTCAGATCGAGGGCAGTAATTTTAGCAGTAGACCTCCTCTGTAAATCTAACGGGGTAACCTGTAAATGCTTTTAAAGGCTTTTAAAAATGTATGTAGTTTGTCGCCAATGCGCGTTTGTGCGAAATTTTAAAGCATGTCGTGTTTGGTATCTATGTACTCGGCCTAAGATCATCTTTTTTATTTCATCAAACATTTGGGCAATATAGTGTGTTTTAGTGCATTAAAATTAAAAAAAGTGTATTTTTTCCCAAAAAAATGCGTTTGAAAAATCGCTGCGCAAATACTGTGTAGAAAAAAAAAATGCAACACCCACCATTTTATTCTGTAGGGCCTTTGCTTTAAAAATATATATAATGTTTGGGGGTTCAACATAATTTTCTTGCAAAAAAAAATATGTTTTCATGTAAACAAAAAGTGTCAAAAAGGGCTTTGTCTTCAAGTGGTTAGAAGAGTGGATGTAAGCTTCCTAATGTTGTGTATAAAATGCCAGAACAGTTCAAAACCCCCCCAAATGACCCCATTTTGGAAAGTAGACACCCAAAGCTATATACTGAGAGGCATGTCGAGTCCATGGAATATTTTATATGTTGACACAAGTTGCGGAAAAAAAAATATTTTATTTTTTTTTTTTTTGCACAAAGTTGTCACTAAATGATATATTGCTCAAACATGCCATGGACATATGTGGAATTACACCCCAAAATACATTCTGTTTCTTCTCCTGAGTATGGGGATACCACATGTGTGAGACTTTTTGGGAGCCTAGCCGCGTACGGGACCCCAAAAACCAAGCACCGCCTTCAGGCTTTCTAAGGGTGTCAATTTTTGATTTCACTTCTCACTGCCTATCACAGTTTCGGAGGCCATGGAATGCCCAGATGGCACAAAACCCCCCCAAATGACCCCATTTTGGAAAGTAGACACCCCAAGCTATTTGCTGAGAGGTATTGTGAGTATTTTGCAGATCTCGCTTTTTGTCACAAAGTTTTGAAAATTGAAAAAAAAAGAAAAAAAAAATGTTCTTTCTTCATTTTCAAAAACAAATGAGAGCTGTAAAATACTCACCATGCCTCTCAGCAAACAGCTTGGGGTGTCTACTTTCCAAAATGGGGTCATTTGGGGGGGTTTTGTGCTATTTTGGCATTTTATGGCCTTCAAAACTGTGATAGGTAGTGAGGAGTGAAATCAAAAATTTGCACCCTTAGAAATCCTGGAGGCGGTGCTTGGTTTCCGGGGTCCCGTACGTGGCTAGGCTCCTAAAAAGTCCCACACATGTGGTATCCCCGTACTCAGGAGAAGCAGCAGAATGTATTTTGGGGTGCAATTCCACATATAACCATGGCATGTGTGAGCAATATATCATTTAGTGACAACTTTTTGTAATTTTTTTATTTTTTTTTGTCATTATTCAATCACTTGGGACAAAAAAAAAATATTCAATGGGCTCAACATGCCTCTCAGCAATTTCCTTGGGGTGTCTACTTTCTAAAATGGGGTCATTTGGGGGGGTTTTGTGCTATTTTGGCATTTTATGGCCTTCAAAACTGTGATAGGTAGTGAGGAGTGAAATCAAAAATTTGCGCCCTTAGAAATCCTGAAGGCGGTGCTTGGTTTCCGGGGTCCCGTACGTGGCTAGGCTCCTAAAAAGTCCCACACATGTGGTATCCCCGTACTCAGGAGAAGCAGCAAAATGTATTTTGGGGTGCAATTCCACATATAACCATGGCATGTGTGAGCAATATATCATTTAGTGACAACTTTTTGTAATTTTTTATTTTTTTTGTCATTATTCAATCACTTGGGACAAAAAAAAAAAATATTCAATGGGCTCAACATGCCTCTCAGCAATTTCCTTGGGGTGTCTACTTTCTAAAATGGGGTCTTTTGGGGGGGTTTTGTACTGCCCTGTCATTTTAGCACCTCAAGAAATGAGATAGGCAGTCATAAATTAAAAGCTGTGTAAATTCCAGAAAATGTACCCTAGTTTGTAAACGCTATAACTTTTGCGCAAACCGATAAATATACGCTTATTGACATTTTTTTTACTAAAGACATGTGGCTGAATACATTTTGGCCTAAATGTATGACTAAAGTTGAGTTTATTCGATTTTTCTTATAACAAAAATTAGAAAATATCATTTTTTTTCAAAATTTTCGGTCTTTTTCCGTTTATATCGCAAAAAATAAAAATCGCAGAGGCAATCAAATACCATTAAAAGAAAGCTCTATTTGTGGGAAGAAAAGGACGCACATTTCGTTTGGGTACAACATTGCATGTCCGCACAATTTACAGTTAAAGCAGCGCAGTGCAAAATTCTGAATTCACCTCTGGTCCTCTAGCTACCAAATGGTCGGGGCTTAAGTGGTTAATATCCATACCAGACCTGAAGGGCCTGGTAATTGAATTTGGGGGGACCCCCACGCATTTTTTTTTTTTTTTTATCAATGACTTTCAATTACTTTTCTCTGTATTGCCGGGAGCCGACAATTCATTATAGCCGCGAGTACTTTTAAATTACTTTTTTTCCTTCAGAAATGACACTTTGTGCAGGGACAGTTCTAAGCACAGGAAACAAGTGCTACTTTACAGGCATACTATACACACCCCCTAGGTACGAAATTTAAAGGAATATTTCACATTTATTGTTTCACTTTAAGCATTATTAAAATCACTGCTCCCGAAAAAAATGACGTTTTTAAAACTTTTTTTTGCATTGATACATGTCCCCTGGGGCAGGACCCGGGTCCCCAAACACGTTTTTATGACAATAACTTGCATATATGCCTTTAAAATGAGCACTTTAGATTTTTCATGTTCGAGTCCCATAGACTTTAACGGTGTTCGGATGTTCGAACAAATTTTTTGCCTGTTCGCATCTTCTGATGCGAACCGAACTGGGGAGTGTTCGGCTCATTCCTAGTCTGCAGTAGCTCCTGCAGCTGGATCTATAGGAAACAGCAAGGATTCCCCTTACTTTTCACTAAAACCTCTTACTTCAGAGAATCTGTTGAGGACATGAATGGCACAACCATTATGTAATCCATATATGGATGGAATGGGTTGAAGTGCTTAGTGCATAGTTTTAGGGCTAATTCAGGAGAAGTGTACATCCCTGTCACTTCTCTGGATGAAGTTGGAAAATACTCAGAACAATTCAATGGCAGCAATGGGGCCTCTTTTAAGGAGCCCAATCCATATAATGAATTTATTTGCAAAGCTCATTTTGGTTAATGCTTTCCATTTTGGTGATAAAATCCATAATTTCAACTATGGAGTGTCCTATATGTGTGTTCAAGAATAGATGCCTTATGCCGCGTACACACGGTCGGAAAATCTGACCGTGTGTATGCTCCATTGGACATTTGCTGTCAGAATTTCCGACAACATAAATTTGAGAGCTGGTTCTCAAATTTTCCGACAACAAAAGTTGTTGTCGGAAACAATTCAACGCCAAAAATTCTATGCATGCTCGGAATGATTGAACTTCATTTTTCTCGGCTCGTCGTAGTGTTGTACGTCACCGCGTTCTTGACGTTCGCAATTTCCGACAACCTTTGTGTGACCGTGTGTATGCAAGACTAGTTTGAGCGGAAAAATCCACGGTTTTGTTGTCAGAATGTCCGATCGTGTGTACGTGGCATTACAGTGCCCTAAAAAAGTATTTATACCCCTTGAAATTTTCCACATTTTGTCACGTTACAACCAAAACTTAAATTTATTTTATTGGGATTTTATATGACAGACCAACACAAAGTGGCACATAATTGTGAAGTGAAAGAGAAATGCTAAATTGTTTATAATTTTTATTTTTTTATTATTATTATGTTTTCATAAGGCATAACAAAGGTCATAAGAATAGTACTAATCATATTAGTACAATACAATGAAAATAATAAAATACAAAAAAGCAGTTATAACTATGCTTCTCTCATGAAGTATATAGAACCAAATGTAAGGAGTATTCCTTAGTGTGACATTTCAATTATCATAACAATTTAGTGATGTTATTCTAGCTATCAATAATAACTATCATATATAATCAAGATAGGAGAATATAAAAGGTAATATTTATTTATAGCGAAAATAGAAGATATAGCGGGTCAAAATAACCTAAAATAGTTAGGAGAAATTAATGAACTATTCCAGGGCCAAGTTCCTGCTAATTGGGTTGGCGTTATCTGGAGATTAAGTTATATTCCTAACTATCTCAGATGACCCTTGTTTTGATTGGTTAAACATGTTTGTAAGAAAAATACAGTGGCACCTTGGATCATGAGCATAATCCATTCCAGGAGAAGTCTCGTAATCCAAAGCACTCGCATATCAAAGCGAGTTTCCCCATAGAAGTCAATGGAAACGAAAATAATTAGTTTGGCATTGACTTCAATGGCATGCAATACAGAGGTGAGGGGGCACCGGTGAGCCTCGGAAATGATCGGGGACAGCTCGACCGACCTCGGAAACACCCGGGAACGGAGTATTTCCGAGTATTTTCTGACGGCTCCGATCGGCCCTGATCGGCTCCGCTCGGCTCTGCTCGGCACCGGTGCCCCCGCACATCAGGCAAAATGTGATACTGCACATCCCATTAGCTTGACTTCTGCTCGTTTTGTGAGACAACACTCGCAAACCAAGTCAGATTTTTTTTAAAAAGTTGCTCGTCTTTCAAAATGCTCGTTAACCGCGTTACTCGTAAACCAAGGTTCCACTGTAAAGGAAAACTAAACCAGTTTGAGGTAAGGGAACAATAGAGTGGAGAATGAGGAATATTTCCAGAGAGGATATTTATAGGGCAAACTCCCTCAAAGAGACAACAATGTATTATCAAAACCCAGAGGTAGGAAATGCTCAAACCATGGTCTCCACAAGGCTTTATATTTGGATATATTGTCAAGAAAGATTGCTTCTGTTTTTGCATGAATCATGGATTGAGTAATCCTGTTTTTGACTGATAAAATACATAGTGAGTCAGATTTCCATGCTGTTGCAATAGTCTGCTTTGCTGCTGTGGTTACGAAGAGCATTAGTTTAAATTGACGATGTGATAGGGTGTGAGGTATACTGTTCAGGAGTGCCGTAGTTGGATCAGGCGGTAGAATAGTGTTGAACATTGTGTTAAGTATTTAAAAACACTTTCGACCAAAATGATTTGACTATTTTGCATTCCCACCATATATGCACTTCTGTGCTGGGGTAAGGCAGCCTCGTAAGCAGTGGAAAGGATATTGTGGAGAGAATTTTGAAATTCTGTCAGGAACCAGATACCACCTAGTGAGCACTTTCTCAAGAGCCACTATATTCGGTGAGGCTGATTTGGTGGCTTGCCAGATTTGGGTCCAATTTATGTCGTCTGGTTGTAATTGAAGGTCTCTTTCCCATTTGTTGGTATAGGTTTGGGGATCCTCTCTTTTACCAAGCTGAAAAGGAGGCTGGGGAGGACCAGGCTGGATAGAATGATGGGTTATGAAGAAAGGAAAGTAGAGGACTGTGGCGAGATTGCAGGCCAAATCGCGTTTTCAATCTGTCCCAAACAGACAGGCTATGTTTGGTTATGGGGTTTTTGACCATCTTTCTTTGAGTAGGAGAGAGCCATAAAAGATTTTCAGTAGAGAGAGGGTCACAATCAACTGATTCCAATGCCACCCATAGTGGGGTTTCAGTCATTGCATGATATGTGGGTAATAATGACAATTGGGCTGCATAGTAATATTTGGTAAAGTCCGGTACTCCCAGATCTCCCCGGATTCTAGGAGAATACAAAGTAGGTTTAGGTAATCTGGGTTTCGTCTTACCCCATATATATTGTAAAGTTTTCCTCTGTAATGTTCGTAAGAAATGTGATGGTATCGTGATGGGAAGAACTCTAAAAAGGTATAGTATTTTTGGGAGGATAGACATTTTTATTGCTGCAATTCTGCCCATCCATGCTAGAGGTAAGGTTAACCAATTTGTGAGAAGTTTATTAAGTTGTGTTAGCATTGGTGGATAATTTGTTGCATAAAGCTCTGTAGGATTAGCCGTAAAGTTTATTCCTAGATATGTAATATATGTCGTTGTCCATGTAAATGGTAAGGAATCAACTAATTGGGTTTGGATACCGAGTGGTAGGGATACATTTAGGGCTTTGGATTTGTGAGGATTTATCTTAAGGCCCAACACTTCTTCAAATTTGAAGAGGATATCTAGAAGAATTGGTACTGATGTTATAGGTGAGGTAAGGAATAGTAGGACATCGTCTGCAAACATGCATAGCTTTTGATGATAACCACCTAATTCTAGTCCTCTTATGTCTGGATTGGATCTAATGAGGTGAGCATGGGGGTCAATTGCTAAATCTAAGAGTAAAGGGGAAAGGGGACAGCTTTGTCTAATACCTCTTTCAATGTTAAATTGGTCAGATTTAAATCCCGAATAGGTAATATATGCCTTAGGATGCTGATATAGAGTAGTGATCCATCTCAGAAAATGAGGACCGAACCCCCATCTACTAAGGATAGAGTGTAGATAAGGCCATGACAATGAATCAAACGCCTTTCGTATGTCCAATAAAAGGAAACATGTTGGAATTCGGTGAGTACGAGCCACATGAGCTAAAAGTGTAGCTCGACGTATGTTGTCACCAGCTTTTCTGAAAGGAATAAATCCAGTTTGATCTTTGTGAATTAGAGAGCCAATAATGGGGTTAAGTCTGGAAGCCAGAATTTGGGCTAATATCTTGATATCTACATTAAGGATTGATATTGGTCTATAATTAGACCAAGATGTATCATCTGTGTTAGGTTTGGGGATCATAGAGATAGAGGCAGTGAGTGATTCAGTTCGGAAATAGAGGCCTTTAAGGAGGGAGTTAAATACTTCAATCATGAGAGGAGATAGTAGGGGCATGAAACGTTTATAGTAAGTGGCTGAAAGGCCGTTCAATTTTTTTTTACAAATAAATATCTGAAAAGTATGGCGTGCATTTGTATTAAGCCCCCTTTACTCTAAAACCCCTAACAGAAATCTAGTGCAACCAATTGCCTTCGGAAGTCACCTTATTAGTAAATAGAGTCCACCTGTGTGTAATTTAATCTCAGTATAAATACAGCTGTTCTGAGAACCTTAGTGAACAAACAGCATCATGAAGGCCAAGGAACACACCAGACAGGTCAGGGATAAAGTTTGGAGAAGTTTAAAGCAGGGTTAGGTTATGAAAAATGATCCCAAGCTTTGAACATTTCACGGAGCACTGTTCAATCCATCATCCGAAAATGTAAAGCGTATGGCACAACTGCAAACCTACCAAGACATGGCCGTCCACGTAAACTGACATGCTGGACAAGGAGAGAATTATTCAGAGAAGCAGCCAAGAGGCCATTGTAACTCTGGAGGAGCTGCAAAGATCCACAGCTCAGATGGAAGAATCTGTCCACAGGACAACTATTAGTCATGCACTCCACAAATCTGGCCTTTATGGAAGAGTGGCAAGAAGAAAGCCATTGTTGAAAGAAAGCTATGAGAAATCCATTTTGCAGTTTGTGAGAAGTTATGTGGGGGACACAGCAAACTTGTGGAAGAAAGTGCTCTGGTCAGATGAGACCAAAATGTAACTTTTTGGCCTAAAAGCAAAACACTATGTGTGGCAGAAAACGAACAGAATCTGTGACAAGACTTGAAAATTGCTGTTCACAGACACTCTCCATCCAATCTGACAGAGCTTGAGCTATTTTGCAAAGAAGAATGGGCAAAAAATTCACTCTCTTGATGTGCAAAACTGGTAGAGACATCCCCAAAAAGAATTGCAGCGAAAGGTGGTTCTACAAAGTATTGACTCAGGGGGACCGAATACAAATGCACGCCACACTTTTCACAGATTTGTAAAAAAAATTGAAAACCATTTATCATTTTCCTTCCACTTCACAATTATGTGCCACTTTGTGTTGGTCTATCACATAAAATCCCAATAAAATACATTTAGGTTTTTGATTGTAACATTATAAAATGTGGAACATTTCAAGGACTATGAATATTTTTTCAAGGCACTGTATATTAATGTCTGCAAATTTCTAATGAAGTCAAATGTAATTTAAAGTGTAATTCCAGTCAAATACTAACTAACCCTAAACCAATTCCCATCCCCATCCTAAGCCTATTCTAACTACCCTGTAAATGAAAGAAGTATATAATTTCCTATACTGAGGGCGCTCCAGTCTGGTCACACGATCTCTCCAGCGGCCAGCTTCAGTGAGAAGGAGAGATCACGTACAATGACTGCAGAGCCTGGGAAGCAATGTCATCCATAATGCTTACTATGGGGTATCTGTCCCTCCTCTACCCTGAAACCTGTGCTGGGACCCCAACATGTGACTGGACCAGAATGGCCCCTGAATAAGTAAGTATAGACTTTGTTCCTTTACAGTGAAGTTGGATGGAAAAAGCTTAGAATGGGGGTGGGAGTAGGTTTAGGCTTAGTTAGTATTTGATTGGAGTTACACTGTAGCACAAAAAAGGAAGAACCCACAAATCATTATTCATCATTGTTAATTCCATATTTTAAACAAAATCACACTATGCTTTTGATTCAACTGAATATTTTGAATAAAATTGTATAGGACCCATAACCTAATATTTTGTTGTACAACCCTTAGAAGCAATCACTGCAAACAAGCAATTTCTGTACCTCCCAATGAGACCCCTGCACTTGCCAACATCTAGTTTGGCCGCTTTTCTTGGGCAAACTCAATCAGCTGTCTCAGGTTTTAGGAGTGCCTTCTCCAGACTGCAAGCTTTGAGTCCTTTTAGCTGTGTGTTTTGGGTCATTGTTCTGTTGGAGGAATCGTGACCTGTGACTGAGCTTTCTGACACTGGGCAGTGTATTTCACTCCAGAATTCCTTGATAGTCTTGAGATTTCATTGTGATCTGCAGAGATTCAAAATGCCCCTTGCCAAATGCAGCAAAGCAGCCCCAAAACCAATCCAAGCCTTTTCCATGTTTCACGGCCGTTATGGCGCTCTTTTCTTTGAAAGCTTAATTTTTTCATCTGTGAACATAATGCTGATGTGACTTGTCCTCTTGGGTCCTCTTCTTTTTAGCCCACTTTTGCCTAAAAAGTGATGGATGGTGTGATCTGACACTGATGTACCTTGACCTTGGAGTTAATCTTGTAACCTCTTTATTTTGTGGAAGTTGTCCTTGTCTCTTTAGATACCATTTGCACTATCCTGTTCAATCTGTGGTTGATTTTGCTTTCTGTGGCCATATCCAAGGCATTTGGCTACACTTCCATGGAGATTAAACTTCTTAATACTATTTGCAACTGTAGTCACAGAAACATCACGCTGCTTGGAGATGGTCCTATAATACCTTACCTTTGATATACCGGTGTATCATTCTTTTTCTGATCTCCTTTAGAGAAATCTCTCCTTTGTTTTTTCTGGTCCATGCTCAGTGTGGTGCACACAATGATAGCAAATAGCAGAGTAACTACTGTGATACTGATTACAATTTTTTTTTTTTTAACAGCTTCCTGCCTGGCCTATAGTAATAGGGTGGCTGAGAGGGATCACTGCTAGCCTGGGTGGATGTCTTATGATTAGGGATGAGCTTCGAGTTCGAGTCGAACTCATGTTCGACTCGAACATTGCCTGTTCGAATGTTTGCCGAACAGCGAACAATTTGGGGTGTTCGCGGCAAATTCTAATAGCCGCGGAACACCCTGTAAAAGTCTATGGGAGAAATCTAAAGTGCTAATTTTAAAGTCTTATATGCAAGTTATTGTCATAAAAAGTGTCCCAGGGGACATGTATCAATGCAAAAAAAAGTTTTAAAAATGGCAGTTTTTTCGGGAGCAGTGATTTTAATAATGCTTAAAGTGAAACAATAAAAGTGAAATATTCCTTTCAATTTCGTACCTGGGGGGGGTGCATAGTATGCCTGTAAAGCAGCGCTTGTTTGCCTTGCTTAGAACTGTCCCTGCACAAAGTGTAATTTCTGAAGGAAAAAAAGTCATTTAAAAGCACTCGCGCCTATAATGAATTGTCGGCTCCCGGCAATACAGAGGAAAGTCATTGATAGAAAAAAAAATGCGTGGGGGTCCCCCCAAATTCAATTACCAGGCCCTTCAGGTCTGGTATGGATATTAAGGGGAACCCTGCGTCATATTTAAAAAAATAAAATTACGTGGGGTTCCCCCCAAATATCCATACTAGACCCTTCAGGTCTGGTATGGATTTTAAGGGGAACTCCACCCCAAATGTAAAAAAAAATGGCGTGGAGTTCCCCCCAAAAATCCATACCAGACCCTTTATCCGAGCACGCAACCTGGCAGGCCGCCCCCCCTCCTGAACTGGCTCCCCTCCTATGTGAATTGGTAAGGGGTACATTGTACCCCTACCATTTCACAAAGAAAGTGTAAAAAAAATGTAAAAAATGTAAAAAAAACATACAGACACCTTGGAGAAGTCCTTTATTTAAAAAAAAAAAAAAACATTCCAGCGATGTAATCCAGTGTCTCCACTCCAAACGAAACGTCATTGGCTGAGCGGACCTACACTGCGGAGGAAGTTCCCCATCAGGTCCGCTCAGCCAATGACGTAGGCGGGGTCTGAGGTACGAGGGGGCGGGGGCGCCCATGTATCTCAGACCCCGCCTACGTCATTGGCTGAGCGGACCTGATGGGGAACTTCCTCCATAGTGTAAAAAAATGAATAGACCCGTCCCTTCTCACGTTCCCCATCAGGTCCGCTCAGCCTTACACCTACGTCATTGGCTAAGCGGACCTGATGGGGAACGTGAGAAGGGGCGGGTCTATTCATTATGCTTTTAAATTACTTTTTTTCTTCAGAAATGACATTTTGTGCAGGGACAGCTCTAAGCACGGGAAACAAGCGCTGCTTTACAGGCATACTATACACCCCCCCCCCCCCCCCCCCCAGGTATGAAATTTAAAGGAATATTTGACTTTTATTGCTTCACTTTAAGCATTATTAAAATCACTGCTCCCGAAATTTTTTTATTTTTTAAAACTTTTTTTTGCATTGATACATGTCCCCTGGGGCAGGACCCGGGTCCCCAAACCCTTTTTAGGACAATAACTTGCATATTAGCCTTTATAATTAGCACTTTTGATTTTGAACATTCAAGTCCATTGTATTTAATAGGGTACTAAAGTTCACGTGAACTTTCGGTCTGTTCGCAGGTTCTGGTGCGAACCGAACAGGGGGGTGTTCAGCTCATCCCTACTTATGATATCCTCCAAGGATCGCACCTCACACACGCTCCACGGGCTGCGCTGCGGCATGATCTGTCACCCACTGTGTCCACTGGACAAAGCGGATGACAGATCAGTGTATTGGGCCACTGACGATACCATGTGATCAGTGTGACCAATCACAGTACATCACAAGGTAATTGTACACAATGAATGGCTTCCATTCATAGCTATTCATTGTATACTATTGTGTTGATCTCTATGATTGGTCACAGTGATCACATGGTACAGACAGGGCCAGTGAGAGTGCATCTGTACCATGTGATAGCTGTGGCCAATCACAGCTTCACAATAGTACACACTGGATGAATGGATGTCATTCATAAAAATGGTTGCTTATAACAGTGATACTCACTGTTATAAGCAATGTACACGAGAACATTTTTATTTTATTTTCAGCAGGAAGAATGAAGCAGTGTTTTGATAAACTGTAAAGCCCTGTACACACGATCGGATTTCCTATGGATTCTAATCCGATGGATTTTTCCATCGGAAATCCGATGAAGCTCACTTCCATCAGTCTTGCCTTGACCCCATCAGTCAAAAATCCGACCGTCCCAAACGCCGTGACGTAAAACATTCCGACAAGCTGAGAAAAATTAAGTTCAATGCTTCTGAGCATGCGTCGACTTGATTCTAAGCATGTGTGGGTTTTTTGTCCGATGGAGTTCCACACAGACGATCGGAATTTGCTATCGTTTTTTTCCTCATCGGATAAATATAAAACATGTTCTATTTTTTCTCACCGATGGAAAAAAGACCGATGGGGCCCATACATGATCGGTTTGTCCGATGAGAAAAGTCCATCGGACTGTTTTCATCGGTAAAACCGATCGTGTGTACACGACATAAGGGTATCAACAAGTTTGTCCACATTTTCAAGGAAAGAATGCTGCACAACCAAATGGCAAATCCACGCAATGGATTTATTTAGCTGCTGTGCAAACAAAGATGCAAAGGTAAGTACGCTGAACAACAGTTTCAGGCATCCCCACCCTTTATCAGTTTAACAGATATTAAATAAGCACTTCCTATGCTATAAACAGACCGACCACATGAACTGCATCTCAGTTGAATGAACGCTAGGCGAAATCCAAACTGATCCAGTAAGGACCTGAAACAAAAAGCAAACATGAGGCCTCGTACACACGGCCGATTTTCTCGGCAAGAACCAGCAGGAAACTTGCTGGCAGAGAGGTCTTGCCGAGTAAATCGGTCGTGTGTACGCGGCTATCGGGTTTCTCATCGAGAAAACCAACAAGAAACCTCAACGAGAAAATAGAGAACCTGCTCTCTATTTTCTCGTCGAGATTCTCCTCGGCATGTTTCTCGACGAGAAAAGTGAGTGTGTGTACACTTACCTGTCCTCCCGGAAGCCCGCGCATGTTCGAAATGAATTAGACGCATGCGCGGTAGCTTCCTAGGCATACGTAGGGTATACCAAGATGGCGGCGACGGCATCGAATGTGACGACCGCATGCTCGTCGTAGTCGATGACGTCACCGCATACGCTCCATTCAAAGAACCGCGGGTTCTTTGAAACAAGCGTGTGTACACTCGGCCGGGACAAGTTTCTTGTCCAAGAATCTCGTCGAAAAAAACGACATGTTTTTTTCAACGAGAATCTCGGCCGTGTGTACGAGGGCTGAGACTACTGTATGTTTGAAACATAAATCCAAACATAATGGTAAAACAATGCTCAAGGAGTTCACAAATACAAATATACTGCATAACATAATTCCTGTTTAACCTGTTGGCTTGTAGACAAAATAGTCTGTTAATCCACCAAATTTCCCTGCGTTTGAGGATACTGATTTGATTTCCCCCTCATTTGTCTTTCTGGACTTCATTAAGAACCATAAAATGCAAAACATCTGTTTGGATTTTGCCTAGCTTTCATTTTTTAAATGAGTATCACATTATATCTATGGACTCCACAATATAGTTATTTCCAATACGACTTTCAAATAAATAAACACATTTAAAAAAATACATTTTATATTTCAGAGCCAAGTTATCTTTTATGTTAAACAGTGTTACATACATTATTAACATTTAAAATGTATAGTATTTTATTATAAATTATATAATAGAATAAAGCATCAAAACAATGTCTTTGAGAGGTATATTTCGGTGTGCAGTTAGAATCTGTGTAACAGGCACAGGCTTGTTATAGCAAGGCTCTTGTCTTGTCATGTGTGTCTGATTAGTATAATGTGGATTGTAGAAAGAAACATTTTTTTTTTCTTTTTTTTTTTGCATTTAAGTTAAGTTACATATTCAATAGTTGTCAGTCCCCCCGACTTAAAAATGCCCTTATTTCCAGCACTGTGAAGGAATATAAATTGAATTTAGCAATCAGAAAGATTATTTATGTGATCAATCACAAGACATAAAACAGAATTTTGGACATTATATGCATGAGTTGGAGCTATGGTCCCCAAAGGGATTAAATTCACCTACTAATTCTAGCATATCCTACCACTGGTTGTAAGCAAGCACATTCATTGTATCCAGAAAAAAAATCACATGGGGGTATATGAATAAAAGAAAGCTTAATGTGATTTAAATACCATGGCAGAGTTATATTGACAGCCCAGACAGAAAATAGAGTGCAACATCATCTTGAATAGAGATGTATTTCAGCAGAAGATTCTGCATCAGCCATCTGGCTTCTCTGCTCCAAGCGCTATTCACATCGCCCAGTGGGAAATACTTCTTTCTTATATTACCACCTCCTCTCACAAGTACAACTTCAATGTGCTCTTACATTAGACCAAGAGGAAGCAATGCTGAAAACTTACACAGCAAAATGCAATTTCAGCTGTAAAAAACACTATGCCATGGGTATGCCTGGTAAATGGTTATATTATTGTGTGTGTTTAAAAAAATATAACTACATGGCTTCTGGTTGCTTAAAGAGAAAGTATAGGCACTTCAATTATTTTTACATATATATGTAAATAGATCAGCTTGATGTAAATAATCTTACCAATATGTGTTCATTTTGTAAAATACCTTTTATTAATAGTTGTTTGGAACTTACATTATATCAACCTAATAGGCTAGTTAGGATTAGGGATGAGCTCAGTGTTTGGATGTTTATCTGAATGCTGAATGTTTAGGGCAATTGGCGTGGATGAACATGACAGCTTCTGGCTGTCAATGGTTGCTAAGGAAGCAGTGGCTTCTTGCAGCTGCCATGTCCTTAACAACCACTGACGTCACCCGGGCCATTTACCTAATCGTCTGGGAATACTCGGCCACATAGGAAAATGGGTGCGTAACAGAGCGGGTTATGTCATTGTCCAAATATGGCCACATGCCCATATTTGGGCTATAACATATTTAACCAATGATGTTACCACTGTCCCCCAGCTTTCCTTTACATAGCTGATAACAGCTTAGGGAGATTCCACGAGTCAACAGTGGACATTTTTTAAGTGAAGGTCTTGTCAAGCATTTGGGTCTTTATTTCAAGGTGACATGATTTTTTGGGGAATAAGTAGGCATACGTACCCCATACTCATTCAGTTGGGGAGGTTACATGGGGGCCCCCTATTATTAAAGTGGAGCATCCGGACTCCAATAAGCCCCCCATCTGCAGACACCTGTGTGGCCTGGTGTGGTTCAGCTGTACAGATTCCCTGCTGTTAGTAGTCCTAACCCCTCCCACCCTGCCACCATAATCTTCCACTGTGTGCAGGGTTTGCTCACTGCAAACTCTGCAAATTAAAAGTATAATGGGCTAGTATGCATCACTAGGGCTATGTTACTATGCATGGGCTAGTAATGGCACATGCTAGGGAAGAAACGGCACGGAGGTCCGTTTCTTCCCAGCGCATGCGCCGATTACATAGTCAGTGCACTATGAGTGAAATATCTCCTAAACAGGGCACGTTAGCAGCAGCTTGGCATTGCATGCCATTGCTGAGCCTATCATCTACTAGGACCCCCAGGTCCTTTTCCATCCTTGATTCCCCCAGAGGTTCTCCCCCCAGTGAGTAGATTGCATTCATATTTTTGCCATCCAAATGCATTATTTTACATTTTTCCCACATTAAACCTCATTTGCCATGTAGTTGCCCACCCCATTATTTGTTCAGATCTTCTTGCAAGGTTTCCACATCCTGTGGAGAAGTTATTGCCCTGCTTAGCTTAGTATACAGAGATTGAACTGTTTACCCCATCCTCGAGGGTCGTTTATGAACAAATTAAATAGGATTGGTCCAAGGACAGAACCTTGTCCTAGGACCAATCTTTCAACCCCTGACCATTCTGAGTACTCCCCATTTATCAACACCCTCTGAACTCGCCCTTGTAGCCAGTTTTCAATCCATGCATAAAACAATATAATGATGCGCTTACACCAACCTTCTGTGTTAGGACAGTGAACTTACACCTCATGGATAAATAACACCAATGCAAAAAGTGCTCCGTGGCAATATGCAAAAAATAAATGTAAAATGAAAATGCTCAATGCTAATTACACAGTGTTCATATATAAATTGCTAGTGCATACAAACAAAAATTGAGCAGCATACATGTGTTGCAATGTGGACTAAATGACAGTCCCAATCAAAACTTTCCTTTAGGCTGGGTTCACACTAGTGCGACACGACAGCCGTCCTACTTTGCATACGACTTTGCCCCGCGACATGAATGTCCGACTTTCAATGAACGGGGATCCGACTTGGATCCCCGCCAATAGCAGGCACTGTGTTTGGTATGAATCTTGAGGCGGAACTCCACGCCAAATTTTAAATAAAAAACCGGCATGGGTTCCCCCTCCAGGAGCATACCAGGCCCTTGGGTCTGGTCTGGATTTAAAGGGGAACCCCCTACGCCGAAAAACGGCGTGGGGGTGCCCCCCAAAATCCAAACCAGACGCTTATCCGAGCATGCAACCTGGCAGGCCGCAGGGGAAGAGGGGGGGGGTCGAGAGAGCGGCCACCCACCCTCCTGAACCGTACCAGGCCGCATGCCCTCAACATGGGGGGTTTGGTGCTCTGGGGCAGGGGGGCGACCTGCGGCCCCCCACCCCAAAGCACCCTGTCCCCATGTTGATGAGGACAGGGCCTCTTCCCGACAACCCTGGCCGTTGGTTGTCGGGGTCTGCGGGCGGGGGGCTTATCGGAATCCAGGAGACCCCTTTAATTAGGGGGCCCCCAGATCCCGGCCCCCCACCCTATGTGAATGAGTATGGGGTACATCGTACCCCTACCCATTCACCTGGTGGAAAAAAAATGTCAATAAAAAACACACACAGCTTTTTTAATTAATTTATTGCACAGCTCCGGGGGTCTCCGCGCTCTCCGGTTCTTTCTTCTGCCGGGCCTCCGCTATCTTCTTCCAGCTCTTTTGCTAGCGGGGCCCGGTCTTCTCCGTCGCCTTCTTCTTCTCCCGCTCTCCGGTTCTTCTCCCGCTCTCCGGTTCTTTCTTCCGCCGGCCCCTCCGCTATCTTCTTACAGCTCTTTTGCTAGCGGAGAGGACCGGTCTTCCCGTCGTCTCGTCCGGCTCTCCGTTGTCCTTCTGCTGGCCCCTCCACTATCTTCTTCCAGCTCTTTTGCTAGTGGAGGGGCCGGTCTTCCCGTCGCCGTCTTCTTCTCTCTTCTCCTCCTCGATGTTGACGCGTCGCTTCCTCCCGCTGTAATACTGGCTGTTCGCTCCGCTCCAAATTAATATAGGCTTCTCATGACGTCACAGTCACATGCTCCGGGTGGCCCCGGAGCATGTGACTGTGACGTCATGGGAGCATGTGACTGTGACGTCATGAGAAGCCTATATTATTTCGGAGCGGAGCGAACAGCCAGTATTACAGCGGGAGGAAGCGACGCGTCAACATCGAGGAGGAGAAGAGAGAAGAAGACGGCGACGGGAAGACCGGCCGCTCCACTAGCAAAAGAGCTGGAAGAAGATAGTGGAGGGGCCGGCAGAAGGACAACGGAGAGCCGGACGAGACGACGGGAAGACCGGGCCTCTCCGCTAGAAAAAGAGCTGTAAAAAGATAGCGGAGGGGCCGGCGGAAGAAAGAACCGGAGTGCGGGAGAAGAACCGGAGAGCGGGAGAAGAAGAAGGTGATGGAGAAGACCGGGCCCCGCTAGCAAAAGAGCTGGAAGAAGATAGCGGAGGCCCGGCAGAAGAAAGAACCGGAGAGCGCGGAGAAGAACCGGAGCTGTGCAATAAATTAATTTAAAAAGCTGTGTGTGTTTTTTATTGACATTTTTTTCCACCAGGTGAATGGGTAGGGGTACGATGTACCCCATACTCATTCACATAGGGTGGGGGGCCAGGATCTGGGGGCCCCCTTATTAAAGGGGTCTCCCGGATTCCGATAAGCCCCCCGCCCGCAGACCCCGACAACCAACGGCCAGGGTTGTCGGGAAGAGGCCCTGTCCTCATCAACATGGGGACAGGGTGCTTTGGGGTGGGGGGGCCGCAGGTCGCCCCCCTGCCCCAGAGCCCCAAACCCCCCATGTTGAGGGCATGCGGCCTGGTACGGTTCAGGAGGGAGGGGGGCCACTCTCTCGTCCCCCCCCTCTTCCTCTGCGGCCTGCCAGGTTGCGTGCTCGGATAAGGGTCTGGTTTGGATTTTGGGGGGGCCCCACGCCGTTTTTTCGGCGTAGGGGTTCCCCTTCAAATCCAGACCAGACCCAAGGGGTTCCCCTTCAAATCCAGACCAGACTCCTGGAGGGGGAACCCATGCCGTTTTTTTATTAAAAATTTGGCCTGGAGTTCCGCCTCAAGAGCAGCACAGCACAAGTCGCATGCCAAAGTCGGATCATGCAAGACTGCGGTCCGACTTTGATCCGACTTCAATGATAGTCAATGGGCTGAAGTCGGATCAAAGTCGGACCGAAGTAGTACAGGGAGCATTTTCAAAGTCGGACCGACATGTGTCGGACCAGTTAAGACGGCTCCCATAGGGAAACATTGATTTTCACACGTCATGCGACATGAGCTCCCAATGTCGGAGCGTTTGTCGCCCCAGTGTGAACCCGGCCTAAAAGACTTTCTCCACTTTGATACTTGTCTCCAGGTGGGCGTTTGAACAATTCACAGGTTACTAGGTACACAGTCCACCTGCATGCATCAACCAAAAGAAACCTTTCTCATTGCAGTGAATTTGTTCAAAAGGAATTCCCCCTTACTTTCCTTAGTGATCAGCAGAATCCAGCAATATCAATGTGGACATATGCAGGGCATACCCACGAATAAGTCATGTGTCGATGATGTAACGCCAAGGGGGAGAAGCCTGTTGATGTTACCAGCAACTTGATGAGGATATCGTCTTACTGAGCTAAAACTAAGCGCTGTCTGTATTCCTGGATATGTGAGTTTAACCACACACACAGTTGATCATTGTACTGTGGTGGGGCGGTATTGCACTATGATTTGTTTTTGTTTATTCCCTGCATATGTCCACATTGATATTGCTGGATTCTGCTGATCACTAACGAAAGTAAGGGGTAATTCCTTTTGGACAAATTCACTGCAATGAGAAAGGTTTCTTTGGTTGATGCATGCAGGTGGACTGTGTACCTAATAACCTGTGAATTGTTCAAACCCCCCCCTGGAGACAAGTATCAAAGTGGAGAAAGTCTTTTAACCTCCCTGGCGGTATTCCCGAGTCTGGCTCGGGGTTAAATTTCAGCACCAAAAGCGGTAACCCTGAGCCAGACTCGGGCTGCGTCGCAGTGATCCAGGCAGGAGTTACTTACCTTGTCCCCTGGATCCTGCGATGCCTCTCCGCTGTGTGATCGAGCCGTCATCTCGCTCGATTCACACACTGCCGAATGCCGCCGAGCTCCGTTCCCTGCGACGTTACGACGCACGGGGACGGAGATCGGCGCCAAATTCAAAAAAGTTAAAACACAATACACATACAGTACACTGTAATCTTACAGATTACAGTACTGTATGTAATAATAACACACCCCCATTGTCCCTAGTGGTCTGCCCAGTGTCCTGCATGCACTTTTATATAATAAAAACTTTTTTTTTCTGCCTGGAAACTGGAGATTGTCCATAGCAACCAAAAAGTGTCCCTTTATGTCAAAAGTGGTTTTAGACCAGCTAAAAAACAGCGATAATAAATTAGAATCACTCGCAGAATTAAGCGATAGTGATTTGTGGGGAAATTCGTCATCAAACACTGAAAAACACTTTTATTATTATTATATTATTATTTGTTATAATTATTTTATAGTTATTTATTTTATTATAATGTATAATTTAGTTTTTTTAACTTTATCATACCTGGGATGTCTACTAGACTCTGGTTTGGACAGATTTAAGTGAGTTATTCCTAAGAATTACAGGCCTACAATATAAAACGCCAAATTTCCATGCAGAATAATGGTACCGCTTTCAGCACCTAAAATCTGACAGAATCATACCGCCAGGGAGGTTAAGGAAAGTTTTGATTGGGACTGTCATTTAGTCCACATTGCAACACATGTATGCTGCTAAATTTTTGTGTGTATGCACTAGCAATTTATATATTAATTAGCATTGAGCATTTTAATTTTACATTTATTTTTTGCATATTGCCACGGAGCACTTTTTGCATTGGTGTTATTTATGCATGAGGTGTAAGTTCACTGTCCTAACACAGAAGGTTGGTGTAAGCGCATCATTATATTGTTTTATACTTCACATTGGAGGACACAGAAACCTTTTTGAATGATTGCAGCTGTCACTATTCAGTTATCTTTTGTTTGTTACACCCATATTAATATTCATTAGCGCTTTAGTAAATTCCACTTAATTTCAATCCATGTACTCACCCTATGGTCCATGCTAACGGACCTTACTTACAGTAAACGTTTATGGGGAACTGTGTCAAATGCTTTTGCAAAATCCAGATACACCACATCTACGGACCTTCCTTTATCTAGATGGCAGCTCACCTCCTAATAGAAGGTTAATAGATTGGTTTGGCAAGAACCATTCTTCATAAATCCATGCTTATTACTTCTAATGATGCAGTTTTCATTACTAAAATCTGGTATATAGTCCCTTATCATCCCCTCCAGGAGCTTGCATACTATTGATGTTAGGCTAACTGGTCTGTAATTCCCACGGATGTATTTTGACCCTTTTTTAAATATTGGTGCTACATTGGCTTTTCTCCAATCAGCTGGTACCATTCCAGTCAGTAGACTGTCAGTAAAAATTAGGAACAATGGTCTGGCAATTACTTGACTGAGTTTCCTAAGGACCCTCGGGTGCAAGCCATCTGGTCCCGGTGACTTATTAATGTTAAGTTTTCCCAGTCTATTTCTAATTCTGTCCTCTGTTAGCCATGTACTGACACTCCCAGCGGTTCGCATAAGGCAGTGTGAACTGCCTGCAAGTCAGGTGCGATGCGGGAATCCGTAGTGGATTTGCAGGGTTTCCGCATTTCACCAATGTGAACCGAGCCTGAAAAAGTAGATTTAAAAAAATAATGACTCAGTTGGACATTTCACCTTTATTCCTTGTCCCTGTTGCAGCAGGCCAAGAAATGAGAGGGGTGAGAACTACACATACAGCAATAAACAGTAATAAATAGGGAACTCTCCCCCATTGTTTTGAAAAAAAGTGTTTTGTTGCAGTCAGTCTCAGCCTAATATAAAATGTTTTCCATTATTATTATGTAGTATTTTTATCCAGCCAGCACGTTAAGCTCTTTTCACTTTCTCACATAATTAGCCAATTGTTTACAGAACTCAATGGGGTTGATTTACTAAAGGTAAATAAACTGTGCACTTTGCAAGTGCAGTTGCACTCATTGTTCCCAAAGCAAGTGCAGTTGCTCCAGAGATTAGTAAATGAGGTAAACCGTCACTTTGCAAAGAATACCCAATCACATGCAAGAAAAATTTAAAAAAATGCATTTTTGCTTGCACATGATTGGATGATGGAAGTCAGCAGAGCTTCTGCTCTGTAACAACTGCACTTGCAGAGTGCAACTGTACTTTGCAAAGTGCACAGGCTATTTGCATTTAGTAAATCCACCCCAAAGTGAATGTGGTAAAGCTTCACTTTGTAAATAATACCCAATCAGGTAAAGGGAAAGTAAAAAAAAACAAAAAACTGCATTTTTGCTTGTACATGATTAGATGATGGAAATCAGCAGAGCTTCACCACATTTACTAAGCTCTGGGCAAAATGAGTGTAACTGCACTTGCAATGTATACAGTTTATTTGCCTTTAGTAAATCAACCCCGATGAGTCATTAGGGCAGTAACTCATCCTTTATCAGACAGCTAAGTCTGAGATTTCATTACAAAAAAAACGTGCTTTAATGTTTGTTAACTTATAGTGTCATGGGAATCCTTTGTTATGTATTCAATACAGGCATACCCCACTTTTAAGTACACAATGGGTTTTATTTACTAAAGCTGGAAAGCCCAAAATCAGGCTCACTTCTGCATAGAAACCAATGAGCTTCTAACCCCAGCTTGTTCAATTAAGCCTGGTAATAAAACCTGGAAGCTCATTGGTTTTTATGCAGAAGTGAGACAGATTTTGCGCTTTCCAGCTTTAGTAAATAAAACCCATTGGGTATGCCTGTATTTACTTTAACCACTTTCCGACCGCTGCATGAACATATATATGTCGACAGAATGGCACGGACAGGCAAATGGGCGTACAGGTACTTCCCTTTAAATTTGCCGCCGTGTGGTTGTGCGCACGCGCCGGCGGTGCGCGCGCGACCCTGCCGCGATCTCCGTGATCGTGCCCGCGGGACCCGCGGACTCGATGTCTGCCGGTGTTCTGCGATCGTGTCACGGAGCTGAAGAACGGGGAGATGTCAATGTAAACACAACATCTCCCCGTTCTTCCTAGTGACAGGTCACTGATCGTCTGCTCCCTCTCATCGGGAGCAGCGATCAGTGACGTGTCACTCGTAGCCACGCCCCCTAACAGTTAGAACACATCCCTAGGACACACTTAACCCCTTCCTAGCCCCCTAGTGGTTAACCCCTTCACTGCCAGTCACATTTACACAGTAATCAGTGCATTTTTATAGGACTAATCGCTGTATAAATGTGAATGGTCCCAAAATAGTGCCAAAAGTGTCCGATGTGTCCGCCATAATGCCGCAGTCACGATAAAAATCGCTGATCGCTGCCATTACTAGTAAAAAAATAATAATAATAAAAATGCCATAAAACTATCCCCTATTTTGTAGACACTATAACTTTTGCGCAAACCAATCAATAAACGCTTATTGCGATTTTTTTTACCAAAAATATGTATAAGAATATGTATCGGCCTAAACTGAGGAAAAAAATTGTTTTTTTTAATATATTTTTTGGGGATATTTATTATAGCAAAAAGTAAAAAATATTGCTTTTTTTTCAAAATTGTCGCTCTATTTTTGTTTATAGCGCAAAAAAAAACAAAACGCAGAGGTGATCAAATACCACCAAAAGAAAGCTCTATTTGTGGTAAAAAAAAAAACATAAATTTTGTTTGGGAGCCACGTTGCACGACCGCGTAATTGTCAGTTAAAGCGACACAGTGCCGAATCGCAAAAAGTGCTCTGGTCTTTAGCCAGCCAAATGGTCCGGGGCTGAAGTGGTTAAACCAAAGATTATAAAATAACCTGTGGGTAAAAAGTTAGTTGAATTAGTTGTACAGGCTAAAGGTTCTTCACCTTAATGCATTCTCTGCATTAAGGTATAAAACCTTTTAGATGCAGCTCCACTTTGCCCCCCTAAATGCTTACCTGAACCCAATTTCAATCCAGCAGCACTGATTTCTCTCTTCCTCCTCACTGGACACAGTGAGAGCAGTGGGAGCCATTGGCCCCTGCTGCTGTCAATCAAATCCAGTGACGAGGGAGCCAGGGGGGGGGGCGAGCAGCACTGTGTTTGTCAATAGACGCACACAGTGTGGCTTGCGGGATCGAGTCCGCACAAGTGCCCCCATAGCAAGTGGCTTGCTATGGAGGCGGGAGGAGTCAGGAGTGCTGGTGGAGGACCCCAAAAAAAGAGGACTACTCTGTGCAAAATCAAAGCTAGTGATGAGGGAGCTGGGGGCGGGGTCCTGTAAAGACACAGATAGCAAGGCTCAGGAGCAAGCCCTCATGAATACTGGACCACAGAAACCAAAGGTAGCACTCTGCAGTTGATGGCAGTGGATGGGCTTCATTATGTAGGTGGTTACTGATTTTTTAAGAAAACAAACCGTAAGGCTTTGCGCACCTTTTATTTTGATGGAATCTGGTACCTGGAATGTATGTAGCTAATGTTAACCAAGAGTTCATTTGGGCTTTAAAATATCAACCTTTCCCCCAGTTACTGACTGCAGTGGGTGACATTGGGTGACATCACCATCCTATCAAAAAGATCCCAGAAAATACTAAGTAGCTCAAATCTCCCAAAAAAGACACTTCTGAACTATGCTACAGGAACTAAAGATGGAAGTTGGTGGTAATTATATTAGCTATCTTTTTTAACTCCAAAATTATTATTTTTTATTTTAGAGTAGTGTTTTTGGTCATGGGGAAGATTGCCCTCACTAAAAAAGCTGGCCTTACATTTTTAGTGCAAGTATCTTTTTAACATGGTTCTAAAGGCATTGTTTAAATGTCCAAACATTGTCATGCCAATCCAAAATGCTATTATAAATGGCACTATTTTTTATTTTGTAAAGACCTTATTTCCAATTATTTTCTGCAGCACTTCTGGCTGCGACCTCCTAGGCCATTTCGTCACTAGGCGATTCGCATGGACACCTTGGATATTGGCGTTATCTAGCTCGGGGTCCATGGGAATCGCCTAATACCGAAATCTCGCGTTATTTCCACACCGGAAACCTCTGATTGACAGGTTGCTGTAGCAACGGGATGAGAACTTCCGCCAATGCCGCCATTGCTTTGTCAACCTGTCAGGAAGAAAGAGGGCCACGCAATGACATGACTGTGAGATCGGGAGGTGCATGCTGGGTAGCCAGCTGCACAGAATCCCGGAAATGAGGGCTTCAGGTGCCACATCAGAGATGGACTCTGCCAGCTTCCGAGATCAAGTTAGTTTTGCAAGATATAAACATTAAATAAAAGGGCCACATTATTGACATTATCTAAATGTTGCAGTTGAAGTGGACACAATTACGGCAGAGTATTTAAAAAAAAAAAAGAATTGGAGGACTGGAACTCTGCTTTAACCACTTGCCCTCCAGAAGATTTTGCTACTTTAACTGACAATTGTGCACTCATGCAATGCTGTACCTAAACAAAATTTAAATTAAACAGAGATTTTTTTTCTTGGTATTTGATCACTTCTGGGTTCTTTATTTTTTATTATATAAACGAAAAAAGACCAATAATTAAAAAATATATATGTAGCGGCCTCCTCACTCCCCTCTTTGCATCAGCTTGCCTTTCTCTTGACTAGGGGTACCTTAGAGGGGAGAGAGCGGGGTCACCACGCCAAGCCTTTACCACATGTGTCCGTGCGGTGTAAGCAAAGTTCTCTCTCTACCTTCGGGTCAGTGTTGTGCACCTGGAGTTACCTTGAACGATGTCCACCAGAAAAAAGCCCCACACCATTAAAGTCCAACACTCCTTTGTTCTTCTCGAGTGAACAGCACAATCAGTTAGACTCCCTTAAAGAACAGAACAAACAAGGAGGTGTGGATGCGAGTAGGCCCAGACACAATGAACTCTCCACTTTCCTCCATGAAAAAGGGCTGAGGTCTCGGAGCGGGGGGGGGGGATTTCCTTCCAGGCAGTCTCCGATGGGAGGCTCACCTGTCACTGGCAATCTGCTGCACCCGGTCTTCAAGTGAGTAGCTCCCCCCGGTCCATTACGCCTTCCGGATTCGGGTACCCAATCCCTGGGTTCCCTAGGACCTCCGTCCCTCGCGGAACTCAGTGTTCGGCACTGAGCTCCAGACCTCCATTCAAGTACCTCATCCCAGGCCAAAGGTGCCTGGGATGGAACATGACCTCCGGACGTCCTCTAGGCCAAGGCCGCCTAGAGGACCGACACAAACCACTGCCCTCAGGCTGAAGGTGCCTGGGACTCGACCCCGTGACAAAGATGGCCGACCCCTTTATACCCTCTCCCAGCAAGTATGGCGGGTTCCCCGCCCCACCATACCGCTGCCGAGGGAGGACAAAAAGGAGGCACGGCACACAGCAATGGTTCAACCCCAGCCCAGGGCGACAGCGCCACCTGCTGGGCCGAAGGGAACTACACATCACTGGTGTCTCTGCCAGGTTTAAATAGAGGCAAAAGTGTATACTCGCTACACTCTCCCCCTGGTGGTTTGACACTGGTCCCCAGTGTCTGGAGCAAACCATGCCCTCAACGGCTGGCATAGCCCAGTCCAGAAACCAAATATAAATTGTACAAAAAATAAAACTTTTTGAAAAAACTTGATCAACTGGAGCAATTGTGTCTGAGCCCTATATAAAAGGGAAGGGAAACAACAACATTTAACCATAACTTTTTGAATTACATATTCACATTATACTTTCCCACCCATTCTGACTAAGACCCACCCCATACTCAGTGGTCTTGATGGGATGCTCTCCTGCAGAGGGAAAAGAAAGAAAATTAACACACACAAACCCTGACACATGTATTCGTGTGAGAGAAAATAAACTTCTCCGGGAAGAAATCCCTTTTCTCCAAAGAGTGAGTGTATGAAAAGTGTTAACGTTGCACAACACTGCCACCTGGTGACAGCGTCGGTGTAACTGCACTTGTGGAACTCTTCTTCTTCCTTTGAGCCCTATCTACCCCAGAGTCCATGATCTCTTGCTGGCAAGTGAAGAAAAACAGGAACAGTCCTTCATTCCTCTGGGTAACAAGGACAATGGGCCCCAGAAAGTTCAGCAGCATACAACAAGAACAGAGTCTTTTCTCTCCTACAGGTAGAAGCGGGGATGTGGCAGAACAAGTGGCTTCAAGTGCTGGTCCATGGTCTCCAGATGATATTCTACATCTTCTCCTTCCTTGCGCCGGATCAACACTTTGTCTGCATGGATGTGCCGTCCCAACATCCACTCTGCCTTGCAGTCCTTAAACGCTGAGAGGCCTTGGGAGAACATGCCAGGTACCTGCGGGCGTGTGGAATCTGAAGGTGAGTCCACACAAAGTCATTGTACCAGCGCTCCCGGCACACTTCCACCTCATAGAGCAGCTCCTTGGACAAGTATGGATACGCCCATCCATACTCTGCAGCAACCTTCTGGCCAAATAGGCGTTGTAGTCTGGCCAAAGGAGGCATAGTAGCTCTGTCCCCTTCGCCAGGCAAAACTATTGAGTCCGGGTGGCGAGGGACCTTGATCACATCTGATCTGGGCATACGTGCCCGCAACAGCAGTCTCTTTTCTCTGGTCTTCAGTGTAGGTGAACAATAGCAAATGCAAGCGCTTGGGAAGCCTGCACAGACAAACACTATTAATCCTAAATGTGTAAAGGATATTATACAAAGGTTGAAAATCAAAAAACAAAAAAAGTATTCCAATCGGGTGGACATAAAGTTATTATTGTTACCAAGGGATGGCAGGTAGCATAAGGTTTTGAAAAACTCTATAGTAACAATTGTGGATAGGAAGTCTTTAATAAAAACTCAGTTGCCCAGGGCAGCTCTTCTCCAAGTTGAAGCCGACTCAAGGAAAATGACATGAAAGGAAAAATAGAAAAGCGCCTCTTAGCAAAACAGATTTATTATGTAGCAGACAATTTGTATCAAACACTTACATCATGGTAAGTTTCAGGTGTCATCCAGTAGGACCAATGTTTATATTGCGTCCAGGATCTCTGACGCTAGTCCACGGATTTCCCAGGTCCCGGTTATGGCGGCCGCAAGTAGCCGGGATGCAGGCTGGCTTGTCCGTGATAGGAGACAGCAGCGAAAGATGGCAACGGTCGGTCCGGAGAGGAGCGTCTGACGACAGCTGTCTCCTTGTACACTTGAGAAAGGAGCGCGCATGCCCTGTACGAGAGCTGCGCATGCTCTGAAACGCGTTGTGGTTCCCTGCACCATCCAGCTGACGTCAGACGCTCCTCTCCGGACCGACCGTTGCCATCTTTCGCTGCTGTCTCCTATCACGGACAAGCCAGCCTGCATCCCGGCTACTTGCGGCCGCCATAACCGGGACCTGGGAAATCCGTGGACTAGCGTCAGAGATCCTGGACGCAATATAAACATTGGTCCTACTGGATGACACCTGAAACTTACCATGATGTAAGTGTTTGATACAAATTGTCTGCTACATAATAAATCTGTTTTGCTAAGAGGCGCTTTTCTATTTTTCCTTTCAGTGTAGGTGATACCGGGGATGTAGAGGCAGGCTGGGGACGGGACCCCTCTTCAGGCGCTGGTGCCTCCACCCGGGGTGTACTATCCCCTGTAGACATGGGTGGATCCCTGGTTCTGCGGGATGAAGCGAGAGGTACTTTGTCCCAGCCCTTCTCTGCAAACAGTTCGTCAATAGCAACGTCGTCTCCCATATCCGAGAGCGACTCCAGGTCAGAGGTGTCACACTCCTCCGTGGGCAGGTACCCTGTAGTGGAGACTGAGTTTTCACCTCTTCCCACACACCAAATCTCTCCGCCTGGCTTACCTCAGCCTTTACTTGAAGCGGAACGTCCTGAACTCTTATCAACGGATCCATCCGGGCCAGGCGTAAGCGGGCGAGATGGTCCACCACAACAGCTGGTCGGGGCTACCATGCCGGTCTTTCTCTTCGGTGGTGGACGCTGCGAGACAGTGGTGACCGAGTCAGCATCCTTGGATTTCTCCCGTTGAGTTTTCACAACCTCCTCCGCGGTCGCTGCAGTGTGCGCAGGGATGGCTGTCAAAGCAGTGATTCCTCCTCTTTGAGTGGTGTTGCCTGCAGCACGGCCGGGGTAAATGGTTCTCGGCTTCTCAACCGCTGGATCCACTTCAAAAAGGAACTCCCCACAGACCTCACATCGCCCGAATGGCTTCAGTTGGCACACCAGTGCCGAACAGCCGGGATAAATCACACCCAGGGCCTCAACGTCCATGCACGAATACAGGGCGAATCGTCCCCTTGGCTTTAGCCGGATCCCCGTATCTGTTACCGGAGCAGCAGCAGTCAGTGTCGTGGTAGAAGGGTGAACCGGAATCCATGATGTATGTCCGAACATGGTGACCTGTTGCTGATCCATCGCACACTGCAAAGTTTTTGCGCCAACGTCCCACGTGTAGGCCTTCACACGTATTGGACTCCTCCCCTTTGCTCCAGTTCGCGGGCTTTTCTTCTTTTTCCTTTCTGAGTCACGCCCACAAACTAAGCGGTGGGGGTGTGCCTGGTGGCGCAGTGCAAATAGAAGCCCCCACGTGTAGTCCTTCACACGGCTGAGCTCCCCCTTTCCTTGCTCTCTTCTGCGCGGGCCTTTCCCTTCATTGGGTCATGTCCACGACTTCAAGCAGGAATGTACTTCGGCCAATGAAGGCCTGCCTACTCGTAACTCCTCCGGGCAAACACGTTCAAATCCGTAGTACACGAACACTATACCGGACCCGAGCCCCCACGTGTAGCGGCCTCCTCACTCCCCTCTTTGCATCAGCTTGTCTTTCTCTTGTCTAGGGGTACCTTAGAGGGGAGAGAGCTGGGTCACCACACCAAGCCTTTACCACATGTGTCCATGCGGTGTAAGCAAAGTTCTTTCTCTACCTTCGGGTCACCTGGAGTTACCTTGAACGATGTCCACCAGAAAAGAGCCCTACACCATTAAAGTCCAACACTCCTTTATTCTTCTCGAGTGAACAGCACACTCAGTTAGACTCCCTTAAAGAACAGAAAAAACAAGGAGGTGTGGATGCGAGTAGGCCCAGACACAATGAACTCTCCACTTTCCTCCATGAAAGTGGGCTGAGGTCTCCGAGCGGGGGGGAGGTTTCCTTCCAGGCGGTCTCCGATGGGAGGCTCACCTGTCACTGGCAATCTGCTTCACACGGTCTTCAAGTTAGTAGCTCCCCCCGGTCCATTACGCCTTCCGGATTCGGGTACCCAATCCCTGGGTTCCCTAGGACCTCCATCCCTCGCGGAACTCAGTGTTGGGCACTGAGCTCCAGACCTCCATTCAAGTACCTCATCCCAGGCCAAAGGTGCCTGGGATGGAACACGACCTCCGGACGTCCTCTAGGCCAAGGCCGCCTAGAGGACCGACACAAACCACCGCCCTCAGGCTGAAGGTGCCTGGGACTCGACCCCGTGACAAAGATGGCCGGCCCCTTTATACCCTATCCCAGCAAGCACAACGGGTTTCCCCGCCCCACCATAACGCTGCCGAGGGAGGACAAAAAGGAGGCACGGCACACAGCAATGGTTCAACCCCAGCCCAGGGCGACAACGCCACCTGCTGGGCCGCAGGTAACTACACATCACTGGTGTCTCTGCCAGGTTTAAATAGAGGGAAAAGTGTATACTCGCTACATATATATATATATTGTGAGGGGGTTAACTCAGCAGCGGGTGTGTGTGACCCCCTGGATGGGTTCACCACACAAAAACAGGCACAGCAGACAGTGGTAGGAGAAAACAAAAGGGTGTGGTTTTATTCGAACTATATACAGACAAAAAATACAGCAAAAACAAAAGAAACAGGAAAATAAATCCTGGTCAACTTGACCGCTCACTACACACGTTGGTGTCCCTAACTAACAACTGGGTACAGCCTTGTGCTGTCCCAGTCCCTAGCTCCCTGCTTTTAGAAGTTCTTAGCAATAACCACACAGGCTTTGGCTCACCGCACAGAGATCACACTCCCCAGACTATTCACACAGATCTGGTTCCAGGTTGGAGCATCTCCCTTAGCATGCTGGGAGTTCTTGTAGAGGCCCTAATGAGCCCACTTACTTCAGCTGGGCTCATTAACTCTTCCCCTGCAAGACTCCCAGCACTCCCCCTAGTGGTTTTAATCGGCATAAAGCCTGAATCTAGGACATATATACCTTCCATCCTGGATGCAACCTGGTGATTTTACCTGCCTGCTGTCACAATATATATATATATTGTGACAGCAGGAAGGTAAAGTCACCTGGTTGCATCCAGGGGGGTAGATATATTTCGCCCAGATTCAGGCTTTACGCCGACTTATACAACTAGGTGGAGAGTTGTATAAGCCCAGCTGAGGCTAGTGGGCTCATGGATGACTCATACCTCTAGGGAGAGTGTGGGGCGTCGTGCAGACAGGGAGTTGATGAGACCAGCTGAAGCTTGTCAGCTCATTTAGGCCTCTATAAGAACTCCCAGATTCATTAGGTGTTAGCTCATGCCTGGAACCAGACCTGTGTGGACTGTCTAGGGAGAGTGAACCCCTGTGCGGTGAGACAAAGCCTGTGTGGCTATTTGCTTGGACATTTAAAACCAGGGACTTAGGGACTAGGACAGCACTAGGCTGATCCCAGTTGTTAGTTAGGAAACCTGTATGTTTACTCAGAGGTCAAGTTGACCAGGATTTATTTTATTTATGTTTCTTTTGCTTTGCTGTGTTTTGTCACTGTAAATAGAGAATAAACCGCACCTTTTTGATTTTGAAAACCACAACCTCCGTTTGCTGGGCCTGTTTTTGTGTGGGGAGCCCATCCCGGGGGTCACACACACCCGCTGCCGAGCTAACCCCCTCACAGTTGGTGGAGAACCAGTGGCAGTTTTTTTTTTTAAGCCAGCATGGAGGAGATACTGAAACAGCTGGCTCTAGCAAATGCCAATCAACAGCAGACAAATGCAGGTTTGCAAAGGAGCCTTGCAGCTCAACAACAGAACTTCGCAGCCCAGCAGCAAGCTCATCAACAGAGCCTTGCAGCCCAGCAGCAAGCTCACCAACAGAGTCTGGAAGCTCAGCAACAAGCCCAGCAGCAATCTGAGGCCCGCTTCATAGACCTGTTACAGAAGCAAGAGCAGAGACTACAACAAATGGAAGCAGTAATGCAGCAACGTCCGCAGACCAGTGAGGAAAGCCGTCCCACTAATACCGCGTCCTTTGGGGTGAGTCGTTTATTGACAAAAATGACTGGAGAGGATGATCCAGAGGTATTTTTGACCACATTTGAAAGGACCGCTGAAAGAGAAAAGTGGCCTGAGGAGCAGTGGGCTGGACTGGTGGCTCCTCTGTTAACTGGTGAATCGCAGAAAGCTTACTATGACCTAGAGCCTAACCAAGCAAAAGACTATGTGATGCTAAAAGCTGAAATTTTGGCAAGGCTGGGTGTCACCCAGGCTGTCCGGGCTCAGCGTGTGCATAACTGGACTTTCCAGCTTGGAAAACCCCCCAGGTCTCAAATGTATGATCTCATTCACCTGAGCAGAAAGTGGCTACAGCCAGAGACTTTGTCCGCACCAAAGATTGTGGAACGTGTTGTAATGGATCGGTTTTTGAGAGCTCTTCCTACTGCCATCCAAAAGTGGGTAAGCCATGGAGACCCAGAGACGGCCGATGGTCTTGTGGATCGTGTGGAGAAATACTTGGCTACAGAGAACCTGACGGCCTCTTCCAGAGACACTCGGACTTTCCACCCTAAGACCAGACCATCCCCAGGGGCGGATAAGAGGATTCCAAGGGGTGAGGGTGGAGAGAGTGAGAGGGTGGGAGCTCTACCCCAAGTTTGGCGAGAACAGCCTGGGAAATCAGCGGCTCAAGAGGCGGCAAGAAGGATCATTTGCTACCGCTGCCGGCAAGCGGGACATATTGCAGCCAATTGCCCGGTTGTGGAGGAACCCATGCAGTGTGACTTTCTGACGGGCAGACGTCAGTCGCTGTGTGCGACAGTCGCATGCACTGCCATTCGAGGAACTGAGAAACATTTATGCAAAATGTGTGTTAATGGTAGAAATGTTGTGGTATTGCTGGATTCAGGTAGCCTTGTGACCCTGATAAAGGCTGAATTAGTTAAAACAGAGGTCTCTGGGAATAGCAAGGTAGCTGTTATTTGTGTGCATGGGGACACCCGAGAGTATCCAGTGACTACAGTGTGTTTCGAGACCCCCAAAGGTACCCTCTCTCATCCAGTGGGGTTAGTATCTCAATTACCGCATGATGCTATTGTGGGAAGGGATTTTCCGAAGTTCTGGGAACTGTGGGATGATCCTGAGCCCCCCACTGGTGCCCCTATGTACCAGGAATGTGATAGCCAGAACTCCTCTGAGAGTGGTGAGGACTCTCCAGAATTTCCCTTGTCAGTATTGGCAGGGGAGACTCAAGAAACTGGAGAGGAGCCCACCTCCTCAGACGAAAACCTACCGTCTGTGGAGTTTTCTGATCTGGAGGTTCACAGGGAAAATTTTGCCACAGAACAGTTAAAAGACCCCGCCCTAATAAAGGCACGGGAAAACGTAGTGGAAATAGATGGCGAGTTAGTGAACCCAGATAATACCTGCACTTACCCATACTTCAGCGTAGAGAAGGACCTACTGTATCGGGTGGCAAAAAGGGCAGAAGAAACCATTGAGCAGCTTGTGGTGCCCAAACCTTACAGGAAGTTGGTGTTGGAGTTGGCCCATGGGCACATTCTTGGAGGTCATCTGGGGACAGAGAAAACCCGAGAGAGGGTATTACAGAGATTCTATTGGCCTGGGGTGATGAAGGACATAGAAAATTATTGTTCCTCCTGCCCTGTGTGTCAGAGGTCGGCCCCGATGCCACATTTCCGTAGCCCGCTGGTCCCTCTACCCATCATTGAGGTCCCGTTTGAGAGAATCGCAATGGATTTGGTAGGTCCTATAATCAAGTCCGCTAGGGGGCACCAGTACATATTGGTTATAATGGACTATGCCACCCGTTATCCAGAAGCGATCCCTCTCAGAAATACCTCGGCCAAAACCATAGCCAAAGAGCTATCTCTTGTTTTTAGCCGGGTGGGTATTTGTAAAGAACTGCTTACGGACCAAGGTACACCCTTTATGTCCCGGGTTATGAAAGAGCTGTGTAAATTGTTCAAAGTGACGCAATTGCGTACATCTGTGTATCACCCCCAAACCGATGGGCTGGTTGAAAGATTCAACAAAACCCTAAAACAAATGTTGAAGAAAGTGGTGGATAGAGATGGAAAGGATTGGGACTGTCTACTTCCTTATTTGATGTTTGCTATTAGGGAGGTGCCCCAATCCTCTACGGGATTCTCCCCCTTTGAGTTACTGTATGGGAGACACCCAAGAGGGCTGTTGGATATTGCCAAGGAAACTTGGGAAAGTGAGAGTTCTCCCCACAGGAGTGTGATTGAGCATGTCGCCCTGATGCAAGACCGAATTGCACAGGTAATGCCCATCGTGAAGGAACATTTGGCCCAAGCGCAGTTAGCCCAGCAGAGAGTGTACAACCGTGGAGCCAAGACCCGTACCTTTTCCCCGGGGGATAGGATACTGGTACTTGTCCCTACGGTTGAAAGTAAATTCCTTGCCAAATGGCAAGGCCCCTATGAGATAATGGAAAAAGTGAGCGAAGTGAATTACAAGGTCAGACAACCAGGAAGGCGAAAGCCCGAACAGATCTATCACGTTAATCTGTTGAAAGCCTGGAGGGATAGAGAGTCCCTAGTCGCAGACACTTGGTCACCAGCTCAAACTGGTTGCGTGATTCCTGAGGTTGGAATAGCAGCCACCTTGTCACAACCCCAACAACAGGAGGTTAAGGAGTTTGTGCTTCGCAACAAGGAGGTATTCTCTGAGCTGCCGGGACAAACATCTGGGGTAGAGCATGACATCATTACCCCGCCCGGTGAAAGGGTGAAGTTAAAACCCTATCGGATCCCAGAGGCCCGACGGGAGGCAATACGGGAGGAAGTACAGAAAATGCTGAACTTAGGGGTGATAGAGGAGTCCCAAAGTAATTGGTCTAGTCCCATTGTGTTGGTGCCTAAACCGGATGGGAGCTGGCGATTTTGTAACGATTTTCGTCAGTTGAACAAAGTTACAAAATTTGACACCTACCCCATGCCACGTATAGATGAGTTGATCGACCGGCTGGGAACAGCCCGATACATGACGACTCTTGACCTCACAAAAGGGTATTGGCAAATCCCCCTGGCCAAGTCGGCCAAAGAGAAAACCGCATTTGTAACCCCAGACGGGGCGTTCCAATATAAAAGAATGCCGTTCGGGTTACAGAATGCGCCGGCCACATTCCAGCGGAAAATGGACCAGATGCTGAGGCCCCATCGGAAGTATGCTGCGGCTTACCTGGATGACGTAATTGTCCATAGCACAGATTGGGCCTCACATCTGCCAAAAGTGCAAGCAGTCCTGGACTCTGTTCGGGAAGCGGGGTTTACGGCTAACCCCAAGAAGTGTACCATTGGGCAGGAGGAGGCCAAATATCTTGGGTACACCATTGGGAGGGGAGTAATAAAACCCCAACTCAACAAAGTCGAGGCCATCCAGAGTTGGCCACGTCCCAACAGCAAGAAGCAGGTACGAGCCTTTCTGGGAATCGCTGGGTATTATCGGCGATTCATTCCCCACTTTGCTTCTAAGGCTGTGCCCCTAACCAACCTGACGAAGGGGAAAGGGTCGGTCATGATTAAATGGACCCCCGAGGCTGAGGCAGCATTCCAATTCTTGAAACAAGCCTTATGTAGCCAGCCAGTGTTGTACTCACCCGACTTCTCTAAAGACTTTGTCGTACAAAGTGATGCGTCAGATGTGGGGTTAGGAGCAGTATTGTCCCAGGTCTGGAACGGGGAAGAGCACCCAGTCATTTACCTCAGCAGGAAGTTGAAGTCCCATGAGGTAAATTACGCCACCGTTGAAAAGGAGTGTTTAGCGGTGAAGTGGGCTCTAGATTCCCTTCGGTACTACCTGCTAGGTAGGCACTTTGACATGGTTACGGATCACGCTCCGTTAAAGTGGATGGCTCAAAACAAGGAAACAAATAGAAGAGTAAATAGGTGGTTCCTGGCCCTCCAGGAATTCAACTTCACAGTAAAGCATCGCCCTGGCGTTCAAATGGGGAATGTGGATGCTTTGTCTCGAGTACATGAATGCCTGATTGCTGGTGTTCCAACCCCGAGGTTAAAACAAGAGGGGGGGTATGTGACAGCAGGAAGGTAAAGTCACCTGGTTGCATCCAGGGGGGTAGATATATTTCGCCCAGATTCAGGCTTTACGCCGACTTATACAACTAGGTGGAGAGTTGTATAAGCCCAGCTGAGGCTAGTGGGCTCATGGATGACTCATACCTCTAGGGAGAGTGTGGGGCGTCGTGCAGACAGGGAGTTGATGAGACCAGCTGAAGCTTGTCAGCTCATTTAGGCCTCTATAAGAACTCCCAGATTCATTAGGTGTTAGCTCATGCCTGGAACCAGACCTGTGTGGACTGTCTAGGGAGAGTGAACCCCTGTGCGGTGAGACAAAGCCTGTGTGGCTATTTGCTTGGACATTTAAAACCAGGGACTTAGGGACTAGGACAGCACTAGGCTGATCCCAGTTGTTAGTTAGGAAACCTGTATGTTTACTCAGAGGTCAAGTTGACCAGGATTTATTTTATTTATGTTTCTTTTGCTTTGCTGTGTTTTGTCACTGTAAATAGAGAATAAACCGCACCTTTTTGATTTTGAAAACCACAACCTCCGTTTGCTGGGCCTGTTTTTGTGTGGGGAGCCCATCCCGGGGGTCACACACACCCGCTGCCGAGCTAACCCCCTCACAGTATATATATATATTTACTTTCTGCTATTAAACATATCCCATAAAACAAAATTCTTAATAAATTTGGGCCAAAATGTATTCCGCTACATGTCTTTGGTAAAAAAAATCCCAATAAGTGTATATTGATTGGTTTATGTGAAAGTTATAGTGTCTACAAACTATGGGATATATACTGGAATTTTTATAAATGTTTTCTTTGTTTATACCAGTAATGGTGGCAATCAGCGACTTATAATGGGACTGTGATAGTGTGGCGGACAATCTGATACTAACTTCGAGTTGCCAAGAAACAGCCAAGAAACCTTAAGGATTTAGGGCCGATTTGTAAAAAAGAATGAACCAAAATCCCTCCTGAGATGTGTGCAAACCTGGTCACCAACTACAAGAAATATCCTACCTCTGTGCTTGCCAACAAGGGTTTCTCCACCAAGTACTAAGTCATGTTTTGCTTGGGGATCAAATACTTGTTTTACTCACTGAACTGCAACTTAATTTATAGCACTCGTTTTATGTGTTTTTTCTTTCTGGATTTTTGGTTGATATTCTGATATTCTGCCTCTATCATTTAAAATACACATATGATAAAAATTATAGACCCTTCATTTCTTTGTAAGTGGGCAAACTTACAAAATCTTCAGGGTATCAAATAATTATTTTTCCATCTATCTATCATGTTTATTGTGTGGTATATTTATTTTTTGGTAAGTTTTTTAAATGTAAATATTGGCTTATGTTATAAATGTATAGCTTTATTTTTTCCTTTCTGTTGGTTTTTGACAAGTATACGGTAGCTAGGAAAGTAAAATAGAATATTGCTAGCTCTTGTAACTATATGAGATTCAGAAATTGTGTCAGGTCAAGAGCTAGAGGCCAGAGCTAGTTGTAAAATGTTCCCTTAAGCTGCTACAGACAGAAATGCTTTCTTCTTGTTGTCTCAAGGGAAAGACCAATTTTCTTTTTCAGAAAGGAAGACACGATAATAACCCATCAATTTAGCAATGTGAGCTCCTAGTAAAGAACAGTCCTCAAAGGACCTTGAATGGTCACCCAATGCTTTAACAACATATTTATGACAATTCACACACATAGGTAGAGATCTATATCCTTAAAGCCTAACTCCAGCTAAAACTTTTTAAAAATTTTTTGCAAAGTGTTCAAAATATTTAAGCAGGCAGGAAAATTGGTGGCATGATAAATATTGTTACTAAGGGTAGGTATTAAATAGCAGAGAAAGTAGAACTTTGATAGGGAACTCTTCATCTACTGACACTCACCCTCACCTTCCTCCTCTGCCATTCTATTTGTCTGCGGGTCCAGTGTTTATGCGTATGGGTGCATGATACCATCTCCCCTTTCCCCCAGGCTGCAGTGCTTGGCACTGGTCTGTGCTGAAGGGGAGAAGTCTATTAAACCTGTGTACAGGTACACAAAGATTAAAGTGCGGCAAAGATGAATATCAATGGGTGGGATGTACCTTTAACAAGAAAACCTGTCAAAATTGGCAAAGTCACATAATTTCTTTAAAGTGGTAGCAAACCCTGGATTTTTATCTTTTTTTTTTTTTTTTTTTGCAAAATCTTTTTTATTGAGATTCATATGAGCATGTAAATTTACCCACACAGGGGTTTAACATTTGCCCACACAGGGGCAGTTCCCCTGTTGTGGCAACTCGCCGCAACAGGGCACAACACATAACACAAACATCCGAACTTAGCTTACATTATAACCCCAATTGTGGGGAGAGGGTTAGGTCAAGATAATTTGTGCTCAAATTGATATTGACAGGATAAGGTTACATGAGGAAAGTCGGGTCAATGAACAAAAAAAACAAAAAAAAAAACATTGTCAATCTAGGTATTGGTCACTGCATCATTTGCCGTGGTACTATCATCTAGCCAACAACTCCATACCTTCTCAAATTTTTGTGGGCATCCCCTGTCCGAGTGGCTTTATATAGGAGCAAACTAGCATTCACTAGGCTTTTCCAGAACCTGACAGAGGGGAGAGACGATTGTTTCCAGTTCATTGTAATGGCTTTGCGAGCATAGTATAGTAACAGGGATATGAATATTTTCCTGGCTCTGATCATCGACATTTGTTCAACCAGCCCCAGCAGACAATATATAGGTTCATAAGGAACACTAGTCTTAGTGACCTTAGTAATCACCAGGAGTACTTCTTTCCAATAATGTGCGATTGCCGGGCAAACCCAGAAAACTGGATTTTTATCTTTACCTACAGGTAAGCTTATAATAAAACATGGTGCATGTTTAGGAGATATTCTTGGGAGCAGCAGCCAGTGACATCATGGGCGCATGCTCTCTGAAAGAACAGCATACTTGCGCGGTTCCTTCAGAGCTGTGCGCCGCAGCCGCATGTGCATGGGTGTTTTGTGATTGCGGCTCAGCCAATCAGATGCTTGGAGTCCCCAAACGCAGAAAGAAGACTGGGTGAAGATGGAAGCCTCTGCTGCTGGAGGACTTAGTTTTAAGGCAAGTCTTTCATAATGTGCTAGTATGCAGTGCATACTAGCACATTATGATATTGCCTTGCAGGTGGAAACTTTTTTTTTCTTACAGAGTTTACTACTGCTTTAAGTCTGGAGAAAAGTTTAGAACATTTCCAAAGGCTCATTAATTTCTGGCAAAGAGCTTACACAAAGAATAAAGTGCAGCCAAGGTACCTGTAAGTATGAGTGGGTGGGAGGTGCCTTTAACAAGAAAAGCAATTAGTGACATATTATCTTTACGTCTAGGGCAAAGTTTAGAACATTTCCATAGGCTCTTTGCTTACGTTTTCTCAAAATTTGACCTAAATTTACTCAAACCTCTTTAGTGAACTTTTCATTACGTATCAAACCACATTAGTGATACATTTGGCAATGTATGTTCTTCTATAGGAAAAGGTCTTTACTGTAACATTCACCCGGTGTAAGAAAAGGGTGAATGTTACCTTCTCTACTGTCATTTCCTCAATGTATTTTTCTCATCTCTAAATTATCGTGGTTTGAATCTACTAAAAGTGCAATGATTGTCTATGGAGAGTGCTGAACCAGTCTTTTTGATATGGCTCCAGCACTTTCCAAGTTAATTAAAAATTAAAAGATATTTTTATGTTTTAATATTTAAATATATTAAAAAACAATTCCTTCCCCAGAGCTAACCCTTTATATGTTTTACATTTAAAAAGTGACATTTAGCCACCCTATTCTTGAAACTGTGAATAAATTCAGTTTCAGCACCATGGAGAGCTATTGTTGATAAATTTGCCTGCAGGGAAATTGATTCTTCACAGATTCTGTACATGTAAGATTCGCTGGCTGTTCGTTAGGAGCTGCAGTCACATGGTGCACATTCAATATATTGTAAATAGGATACATATGACTGTGGATTGCAGGGCAAATTTCATGAAATGTCAGTTGAGCAAATACCTTTTAATTGCCGAGTGAATGTTTGTTTGCTAAACATACCCATATGTGTAGGAAACTTACTTGCCCCTGCTCCCTCTCAGCATCTAGTTTCGCTATGCATGTGAATGACAATAACTCATTTCTCAATAATATGGTCATTTTATGTAATGATGTGTTTTTATTTTACTACTTCAGAATTACAAGCACTGGTTTTGATTTTGATGGTTATGTATTGTATTCTGTTTTTAGCTGGTCATCAAACAACCTTCTGTTTCATATACATTAGTTTCTTCTAGTCACAGGTAAACTTCTACATTTACATAGTAGAGTTAGCTTTAAACAAGAAATGAATTGTAAACTAGCTAGGGCAAAGAGTTTTAATCTTCAAAAAGTCTGCATCTTTTAGCCAGGGGCTTCCATCAAGTAGACATCTATAGTAATATTTAAAATAGGAGATAGATCACAACCTGGGAATTGTATACCAGCAAAGCTTAACATTCATAGCAGGAATGTATTTTGAAGAGTTGCTGAGAAATGTATATGCACATATAAGTCTGACAATATGATCATAGGTGGAATTTTGTAGGGTCTTATGCAAAGTAAGACTCAGCCTCCTGGCTTTATCTGACCTTGAGATGAATACAGCAAGCTTGCAAGCAAGCTATGTTTGAAAGCACAAAAACATTCTATTTGAATTGACCTTCAGTAAATATGAACAAATATTGATCTTCTACTGCATAATATGTCTCAAGTCCACTCACTTGTCATATAAGTCCCAGCAACGATTAGTCTCAAGCGTGGTTCTTTGCTCAAGGTTAGGAATAAGATTGGGCTTGGCTTGGATTCGATTAATTCACCCTTCTTCATTGAATCTGAGAAGAACTGGCTCAAAATTGGTTAATGTAGCTATGATGAAGTGATTTTCAGTATAAATGATCGTGGCTTATTTATACAAGTTGGAGCAAAAAAAAAATGTGGGGTCCGGCATTAAAAAACTGGGGGTTGCCTTCAGTTTCTTTTCAGTTGTAGGAGATTTGTGTTAGTAGGGTCCATATTTCTTTTTATCATTTAAGGTCTCGAAAAACTAAAAAGCTAAAGGCTATAGGCATGAAATGATTTCATTTATTTTTGATTCACTTAAAATTAAATTTTGTTTGGTTCACAGAACACAAAAATAAACATTTAGAAGAGAAAAAAGCAGCAAGACATGTTCCGTTCCTTATAGAGATCAGAAATGTTCAGAAACATCACAAATACATCTCCATATCACAGTTTACAATAAAATATGTAGAAAGCTACAATATACATAGCATAATATATAAGACTGGAAGGTGACCCAAAGAATACAGAGATATAGGCTTGATGATGGACCCAAGCAGCTCTCACCAGTAGTAAGTATAACAGATTAAAGATTATTAAGATAAACATATCTAGAGAAGAAATAGAAGAGCAGGGGGCGATAGCCAAGGGGATCACATTTTTTGATACTTCTTAGGGCAATCCCTATGTTGATATGTAAGTTTTTCTCTTTCCAAGATGGCATTGACTTTGTTGCACCATTGTAAAAAGGTGAGAGGATCAGGAGACAGCCAGTGCTGAAAATTGAGTTTGTGTGCAAAAGACAGTAAACTCAACAGCAGCAATTTAGATGATGGCGGTGCTACATCCTCAGGGAGAATTCTCAGGAGGGCAATCTTAGGGTCAAATGGCAATTGAATGGGGCATAACTCTTGGATAGTTTGAAAGACATCTGACCAATATCAAAATAATTCAAGACACTGCCAGAGCATATGAAACAATGTAATGGTAGCACTAGAGCACCTGGGTCAACAAGGTGAGTCAATCCTTCCTCAGAGTACAGTTTGGGTATAATATGCCCTGTGTAGAAAAAGCTGTGTCAGTTTTTCAAAAGTAGAAATAGATACAGCAGGTATTGCTTCTAGCACTGCCGTTCACTGGTCCTCACCTATATCACCTAGATCCTGCCTCCACATCACAAGGGTATCTTAGGACTCACTTCCACTAAGAGTGTAGAGTATATGTACGAGTGTGAGTACGAGTATATGTAAGAGTGCACCACCATTTTGAGAACTACAGAACTGTTGTATAACATCAGGGAAGAGCTTGATTGCATATACAAGGCATAGTGAAGTTGTAAGTATTGAAAGAATGACAAGTGAGAGAGCTGATATAGTTTGACAATGAATTAAAAAGATGTCAACTGTCCTTTTGATGAGGTTAAGCCTTACCTATAATGGAGAAGGGCAATTCACACTAGGCTGTGCAATACTTTTTGCATTTGGTTAAAAGTGGGTCAATATTTAAAGTGACATAATCAGACAGTATGGGAGTAGCATGGACCCCTAAATATTTAAAGAAGTTAACTGAAGCTATCTGACTAGATTCAGGGGAAAAAGTATCTGGGGAGGCACAATCTAAGGACATAAGAACTGATTTGTACCAATTAATGATGAACCCAGAAATTGACCCATAGGTGAAGATTAAGGACATAGTTGGGACTTTGATAAGTCACCTAGAAATAGCAGGGCGTCATAGTGAAATCTTATCCTCCCTAGTGGACCAACAAAAAAACACAATATCATGAGATTGCCTAATTGCAGCAGCAAGAGGCTCTAAAATCAAGGCAAAAGGGATGGGTGATGGGGGCACCCCTGTCTAGTGCCACTGAAGAGGGGAAAGGATTAAAATAATATACCATTTAACTGAATACGGGCCATAGAAGCAGAGTATAGCCTAAGTCAGACTTATGGAGGGTGTACTATAGAAAATTTCATTTTATACCATCAAAGGCCTTGGCAGCGTCTAGCAATAAGATAGCTCTGTTGTCCATATTATTAGCTGGAACTTGAAGGTTGAGGAATAACCTCCTAATGTTCAGGGCCATGGATCTAGTTGGAATGAAGTCTGTTTGATCAGGATGAATAGTATTACCAATAACTTTGGATAAACGGTTGGCAACTACCTTTGTGAGAAGTTTGACATCAGAAGTAAGCAAAGAGATCAGGTGATATGATTTAGGTTTTTGAGGATTTTTATCTGGTTTTAGAAGAACAACTATAATTTCTTCATTCATGGATGGAGCAAGAGTGACAATCTCGTATTCCTCATTAAACACAGCCAAGAGTTCTGGGAAAAGTATATCCCCATGGGTTTTTTATACTTCCCCTGGTAAACCATCAGCCCCTGAGGCCTTGTTGTTAGATGTGCCGGACAATGCTTTTAGTAGGTCTTCCACAGTAATGGGAGAGTCTAACATTACAGGCTTCAGCAGATAGGGAAGGGGGATTAACTGAGTTTAAAAAAGAAGATAATAATTCATCTTCCTTATAGAATACCTTACTGCTATATAGGTCTTATAAAAGAAGCAATAAACAGTGGCTATGACACCTTCTTCCCACTGACATCACACAGCTCGCTTATGAATAGACATGTGCATTCGTTTTCGTCCAAATGCATTTTTGTCCGAATTTCAGGTATTTTTGTTATCGTTTTAACAAACGAAAACGAAGGCGCAGAATCCGAAAACCGAAAGATCCGACATAAACAAATGCTTTATTTTCGTTTTCGTTGCAACAACAGTTCGATATAGATAGGAGATTCGACATGATGCTGACAATAACAATCTGTGTCTATCGAACCTGTGGTCGAATGTGCCTAACCTAACTCTATTAGTCCAAGATTATTCTACATAGAGAGAAAAGATTCGACAGAGAGAAAAGATTTGACATTATAGAGAGAAAAGATTTGACATTATAGAGAGAAAAGATCGCTGCTGGAATTGGGTGGGGGAAGTAAAATAAAAATAATGATGATGATGAATGTTATTGGCTGATTGTAACCAAAGAGGAGGAGCAGTAAAATAGCTAGAACTAACTTGACAATTCAACATAAACAACGAAGATTCGACAAAGCATCGAAAAACATACAAACGTAGAATCTGTCATTGAAGGCTTATGGTGTCTGTCGAAAGTTCTAAGAAGATTCGACGGAGCAGCTAAACTGTACAACGCCGCAATCGTACATTTCCGGTCAAATGCTCTGCCGATAGGCTATAGAAAAATTCTAATGTTGGTTGACTAGTAATAATAATTAATAAATATAATTATTACTAGTCATACAACATTAGAATTCTACTATAGCTTGTAGGCGGAACATTCGACTGGAAATGTACGATTGCGGCGTCGTACAGTTTCGCTGCTCCGTCGAATCTTATTTGAACATTCGACAGACACCATAAGCCTTCAATGACAGATTCGACCTTAATTAATTCAGATTTTCGGACTAATGCAATTTCTAACGAAAAACCAAAATAAATAAAAACGAATTTCGGGAGTAACTAAATAAATTTATTTTTCGGACGAAAACAAAATTCCGAAACAAAATATTTCAGTGTGCACATGTCTACTTATGAATGCCAGAGGTTGTTGGGACTTAAGCCCCGTACACACGATCCGAAAATCGTACGAAAAATTACGCTTTCGAAGCAATCGTACGATAATTGGGCCGATCATGACAGTTCATCCGATATTATTCTATCAGACATGCACGGAATTTTTTTTCGTACGATGCCAGATCGTACGATTTTCGTTTAATCAGTACAGCTGTCGTTCGAAAATGCAATACAAATGCATTACAACACATGACATCACTTCCGAATTATTATTCTGTCGTATGAGAATTTTCGTGACTTTAGTAAACTCATCAGATTCAACGTGAGATTAGGATGAAAAAGAAAACGGACGATCATTCGTCCGATAACCGTATCGTGTGTACGGGGCATTAGCTATGGTGGCAAAGAGATGACCTATGTTTTCCTCATCTTCAAAAAATGTTGGTGCATGAAAAACCTCTTTTGTTTGGTCTTCAAAAATAAGGAGCTGTATAATTTCTGCTGCTCTGAGATGATTTATTCTCTAAATGATAACTGCACCTTTGTGTGAATAGTCCGCAATCACCCCCAAGCCTAAGCATACAAAAATCTAATAGAAGCAGGTACCTTACCATGCCCTAAGGGTGGAAGTCTGTGGGGACAGTTTCATTATTGACACAAGTAGACAACCCTAACCTTTCCGTCTTGGAATCAAAGATCGTTCAGACCAGTTAGAAACCAATTATCAGCTTGCTATTGTTCACCACAAGATAATCTGCCTGTGTTCCTCTTTCTTGCTCCAGCAACTCAATCTGGCTTTAAAACCACTGTATTGCAATCCAAACAATTTTAAAAATCATCTCCCTGCTAAAGAAGGTGATTTATATTTTGAAGTCCAGTAGGCACTGACCCTAAATTTTCGATTGCATCACAAGCTACAGCCAATGAAGTATCAGCAAGATCTGACGCACAGCTTTAAGCTGGATGTATAAATATACATGTATATACGGTATATATATATATATATATATATATATATATATATATATATATATATATATACTGTAGGTTGTTATCTTTAATACACAGCTTCCACACAGTCACTCCCCCCCCCTCCGAGTACAGTTTGCTTGAGGCCAGATTTACACAGTTGTGCTGCAGTAACAGACGTTATGCTGTTTGGTGCACTGTGGATTTATTTTGAATGGCATCCCAACATACCTTTGCAAATGCACCTGCTTTGCAGTGCATTACAATGCACCATAACACTGTTCCATGCATTCCTAAAAATAATGCATGCACCTTTTCTTAGTGTGTTCTGGTGCATAAGGATGCCTATTCAAATTAATGTGACATAAGGGGGGTCATTTACTATAGCGCGAATGTGAGTTTGCGCAAATAAATACTCTCAAAAAGAGCAAAATCTTGCTAATTAGCGCCAAAATGGAATTCACTATAGCGCTGGTGAAAAATACTCCCAAAATCTAATTTACTATAGCGCCCAGACAACAGATACCGCCCAAACTCCTACTCTTACTAGAACCTGGAGAATTGCACATGGAAATAATGTTTAGGGCATGACATTACCGCCTATATGGTACTTAAATATGTGGTATATTGTTTAACCACTTAAGGACCGAGCCTCTTTCTGAGATTTGGTGTTTAAAAGTTAAAAACTGTTTTTTTTTTCAAGAAAATTACTTAGAACCCCCAAACATTATATATATTTTTCTAACACCCTAGAGAATAAAATGGTGGTCGTTGCAATACATTCTGTCACACCGTATTTGAGCAGCGGTCTTACAAGCACAGTAAACAGTAAACAGTAAAGTAATCCTAATTTTTTTTTATATTGTGAAAGATAAAGTTACGCCAAGTAAATTGATACCCAACGTGTCATGCTTCAAAATTTCGCCCACTCATGGAATGGCGACAAACTTTTACCCTTAAAAATCTCCATAGGCAACATTTAAAAAAAAATTCTACAGGTTGCATGTTTTGAGTTACAGAAGAGGTCTAGGGCTAGAATTGTTGCGCTCGCTCTAACGATCATGGCGATAACTCACATGTGTGGTTTGAACACCGTTTTCATATGCGGACGCCGCTCACGTATGCGTTCGCTTTTATTTTTATTTTTTACACTGTTCTTTTAAAATAAAATGGTGTCACTTTTTCTCCTATTACAAGGAATGTAAACGCATGACAGGTCCTCTTAAAAATGAGATTTGGGGTCAAAAAGACCTCAGATCTCATATTTACACTAAAATGCAGTAAAAAAAAAATGAAATGTCATTTAAAAAAAAAAAAATCTCCTTAAGAGCATTGGGCAGAAGTGACGTTTTGACGTCGCTTCCACCCTGCAATGATATGGAGATTGGTGGGGGCCATCTTCCCCTCACTCATCTCCATACCAAGCCAGCAAGAGGACGTGATCGCCTCCGCCGCTACCGACGGCTCCGGTAAGCGGCGGAGGGCACCGAAGCGCAGAGGGAGGGGGGGCGATAAATTGATCTTGCGGCAAATCCGCCGCAGAGACCACTTTTATCGAAAAGTGGACTGCCTGCTGAAGAAGAGGATACCAGGGTTATGGTAGCTAGCTGCTGTCATAACAACGGTATTCCTCTTCAAAGTACCAACGTAAAATGACGGCGGTCGGTCTGGAAGTGGTTAAAGATAATCTGCTTTTAAACTGCTTTAAAAAGTAATTTCTACACTGAAAAATCTTTAAAAGTCTGAGAAGTGATAAATTCCCCCTCACTTTGCAACAATTTATCTGCACAACTGAGCATGCTCATGCAAGCAAACTACTCTCATTTTAACTCCCATGCCTTTTTTACAGGGCACTATAGTAAACATCAAAATTAGCCCTGGGCTAAAATGCGTTTTTGAGAGTGAAAATTTGTGCTATATAGCCAAATGCAAGTTTCAACCATTGATATAATGGTACAATTGTACCTTCCCCAAATAAATACTTTTAAGGTTGATATGAACTGTATCTTTCTCTCAAATAAATTGTCCTTGCAACAATGTTGCTTCTTCTTCATCTATTTTGTTTTTAAGAATGCTAGAATGTGTAACGTTTTCATGTTTTGGTAAATTGTATTTTTCGCTGTCTCTCTCACTTGTTGCTGTCCATCTCACAAAAATCTTTACCCAAACCCACACAGGTGTCTTTACAAACCACAAATAATACCATTGCTGATGCAAATTGCAAATGAGTCACAATTTTGTATGCTGTTTAGTATTTCCAAATGATCATAATTTGAGCCCCAAAAATTTGATATGTGTACCAATATCAGAAATAAAAATGTAATTCCCAAAATTCAGAGGGTAACATTACTATGCTACACTCACACACCAAGAACCGCCAAATATCACAGAATAAATCAAGAAGAATAACTCCTGACTAATGTAATTCCACCACCTATATGTCCAAAGAAATGCAGTATTTATGTGTAAGAGTGTTTCACATGTGGCAGTGGCTAATAGGTTAGCACTTCTAGCAGCGCTGGGGTTCTTGGTTTGAATCCCAAACATGCCACTTCATGTAGAGAAGTTGTCTGTTCTCCCTATGTTGTTAAACATAGCTCCTGACTTAGGTCCTTATTATGTCTAAATGTAGTATTTATGTGTAGGAGGGTTCCACCACCATTGCAAATCGTGTCATATGTTTTCCATGGGCAAGGACTATAATCAGCCTTAACATTTTCCCACAAGCACTAATTGCAGCCTCTTACCAAGCCTAAACCTACAAAATGACAGCTTCTTATCTCTTAGCATGCTGACAGTAATCAGCCATAACCAGCCTTCAAAACAGATGGCATATGCCAGAAACAGGTTGTTCAATGGCTCTCTGGCCTTCCACAGTACATCTGCATTGATTAACTTCTTGCACCCCTGGGACTTAGGACTGTTTCCCACCACAGAGATGCCGCTTACATACATGTGGAAGCACAGTGGCTAACTGGTTAGCACTTCTGCCTAGCAGCACTTATGCTCTTGGTTCGAATCCCAATCCCGCTACCTGGCTAGAGGTTTGTATGTTCTTCCTCTGTTGTGGTGTTAAAGTTTCTTTTTCACCAGTGATTACATTTTTTATGGGTTTCACATGATGGAACCCCCAAGAAATAACATTATAAATCAAGCAAGTGTGGGTTTGCACCAAATCTAGAACTTTAGTATTTTGGGCCAGATACGATTGTATGAGTCTGGTGTGATCCTGCACACATATTTTAATGTTGATGCTGATGATGAATGACAAATGCTCTTTGTCACCAATTTGTGTGAAGCAGCCCTCAAAAATTGTCATTTCCTGTTTTGTACCCTCCACATGCCCAACAAAGTACAAGTTTAATTTGGAGATTTTTAAGAAACACTGATCATGGCCAGAGCCTTGGACATTTGTTATTTAAGGCCGGGTTCACACTTGTGTGACACGACACTTGTCCTACTTTGGATCAGACTTTGCCCTGCGACTTGAAGCCGACATACGTCCGACTTTCAATGAACAGGGATCCGACTTGGATCCCGCCAATACCAGGCACTGTGTTTGATATGAATCTTGAGGGGGAACTCCAGGCCAAATTTTAAATAAAAAACCGGCATGGGTTCCCCCGCCAAGAGCATACCAGGCCCTTGGGTCTGGTATGGATTTTAAGGGGAACCCTATGCCAAAAAAACGGCTTGGGGGTCCCCCCCCAAAATCCACACCAGACCCTTATCCGAGCACGCAGCCCGGCCAGTCAGGAAAGGGGGTGGGGACGAGCGAGCGTCCCCCCTCCTGAACCGTACCAGGCCGCATGCCCTCAACATGGGGGGTGAGTGCTTTGGGGCAGGGGGGCGCCCTGCAGCCCCCCCACCCCAAAGCACCCTGTCCTCATGTTGATGAGGACAGGGCCTCTTCCCGACAACCCTGGCCGTTGGTTGTCGGGGTCTGTGGGCGGGAGGCTTATCAGAATCTGGGAGCCCCCTTTAATAAGGGGGCCCCAAGATCCCGGCCCCCCACCCTATGTGAAGGAGTATGGGGTACATCGTACCCCTACCCATTCACCTGGGGGAAAAAAGTGTCAAGAAAAAAAAACACACTACACAGGTTTTTAAAGTAATTTATTAGGCAGCTCCGGGGGTCTTCTTCTGACTTTGGGGGTCTTCTTCCGTCTCCGGGGGTCCCTTCCGACTCTCAGGTGCCTTCTCCGCGCTCTCCGGTTCTTCTTCCGTTCTCCGGTGCTTTCTGCCTTCTCCTGGGCACCTCCGCTATCTTCTGCCAGCTCTTTTGCTAGCGGTGGCCTGGTCTTCCCCGCTTCCTGACCTGCCAGGCTGCATGCTGGGAATAGGGGTTTGGTGTGGATTTTGGGGGAACCCCCATGCCGTTTTTTCGGCATAGGGGGTTGCCCTTAAAATCCATACCAGACCAAAGAGCCTAGCATGCTCTTGGAGAGGGAACCCATGCTGGTTTTTTATTTAAAATTTGGCGTGGAGTTCCCCCTCAAGATCAGCAGAGCACAAGTCGCATGCCAAAGTCGGATCATGCAAGACGGCGGTCCGACTTTGATCCGACTTCAATGATAGTCAATGGGCTAAAGTAGGATCAAAGTCGGACCAAAGTAGTACAGGGAGCATTTTCAAAGTCGGACCAGTTAAGACAGCTCCCATAGGGAAACATTGATTTTCACACGTCATGCGTCATGAGCTCCCAATGTCGGAGCATTTGTCGCACCAGTGTGAACCCGGCGTTAAGGTTTACCCTGCAGAGATATCTGTGCTGATGCATTCTTTCATTTGTAAAGAGTGTGTATTCCTGACGAACAGGTGTGAGCACTTGAGGCATACATGAAGAGACAGAAACAATTACACTGGTGGGTGTCTCCTTTACTAGGTGGGTCTAGGTGAGTGTGCTAGCAAACATAGTTAGGTTATTTGAAGGCCTGCATTTGTTTGCCTAAGAACAGGCCTGAATCTTTCTTTGCAATATGTAGATTGCAATAAGGCCTAAGGCTATCGGAGTCGAGTTGCAATCAGCTCATGGAGAGGAAGATGGAGAGAGGTGGTATTCAGAATACCCTGCGTTTTCAGGTCTTGCCTGATTATATTCGGAAGGTGAACTTGGATTACCTCATGGAGGAAATGCTGGTGAAGACCATTGTAGTAGAGATATGCCATATCTTTTGCATTCAAGATCATGCAGAACCAAGGTACTACGATGTCTCCTTTATTCATAGTAACTATTGTATGGATGTCTTTGAGAAATGCAGGGAACTGGAGAAAGAAAGTAATGAGCTTATTAGGCCCTTCAGGACTGATCCGCTATATGCTATGGAGGAGAAGCCTTTGGTGGTTCATCTCTTTAACCCTTACACAGACATTGCTCTAAATGTGGCTTTCTTGAGAAGGTACTGTTCCTCTGTGAAAGGAGGTTTGAGGCTAACTAACTGTTTCGGAATATTTAACTGTAAACTGAAATTTTTTGTCAAATTAAAAGTGGACCCGCAGGGGATTGGTGGAAAATGCTTAATTTTTGGCCACACTAAAGAGATATGTAATGTCCAGAAAAAGTCCCGTTATTGTGGTGAGGAGGGACATGAGGCAGGGGCCTGTCTGGTGAAGTGCACCTGCGATGTGTGTGGGAAGTGTGACCACATAGTCAAAAACTGTCAGCAGGTCATGAGGGGCTATGTCTCGTATGCAGATGCTGTTAAGCGTACTTCTAAGAATGGGTGGCCAGTGTCCACACAGGTGCTGTCTGACTCCCCCCGTGAGGGCAGAAGAGGAGGTGGTGGCTGAGGAGGAGGAAGCACTCTTGGACCTTAAGGAAGAAGCAGAAACCGTGGGTGGTAGTGGTGGGCCAGTGCTTAGTGAAGTCATAGCTGAGATGGAGAAGGGAGTGGAGTCCCTTGTGGGCGAGTTGGAGGCTGAATTGCAGTGGGAACCAGAGGAGCAGGAAGATGTGGAGGAAGATCTGATGGAGACAGTTGGGGCTAAAACAAAAGCAGATGCACTGGTTAGTCCCAAACACAAGAGAGCCAAAAAGAAGCTGAAGGCAGCCCCTGTGTTGGAAATCAGCAACCCGTTTGAAGTACTGCGAACATTGGGGTCTGGGATTGAGTCGCCGATAGCAAGCCCTTTACTTCCTCTTTTGCTCCCTGCAAACCCTTCAAATTAAAAGCATAATGGTCTAGTATGCATCGCATACTAGCCCTTTATGTGACACTTACCTGCAAACAAATCCCACGCTGTCAGCTGTGCAGGCCACGTCCATCTTCGCCCCTCTTCCTTTTGGGGCCGCGGACCCCGGGTCTGTGACTGGCCAAAGCCACGTGACGTCACTCCCACTCCCGTCAGTCACGGCACACGCTGGGGAAGAAACAGTACTGAGGTCTGTTTCTTCACAGCGCATGCGCCGATGTCGTCAAGTGAAATATCTCCTAAATGGTGCACGTTTAGGAGATAGTTCCACTACCTATAGGTAAGCCTTATTCTAAGCTTACCTATAGGTAGAAGTCACACAAATGCGTTTACAACCACTTTAAGAGAGTGAAGTTTCTCTTATCAATCTTTTGTGTGTGTTCAGGAATGAGTATGAGAGTTGAGGAGGGAGTGAGGGTGCTTGGGATTGTGTTTGATCAAAGGATTAATGAGATTTTGGTAGGGTATTGATTATTAAAGCGATAATTTTACCCATGGTCTTGTAAACGAGTAACATCTTCCTTCCAGGGGTGGCAAGACTGGGAAAAATTAATAAATTGATCTTTACCTTTTTGTGCGGATACAAAATGGAAAGGATGGAGAGAGAATATGTGTGCAGGTGGGAGTGTAACAGTGGACTGGGGCTTAAGGATCTGAGAATATTCGTGTGGATGCATTACTGGTTTTACGTGGTAAAAATTTGGAAGAATGAGGGGTTGTGTGCGAGAATGATTGTGTGTTTTAGGGGGGTGGTTATTTCGGAGGTGGTGGTGGCCTGAGAGGGATTCAAAGGTACCGGTAGCTTTTGTAGTATCGCAGGACTATTGTGTATTGGAAAGGTTTAGAGCGGAGTTTAGGTTGGCGGACTTGGGGGGAAGGGGAAAGGTATAAGATAAGAGTTAAAAAATGGTTGGTGGAAAGGGAGGGTATATGCAATTTAAGAGAAGTGAATGCGACGGTGGTGGCTGAAGTGTGGAAGAAGATGAATGTGCGTGGGGTGACCAATAAACAGAAGGAGATTGTATGGGTGGGGCTGCAAGAGTGTTTGCGAGATTGTTTATGAAGAGAATGGATTTGTGTGCATCTGATATGTGTCCGAGAGGGAATTGTGGGGGAGTGGAAGACTGTGAACATGTGTTTTGGGGGTGTGACTTTGCAAGAGAGGTGATTGTAAATGTCAATATTTGGTGAAAGAATGGACGGGTGTGAGATTGAGTGGGTAGAAAGGCATGATGTATGGATTAGTGAGCTTGGAAAAATAGAAGAATAGGGTATTATGGTTATTGTTATGTGCATTAAAAGGGGTATTGTGGGAGGTGAGGAACTTATTTGTGTATAAAAATGTCTGCTTGAACAGAGGGGCAATGTATTGGCTTATGACTGAGTAAGCTGCAGTTTTTTTGTGTTGGATGGGCGAAGATGCTAAAGGCATTTGGAAATGTTTATTTTTTTTGTTTAATTTCTCTTTATTCAATTCTCCAATTCCATATAACATTTAACATTTCATTGACACTTAAACACACCTCCCTAATAACTTTCTTTACTAAATGGTGGTTTCTTCGATTCCTCAAAAAAAAAAAGAAAAAAAAAGGGGGCAGCTGAGTAGGGGGAGGGTAGGGGGAGTGTTGTGATTATAAAGGATATATTAATATATCTATATTTAAGTGCTTTAATAATGTGATATTTATTGTGTTTCCTTTGTGTCTTCTTCTGCTTGTTTATCCGTGATTCAGATTTACCTCCCTTAACTTGAGAGGGAGAAAAAAAAAAAAAAGGTGTTATCTTTATATGTGTCTTCTTGTTTCTAATTGCCGTGTTTCCTTCTAAACTATACGTGTTTCCAAATCTCCCCCCTCCCCCCGAAAGGGGAAAGAAAGAGGAGAAAAAAACAAACAAAAAAAAACTAATTTAAATTAAATGAGGAGGATCGTTAGCCAGTCTTTAACATGTTAACAATACATACATAAATACACATACAAAAAAAAGCTGTAGATTGTTCCCCATCTTTCTTTCTGTAGTTCCTATATCCTTTTTAGAGCTTCCTAAGGCTTTTAGGTCTTCCATTATCCATCTATTTCTTGGTTACGTTTTTCCCAGATTTCCCTTTTTTTTTTATTTCTCCTGTTTATGCCTGGTGTCATGTATCCATTTTTCTGCTGCCATTCTTGTGGCCACTTCTCTTTTCCATTCTTGGAGGGTGGGGCATGTTACTTGCTTCCAGTGCCTTGGTATTAATCTTTTGGCCGCATTTAATAAATGCGGTACAATACTGTTTTTTATACGTTTTTGTAGCTCTTGTGGTTCCATGGAACAGGAACTGTAATGGTGTGAACTCTGTTGTTTCCTCCGATATTTTCCTGATCCATGGAGTCACTTCCTCCCAGAAGGCCCTTATCCTTGGACATTCCCACCAAGTGTGGAGGTAGGTATCCCTCTCCCCACATCCCCTCCAGCATCGATCATCTGTTGTTGGATATATTTGTGCTAATCGCACAGGAGTGCGATACCATCTGGCCAAGAACTTATATGCCATTTCCTGGATGGCTGAGCTTGTGGATGTGGCATGTGAAATTGTAATTAATTTCTTTAATTGTAATGGAGGGAATCTGCATCCTAGGTCTTTTTCCCATTCTTTGATAAAGTAAGGGGTTGTTTTATTTTGTTCACTACGTATTAATTTATACATCTGTGACAATAAGTGGTCCGGTTTTGATATCTTTCTACATATTTTCTCAAATATAGTTAGGGAGTTAGGAGTTCTTACTTGAGGGTCTAATCGTTTAAAGAAGCTTTGCATCTGGCTATATCTCCATCCTGCCATTACCATATCTCCTTGTGATGATATTAAATCAGCTTGAGGCATCAAAACCCCCAATGGTGCATACCTCAAGCACATTGTGTTACCTTCCGATTCCCATGGACCCAGTGCTCCTTTTTCCTCTCCTGGGGGAAACCATGAGTAACCCCCCAGTGGTGCTAATGGGGATGTTTTTGGGGCATGTTTGCCAAGTTGATTTATCCTATCCCATACTGCCAGTGTGTTCCGAGTTAATGGGGATGTCCATTTTGATAATCCTCTGGCCTTTGCTGGTATCCATGGTGTCCCCCCCAGGTTTCTTCCTGCCATATTTATCTCTATTGGTACCCATACTCTATTGCCTACGTCATTGCATCAGTGCAATATACGCACCAGGGCCATCGCTTTATAATAGGATGCAATATCTGGGAGCCCAACTCCTCCCTCTCCCTTACTTTTACATAGAATTTCATATGCTATCCTAGCATTTCCCTTCTTCCATATAAATGATACAAATGTTTTTTGTATCTTTTTAAAGAATATCTGGAGGAGTTGTATGGGAACTGTATACAATAGGTATAACAGTCTGGGTAACACATTCATTTTTAGGGTATTGATTCTCCCAAACCATGTTAATGTATTTCCTTTCCATCTATTCAGGTCTTTTGTTATTTCCATAATTATTGCTCCATAAATACGCTCATATAATACCTTTTCATCGGCCGTTATGTGCACTCCCAAATAGTACAGTGATTCTCTATTCCACAAAAACAAGTATCTGTCTTTTAATAATGTAATTACTGGCAATGGTACATGACTTAGCAGTATTACTGGTTTCTCTATGTTAATTTTGAAATTCGATATCTTTCCATATCTTATCCCTTTTTGCATCAGCTCATGTACTGATTTTTGTGGTTTTGAGAGAAAAAATAATAAATCATCGGCATATGCTGCCATTTTATGCTCTCTTTGTCCAATTTCCACTCCCACTATTCCTGTCACGGGGATGCTACACACAGACATCCAATACAGGTGGTCAGATCATTGGGCTGCACATTAAGGAATCAGGAACAGAGTAAGTGAAAAATATAAATATTTATTAAAGATAAAGACACACGTGTAAACAAAACCACAGCAAACCATAAGCAAGAAACGAATACAAAAGAACACAACAACCCCAAAAACAACCTAATCTAACTAGCTAACTAATATGTACAAAATAGAACACACATACATGAACAAGGCAGGGATGAGAGACAAGGGGAGCAGAAGGCCAGGTACTGGGAGCAGTCAGCAAGGGGGAGCTGGTATCAGGGGACAGGTATCAGGGGACAGGTCTCAGGAGACAGGGTACAAGGATCAGAGTCCAGGACTAGGTAGGGAATGGATCAGGTTCAGGTTCAGGTTCAGACAACGGATCAGGTTCAAGAAACGGATCAGGTTCAGGAAGGGACCAGGCTTACAGAAGGAATTCTGGAGCAATGAGCTTGGTTAAGGGCGGGCTTATATAGTCCAGCAGACCCAGATCAGGTGTGCTTGATGGCTGGTGGAAAGTCTTGGTGGGGAGACACCCGCTGGTGGCCACCAGAACTACACCCACTGGTGCCGGATGCAACAGTGCCACCAGCAGGTGAGCCCGGTAATGACACCATTCCTGACAATTCCCCTGTCCCCTCTCACCCTGCATAGGAAAAGTTCCAGAGTGAGAGCGAACAGGATAGGGGATAGGGGGCAACCCTGTCTTGTACCATTACCTATATTAAAACCCTCTGACAGTGTTCCATTAACTTTAACTTTGGCTTCAGGTCCTGCATATAATGCTGCTATCCACCCCCTCATCCGTTCCCCCATGCCTATTTATTTTATTACTTTCATCATAAAAGCCCAGTTCACCCTATCGAATGCCTTTTCGGCGTCCATCGATAGGGTTACTCTTGATGTTTTGTCGGGTCCCTTTTGCATCCAATGGAGTATATTAAGTGCTCGTATTGTGTTGTCTTTTGTTTCCCTCCCCGTCATAAATCCTGTTTGATCCATATGTACTATCTTTGTTACCTTCTCCTTTAATCTATTTGCTATTATTTTGGAAAATAATTTTGTATCCGTATTTAGGAGGGAAATAGGTCTATAGCTTGAGCAGTATTGTGGGTCTTTCCCCGGTTTAGGTATGACTGTCACGAATGCCAGTAATGCTTCTGGGGGTAGTGGATGGATTTCCAGCTGTTATCTTATTAACCACTTCAATACCAGGCACTTATACACCTTCCTGCCCAAGCTAATTTTCAGCTTTCAGCGCTGTCCTAATTTGAATGACAATTGCGTGGTCATGCTACACTGTACCCAAACAATTTTTTATCATTTTGTTCCCACAAATAGAGCTTTCTTTCGGTGGTATTTGATCGCCTCTGCGATTTTTATTTTTTGCAAAACAAATAAAAAAAGAGTGAAAATTTTGAAAAAAAAAAGTTTTTCTTTGTTTCTGTAATTTTTTTGGTAAATAAGTATGTTTTCTTCTTCAATGATGGGCACTGATATGGCTGCACTGACGGGCACTGATAAGGCGGCACTGATGGGCACTGATAGGAGGCACTGATAGGTTGCACTGGTATGCGGCACTGATGGGCACTCATAGGTGGCACTGATGGGCACTCATAGGTGGCACTGATGGGCACTCATAGGCGGCACTGATGGGTACTTATGGGTGCCACTGATGGGTACTTATGGGTAGCACTAATAGGTGGCACGGAAGGGCACTGATAGGTGGGCACGGATGGGCACGGATGGGCACTGATAGGTGGCACTGATGGACACTGGTGGGTGCCACTGATGACACTGGTGGGTGTTATTGCTGGGCATCACAAAAAAATGGCTCTTCCTGTTTACATCGTGATCAGCCGTGATTGAACACGGCTGATCACGTGGTAAAAAGCTTCCGCCGGAGGCTCTTTACCGAGATCAGTGTAGCGGTGGGTCAGACTGACACACCGCTCCATCGATCGCCGCGATGCACGCCCACCCGGGCGCGCGGCGGCTGTTATCCTGCAGGACATCAATAGACGTCCAGTCAGGATAACACAACCGCTTCCCGGACGTCAATCTCCTATTGACCGGGCGGGAAGTGGTTAAAGTAAATATAAAGTGGTGTGTTTGCTATGTCTATATATTTTTTATAATATGCATTAGTTAGGCCATCGGGTCCTGGGCTCTTCCCGCTCGGGAGGTCTTCTATTGCTCTTTTAATTTCCTCTCTGGTTATCTGTTCTTCTAATTTCTCCACCACATCCACTGTCAGGGATGGTAGTGTGGACTCCCTGATATATTCTCTTATTTCTTTCTCCTCGTTTTGGCTTTGTCCTTTGTATATTATATAGACCAGTATAAAAGCGTTGGAATTCCGCGGCTATATTTTTAGTGTCTTTTATCTGCTTATTATTTGCTCGGATATTATGGACATGGGATAGTTCCTGTTGGTTTTTTAACTGTCTTGCTAGTAGTTTGCCACATTTGTTCCCTTGTTCGTATGATTTATTTGCAAAGAATCTACATTTATCTTTTACTTTTCTATCTAGGCAATTAGCAAGTTCCGTTCTTAAAGTTTCCAATTGCTCCGCCTCTCTAGGGTCTAGATTATTTTTATGTTTTATCTCTGCTTCATTTGTTTTTTTTTTGTAATTCTTCTATCTCCCTCCTTTTTTTTTTTTTTTTCGGGATCCGTGGGCTATTAATTCTCCCCCGTATAACTACTTTATGGGCTTCCCATACCAATTGCTCTGATATCTCTCCTGTTGTATTTATTTAAAAATATTCTATAATTTTTTGCCGTATGTCCTCTGCTATCTGTTCTTTATCTAATCACCAGGTTTTCTCCCGATGCCCCATCAAGACTGGAATAAATGTCAACACCACTAGTTCATGATCAGATATAGTTCTTGGTTCTATTGAGACTACTTTTATATGTTCTAAATAGTACTGGTCTACAAAGAACAGATCCAACCTGGATAATACCTTGTGTGTTTTTGAGTAATAGCTATAATCCTTTCGCCCCTCATTAAATGCTCACCATGTATCTACTAGATGATAAGTTCGACACAGTTTCTTCAAATATTTAAGTGCCCTATAAGATATTGCTGTTTTCTTTGCTGTTGTGTCTAATTCGGGGTCCAAAATAATAATAAAATCCCCTCCTAAAACTATAAAACCCTCCCCAAATGTATTCAGCCTTCTCAATGTTTTTGTAAAAAGTCCACTGTACATGTATTGGGAGCATACATAGAGGAAAATGTATACCTCTGTCTGTATAGTGTAACCTTAACAAATAGGTATCTCCCCTCAATATCCCCCTGTACCTCTGTTGAGGTCAGGGGACACATTTTCCCCATGGCTATAGTGACTCCTCTTGCTCTTGCCACTGGTGATGGTGCATGAAACCATTGGTTGAAGGGGAACTTTGGTAATCTTGTTATGGAGTCTGTCAGGAAGTGCGTCTCCTGCAGAAAGAGAATATCCACTGGATGATGTCGCACCTCCTGCCATAGACGACCCCTTTTTTATATGAATTCAAACCCCTTACATTATATGTCATGATTTTTAATGACTTAGCCATCTCTTATTATTCATAACCAATATTTGATACCTTTTCACCTTTTTTCCTTCCACTCTCTTTTTTCCCCCCATCTCTACTAAGGAACTTATTTCCATCTTCCGATGTCTGAACTTTCCACAGCTTAACACCCAACTATCTCAGGTGTACCATCTATTAGGACGGAGGGTCCATGTGGGTTCCTCTTGACCCCCCCTCTGCCCAATGCAGTTTATCCAATCCCTCCTCGGGATCTTTCTAATGGTAACTAAGGGAGTTCCTCTACTCTCCCCCTGTTCTAACCCCGGGCCTTGCTTTACTTCTCATTTTATTATGCGGCCCACTCTTCTATTTGTTTACCCCCTTTTTTCCCTTCTTCTTTTCCCTCTCCTCCCTTCCCTTCCCCCCTCTTCCCCCCTTCTCTCCCCTCCCTTCTTTTCCCTTTATCTTTTATTTTTCCTCCTCCCTTCCCCTTTTATCTCGGGGGGGGGGGGGGTGGGGGGTCTGAGTGTGGGGCTGGCAGAGCCAAAGCGAGAAGAGAAACAAACAAAAAAAGGGGGGGAGAAGATCAAAATCTTCTCCCTCTCTCCTCTCCTCTTTCCTCCCCCAAGTCCCCCTGCCCCCCCCCCCCCCAGCATCAAAATTCAACTTCCATTTCCTTAGAATCTTTTATCTATTTTTTTCTTTTTTGCTTCCCCCTTTTCTTTCCATTTTCTTTCCCTTTTTAATCTTTTCATGTCACAAAAAGGGGGGGGGGGAGGGGTGGGAGTGCGGGGCTGGTGAAGCCGGGGCGAGAGGTGAGAGAAAAAAAAACACAAAAAAAAAAGGGAAAGAAGATTAAAATCCTCTTCCTCTCTCCTCTCCTCCGCACCCCCCCCCAGTCCCCCCCATCCACCCTCTAGCATCTCCTCAAGATTCAGCTTCCATTTTCTTAAAGTCTTTTATCTATTTTTTTTTATACTTGGGACCAGGATTCACGCTGTTGTTTTATTATGTTTTCACTTGTTAATCTTCAGCCTGGGAAGTCCGTTGCCGGTAAGTCCAGTGTCTCTAAAACTTTTTTAAGTCATCTTTGGTTCTGAGAGCTGCTGTTTTACCATCTCGTGAAGCTAGTAATTTGAAAGGGAACCCCCATCTATATCTCACATCCTCCCGTCGCATTACTTCCAGCAAGGGGCGCACCATTCTCCGCTGCATCAGAGTGCGACGAGATATGTCTGGATATAACAAGATCTGAGATCCTTCAAAGTCAATTATGGGTATATCCCTTTTGGCCCGCATTATGGCTTCCTTCTCAGAAAATGTATGGATTTTACATATCACGTCTCTTGGTCTTTCCCCATTCCTTCCCAAGGAGGATGAGATGCGATGGATTCTATCTATTTCCACAGGTTTAGTCAGCGTTGGGCCCATAATTTGCGCGAAAAGCTTTTGTGCAATTTCTACCAAGTCCTTGTCTTTATAGTTCTCAGGTCGTTCCCGTTTTTGTATGTTTTGGCGTCGATCCCTATTCTCCAAATCATCTAATAGGTCCCTGTATGTATTCATCTGATCTTCTTGATATTTAATAATTTATTGGGCCTCTCCAACAGCTTGTATTATTTCTTCTTGACTATTTTCCAATACTTCCACTCGATTGCCCACTGCATCTACCTCTTTCTTGTGATTTTCCACTGCTAAATTACACGATCTTTCAACTGTAGCAATTATTTGTTGTATATCTGTTTTCGTTGGTAAGGCTCTTATAAATTCTAGAATTTCCTGGATGTCTCCAATTGTTGCAGGCTCTGTCTCTGTGTTATTAAAGCGGTAAGTATTTTTTTCCTTTAGACCTACTCCCTCCACCTTAATTAGAGGTTTGGGTGGGCTCCTTGATGCTATTTGTACCTTAGATGTGTGTTCTGCTTCTGGGGTTTTATCCCTTGATCCTGACTTTACTGTAGCTGGGTCCATTGATTCTGCTGGGTGTAATAGATCTGTTGTATCTATTATATCTGTTATGTCTGTTATATCTGTTGGTAGGACCGGTAACAGTATTTCATTTGCTCCTTTTTTCTCTACAGATTTTATGAGGGCTTTACTGTCCTTCTGTCTCCTGGGGTTTTTGGTTCTTTTTCCCCCTTGCTCTGTGGGGGTACCCCCAACCAATAGGAGACCTTCCTTACTTCCTTCCGGTCTGTTCCCCCTTCAACTCTCCTTCACCTCTTTGGGGTCCTGCAGGCAGCCCCCCATTCCGGGTCTGCTGGTTCACCTCCTCTGTTGACATTCCCTTCTCTCCCCCCGACTGCCAGTTACCTCGACCCCCCACCGGGAGGTTTCTACTTCATGGGTCCTGTCTGCGGGCATTGTATAATGGGATCGGTGACCCCCGTCCTGTCCTCCCATGTTGTCCTCCAATCTCTGGACTCCCATACCTTGCCTGGTTCTGGCCTGCCGCTCCTCCAATATTATCTCCTCTCATTGGCGGCTGTGGTGGCGGGGTCATATATGCTTTTATCCCCTCAGCCGCATTCCTGCCCCCCCAACTGTCTGGGGCACTGCGCCTGCATGCCTGCGAGTGGTCATCCTTGCTTGCTTTTTTTTTATCCTGTTACACACAGAGAGAGTATGTAAGCCCTCAGTGAGTGATAAAGTCCACTTCATAATATTTTTTGTTTATTTCTTATTTGGAGAGGCCGCGGATGTTTTAATATTTACCGCCCGGAGTCTATGGGATGTGGCAAAATTTGCAATAGCTCTGCAATAGTTCTTATTACCAAACTTATCCCATATACAGTTATCAATTCGCAGTTATCATAACAGTTTTACCTTGGTCTCTGTTTTCTTAAGGTTTCTTAGCCGTTTTTCGTTCAATCAATCAGTCCACTTTCCCAGCCTGTGGTGTTCAGAATTGACATTGCAGCGGTCTCCACTCCTCACACAAACACCAACTGCATGTCCAACTCATGTCTGGGCTTCTCAGGGAGAGGGAGGGGGAGGGGAGACGGGGGCCCGTGAGGTCCTTTGAAAAAAGTAGGGTAGATAATAATAAATCATCAATGGGATAGGGAGGGAAAGGGGAGGGGGAGACGGGGGGCCCGTGAGGTCCTCTCGAAAAAAGTAGGATAGATAATAATAAATCATCAATGAGAACAGATTATTTTTTAGGAAGTCACTGTCTATGCGGTTGCTAATGTTAGCATTAGTTTACTAGCACCTTCATAACAACTGTATCATCTGCTGGTTATGTGATTGTCTCTGCTGCTTACCTCCCACACGCCGACCGCGTGTGTGTGTGTAACCTGCGGCTATGCTTCTCTTACTTCACAAGGGGGGGAGGGTGGGGGGAGCCCGCAGGACTCCTCTCATAGGTACTTAGGTGCTGACGGGGGGAGGAAGGTATACCAGCCGATCTTCCAACTGTGACTGATCTCCGGTTGTCCAGTCCCTCAATCCGCCGCTGCTTGCTGTTCTCCCCCTTACCTCCTCGCACACACGCGCTAAAAGCGTGACTGACCCGCATGTTGATGGGGACAAGGGCCTCTTCCAGACAACCCTGTCCGGTGGTTGTCGGGGTCTGTGGGATGGGGGCTTATCGGAATCTGGAAGGGGCACCCAGATCCCAGCCCCCTCCCATGTGAATGGGTATCAGGTACATTGTACCCCTAACCTATAGACTGGGGGGTGCCCAAGCCGTTTTTTCCATTTTTTTCCCCTAAAAGCCAATGCCACATCAGCATGAGCATGGTTGTTTCCATAATATTAATGGCTCGTTTGCAAAACATTATTGTATAGAATTAACAACATCAAACATTAGTAAATGTATTTTCTATGTACCGTATATACTCGAGTATAAGCCGAGTTTTTCAGCCATTTTTTAGGGCTGAAAGTATACCCCTCGGCTTATACTCGAGTCAGTACCTCAAAATCGTGAAATTCTGCGGCCGGCGTCTATTGTTCAAATCTCGCGCCGTTCTCCCTGTCCCTTCGGCGATAGGCGTTTCCAGAAAACACTGTGATGAGTGTTTGCACCTATCACGGAGGTCCTCTTGTCCGACGTCCGTGATTGGCCGAGCACTGAACACAGTGCCTGCTGGGAAACGGAGTCGGCGAATGAGAGGACCTCCGTGATAGGCGCAAACACTCAACACAGTGTTTGCTGGAAACCCCTATCACGGAAGGGACAGGGAGAACGGCGCGAGATTTGAACAATGGACGCCGCCGCAGAATTACAAGATTTTGAGGTACTGACTCGGGCACAGGGAGGCGGAATCGACACAGTAAGGGGGCACAGTGAGGTGACAGTGGGCAGTGAGATGGCAATGGGCACAGTAAGGGGGCACAGTGAAACGACAATGGGCACAGTGAGGTGACAATGGGCAGTGAGGTGGCAGAGTGAGATGCCAATGGGCACAGTAAGGTTGGGCAATGGGCACATCCCCCCCCTCGGCTTATACTCGAGTCAATACATTTTCCCAGTTTTTTTGGTAAAAGTAGGTACCTCGGCTTATACTCGAGTCGGCTTATACTCGAGTATATACGGTATGATTGTGCTCAGGCCAATAGGCTAGTGGTCAGCACTTCTACCTTGAAAGACTCAGGCCTTAAAGAACTCATGGGTTCAAATCCCACCTATTAAAAGTTTCTATTGGATTCAGCAGCATATGCTGAAAATAGCCGAATGTCAATGCACTTTAGTTTGGTTGATTCTAAGTATTGTATGTAAGTATTCAATAATTTTATGATGTGGCATTTCAGACATCACACACTAGTTAAAAAAAGCAAAAGGGGAGGGAGGCTGGTATTAGCAATGTTGCCCAACTGTATAACCACAATGTGTTAAAATCCTTTGTAGACTTACAAAATAAATTTCATCTCCCTAGAAGTCAATTCTATAGGTACCTCCAATTAAGACACGCTCTTCAGGCCCAAGCCCAAACCTCTACTCTTTTGCTTGTCAGTCATTCCCTGATCAAAGACATTTTTTATGGACAGGAGAAAAAGGACTTGATATCTCATATTTACTCTAGCTTATTGTCCTCCACGCAGGACTCAGCCAATCTACCGAGTAGACGGGGTTGGACACAGGACTTGGGAGAGATTACTGAGAAGAATTGGGATTTGTGTTTACAATCGGGCCCCCTCACTTCCATTTCACAATCTCATAGGTTGTCTCATTTGTTCTTATTGCACAGGGCCTACCGCACACCTATACAACTGCATCGTTGGGGAAGGAGAGATTCCTCTATATGCCCTAAATGTAGTAGGGATGAAGGGTCTCTAATTCACCTAATTTGGCGCTGCCCCAAGTTGCATCGCTTCTACGGTGACGTCACTGAGGTCATTTCCTCTGTATTTCAGATTAGGATCCCTCTGGATCCCATGATATGCATCTTTGGAGCGGTAGATGAAGAAAGGTTTCCTCCCCCAATCAATATAGCGGTGATTAGATTATTATACCTAGCTCAAAAGCTGGTTGCAAGGTTCTGGCTAGCTGCACATGTTCTGACTAAGACTCAATGGGTAGATCAGGTCAACTACATCTTTATTCGGGAGCACTTAGCATATCAGCATAGAGATGGTTGGAAACGCCTGGGTTGGCACCACCGCGACTGATTTTACATCGGTTGTTGCAAGTATGAGCGGTTTCTGTGGCTAAGTGGATGGTAATTTCTATGTTGTCTATTCCTGACTATTTATTGTGAGCTTTGCATGTACCCTCTGTTGCAGAGGGGGTGGTTTCATCTGTACAGGTAGAATAATAGTATGGGTACTATTGACTGTTTGTGGGCCCATTGGCCTTTTCTTTCGTAGTGTTAGGTAGGCGGGTGTGCACCTGTCTGCCTTACTTAGATCTTCCCTCCTTTTTGTCAAAACATGTCATGTAAACTTCTTTGGTGCCGCTATTTTATATGTCTGTATTTGCGAAATGCTCTGCTTTCAGATGTCTTGCATCGTTTGGATATGTAATGTATGTCTCATTTTACTGGCACAATAAAACTTTTTCTGATTTAAAAAAAAAAAAAAGCAAAAGGGAAAAAAGCGGCGCCTTGTAAGCTTAGCAGTAAAACAGTAAATTTAAAAGTTACATAGAAGATTAGGAAATACACTCACAAACGAGCAGTAATAGTGGGCATGTCTGGTGAAATCATCATCCGCTCTATCCCGGGGGCTGCTTGTGTCCTGGTGTTGAAGGACAGGATCTCTGTGTATCCTCTCCAGTGCCGGCAGTGGTGGTGGAATGCAGCGTTCACGACAAACGGGGACGGGAGACAGTATTCCCTGGAACACGGCAGCAGATGTCGTCACTTCCGGGTGTAAGGTCAGCGGGAGCCTGAGGAAGAAGCACGCATGCTTCGAACGCGCGCACCTCCCCGCTGACCTTACACCCGGAAGTGACAACATCTGCTGCCGTGTTCCAGGGAATACTGTCTCCCGTCCCTGTTTGCCGTGAGTGCTGGGTTCCACCACTGCTGCCGGCATTGGAGAGGATACACAGAGATCGCATCCTTCAACACCAGGACACAAGCTTCTATGTGACTTTTAAATAAACAGTTTTACTGCTACGCTTAGAAGGCACTGCTTTTTTCCGTTTTGCTACGTTTCAGATCATTCTTCTATCTGCAAGCTGGCAGCTTTCTCTGTGGAAAGCTATCTTTTGAGTATTTACACGGACTAATTGTCATGGACTAATACATTGTCCCCTTTGAATACCCATTCCAATTCCTTTCCCCCCATATAGTAGTTGTCTTGTGCATCCATATCCAGAGTGCGCTTAATTAACCCCCTGTTTTGCATATCACACACTAGTTAACGGGCAGTTTACATTTTTTTGTTTGTTTAATTTAATTTGCTTGTGCACTGGAAAAATAAACACAGCTGCCTTAGATGGGTAGTAGGTTGGCTGGGATTTGAACTCATAACTTAAGTGCTTTGGGGATATCTAAGCAGACCACCAAGCATTTGTGCTAACTATGCTGAGACCTGCATAATGCTGTAGTATGATTAAAGAATGAACATAAATAATTACTGCTTTAAAGTCATCTAAACAAAAAAAAACATGAAAAAAATAGCATACAACAGATATGTAACTGTAAATGTTCAATACTTGTAACTTTACAGAATAGCAGACATTACTCCGTAATACTTATTCATAATGGCATTCATTAGCAAAAGAAGAAAACAAACTAGGAATACTAACTACAATATACATCAATAGATGCAAATGAGGTAGAGCACATCTCACATAAAATTATTTTCTTCACATACATGGATCATGGTTGCAGTGCAGTGCTATAGAATAACTTGGTAGCAATTGGCACTTGAAGATCTGCAAATTTACTAAGACATGTTCACCGCTAATTGCACGATTTTTCAATCGCACGTTCACCTAGTTGAACTCTTAATTGCCTGAAATGGGCGCTATTGCATGTAGAGATCCCAGCACTTCCCGGGAATCTTAGTACATGACCCCCACAGTTTGTTAACTCTTGTGCCTTGATACACAGCATAAATATAAATGGGCCCTAAAGGTCTCTGTACTGGTTTGGGGAAGACCCATAGACCCACAATTTGGCCTAACTCAGATGGGGTAAGAATGATTTTGAATGACAATGAATATGGATAATTTACAATTCTGATTATTAAGGCAAACAGAATCTACCAAGTGCTATGTCATAGGTGTTATAGGTGGAATCATATTAATGCATGCAAAAAGTCTACCAGACCATGTACTGTATGCGTGTCCTTACTTTTTGTGGGAATCTTTAGTTTATAAAGTAAAATCACTTTATCACTTTAAAGAGGAACTCTAATTTTTGAGGTAAATTTTATTATATTGGTTATATTATCCTCCCTCTACTTATGTTATATTACATATATATTATATAATATAAGTATGTATTATGGGTTTTGTATTATGGGTTTCCGGTTTTCAGGCGCAATCTCTCTGTAATCTCGGAGGGAGGCATTGGAAGACAACAAAATAAGCTACTACTCTGACTTATTTACTTGGAAATGTAACATTAATTGAATTACTGTAAGCTTTGCAAATACAAGTTTTTTTTACAAGGCACAAAAGGGAAACAACCTAAAGCTCCATATGCTGGCTAAAAAAATATTAATAATATTTAACATTTGTCTGATTAGGAAAAAGTTTAACCATAATTAAGTAATAAAAGAAAGAAAATATGTACAAAACTACTGCTCATTTCTTTTAGTAATGGTGGATAGTTACCAGTGTATGAAACATTTTGTTTTTATTATTGTTTTGGGATAACTCGAATTTGGGATTAACTCAATCTTTTTGCAACCAGATCTGTATTCAGGAATATTCTATTTTATATACACTTACAAGGCATTTTTTGTTTTCCTTCTTTATACAGTGATTCATGCATATAAATGTCTCCTAATTCTGTTTGCATCGACACCATTATTAAATGAAGGGAAGGATTAACATCTGAAAGGCTAAGAAGATCTCCATCATATCTATTCTGTCTCTACTGAAAAAGGTGGATAATCCCTCTGTATTCCAAATCGGGAAGCCATTGTCCATCCCAAATACTCTTTGAGTTCCAATCAACATCTCACTGAGGAATACACAAGCAGCTGTCTCACCAGACCAGAACGTAACTGCAAACAGAAAAATTTCAGAATCATCTGTGTATAACAGAAGGTCAACCTTTCTGTTAATAATTGAGATAACACTGCATTGCCGGTCCCCTGAGTATGTTAGTAAGTGGATTAATATTGAGGTTGGATAAAAACCAGGTCTAGACTTCAACCTTGTTGAACCCTGTGGGTCCCTACATATCAGACCTGTCAATTAACTGATCCTATCACACCTGCTTTAATGCTTTTACATACTTCTCACAGTGAAAATCAAACACTAGACCACAAGGACCAGAAATGCCTTGGAACCATCCTCAGACTGCTTAAATATCCATTATTCAGCACTGTGCATATACTTCACACATCTAAAGAATTGGTAATTATTTACTTTTTGAGCACACATATATTGTGGCATTGCATTTACATGCAATGGCCTTGGCTATGCGTTGAACTAATATTTCAATGAAGCCTTGGGGGAAGCAGTGTAATTGCCACGAAACATGCACCTATGTAAACCCTTAGTGCTCTAGTAAACAGGTGTTTGTTTAGACTCATTTAAATGCATCTGTTTTAAAAATACATGTCTTCTTTTTATTATAACTCTGTAAATTGTATATTTTCCAGCATGTGACCCAGAAACAACTCTTTCCTTGTGTATTTTAAAATAAATTGTATCCTGCATAAAATCAGCTTACATCTTCAGTGTAATTCCATAATGCCTTCAACTTTTTTGTCACTTATGACATATATTTGACAAACAGACTGTTACACATAGCTATGTTTCTATGCAGAATAAAGGGATGTGAAAAGTGCAGAACACAGCAGAGAAGTATACCAATATGTGCATGCTATAGGCCAGCTGTGGATGGGCAGATCTCATAGTTGACTATTAACATTTGGTGAACATCATGGCACTGGTGGTGGATGGGCAGTAGAGTGGCAGTTGGTGGAGTAACTGCCTTGTAGAAGGGGGAGCCAAAATGCCTTAAATGTGTTGACTGTATACTACTATTTTAACCATTTAAGACTTAAAACAAATCACAGAATTGTAAGCCATATGTACTAGGCACTCCTCACCACACACCCACAGGGTAAATATCTGAAAAATAACATCCTCACTGTAATCCTCACAAGTCAAGCAGACCAGAACCATAGCATGTGTTTCCCCTACACTCCGGTGACGTCACACGCTCACGGGCGTCCCCACAGAGCGTAACTACTCCATCTCCTCCAGTCACTGAGACGACCAGCCGTCTTCCTCACAGGATATCGCGGTCACCCCAGCTGGACATTCCACCTACACAGGACACTCAGAGATGCATGAGACTGACCCAGGAGCTTCCATCTCTCCGGAGTTTGTTATCCCTTACTTCCATGTAAGTGTCGGATTACATGTTATTGTACACATTAAAACTTTCACTCAGAGGCGCTTTTCTCCTGTTTTCTTGTCTTATTTACCAGAGTTGGCTTCGCTCATATGAAAAGCTGTGCCCTCAGTGTTGGTCTTATTCCTGAGATATTATAATCATCCATCTTCAAAGACAGTGTATCTTACAACCATATGGACATTTCTTAAATCCCTACCCCTGGACTTAACCCTATATGTATTCATTGGTACCATTTTAATTGATTTCTTATTTCCATATCCTGAGCGCTAGCATATGTATATTTTGTACAGAACCATAGCACAGTCCTCTTTGCATACCACAAGGTAGAGAGAAACAACAGGTACAAGGGCCACCATAGTGTAATATTAAAAAGCAAATATTTTATTAAAACATAGTAAGTTGCACTCACAAGAGCAAATAGGAGAAATGCCGAAGTGACAAAATTCCCAGCACCGGGGCTCAGCGTCCGACCATGAGGAAAGCCAACAGGTGACAGCCAAAGAGATGGTGTTGGGCGCTGGGAGTCGATTCATAGAAGTCAGGACTCATCTGTCTGACCGGAAAGTGGCTGGGATGACAGGAAACGTCCTCCTCCTTCTCCTGTTGCTGACAGTCAGTAAATGCGTTTCCAGGCGTATCTTCCTTTTCATCAGCATGACTGGCTGAGGCTATCAACTCATACAGTAAATAGGGGGACTTGCCAATGCATAGCCTTAAGTGGCTGGGAGTGCAATAGCAGCACACACAGGAGCTCCAAGGGCTCGTTGACAATTTAACCCTATGTATACCAAAATGTTCACCTAATGGTATATAAACAAGGCCTTATACAAAAAGATAAAATGTGTAATAAAATGTGTAAGATAATACAGAAGCTTTTAAAGGTGTCTCTAAAAATAGTCTATAAAATAAAATAATTGATTGTGTATATAAAATAATCAATAAATTATATATACATATAAACACTTTCTGCATACCACGAAGGGGCTAGGCACCCCCTAAGGGCTTGTTCACACATAAGTAAATACCATGTGTTTATGCAGCATTAATTCAGCATTTTAACCACTTGACCACTGGGCACTTAAACCCCCTTAATAACCAGACCAATTTTCAGCTTTCGGTGCTCTCACATTTTGAATGACAATTACTCAGTCATACAACACTGTACCCAAAATAAATTGTTGTCCTTTTTTTCACACAAATAGAGCTTTCTTTTGGTGGTATTTATATATAGAAATTGGTTAGTTGGACAATTTCCAGAAACAGACCATGTTCTCCAGTCCCGAGTGTAGAGTTAAAAAGGAGACTGTATGTAAACACTGTATGTAAGCCTTTTGAATACTCTGAGACCAGGTGAGCACGCGCAGATTAATACTGCGTAAATATATATGTAATATGAGTAGAGCTGTTATGCTTTTATTAAATGTATGTTTGGTTTTATACTAATGGCATGTTTTTATGTCTTGTATAATCAGATGCTAATTTAGATAGATGCGGTGCCCTGACGACGCATTCCTGCAAAACATGTCGGCTTCCTGCATTATCCACCATCTATAACCATGCATCCAGCATTCTTTCGTGACTGTGGCATTTTATATCAGATTAATACATTTTTGTATTTTCAATAACACATTGTGTTGTAGTGTTCACCTTACAAACAGACACACCATCTCCATTAACAGTCCCATTACATTCTGAGTGAGCTGAGTCTCTCTCCTTTCTCCTTTTTAACTTTGGTGGTATTTAATCACCGTTGGGTTTTTTATTTTTTGCGCTATAAGAGAAAAAAGACTGAAATGAATTTTTCTTAGTTTCTGTTATAAAATTGAGCAAATTAGTAATTTTTCTTCATAAATTTTGGCCAAAATTTATACTGCTACATATCTTTGGTAAAAATAAGTACAAATTGGTGCATATTATTGTGTCTTTGTGAAAGTTATAGAGTCCACAAACTATGGTGCCAATATCTGAAAATTGATCACATCTGATGTATTGGCGGCCTATCTCATTTCTTGAGACCCTAACATGCCAGAAATGTTCAAATACCCCCCAAATGACCCATTTTTGGAAAGAAGACATTCCAAGGTATTTAGAAAGAGGCATTGTGAGTTTTTTGAAGTTGTAATTTTTTCCCACAATTCTTTGCAAAATCAAGTTTTTTTTCTTTTCTTTTTTTTTAAAAACAATTCATATTAGCAGGTTATTTCTCACACACAGTATATGCATACCACAAATTACACCCCAAAACACATTCTGCTATTACTCCTGAGTATGGCGATACCACATGTGTGAGACTTTTACACAGCGTGGCCACATACAGAGGCCCAACATGCAGGGAGCCCCTTCAGGCGTTCTGGAGCAACCAGGCCAATTCTGACATTTCTCTCCTACATGTAAAAATCATCATTTGTTTGCTAGAATATTACATAGAACCCCAAAACATTATATATGTTTTTTTAGCAAAGACATTAGGGAATACAATGGCGGTCGATGCAACTTTTTATCTTGCATGGTATTTGCTCAGCAATTGTTCTAACGCGTTTTTACGGAAAAAAAATGTTTTGTGCTTAAAAAACAAAAAAAAACAGTAAAGTTAGCCCATTTTTTTTGCATAATGTGAAAGATGAAGTTACGCCGAGTAAATAGATACCCAACATGTCACCCTTCAAAATTGAACATGCTCGTGGAATGGCGCTAAACTTCGCTACTTAAAAATCCCCTTAGGCGATGCTTTAAATATTTTTACTGGTTACATATTTTGAGTTACAGAGGAGCTCTAGAGCCAAAATTATTGCTCTCGCTCTAACGTTCGCAGAGATACCTCACATGTGTGGTTTGAACACCGTTTTCATATGTGGGCGGTACTTATGTATGCGTTCGCTTCTGTATGCGAGCTCACGGGGACAGGGGTGCTTTAAAAAAAAAATAATAATTTATTGTTAATTTTACTTTATTTATTTTAGTTTGACATGTTTTTCCGCAAAAATTAATTTTTTGATCACTTTTATTCCTATTACAAGGAATGTAAACATCCCTTGTAATAGGAATATGGCATGACAAGTCCTCTTTACAGTGAGATATGGGGTCAATAAGACCCCACATCTCCCCTCTAGGCTGGGAAGCCTGAAATAAAAAAAAACAAAAAAACAATCCTGGCTTCGATCGTAGCGGTGAGTCGGTAGAAGCACCGGAGGGTGGCGGGAGGGGGGGACGTCCCCTCTCGCCTCCCGTAAGAATGATCAAGCGGTGGAACAGCCGCTATGATTGTTCTTATGGTGTAGCGAATCGCCGACAGAAAAAGCTGATATCTGAATGATGCCTGTAGCTGCAGGCATCATTCAGATATCCCCGCACAAAGTCAAGTACGTCATATGACGGCCAGCGGGCGGGAAGTGGTTATTGCAGAGTATTGTAGGGTATTGCAGGAGTATTGCAGGGTATTGCAGGGTATTGCGGAGTATTGCAGGGTATTGCAGAGTATTGCAGGGTATTGTGCAGTATTGCAGGGTATTGCAGAGTATTGCAGTGTATTGCAGGGTATTGCGGAGTATTGTGGAGTATTGCAGGGTATTGCGGAGTATTGCAGGGTATTGCAGGGTATTGCGGAGTATTGCGGAGTATTGCAGAGTATTGCAGGGTATTGCAGGGTATTGCAGAGTATTGCAGAGTATTGCGGAGTATTGCAGGGTATTGCAGGGTATTGTGGAGTATTGCAGGGTATTGCGGAGTATTGCAGGGTATTGCAGGGTATTGCGGAGTATTGCGGAGTATTGCAGAGTATTGCAGGGTATTGCAGGGTATTGCAGAGTATTGCAGAGTATTGCGGAGTATTGCAGGGTATTGCAGGGTATTGTGGAGTATTGCAGGGTATTGCAGAGTATGGGCAGGGTATTGCAGAGTATTGCAGAGTATGGTCAGAGTATTGGCAGGGTATTGCACAGTATGGGCAGAGTATTGGCAGGGTATTGCACAGTATGGCTGAGATGGGTGGATGGATGGCTGGATCTGGGACTGCAATTGTCACAGATCCAGCCCACAGTGCTGCTGCCATCCGCCCTCTGCCCCTCTCCTCTCACACTGTACCGATCGGTACAGAGAGGGGAGAGAGAGGAACCGGCGTCATCACATGTCTGTTTACAAGTGATCGCTCCGTCATTTGACGGAGCGATCACGTGGTAAACGGCCGCTATCAGCGGCGATTTACCGTGATCCGAGATGCGGAACAGCCGCTATGATTGTTCTTATGGTGTAAAGAATTGCCGGCTAAAAAAGCTGATATCTGAATGATGCCTGTAGCTGCACCCATCATTCAGATTTCCCCGCACAAAGTCAAGTATGTCATATGATGGCCGGCGGGCGGGAAGTGGTTATTGCAGAGTATTGCAGGGTATTGTAGGGTATTGCGGAGTATTGCAGGGTATTGCAGGGTATTGCAGAGTATTGCAGGGTATTGCAGAGTATTGCAGGGTATTGTGGAGTATTGCAGGGTATTGCGGAGTATTGCAGGGTATTGCGGAGTATTGCAAGGTATTGCAGGGTATTGCGGAGTATTGCAGAGTATTGCGGAGTATTGTGGAGTATTGCAGGGTATTGCAGGGTATTGCGGAGTATTGCAGGGTATTGCAGAGTATTGCGGAGTATTGCAGAGTATTGCAGGGTATTGCGGAGTACTGCAGGGTATTGCAGAGTATGGGCAGAGTATTGGCAGGGTATTGCACAGTATGGGCAGAGTATTGGCAGGGTATTGCACAGTATGGGCAGGGATGGCTGAGCATGGGTGGATGGATGGCTGGATCTGTAACTGCAATTGTCACAGATCCAGCCCACAGTGCTGCTGCCATCTGCCCTCTGCCCCTCCCCTCTCACACTGTACCGATCGGTACAGAGAGGGGAGAGAGAGGAACCGGCGTCATCACATGTCTGTTTACAAGTGATCGCTCCGTCGTTATTTGGCGATGGCCGGTGGTTAAGTGGTTAAAAGCCTCATAACTGCCCTTCAATGCCTGCCATGAATGAATATTACAATGGCACCATACAGTGCTGTTTACACAGGAGAGGTAACGTTCTGTTGTGTTAAAAGTTAAGCAGCCGGTCGCTTTTATGAGGCATCAATGTTTGTCAGCCATCTCCATTGATTTTCATGGTAATGCTCTGTAACCGCATCTTAACAGCACCTATAGCATTTATGGCTTCTTAGTGAAGCATTTATAAAGTCTTAAAGTGGAAATAAACTTCCATGCATCATTTTTACCTATAGGTAAGCCTACAGTAAAATAAGACCTACCTATAGGTACTGTAAATATCTCCTAAACATGCAACGTTTAGGAGATATTTACTGTACATGAAGCCGATGACATCATGGCTCTGAAGGAACGGCCACCCAAGTCCTGTGCCATAAACGGTGGCTCTTGCGCCAGAGTCTGCGAACAAGGAAGGAAGACCAAGTGAAGATGGAAGCCCTGTCAGGGGTGACGGCATGCCGCTGGAAGGATTCATTCTAAGGTATTGGCACATTATGGCTTTACCTTGCAGGCTGCAAAGAAAGAAAAAAAAACTGCAGTTTACTACCGCTTTAATAGGGCACTGGGAGAGTGGAGGCTCCTGTATCCCATAATTTACAGGGAAATAGTGGAGGAAAAGGACAGAGCAGTTGATGACACTTCCTGTTTGTACAGAACAGCTGTGTGGTAACACCATTTGCTTCTGTGTTCAGGCATAAGTATCAAACCAGCCAGCAATACTGACAGTGCCAGGCAAGAGCAGAGGCATTGAGCATTATTACCTGTAGATAAAGGTGACCATTCAGAAATAGACCTTTTGGCAGTTTCAGTAGAAGATTTGAGACCTACCTTTTCCATCACAAGGGGCACAAGTTATATTCCTGCCTTCCAAATGCATTTTCCTAAATGAATAGTGTGTGCCAGTCATTACCATAAATTCATACAGTGGTAGAGCCATTCATATACCACTATATGCCTATACTCAGCTGAAAAGCGATATATTGCATGGCTCGTGCTCTACATGAAGCAACTAGGTGCATTTTAGAGTATATTTAAACCCCAAACTTTTTCTTATTTTAACCACTTCAGCTCAGGAAGATGTACCCTCTTTCATGGCCTGGCCATTTATTGCGATATGGCACTGCGCTATCTTAACTGACAATTGCACAGCTGTGCAACAATGTACCCACATAAAACGTATTTCCTTTTTATCCCTGCATTTTTTATATTTTTGCGCAATGAAAAAAAAAAAAGGCTGACAATTTTGAACAAATAACACATTTTTTTAATTTCTGCTATAAAACTCATCCAATAAAAAAAAATGTAGAAATCGAATTCATTCATAAATTTAGGCCAATATGTAATCTGCTACAAATTTTTGGTAAAAAAAAATCCCAATAAGCATATATTGATTGGTTTGTAAAAAAGTTATAGTGTCTACAAACCATGGGATATATTTATGTAATTTTTTTTTTTTACTAGTTTACTGGCGACGATCAGTGACTTATAGCGGGACTGTAATATTGCGCCGGAAAATCTGAGACACTAACTGACACTTTTTTGGGGAACCAGTGACAGAAATACAGTGATCAGTGCTAAAAATATACACTGTCACTGGCCGGGAAGATGTTAACATCAGGAGTGATCAAAAGGTTAACTGAAGGTGCTTTTACTAGGGGAAAACATGGATCCATGTCCCTGCTTTGCAGAGACACATGATCCATGCCTTTCCTCCTGTCAGAACGGCAATCTACCTTGTTCACATAGGCAGACTGCCGTTCTACCTCTGCAGGGTGATCGGCGGGTGCTAGTGGACATTGAGGCCGCCATACCCACTGATCAGCTCCCGCTGTGTATAATCACAACAGGAGTGAGCCGGTAGCGGCGTGTATTCTTGCTCCCTACCCAAAAGTGCAGGATCACGTATATATATATGAGGTCCTTCGCATAGCGGCCACCCTGTAGCAGTAAAACTGCTATAGGTTGGTTGACAAGTGGTTTAATAGGGAATGGTTAAAACCCCAGTCTATTTTCTGCCATCTGTGTCCCATTTGAGAGATTTCCCTTCAATCTCTGTCCTGCAAATACAACAAGAAGTGAAAGGAAATCTATTCTAAGTAAGGTACCTTCCCTCTCAGATGGTTGTCCCCTCTATTCCTGTTCAGATGACAACTCATAGTTTTGGATTTCCTTCAATTTCAGGAGGTATGTCTAAATGGGCAAATATATGTGTACTCAGTAGAGCCTTTGTTGCCGTTTCTTGTTACTTGTGTCCTGTTGGATTTTTTCAGTCTAAATTTTCCTCTTTTGAGATATATTGTTCTGACATGCAGGGTTATAGAAACAAACATATAGTTATGTTTGTCCTTTGCTTCTTACTAGCGTTATTTGACTCAACATCGCAACGTTCCCCGGCATCTGTTCCCCGTTCCTGGGGTTGGTGTCATGACCTGGGGGTAGGGCCTCCCTTCTTTGACTTGGCCCGTTCGTCCGCATCTGAACACTCTCCAGAATTTCTGACTGGGTTGGAGGGAACGTTAATTGCATCTTTTCTGATACTGCTGAGTTTTTTGTTCTCATACTAATTGTGAGTCAGTAGTTGAATAATGTAAATAATGGAATCAAATATGGATGTAAATGTTTATTATCTATGGACTGCATATTATGTATGTGTTTTCTAGTTGTTCCAACCATGTATCCCCTGAACCCTTGAAGAAGGGCAAAACATGGCGGGATGAGTTGTCCTTTCCTGCTTTAATACGTGTTGTATACAATGTGAACTACAACTTAAGATTTATGCTATGATTATATGTATGCATGATACACATGTAGGAAAGAAACTCTATATTCAGTGGTGATTTTTTTTGGTCTGCGCTAAATGTGTGGGAACAAATTCATGATTTTAAGGGATATTACCCCCAGTATGTCTTTTTTATATTTGTAATAAAAACCTTTTTACCTTCATATATGTAGTGATATTCATTCTGAGAGTAGGTCTTTTGACACTTCTAAAGTCCCACCTATGAGTAATAAAATAATTGCCCTAACCCAAACTATAAATTATTTAGTGCTTAAAAACAAGAAAGTGCAATTATTGCACAATTATTTCACTTTCTTGTTTTTAAGCACTAAATAATTTATAGTTTGGGTTAGCGCAATTATTTTGTTACACATATGTATAAACTGATTATTTAGGTTTTTTAATTGCAGCACCTACTGATCTATTCATAAGTTATATATATAGGTTTTACACACACATATATATATATATATATATATATATATATATATATATACACTAGCCTTCTTTAGGGATTTAGCGCAGATATTCCACCATACACACCACAAAGTCCCACCTATGCATTGTTTTTCTTCAGTTACTATAGGGATGTGGCGCTGATCTTTCAGCCAAGCTCATTTTGATAATTCTTTTCTATTCCTGTTCAGGTGACAACTCATATGCCTAGTACACACGTGCGGTTTTTCCGTTGGATAAAAAAACGACGGTTTTCCCGACAGAATTGCTCTCAGGCTGCCTTGCATAAACACGCTCAGACAAAATTCTGCCCGTCCAAAGCCTGGTGACGTACAACACGTACGACGGCACTATAAAGGGGAAGTTCCATTCCAACGGCGCCACCCTTTGGGCTGCTTTTGCTGATCCTCGTGTTAGTAAAAGTTTGGTGAGAGACGATTCGCGCTTTTCAGTCTTTGTGCTTTTCAGTCCGTTACAGCGTGATGAATGTGCTATCTCCATTATGAACGCTTGTTTTACCAGAAAGAGCGCTACCGTCTCATACTTGATTCTGAGCATGCATGGTTTTCTGCCCGTCGGAAAACCATACAGACGGACGGATTTCCCGCTTGGATTTTTGGCCTGACGGGAAAAAAGAGATCCTGATCTTTTTTTTTGTTCGGCAGTTTTCCCGCCGAAAAAACTGCGATGGAGCATACACACGACCGGGATTCCCGACCAAAAGTTCTCATAGCAGTTTTCCCGTCGAAAAAAAACGGTCGTGTGTCGAGGCAATCGTTTTGGATTTCCTTCAATGTCAGTTCCGGTGACAGTTGTTACCAGGGCAGACAAAGAGAATGAATCTTCCCATTAGGGACACAGACGGTAATAACAACCTGACAGTGGTCCTAACTCTTTGAAACTCAATTTATTGCAAACTAGAATTTTTTATTTTTTTTGCTTTAGATACACTTGCAACCTATGGTCCTATTTAGTAAGGACGACCATGTTTAACATGCTTATTACATTTTAAGCAAAGGCGTACTGATTGTACAACATGCTAAAAATTTGCCTAAACAAACAGTGTATGTAGTTTGTTAATAGTTTTATTAATTCCCTTATCTGAATGTACTACAACTGTGGAACAAATGGTTTTGTGAGCAAGGCATTTGTCAGTATGATTGTGGTGATAGAATACAGTACTTCAAAGGGAGGAGAGTATTGTTGCCAAGATGTAATGATGTAGCCATTGTTGTAGTAAGCACTGATATCTCTATTGTTTAGTGATTACTAAAATTCTGCAGAGAAAAACATCAAATAAAAGGGTGTGTAATCAGATGATCTCTTGTCACGTCTCTACATAAAGGATCTAACAGACTTGAATAATGCCTTTGTTATGTATACATCCCAGCAGCTATTGTTTGGTGCACTGTTGTTGAATTGCCTTGTATAGAGCATTTAAGGGTAAGATAGGATTTGTCTCTTGAGCTGTTTTCTGTGAGTTGTTTTGTCAGCGGTAATAACAGATCATTTAAAGGTGATTTTATTGTCACATGCCTCATATTTTTAGCCATTCTACTAAACACTGGGGCTCCATATCCAGCCTTTGGGATTTGTGTTCTTAAGAGCTGTGAAATTGTGCTCCTATCGCTGATATCCTCGTCAATTGTTACTTAAAACCTTTTCCAGTAGAATGAATTGCAAGGGGAATAATCCTTGGAGTGTCTGTGGAATTGGTATTGATGGGGTTAAATAAGGAACAAGGGGACAAGATTTACAGTAATAGGATAGAACTTCCAACTAAATGGACCTGAGCCGAGCAGTGGTTCTGGAGGAAACTATTAATACCTTGGCTTTTCACATTTGTTAAAACAATATTGTATAATTATATTTAGATGCAAGGGATATTATCTTTTTATCTTTTGACATGGTTTTAGCAAACTCTAGGCAAAATCTTTTCTTTCGGTTTCCCGGAAGGTTGGAGAGGCTTAAAACGTCTGTCAGCTTTTATTACTGTTTATGTCCCTGCTGGGTAGATTCATTTCCTGTCCTGGTGACCAAAAAAAGGACATAGGGGCAATCTTACAATAAGGACACAGATTAAAACCTAAAAGACATTGTGGGGTTAATTTACTAAAACTGGAAAGTGCAAAATCTGGTGCGTGGTAGCTTCTAACTTCAAGTTGTTCGATTAAGTTTTGACAAAAAAAATCTGGAAGCTGATTGTATTCGATGCAGAGCTGCACCAGATTTTGCACTCTCCAGTATTATAATTATTATTATGCAGGATTTATATAGCGCCAACAGTTTGCGCAGTGCTTAACAAATTGAAGCCAGACATTACAGTTACATTAAAATTTGGTACAAGAGGAATCAGAGGACCCTGCTTATTAAAGCTTACAATCTAAAAAAGGAGGGTCAATTGATACAAGAGGTAATAGCTGTGGGGGATGAGCTGATGGAGGAAGTAAAACAGTGTATTAGTTAAAAGCAGGATAGGCTTCTTTAAAGCGGAGTTCCACCTAAATTTGGAACTTCCGCTTTATCCACCCCTCGCCCCCTTACATGCCACATTTGGCATGTCATTTTTTTTGGGGGGGAGTGGGTGCTTCAGTAGGAGTGGGACTTCCTGTCCCACTTCCTCCTTCTGCCCTAGGGTCGCCTAGGCGATACGTCATATTGCCTTTTGGCGGCCCCTCCCTGTAGGCGATCACCTGGGACGTGACAGGTCCCAGGCGATCGCCTGTCCACTCAGAGAGCGCTGCACCATTCGCGCATGCGCAGTGAGTGCCCGGCCATGAAGCCGAAAGCTGTCATGGCTGGGTGCCCACACTATGAATGGAGGCGCCAGCGGAGAAGGGGGGGAGAGGAGCGGAGCTCCGGGCGGCGCGGCGCTGGACAGTGGAACAGGTAAGTGTATGTTTATTAAAAGCCAGCAGCTACACTTTTTTTAGCTGCTGACTTTTAATAAACATAAAAAAAGGCTGGAACTCCCCTTTAAAGAGAAGGGTTTTCAGGGATCGTCTAAAGATGGATAGATTAGGGGACAGTTGGACAGATTGGGGTAGGGAGTTCCAAAGGATTGGAGAAGCTCTGGAGAAATCCTGGAGGCGAGCATGGGAGGAGGTGACGAGGGAGCTAGAGAGAAGGAGGTACTCGGAGGACTGAAGAGAGCGGCCTGGTTGGTATTTTGGGACTAGGTTAGTGATGTAGCTGGAGGCAGAGTTATGGATGGCTTTGCAAATTATTTTTAGTACTTTGAATTTTATTTGTTAGGTGAGTGGAAGCCAGTGTAGGGATTCTTGCAGCGGCATTCATTATGGACTGAAGGGAGGAAAGTCTATGTAAAGATAATCCAATGAGGAGGGAGTTGCAGTAGTCGAGGCGAGAGATAACCAGGGAGTGAATTAGAAGCTTGGTGGTGTCATTAGTTAATAAGGGGCGTATTCTGGAAATGGCGGCATGATTTGGACAGGGATTATATAGTTTTAGTAAATCAACCCCCATAACTCTTCCTCTTTATACCAAAATTGTTATTGCTGTACATGTTCCCTTTTGAGAAATTTCTTCTTGCTTTCCATGGCTGTGACTACCTGCCAAGATAGAAAGTGTAATCTCTCTTAAGCCGCGTACACACGATCGGTTTAACTGATGAAAACCGTCCGATGGATGGTTTTCATCAGACCAACCGATCGTGTATGGTACCCATCGGTCTTTTTTCCATCGGATGGAAAAAATAGAACTTGTTTTAAAATTTTCCGATGGATAAAAAACCGATGGGAATTTCCGATCGTCTATGGGCAAGTCCATCGGTTTAAAAACCCACGCATGCTCAGACTGAATTAGGAGACGGGAGCGCTCGTTCTTGTAAAACTAGCGTTCCTAATGGAGAGAGCACATTCGTCATTCTGCAAGTTATTGCTTCGTTTAATGCAGCAGATGTTTTTTTTGCTTTCGAACGGTCTTTAAAATGTCATTTTGGCAGCAGAACTTTCTCCTGAGTTCTGACAAATGTATGTCTTTCTTTTTTTTAGTGATCTTAGGAATAATTATTAAAATTCTTCAAGGCCGACCTCCCAAATTACACCTTTATGTTTTTTGACTCTTAAAATTTGTTGTGCATTTTTTGGTGTGTCAATTTCTCAGAACAACATAATATTTAATTTTTGAAAAATCATGGAGGATGGTGTCCCTTGTTCTTAATTACACATTGTATTTATGCAATCTTATTGCTACTTCTCAAAAAAACACATCAGGCATGTAGGTTGGCTGAAATCAAATTTCCCTTTATTTTGGAAAAAAACAAATCAAAAACCGAAGGGCAACTATTCCCAAATTAGCAGAGAATATAAAGTCATTAGATCCCAAATGCAGACCTGACTATGATCAATAATAAAATCAACAACAGCATGAAATCAGGAGCAGCAGCCAAAGACATACTTCATCCCAAGCTGTGGTACTCCATCAACCTTCAATTTCTGGATGAGCAGCTCGAGGCCAGGGAATCACCTCCTGATCTTCCTTGTAGCCTTCCTTCCACGCCTCTCTGCAGCGTTCTCTCCACGGCCCCGTCCATGCACCCTTGCAGGCTGGGCCACTGTGGGTGGTGATGTGGCAGGAGGAGGAGGAGAAGGAAGAGAGGGATTGGGCTGATGTGAGATATGGGTGGCCTCAGTCAGCAGCCCCCTCGCCCCCATGTGTACGGCCATATAGATGAGATGCTCACAGAGGGCCATTAGAGGGCCATTAGATCCCAAATGCAGACCTGACTATGATCAATAATAAAATCAACAACAGCATGAAATCAGGAGCAGCAGCCAAAGACATACTTCATCCCAAGCTGTGGTACTCCATCAACCTTCAATTTCTGGATGAGCAGCTCGAGGCCAGGGAATCACCTCCTGATCTTCCTTGTAGCCTTCCTTCCACGCCTCTCTGCAGCGTTCTCTCCACGGCCCCGTCCATGCACCCTTGCAGGCTGGGCCACTGTGGGTGGTGATGTGGCAGGAGGAGGAGGAGAAGGAAGAGAGGGATTGGGCTGATGTGAGATATGGGTGGCCTCAGTCAGCAGCCCCCTCGCCCCCATGTGTACGGCCATATAGATGAGATGCTCACAGAGGGCCCGTTGTCCCGCCTCCATTCTGAGCAGCTTATCCGCCAGATAGGTGCTAAACCCCTCCGTAGGGTTGAGGGGGGCCCTCATAACGGCAGCAGCCTCCTGAATCATCTTTAGTGACTCCTCCTCCACTTGTGTCATCCGCCGTTGTTTTGGCAGTCTGACGTGGAGGGGAGCCACTTGGGAGACGGTGCTGCCACTAGGCCTGGGGACCTGCTGAGTCCCACTGGGCCCTGCCTCCTCCTGCCTGTCACACTCCTGACCCTCTTCCTCCTGGCTTGCCTCATCCTGTTTATAAAATAAAATGTAAATTTCTATTATTTGAGGAATCAATCACACACAATTTTGATCTCATTACTGGTTTATTTTGGAGGGGGGGTGGGATCATTTATGGCTAAGCCAAACAGTTCAACTCCATATTACTTAGTGGACAATAATTAGCATCAAAAATACTATACCGGGCTGAAGATGTGAAGATCTGGCTCTTCTAGCTCGGGAGGCTCCTCCTCCGCCTCTGCAGGGGTGGAGAGAAGGGTGGAAGGAACGCTGGAGGGAAGGGTGGAAGGAAGGGTTGAGGGAAGGCTGGAAATAGATTCCCTGGCCTCGATCTGGTCATCCAGAAATTGAAGATGTCTGTAGTACCACAGCTTGGGCTTTACTACATCGTCGGCTGCTGCTCCTGATCTCTTGGACTGGCGCACTTCCTTGAATTTTTTTTTATAAGAATTGCGCAGGCTGTTGATTTTATTATTGATCATAGTGTAGTCTGCATCTGGGATCCATGGCTTCATATCCTCGGCTAATTTGGTAATAGTTGCCCGTCGTACATCACTTTTGTGATACGCAGGGTGTTTGAGCTCCCAAAGGTTGCACTGTTCCTTATACTTTTCAATAAAAACAAGCATCACCTCCGGCTCTCTTAGTTTATGCATCTATTAGGATCAGCAAGTACAAAAAAAAAAAGGATCAGAATTGATTCTCCTCAACTTATCACAATATTGCCCTTTACAATCATGACCCATTAATATGCCACTGCAGGCCCAAGTTCCCTTCTTACCTTAGTTCACTTCGTGGGTTCACTTCCGGTCGTCCTTACTCCGCGCATCCCTAATAACTTCTTTCCCCTTTTTATACCCTGCGCATACGTGTAACTCCGCCCTCGTCGCCCGCCCATGATGGACTTTTTCTGCATTTCCCCGCCCCTTAACTATCGGCGCACAGTGTGAGACGGCGACATGTCGCAGACACAGGTGGCTTCTTTAGTTGAAATTACCGACGAGGAAAGCCCGGAGGCGGAAACGTCCCGATCCTGTAAAAAAAGATACAAGGCGACTAATATGTCTTTTTCTGAGATGGCGGAGATGGTGGACATTCTGCGGAGGAAGGATTACGACGGCAAGCATGGCCCATACGACACCCCTAATCTCCGGAAGTCACAAATTATGGATAAAGTGGCGAAGACTCTTTATAAAAAATATGGGGTCAGGAGATCCAAGGAACAACTCCGTAAAAGGTGGTCAGACCTCAAGATCAGGGAGCCGGAGCAGTATAAGAAGCTTATAAAAAGCATAGAAAAAAGTAAGTATATTTTACTGTGTTCTTTCACATTGTAATATGTATTCTTCCATGTTTTGCAACATGTGCTTGGCTTGACTGGGTTCACATTTTGAAATCTCATCTTTTAGGTTAAGTGGAGAGTCCACTTATTTGCCCAATGTTTTGAACAATAACTTGCTGCTCTTCCCCCAAACATGTTTGGCACGTATCCACGTAAACTACACGTGGGCATGCCTCATTTTACTTCAACAATGTTTATCTACACATTGTTGGCTAGATGATGTGTTGTAAGGAAATTTAGAATGTGACTGAAAGAATAAACTGTATTCTGGATAAAGAAGATGACACTCCAGCAGTTGTGTACTCTTTTTTGTTCTTGATCAAGATACTATACTCTGGGCCACATGACCAAATTTATTAACGGTGTCACACACAGGTGGTCCAGTGGATACCTTGGTGGTTATCCAAGTGTATTTGTGAATGTCCTCAAAAATAACATGTTGCTTTGTTGAGTTTGCAAGATCACATATGTTCATGTTGGAACTCAGGGCCAAATATCAATTGTACCCCACTTCAAAACATTGAGGATCCCTTTTCAGGCCTTAAAAAAGTCTGTGTGCTAAAGTATACATTTTGTTGTAAATTCCCATAGGGGAGAGGAGACTGGGAGGACACCATGCTCAGGAGACGAGTAACCCAACACCACAGAAACTCCCCGAAGCTCCCAAAGCAGACCAAGATCAGCAGGTTCAGGAAGCGGAGGTGGAGGAAGGGGAGGTGGAGGAAGGAGAGGTGGAGCTTATCAGCACAACAGGTCAGTGTCTGTCACCACAACTTCAAGGTAAATACAGATGTAGGACTGCCTAGTGTAAAACCTTTTTTTTGTTTTAGGGACTGAACGTGGGGGGGTGTCAGGAAGTCCAAATCCGCCATTCTCGAGTGCCAGCGCCAAAATAATCATTCAGGAAATCATGGAATGCAGTAGCGAAATGGACATTATGAGAAAGAGAATGATTGTGATTGAGCAAAAATATAAAAACATGATAGATATTTTGGGGAGAATAGTGTGAACCCCCCCCCCCTATTTGTGTTTTTTGTTATGCGTCTGAAATTATCTCAGGGATTTCCAACATCCCAAATGTGAAGATGCACACATTGAAGACTCAACATGTGCTATCTGCCGTCACAGGATATCTATGTCCCTGTTTTGGGGGTGCAACCTCTTCCTCCCTACTCAAGTAGGTGAGAGGAAGGGTTTACATCCCCAAAGCACGACCATTGATCCCCCATGATGGCAGATAGCACATGTTTACCCTAGCCATGGGATCTTGTTGAAGATACCCATTTGAGCCCCAAAAGAAAGTGTGTTTGTTAATATTTGGGATGGATCAGGGGTACCATCACCCCATCTCCAGTTGGTATTTTTCACAGTGTTATTTTATTACTTTTTCAGACTAAAAAAAATGGCTTACGACCCATGCATGTTTCTGCAAAAAAAGCCGCACATAAAAAAAAAAGGCTACTATTTCTAAAAACCAAAAAAAAATGCAGTGCAAACAATAAAAACATTTGGGAAGTCTGAAAAAGGTGTGCCTTGTTCTTTCTATGCTCAAGAGCAGTTCTGAAGATGCAATAACCGTGTTTTTCGCTCTGAGTTTTGAGGCTATTTACTAAGGACAATTACACTTGGCACTACTAGAACCTGGGAGACACATAAACCCAAAATACAAGAATGACAACACAAGTTTGTAGGAATTCCATGATTTTTTTTATTTTTAAAAGGTTAAATACCTGGTCAGATGTGGTCTGGCATTGCGATGGCCCCCCTACCCGTGAAGTACTCTACGTATTTCTGGCGTACTTCACGGGCACTTTGGGGGGCCAAGCCAGTACGGGCAGTGCTGAGGCTGGTCAGATTAATCAGTTCAGATGGACCGGCCTCAGGCCCAAACGATGATACATAATTGGTTGCAAATTGGCGTAGAAAACTGTGCAATATGCAGCAGCAGTAGACGATGTGGTTCAGTTTATAATCCGCCAAATGTATCGCTGTCTGGAACAGGCGGAACCGGCTGGCCATTATCCCGAAGGCATTCTCCACAACTCTCCGGGCTCTGGCCAGCCGGGAATTAAAATCCCTCCTCTCCGGGGTGAGGGTGCGTTGGGGAAACGGCCGCATCAGGTGTGGTCCTAGTCCAAAAGCCTCATCCGCAATGAAAACGAACGGGAGCCCTTCAACGTTCTCTGCATCTGGAGGCAGTGCAAGACCCCCAGCCTGCAGACGGTGAGCGAACTACGTCTCCGCGAATGATCCGCCATCGGACATCCGGCCGTTCTTCCCCACGTCCACATACAGGAACTCGTACCGTGCCGACACCACCGCCATTAACACTATGCTATTAAAACCTTTATAGTTGAAATAGTATGACCCCGAACGGGGTGGCGGCACTATGTGGACGTGCTTCCCATCAATTGCCCCTCCACAGTTGGGGAAATCCCACCGCTGGGCAAATTGGGAGGCCACAGTCAGCCATTCCTGTGGTGTGCTAGGGAACTGTGGAGTCAAACAAAAAGAAGACATTAGTACGGTTTATGGTTACAGTGCAAGCAGATTACACACAAAAAAACATTGTTGAGTAACATTATTATTTAACCACTTCAATACCATGCACTTATGCACCTTCCCGCCCAGACCAATTTTCAGCTTTCAGTACTCTCACACTTTGAATGACAATTACTTAGTCATGCTACACTGTATCCAAACAAATTTTTTATCATTTTCTTCTCACAAATAGAGCTTTCTTTTGGTGGTATTTAATCGCCACTGGGTTTTTTATTTTTTGCGATATAAGCAAAAAAACAGCAATTTTTTTTTAAAAAAAACACTTTTTTTTAGTTTCTATTGTAAAATTTTGCAAATAAGTAATTTTTCTTCATAAATTTGTGCCAAAATGTATACTGCTACATATCTTTGGTAAAATGAACCCAAATTAGTGTATATTATTTGGTCTTTGTGAAAGTTATAGAGTCTACAAACTATGGTGGCAATCACTGAAAATTTATCACATCTGATCACGCCTGATGTACTGAAGGGATATCTCATTTCTTGAGACACTAACAAGCGAGGAAAGTACAAATACCCCAAAATTACCCCTTTTTGGAAAGTAGACAGTCCAAGGTATTTACTAAGAGGCGTGGTGAGTTTTTTGAAGTTGTATTTTTTTCCCACAATTCTTGGGAAAATTATTATTTTTTTTTTTTTTTACACAAACTGGTCATATTAACAGTTTTTTTCTCTCACACAGCATATGCATAATTGCAACTACACCCCAAAATACATTCTGCTACTCCTCCTGAGTGTAGCGATACCACATGTGTGAGACTTTTACACAGCCTGGCCACATACAGAGGCCCAACATTGAAGTAGCACTTTCAGGCGTTCTACAAGCATAAATCGCACATATCCTTTCTCAACCACCTATTACACTTTTGAAGGCCCTGGAGCACCAGGACAATGGAATTTTCCACAAAATGACCCCATTTTGGAAAGCACACACCCCAACGTATAATCTATGAAGCATTATGAGTCTTTTGAACGGTTCATTTTTTTCCAGAAGGTTTTGGAAAATGTGGAGAAAAAATGAAAATGCATTTTTTTTACACAAAGTTGTCCATTTATAAGATATTTCTAACGCATAGCATATACATAGCAAAAATGACACCCCAAAATGCATTCTGCTACTCCTCCTGAGTATAGCGATACCACATGTGTGAGACTTTTACACAGCCTGGCCATATACAGAGGCCCAACATTGAAGTAGCACTTTCAGGCGTTCTACAAGCATAAATCGTACATATCCTTTCTCAACCACCTATTACACTTTTGAAGGCCCTGGAGCACCAGGACAATGGAATTTTCCACAAAATGACCCCATTTTGGAAAGCACACACCCCAACGTATAATCTATGAAGCATTATGAGTCTTTTGAACGGTTCATTTTTTTCCAGAAGGTTTTGGAAAATGTGGAGAAAAAATGAAAATGCATTTTTTTTACACAAAGTTGTCCATTTATAAGATATTTCTAACGCATAGCATATACATAGCAAAAATGACACCCCAAAATGCATTCTGCTACTCCTCCTGAGTATAGCGATACCACATGTGTGAGACTTTTACACAGCCTGGCCATATACAGAGGCCCAACATTGAAGTAGCACTTTCAGGCGTTCTACAAGCATAAATCGCACATATCCTTTCTCAACCACCTATTACACTTTTAAAGGCCCTGGAGCACCAGGACAATGGAATTTTCCACAAAATGACCCCATTTTGGAAAGCACACACCCCAACGTATAATCTATGAAGCATTATGAGTCTTTTGAACGGTTCATTTTTTTCCAGAAGGTTTTGGAAAATGTGGAGAAAAAATGAAAATGCATTTTTTTTACACAAAGTTGTCCATTTATAAGATATTTCTAACGCATAGCATATACATAGCAAAAATGACACCCCAAAATGCATTCTGCTACTCCTCCTGAGTATAGCGATACCACATGTGTGAGACTTTTACACAGCCTGGTCATATACAGAGGCCCAACATTGAAGTAGCACTTTCAGGCGTTCTACAAGCATAAATCGCACATATCCTTTCTCAACCACCTATTACACTTTTGAAGGCCCTGGAGCACCAGGACAATGGAATTTTCCACAAAATGACCCCATTTTGGAAAGCACACACCCCAACGTATAATCTATGAAGCATTATGAGTCTTTTGAACGGTTCATTTTTTTCCAGAAGGTTTTGGAAAATGTGGAGAAAAAATGAAAATGCATTTTTTTTACACAAAGTTGTCCATTTATAAGATATTTCTAACGCATAGCATATACATAGCAAAAATAACACCCCAAAATGCATTCTTCTACTCCTCCTGAGTATAGCGATACCACATGTGTGAGACTTTTACACAGCCTGGTCATATACAGAGGCCCAACATTGAAGTAGCACTTTCAGGCGTTCTACAAGCATAAATCGCACATATCCTTTCTCAACCACCTATTACAATTTTGAAGGCCCTGGAGCACCAGGACAATAGAATTTTCCACAAAATGACCCCATTTTTGAAAGAACACACCCCAATGTATAATCTATGAGGCATTATGAGTCTTTTGAACGGTTCATTTTTTTCCAGAAGGTTTTGGAAAATGTGGAGAAAAAATTAAAATGCATTTTTTTTACACAAAGTTGTCAATTTATAAGATATTTCTAACACATAATATGTACATAGCAAAAATTACACCCAAAAATGCATTTTGCTACTCCTCCTGAGTATGGCGATACCACATGTTTGAGACTTTTACACAGCCTGGCCACATACAGAGGCCCAACATCCAAGTAGCACCTCCAGGCATTCTAGCAGCATTAATTGCACATATCATTTTCTGACTACCGATCACATTTTTGAAGGCCCTTCATATATCTAACACATAGCAGGTACATACCAAATAACAAAAGATTACCTGTGGTTTTAGAAGTGCAGTGGTCCACAGAGGAGAGCATCGGTCCAGGCAGCAGGCAGGGATGAGGTCAGCGACAGCAAAAGCAATCATCCAGGCAGCAGGCAGGAATACTGTCCTAGTTCGCACAGGCAGAGATACTGTCAGCACAGCCAGAGCACAGCCAAAACACAGGTCCAGGTAGCAGGCAGAGGTGTCCTATCCTATCCTATCGATGATATCTTCGATATATTGGAGGCAGTGGAGTCAGTGATTTTGAGTTGCTTTTTGGTAGCAGACAAACGAATTAAAAAGGGCCATGTGAAACAGGTGAAACGCAACTTTTTTGTGCCAATAATGGGACTTTCTGGTTGATAAGTAGGGCTGTAGCATCTGGTCGTTTAAATCCACCCCCCCCATGTACAAATTGTAGTCGTGGACACATTCAGGCTTTACAATGGAGCCGCGTCTTCTTGGGATCTCCACCATGGTGTCATTGTGGATCGTAGAGAGGATGTGGACATCTTTCTTGTCCCTCCACTTCATGGCCAACACCTCCTCGTTCCTCATGGATGCCGATTCTCCAGGTCGCAATTTTTTTGTCAATAAATTTTGTGGGAATCCCTTCCGTTTTTTTTTGAAGGTACCGCAGGCCGGGGTTTGTTTACTGTAAAGGTGGCGAAAAAGGGGCAGGCTGGTATAATAATTATCAACATATAAATGGTAACCTTTTCCGAACAGGGGGTATGCCAACTCCCAGACAATTTTCCCACTGGTTCCAATATATGTGGGGCAATCACGGGGCTGGAGCTGGGAGTCTTTGCCTTCGTAGATCCTGAATTTGCAGACGTATCCAGTGGCTCGATCACATAATTTATTTAATTTTAACCCATACCTGGCTCTCTTGCTTGGTATGTACTGCTTGAACTGCAGTCGGCCGGTGAAATGTACGAGGGACTCGTCCACACAAATTTTTTGGTCTGGGATGAAAACGTCTTCAAATCGCTGGGAAAAGGCATTGATTAGGGGGCGTATCTTGTACAATTTGTCGTAGTTGGGATGATCTCGGGGAGGGCACTGTGAATTGTCATTGAAGTGGAGAAAGCGCATAATCATGTCGTATCTTTTCCTGGACATGACAGCGGAATATATGGGCATGTGTTGGATGGGGCGTTTGGACCAATATGAATGGACTTCGTTCTTTTTTGTAAGCCCCATATTGAACATAAGGCCCAAAAATAATTTAAATTCCTCCAATGTTAGATGCCGCCACTGGAACATGCGGGCGTAGGAAGAATTGGGGTTGGCAGCAATAAATTGGGATGCATACAGATTCGTTTGATCCACTATATTCTGCAGCAAATCTTGTGGGAAAAATAAACAAAAATAATCAAATTTAGAAAAATTTGTAGTGTCGGGCTGCACACCTGGCTGTGCGGTGAAAGGGGGGATGATAGCGGATCCTGAGTTGGCAGGCAACCATAAGGGGTTTGCCAGGGCATCGGGAAGGTAGGATTGGGGCTGGATTCTTCGGGTTGGGCGTGCATTTCCATTGCTTGTACTGGGCTCCTCTTCCTGGGGTATGGCGCTGCTGGTGGTGGGCAGTTCTCCTGATCTTGGTGCTGATCTTGGTGCTGATCTTGGTGCCGATCGCATTCTTTTGGGAGGGACGGTTTCCTCCGGGGACTCGGACTCTGAGCCACTATCCTCCACTGGCTCGTATTCCGAACCAGAATCGGATAATGGGAGCTCCCCGCTGCTCTCATCATCCGACATGGCAAGAATGGCATATGCCTCCTCAGGTGTGTAAACCCTTTGGGACATTATGGCAGTGCTTATTGGTGGGCCTGTGTAATGGTACTGCTGGTGGTAGTGGTGGCGGTCTGTGTGGTAGTACCGATGGAGTTATTAGTGGTGGGCCTGTGTGGTGGTACCGATGGCGGTATGGGTGGTGGTGGTACCAATGGCGGTACAGGTGGTGGTGGTACCGATGGCGGTACGGGTGGTGGTGGTGGTACCGGTGGCGGTACGGGTGGTGGTGGTAGCGATGGCGGTATGGGTGGTGGTGGTACCGATGGCGGTACAGGTGGTGGTGGTACCGATGGCGGTACAGGTGGTGGTGGTACGGGTGGTGATGGTACCGATGGCGGTACAGGTGGTGGTACAGGTGGTGGTGGCACTACCGACGGTGGTACGGGTGGTGGTACTGGTGGTGGTACCGATGGCGGCACTAGTGGTGATACTGGTAGCGGGCCTGTGTGGCAGTATAGATGCTGGGCCTGGTGGCGGTACTGGTGGTGGTACTGGTACCGATGGCGGTACTGGTAGCCTGTGTGGCAGTGCCAATGGAGGTGGGCCTGTGACAGATGATTGACAGATGGGCTGATTGATTGACAGATGGGCTGATTGATTGATTGACAGATGGGTTGATTGATTGACAGATGGGGTGATTGATTGACAGGTGGGGTGATTGATTGACAGGTGGGGTGATTGATTGACAGGTGGGGTGATTGATTGACAGATGGGCTGATTGATTGACAGATGGGCTGATTGACAGATGGGCTGATTGACAGATGGGCTGATTGACAGATGGGCTGATTGGCTGGGCTGATTGATGTGCTGGGCTGTGTGACAGGTCCTCTTTATGGGGGGGGGCGTGTTGTGCACTGTAAACTTATGTAGACAAACTACACTGAGCTAACTTACTGATCTCTTCTCTCTCCTCACAGATCGGTGTGTGAGGAGAGAGCAGGGATCAGGTAGTAACTCCTGTGAAGTTTGTTTACATTTGTGACCGGCTGTGATTGGACACAGCCGGTCACGTGGTAAACAGCCAATTCATTGGCTGTTTACTCTGATCGGGGACGCGCTGTGTCCAAGGGACACTCGCCTTCCCCGATCCCCGCTCTGCAAGCCTGTGGCGGCGCGCACGGAGCGCGCCGCCGAGTTTGTTTTGACAGGTGATCGGCTGTGACTTTGACACAGCCGATCACATGGTAAACAGCCAATGAAATTGGCTGTTTACCGTGATCGGGGTAGCGCTGTGTCCGAGGGACACATGCCGTCCCCGATCACCGCGCTGTGCGCCCCCACGGGCGCGCGCAAGGCAATATCCTGCAGGACGTCATATGACGTCCAGTATCGATATTGCAACCACTTCCCGGACGTCAATTCGCTATTGACTGGGCGGGAAGTGGTTAAGGGAGTTTTTCCGACCAATAAACAAAGGCCCACTTAGCAGATGCCTCACCCCCGCTGAGTGGACATTCTAAAATAATCTAAGGGGGGGGGGCCTAAGGTGATTGTGGGGGATCCCAAAAAAGGCTCTACCACTCTGCTGAGCTTGATTGAGTACTACTAATTTTTTAACATCTTTAGGGGGGGGGGAGGGAGGGTTGTCAATCTACGAGGGCAATGACCCCCCAAAAATGAAAAGGAAAATAGAAGACTAGCTGGGTTTGCGCCCACGATAGCATGCTGGAGAGGTTAGTGAAGGGAATTAGGCATGTAGGGCCCAAAAAGGGATTTACAGGTAAAAAAAGGCATGTGGAAAATGGGGACATTACCAGGATATTACAAACAGGCATATTTGTGTTAGGAGGAAAAAAAAGAAAAAAGAAAAAGAGAATAAAAAAAGATAATGTGAGGTTAAAGGAGCATAATTACCTTCATATAGTCCTTCTGCAGGACCTGAATGATGGCCGAACACGTCTCAGGGATAATGATCCCGAGAGCCTGGGGGGAGATGCCTGTTGAGAACTTGAGGACCTGCAAGCTTCTCCCAGTCGCCAGGTATCTCAACGTGACAATAAGCCTCTGCTCGGCAGTGATGGCCTGGCGCATCACAGTGTCCTGCCTCGTGATATAGGGGGACAGCAAATCCAACAGACGGTGAAATACGGGGTCCGTCATCCTGAGATAATTCCTGAAATCATCAGGGTTATTCTCATGGATTTCCCGCAGCAGAGGCATATGAGAGAATTGGTCCCGCTGGAGCAACCAATTCTTAGTCCATGAACTCCTCCTCACCCTGTTCACAGACTAAACTCGGGTTACAGTGTTAACTGCAACACCAAGCCCAAAGCCAGCACGAGCTCGAGAACGAGAACGCACTTCAAACATGGTTTTAAACCGGTCGGCTGGTCAGAACGCACTCAAACAGAACGCACCGTGGAACAACAAGGCCTGAAAAGAACGATCTGAAAAACAGTAAACGAACGGCCAAGTCGGCACTGCAAGGCAGTAACGACCTGACTGCACGCACTGAATCACAAATACAAACCCACAAGCACAAACTGAACAACAGGAAACGATCTGCAAAGCACGGAGACTGAAAAGCGCGAATCGGCTCTCACCAAACTTTTACTAACACGCGGTAACACGAAATCAGCAAAAGCAGCCCAAGGGGTGGCGCCATTAGATTTGTTCGGCCCTTTTATAGCGCGTCGTACGTTTTGAACGTGCCGTCGTTTTCTTGCCGTCGGTTTTTAGACTGATGGTGTGTGGCCAAGACTGATGAAAAACAGTTTCATCGGATTTTCGATGGACAAATCCATTGGACGAAAATCCATAGGTTATCCGATCGTGTGTACAGGGCTTAAGGGTCTGTGTTGATAGATTTCAGGCTTGTGTCAATTGCATCACTTTGACATGTTTTGAAATGCTTCTGAGATCACTGAGAATTCATTGACAAGTGCAATAGACCTGATACCAACCTCCTTCTGATTTGCATTTTACATGGTTCAGGTGGGTTTTGCATTCCCATGGAATTGTATAGGAATGGGAATCCCTTATGAAGTGAATAAAAGCCCATTGACAGAGGCCTTGATGGAAGCACAGACAGCAATCAAAACCTCACAGTGCTTCTAACCCTTTCCAAATCTATACCAAAATTAAGGAAAGATGTTGGAAAGAGTTCCACTGTACCAGGTTTGGGAAAGTAAATATAATCCATAGGCGTGTGTAGGGGGTGTGCCAGGTGAGGGCATACCCTAATCACTATGTGCGGTGGAGATTCTCCCTACTGCCTGAGCTTACCCCCGTGTTGCCCCCCTTTCCTTGCAGTGTTGCTGGCTTCTCTTCTCTCCTCTCCTCCCAGCTGCTGTGGAGAATATTTCAGGATGGAGAGCAGGGGCAGGGGCTCTTCCTTTTCTAAGTGAACACAGTAAACACACTCACTGTGTTCATTTATAACTGAAGCATAGTAAACTGCATTTACTATGCTTCAGTCTGTGAATGAACAGGAAGCAACTCAGCACACAGCACTTCCCATTCATTCACTGTCCTGTGCAGCTGAGGCTGTAGAGAAAGGCATGTGTGTTTGAGGTTTGGGGTGCACACAATAATGCAGGGATTTCCAAACTACGAACCTCCAACTGTTGCGAAACTACATGTCCCATGAGGCATTGTAAAACTCTGACATTCACCGACATGACTAGGCATGATGGGAATTGTAGTTCCTGAACAACTGGAGGGCCATAGTTTGGAGAACCCTTCCCTAATGCAATAGGCTGTGCACTATTGTTTCTGTCTGTATTTGTTAACACTAGATACTTTGCCATGGACTTTGTTGCCATTTTTCAACAGTGCCTGTCACTGCCAGTGGAGCAAAGTCCTGCAACAGGACTGAACAGAAAGCATTGCCCTACATTTTCCAATTAAGCCAACTCAAACTCAACACATCTAACTTACATTTTAGTTTCAACTTACCTTTAATATGCCCTTACAGCTGGCATGTCAATCTCAAATTAAACAGTGGGGTAAATTAAGTGGAAACAATTTTTAAGCAGGCACATGATTTCTACTGAGGGCCGCCTCAGGGCCAATCCCAAAAAAGGTGCCTTCTAATACATCCTGATTCCTGAAACATTAATTTGGTAAATTATGTAAAGAAATGTAGCCTTTATTAACTGTAGAACGGTTTTATTCAAGTTAAATCCTTTAACTGACCACCTCAATGAAAGAGCAAGAGGACCAAGGAGTCCCAAAAATGCAAGTGGAAAATGCCTGCATAAGATATGCTAATATGTAACAGTGCAAAAAAGTGAAAATAACAATGCGCTACCCTTAGAAAAAGCAAACACAGTGCTAATAATTCATATGTGTTCACATACATAGAAAGTACAAAAAATATAATAAAATATAAAAAAATATTATATAAAAAAACACACCAAAGTCCTGTGCTTAAAAAAATATCAATAGTGACACCTGTGCAAAAAGAGAAATATATATACACAGAAAAAATCGGAAATATCAATGAGATTAGTTCATATAAAAAATGAGCAACCACATCTGCTGGTATATGTGTAGTGCAATCTTCTATGCATTTGTAGGCGAAAACCTCCACATCCAAAATGTTCAGATAATATATAGAAGAAATGGCAGCTTACCGGCTCAAATGGATCTCTATTACGGAGATCTATAGGGGCTCAACTCGTATATTAATCCCACCGATCAGTCAGCCAAGAAACACTGGAAACAGATAATAACTTCCCCCTCCTGGGTTTTCTTCCAAGATAGGAAAAGGAATTTCCCTCCAGGTATCAGCTGAAGCAATTAGCTCATGCAGCGCAATGAGTTTTGATAAAAAGGGAAGAAAGAAAATAAAAACCTCATGGTGCGGTAATCCTTTAAAATAGGATACCCTTTATTTATCCGACGCTGCGTTTCGTCGTAAGAGGCGTCCACTGGGAAAGGAAGCCTCCTTTCCCAGTGGACGCCTCTTACGACGAAAAGCAGCATCGGGTGGAGCTGCCGAACGTGACGTCACTACGCTACAGCTGATCGGCATAGACCGCAGCTGAGTACTAGTATCGGTTTTGTTTGAGCCTGCTGCTCCGGATTTAAAAACCTGTAATGTGACCCATTTTTTACCCAGGATAAATAAAGGGTATCCTATTTTAAAGGATTACTGCACCATGAGGTTTTTATTTTTTTTCTTCCCTTTTTATCAAAACTCATTGCGCTGCATGAGCTAATTGCTTCAGCTGATACCTGGAGGGAAATTCCTTTTCCTATCTTGGAAGAAAACCCAGGAGGGGGAAGTTATTATCTGTTTCCAGTGTTTCTTGGCTGACTGATCGGTGGGATTAATATACGAGTTGAGCCCCTATAGATCTCCGTAATAGAGATCCATTTGATCCGGTAAGCTGCCATTTCTTCTATATATTATCTGAACATTTTGGATGTGGAGGTTTTTGCCTACAAACGCATAGAAGATTGCACTACACATATACCAGCAGATGTGGTTGCTCATTTTTTATATGAACTAATCTCATTGATATTTCCGATTTTTTCTGTGTATATATATTTCTCTTTTTGCACAGGTGTCACTATTGATATTTTTTTAAGCACAGGACTTTGGTGTGTTTTTTTATATAATATTTTTTTATATTTTATTATATTTTTTGTACTTTCTATGTATGTGAACACATATGAATTATTAGCACTGTGTTTGCTTTTTCTAAGGGTAGCGCATTGTTATTTTCACTTTTTTTGCATATTTATATAGTTGTTATTCCAGCTATTATTACCTTTGCAGCACCCATCAATTTATTTATTCATATAGACTATTATCATATATTTGAATAGTCCTTCTTTACTCATTTTTTTAATCACGGTTAGCGCGGATTTTTCTTCTTTTACTAATATGTAACAGTGTTGACAAGATGTTTTCAGAAGGTCACTGAAACATTGTCTTACTCCATGATTACTGTGTTCTAATCATCACTTCACTCTCATGTTCTTGCATAGATTTTTCTACAAGACATGTGACTGCTTAGTGTTGTTTTTTGATTGGCCTGTACTGCCTGCCTGCCTCCCAGTCAGAAGCCAATGAGCAATGGCAGGCACTAAAAGGAAGAGAGCTACTTAACTGTGTCAAATCTTCTGCATGTGAAGGTAGCTTTCAGAGGTGCTATTGAGCTCATTGATGGAGGGAGGAGACGCCATTGACTGACGCCAAGTGCTGTACCAATGTTGTACCTTTATGCGCGCTTCTCATTTTCTAAATTGCACCCATATAATACAAAATATGATACATTATGTTGAAGGGGTAACTGCCAAGATAAACATTGAGTGGGCAAGGTTTTTGCTAGATTACTGTTACCTGGAAATCCAGGTGAAGGGGATATTTATTTTTTTCGTACACAGGTCAGTGGTGGCTGTACAGTATATAATTTCCTGGAGTTTCCTGTAGTGCAAACCTCTAATTTCTATATTTCCCTGTAGACAGGATGGTGTCAGTGGTATCTGTGAGCTCCTAACTGTAGCTGAACACAAATGCTCATGTGAGTTCAGAAGTCATATTTATGTAGGGTGGAAAGGCCATCTAAATACATATGATATCGAAATTCAGTCAAATCTATATGAAAGATCACTGGCTGTTCAATATGACAACTTACCTGCTTTTGAGAAATCCTGGAAACCATGGCTTGAATGGTATAACGCCTGATTTGCCTATTGTTATGGAGTTTGTTAAATCCCCTACACTCCTTCCCTTACTATGTTTGTCCTAATGGCCCTCTATAATGTATAGAGTTACATCATGTTCCTGAAAGTCTTCCACAGTTATTGCAACTGCGTCCGAATTTATCCTTTAGTGAAATTCCGTATTTTTTATAAACGTATTGTTTAAAAAAAAAAAAAAATCAGTCAAATCATTCTTGCAAGTCTGACCATTCTATGATGTATATAGACAGCTTTAGAAATTAGTACTGTAAGCGATATTAAATAAGAGAAAGGAAATTTGGTGGCACAATTGAAAACCTGTCTGTGGTTAAAAGAAAACCTTCCTTAAAGCGGATTATTTTTTATTTTTTACAGGCATCCCCTCCCACTGCATTAATAATACACATAAACTATATGTGTATATGCTAGTGGAAAGTAATCCTATTTATTTATTTTACTTACGATTTATCTGATCCTCTTCTGCCTGTTGCCATGATGAGTGTGGCCGAAGCCTACTCGCAACCTCTTCCTGGGTAACATATCGAGAGGTGCATGCTGGGTAACCAGCATGCACCTCTCGACCTCGCGCATGCGCGATGCTCCGGCGGCCGTTGCGCCAATTGTTTTTCAAGTTGCCATAATGGGGCGGTGACGGAGGAAGGTCCTGCCCCGTTGTTATGGCAACCTAGATAAATAGATAGATCCGCCTTAAATAGCGTCATTTCCTGTTGGGAAATAACGCAATTTTTTGACACACTCCTGCGCACTGACTCCCAGGGAATGGTGACTCACATTTCCCAGGAGCACAGGCGAGGGAGGAAGTGATGCGGAGCACCGCGGACCCGGAAGTGGCAGATTAGGAGCCCCCACCTAGTAACAGGGCACTTGGGGTAAGTAAAAAAAATGTTTTCACTCCAAATGTTTGTCATTATTGATCAAGGACTGGGAAAATGTAAAAAACTATTTCAGGGTGGAACTCTGCTTTTAAGCATGTCTAAACCCAAACTTAATATCTTGAAGCTTATCTGCCGCTAGATTTGGTGGCTGCATTCGTTTTATTTATTTTTTTGATATTTTCTTTTCATTATTTTCATGTGGTGGTCCTGCCAGTAACATGTTTTTGTCCTAGGGTGACAACACTATATCTATGAAGAAACAGCATTGTCAGCCTTGGATTGGACTACAGAACCCCCCCCTCATCTCCATGACATTGGAGGAGGTTTTCAAGGAGCAATGATAACTGATAACAGTCAGCAGAGGCAGAAAATATGGGAAATTAGCCGTTGACAGAATTTCTGACAGGAACTTTTTTTATTGCACTTAGGAAAACAAAATGCATTCAATGGTATATTTAACAGACCAAAATGGAGCAAATAAAAGATTTGTTAAGGTTTACATGTACTTTAACCACTTCCTGCCCGCCATATAACAGAATGACAGTCGGAAAGTGGTTGTATTATCCTGATTGGGCATCATATGACGTCCAGCAGGATAACCCGCTAGCGTGCGCCTGCGGAGGCGCTCAGCGAGGCGATCAGTGGTGTAGTGTGTCAGTCTGATACACTGCATCTCTGATTCCTGTAAAGAGCCTATGAAGTAGGCTCTTTACCATGTGATCAGCTGTGTCCAATCACAGCTCATAACATAGTAACCAGGAAGTGCAGTTTATCGGCTTTTCCTCAACGCTGATAAGACACGAGTAGAGGAGAGCCAATTGGCTGCTCTCCTGACAGGGGGATCTGCGCTGATAATCAGCGCATTGATTATAAGTGCAGACCTATCAAGGGTGTCCACTAGAGCCCACCAGGGATGCCCACTAGATGCCTGCTCTTTAGCCCATCAGGGGTGCCAATCAGTGCCCATCAGTGATGCCTGTCAGTGCTGCCTATCAGTGCCATCTATCAGTGCCCATCAGTGTCGCCCATCAGTGCCCATCAGTGCTGCCTATCAGTGCCGCCTACCATGCCCATCAGTGCCGCCTATAAGTGACCACCAGTGCCCATCAGTGCCACCTATGAGTGCCCATCAGTGCCGCCCATGAGTGCCCATCAGTGCTGCATATCAGTGCCACCTATCAGTGCCCATCAGTGCCGTGCTTATTAGTGCCGCCTATCAGTGCTGTATATAAGTGCCTCATCATCAGTGCTTCCTCATCAGTGCCCATCAGTGCAGCCTCATCAGTGCTTACCAGTGATGGAGAAAACATAGTTATTTACAAAGGTTTATAACAGAAACAAAGAAAAACTGTTTTTTTTTCAGTCTTTTTTTATTTGTAGCATAAAAAGGAAATCTCTATTTGTGGGAACAAAATTATAACAATTTTGTTTGGGTACAACGTGGCATGACCACGCTATTGTCATACAAAATGTGACAGCGATGAAAATTGGCCTGGGCAGGAAGGGGGTAAAAGTGCCCAGTATTGAAGTGGTTAAACTCTATACTGCTGCACTGTCACCTTTTCCTGTGCCAGGAGTCCCTGCACCAAAAACATGCTGTGTCAACTTCCTGGGGCCAGAAAAATTGATATGTGAACTGTTCAATTCCCTTCATGCAAATCTGTATCTATTTATTCAACAGAATAAAGGAATTTATGGATTTTTCTGATTAGCTGATCGATTGGCTCATAAGTTTTTATAATGATATCCATATTTTATGAAAACAATCCAAATCATAAACATTTGAGTGCTTCTATTGCAGATAGTGTAGACCGCATAATGAAAGGTGTCATTAAAATGTGTTCAAATTAAGAGCCAACATTTTCAATTCAGATCCCGTTTAATCTTTTTTTTCTCATGTAAAAACAATTGTGCAATGTGTCAGGATTCTTAAAATAGCAAAAGTGGCTGATATCACGTTCCTGTCTGGGGATCAGTTAGAACAATGATGATAAATAAGTGTTAGAAAATACTCTGTAGATTTTGACAGCTTTTTTTTTTTTTTCCTAAACAAAGATGTACAAATGCAGAAATGCCATAGTATTACATCTCATTATAATTACATTACTTTGAACTGATTAGCTCTGCTTTTTACCAATTGCCTCTATTGTTGTTTCTTAGAATATATGACTCTAGGAGAACCACTTTATTATACTTCAAAGTGGAACGGATTTTAGGGGCATTAATCTGCTAACTGGATTTGGAACTGCAAGTGGTCTTTCTGTTCATGAACTGGACTAGAAATCTGCTTCCTTTCAATAACCCAACAGTGAAGCAGTCAAGCAGAATATCCTATACGCCAACTTAGCATATATAAGCTCAGTTTTAAGACGTGGAGTTTAGGAAAAAAAATTGGTGTTACACACAACAACATATAAGGCGCTTGCCAATGACAGATAGAACCTGGCAGGGACCATAAGCCATACCTTCTCTTTCCTCTATCCTAATTTTTATTAAAGCTGAACTCCAGGCAGATCTGAAGAGACAAATCAGTTCAGCTCAGGATTCATTAATACATTATTCAAACTGAGTTTTTTTTTGTTGGGGGGGGGGGGGGTTAGATACACCACCCAACACCCAACACATTAGTTGCATAATGGTGTGTATCCCATTACCTGCAGATGGCTGCTTTGCAGTACCTCCTCTATCTTCAGATGCTGAGCCAAAGTTCAGCTTTAAATATAGTAACATAGTAGGTGAGGTTGAAAAAAGACACAAGTCCATCAAGTCCAACCTATGTGTGTGATTGAGAGGGGAGAAAAGGAAGGGGAGATGTTAAGGATGGTGGGACTTTATATGAAACATTACATATGGGTAGATTGAATCAAACAAAAGTATTACCGTATTTATTGGCGTATAACACGCACCCCAAGTTTAGGAGGGAATTTTAAGGAAAAAAGCTTTTAGGAGGGAATTTTAAGGAAAAAAACTTACATTTAAATGCAGCCTTATCAGTGTCCAAACTGCATCAATGCAGCCTTATCAGTGTCCATCTGCAGCCTTGTCCATCATTGCAGCCTTGCCCAGTGTCCATCTGCAGCCTTGCCCAGTGCCTTTTCAGCATTACCCAGTGCCTTTGCAGCCTTGCCAGTCTCTTTGCAGAATTGCCCTGATTTAAAAATGGCGCCGATTTCTGCTGACTGTGAGTGGAGAGGAGCGAGCGGAGCCGAGATACAGAAACCCAAGGTTATATTGGCTAGACTCGGCTCTGCTCACAGTCCCGCCCATCTCCACTGATTGCGAGAGGAGAGGAGCGAGCACCGCTGACATACAGAAAGCCGAGTGTTTACTTTGGCTAGACTCGGCTCTGCTCACAGTCAGGGATGGGACTGCGAGAGGAGCCGAGACTAGCCGAAGTACACTCGGCTTTCTGTATGTCAGCAGCGCTCGCTCCTCTCGCAATCAGTGGAGGTGGGCGTGACTGCGAGAGGAGCCGTGTAAAGCCGAGTGTACTTCGGCTTTGTGTATCTAGGCTCCGCTCGCTCGTTTCCTCACAATCAGCGGGGGATCGGCGGGGATCGGCGTATAACACGCACCCACGAGTTTCCCCTGATTTTAAGGTGAAAAAAGTGCGTGTTATACGCCGATTAATACAGTAATTTATTGAATAATATAATTGAGTGCAATGATGGCATCAATAATAAATCAATGTATGGTACAGACAATAGCATATAACATGATTGGTAATCACATACATAAAATATCACATGATTGGTAGTCACATAATATCATTGATAACATAATAAAAATACTGTTATACATGATAATTGATGAACCAGCAATAAACTCAGAGATATATAAAAAATTGTATAACATTGATTAATGATTCAAGCGTATCAAAACCCATGGTAGGTACATGACTGCTATTAGGGATGGAGACCTGTGTACCTCTGAGTCATGGTCTCATCAAAAAGTCCCACCCATATATATTTTATATATATAATTTTTCTTCACTATGGGGTTGATTTACTAAAGGAAAATCCACTTTGCACTTGAAAGTGGACATGGAAGTGCAGTCGCTGTAGATCGCTGTAAATCTGAGGGGAAGCTCTGAAATTAGGGGAAGCTCTGCTGATTTTATCATCCAATCATGTGCAAGCTAAAATTATGTTTTTTATTTTCCTTGCATGTCCCCCTCAGATCTACAGCATCTGCTCTTCCATGTGCACTTTCAGTGCACTTTCAAGTGCAAAGTGGATTTTCCTTTAGTAAATCAACCCCACTGTGTGTGATTATATGTCAGTATTACATTGTATATCCCTGTATGTTGCGGTCGTTCAGATGCTTATCTAACAGTTTTTTAAAACTATCGATGCCCCCTGCTGAAACCACCGCCTGTGGAAGGGAATTCCACATCCTTGCTGCTCTTACAGTGAAGAACCCTCTACGCAGTTTAAGGTTAAACCTCTTTTCTTCTAATTTTAATGAGTGGCCACGTGTCTTATTAAACTCCCATCCGCGAAAAAGTTTTATCCCTATTGTGGGGTCACCAGTATGGTATTTGTAAATAAAAATCATATCGCCTATTAAACGCGTCTCTTCTCCAGAGAGAATAAGTTCAGTGCTCACAACTTTTCCTCATAACTAATATCCTACAGACCCTTTATTAGCTTTGCTGCCCTTCTTTGTACTAGCTCCATTTCCAGTACATCCTTCCTGAGGACTGGTGCCCAGAACTGGACAACATACTCCAGGTGCGGCCAGACCAGAGTCTTGTACAGTGGGAGAATTATTGCTTTATTCCTGGAGTTAATCCCCTTTTTAATGCATGCCAGTATTCTGTATGCTTTGTTAGAAGCAGCTTGGCATTGCATATCTTCTACTAGGACCCCCAGGTCCTTTTCCATCCTAGATTCCCCCAGAGGTTCACCCCCAAGTGAGTAGATTGCATTCATATTTTTGCCACCCAAATGCATTATTTTAAATTTTTCTACAATAAACCTCATTTGCTATGTAGTTGCCCACCCCATTAATTTGTTGAGATCTTCTTGCAAGGTTTCCACATCCTGCAGAGAAGTTATTGCCCTGCTTAGCTTAATGTCATCCGCCAATACAGAGATTTAACTGTTTACCCCATCCTTCAGGCTGTTTATGAACAAGTTAAACAGGATTGGTCCCAATACAGAACCCTGGGGGGGACCCCACTTCCCACCCCTGACCATTCCGAGTATTCCCCATTTATCACCACCCTCTGAACTCGCCCTTGTAGCCAGTTTTCAATCCATGTACTCACCATATGGTCCATGCCAACAGACCTTACTTTGTACAGTAAACGTTTATATGGAACTGTATCAAATGCTTTTGCAAAATCCAGATACAACATGTCTACGGGCCTTCCTTTATCTAGATGGCAGCTCACCTCCTCATAGAAGGTTAATAGATTGGCAAGAACGATTCTTCATGAATCCATGTTGATTACTGCTAATGATACCGTTTTCATTACTAAAATCTTGTATATAGTCCCTTATCATCCCCTCCAAGAGCTTGCATACTATTGATGTTAGGCTTAACTGGTCTGTAATTCCCAGGGATGTATTTTGGCCTTTTTTTAAATATTGGTGCTACATTGCCTTTTCTTCAATCAGCTGGTACAATTGCAGTCAGTAGACTGTCAGTAAAAATTAGGAATAATGGTCTGGCAATTACTTGACTAAGTTACCTAAGTATCCTCGGGTACAAGCCATCTGGGCCCGGTAATTTATTAATGCTAAGCTTCCCAAGTCTATTTCTAATTCTTTCCTCTGTTAGCCATGAGGGTGTATTTTTAATGAAAGTATTGTAAGTACCTGAATTTTTTATTAGCCTCTTGCAATCCATATGCGGCAGGGCTCAAACTGGAAGAGGGAAAAGAAGCACAAGGAGCCAATCAGATATGTTGCAGTGCTAATGTGTCAACAAGAAACATGCTGATAAATGACGTAGAGCTCATCAGCCTGCTGTGTCTCTCTTTACAATCTAGTCACATGCTGGGAAAGACCGTAAGTGCCTGACAGTGCAGAAGACTTGATTATTATTTGCTTACCTACAGTACATCTGGAAAGTATTCACAGCGACTTCACTTTTTCCACATTTAATGTTACAGCCTTATTCCAAAATGGATTAAATTCATTATTTTCCTCAAAATTCTACAAAACAATACCCCATAATCACAACGTGAAAGAAGTTTATTTAACCACTTGAGACCCGCGCTATAGCCGAAAGACGGCTGCAGCGCGGCTCTCAAGTGCCGAGAGGACGTCCCCAGGACGTCCTTCTCTGTTTACATCCCGCCGCGCGCCGCCGAGGGCGCGCGGCGGGGAACAGCTGTGCGGCGCACATCACGTGATGCCGAGGAGCGTGCCTGGCGGCCGCGATGTCCGCCAGGTACATTCGATCAGCAGTTACAGAAGCAGGACGTGGATCTCTGTGTGTAAACACAGAGATCCATGTCCTGTCAGGGAGAGAGGAGACTGATGCTGTGTTCCTTGTACATAGGGACACAGATCGGTCTCCTCCCCCAGTCAGTCCCCTCCCCCCACAGTAAGAATCACAAATAGGGAACATAGTTAACCCCTTCCCCGCCCCCTAGTGTTAACCCCTTCCCTGCCAGTCACATTTATACAGTAATCAGTGCATTTTTATAGCACTGTTCGCTGTATAAATGTGAATGGTCCCAAAATGGTGTCAAAAGTGTCCGATGTGTCCGCCATAATGTCGCAGTCACGATAAAAATTGCTGATCGCTGCCATTACTAGTAAAAAAAAAATATTAATAAAAATGGTATAAAACTATCCCCTATTTTGTAGACGCTATAACTTTTGCGCAAACCAATCAATAAACGCTTATTGCGTTTTTTTTTTTACCAAAAATATGTAGAAGAATACGTATCGGACTAAACTGAGAAAAAAAAACTTTTTTTAAAAAAAATTGGGATATTTATTATAGCAAAAAGTAATAAATATTGTGTTTTTTTTTTCAAAATCGTCGCTCTTTTTTTGTTTATAGCGCAAAAAATAAAAACCGCAGAGGTGATCAAATACCACCAAAAGAAAGCTCTATTTGTGGGAAAAAAAGGACGTCAATTTTGTTTGGGAGCCACGTCGCACGGCCGCACAATTGTCATTCAAAGCGACGCAGTGCCGAAAGCTGAAATTTCGCCTGGGCAGGAAGGGGGTTATGTGCCCAGTAAGCAAGTGGTTAAATCTTTGCAATAAAAAAAAAAAAAAGATCACATGTACATAACTATTCACAGCCTTTGCTAAGATACTCAAAATTGAGCTCAGGTGCATCCTGTTTCCACTGATTGTCCTTGAGATGTTTCTACAACTTGATTGGAGTCCACCTGTGGTAAATTCAGTTGATTGAACATGATTTGGAAAGGCACACTCCTGTTCATATAAGTACCCACAGTTAACAGTGCATGTCAGAGCAGAAACCAAGCCATGAAGTCCAAGGAATAGTCTGTAGACCTCTAAGACAGGATTGCATTGAGGCACAAATCTGGGCAAGGGTAAAGAAAAATGTCTGCAGCATTAAAGGTCCCATTAAGCACAGTGGTCTCCATCATCTGTAAATGGAAGCAGTTTGGAACCACCAGGACTCTTCCTAGAGAATACCGCCCAGCCAAACTGAGCGATCGGGGAGAAAGGCCTTAGTCAGGGAGGTGACCAAGAACTTGATGGTCACTCTGACAGAGCTCCAACGTTTCTCTGTGGAGAGTAGGGATGAGCCGAACACCCCCCAGTTCGGTTCGCACCAGAACATGCGAACAGGCAATAAATTTGTTCGAACATCCGAACCCCGTTAAAGTCTATGGGACACGAACATGAAAAATCAAAAGTGCTAATTTTAAGGGCTTATATGCAAGTTATTGTCATTAAAAGTGTTTGGGGACATGTATCAATGCAAAAAAAAGTTTTAAAAGCGGTCGTTTTTTCGGGAGCAGTGATTTTAATAATGCTTAAAGTGAAATATTCCTTTCAATTTCGTACCTGGGGGTGTATATAGTATGCCTGTAAAGCAGCGCTTGTTTCCCGTGCTTAGAACAGTCTCTGCACAAAATGTAATTTCTGAAGGAAAAAAAGTAATTTAAAAGTACTTGCGGCTCTAATGAATTGCCGGTCCCGGCAAAACAGAGAAAAGTCATTGAAAGTCATTGATAAAAAAAAAAATGCGTGGGGGTCCCCCCAAATTCAATTACCAGGCCCTTCAGGTCTGGTATGGATATTAAGGGGAACGCTGCGCCAAATAAAAAAAAAATGGCGTGCGATTCCCCCCAAATATCCATACCAGACCCTTATCCGAGCGCGCAACCTGGCAAGCAGCAGGAAAAGAGGGGGGATGATAGAGCACCCCCCCTCCAGAACCGTACCAGGCCACATGCCCTCAACATGGGGAGGCTGTCCCCATGTTGAAGGGGACAAGGGCCTCATCCCCACAACACTTGCCCGGTGGTTGTGGGGGTCTACGGGCGGGGGGCTTATCGGAATATGGAAGACCACTTTAACAAAGGGGACCCCCAGATCCCACCCCCCCATGCAAATTGGTAACGGGGTACATTGTACCCTTACCATTTCACAAAGAAAGTGTAAAAAATTGTAAAAAGACACACAGACACAGTTGGGATAAGTCCTTTATTAAAAATAAAAAAAAGAATAAAAAAACAGACTCCAGCGGTGGTAATCCACTCTCGATCTCCACTCCAGAGATGTCGGTATCCTGCGATGGATGATCTCTCCAGGCTCCAGCGACGAGGAACAGCACACAATCCTCTCTTCACCGGAGCGGAGACACCCCGGGAATGACGCGGCTTCAGCCAGTGACTGCTCTTATGTAGCTGAGGGCGGGGCCACCCATCACGTGACCCCGTCGCCCTCTGACGCAAGGGGATTTAAAAACAATTTTTTTCACGCTGTCAATATGGGGTATTGTTTGCAGAATTTTGAGGAAAATAATGAAGTTAATCCATTTGGAATAAGGCTGTAACATAAAATGTGGAAAAAGTCAAGTGCTGTGAATACTGTCTGGATGCACTGTACATGAAGCAAATAATAATCAAGTCTCCTGCACTGTCAGGCAGGGTTGTGTAAATCTCAGAACTGGAAGGAAAGTAATACCAATCCTTTGGCAGGTATTTTATCTGTGTATTTTTGCTGTTTGCTTGGAGTTCAGCTTTAATTAACCCCACTCAATTAGGCTCAGTTTACTCTTCAATGTATGCAATATACAAGTCTATCTTGTGATAAATGAACAATTCTGTGTAAGTATTTGTCATTAAAGTATATGTAAACTCAATCACTAAAATTTTGGATTGAGTAAAGCCTCATACACACGATAGGACTTCAAACAAACTTTTCCATGGATTTTTGTCCGAAGGGATTTGGCCGGGCACACCCATAGCATACACACGGCAGGACTTTTCTGAAAACGTCCCCAAAACTTTCCCAACATCATGTGGTTTTTCTGCTCTTTTCTGCTCTTTACCGCCACCCTTTGGTCAACTTCTGCTATTGTTGGTTGATTTTAACATTGGTTCTGGGCATGCGTATTTGTACTTCGGACAAAAGTCTGATGAATTTCTGTACACACGGTCGGACTTTGCACCATCGGACTTTTGTTGCCGAAAAGTTTGTCCGTTTGCAGAGCGAACTTTTGTCCGATGAAAACCGAAAAAGTTTGTCCGATGGAGCGTACACACAGTTGGATTTTTTTGAAAACTTGCTCATTTTGAAGTTTGTTGGCAAAAAGTCTGACCGTGTGTATGGGGCTTTAGAGAGGGTTATAGCCCCATAAGTTTGCTTCTTTTTGCCATCTACAGTATGTCCCATTGAGGAGATTTCCCTTCAATTCCTGTCTTGTAGCCAAAACAAGAAGTGAGAGGAAATCCCTCCATGTTGAGTGTGTCACCAAGGTCACCAGAACTAGTGTCTCCATTGGAAGATTTCCCTTTTAGTAGTGTGTTGAGGTCAACCAAAATTTGGGATTTTTTTTAACTTTCACTTTTGATATAATATAGATGGTGAATCTCCCAGGGGCACGTATAGCAACAGAAAAAAAATTCTTTAGTTACACTTTAATTTCAATAGTAAAATGTAATATTTTTTTAATCTTTAGCCTTATTAATACCTGGTGACGTTGCCATGAATGTCTTTGTGCAGGCAATTCCTGTTATAGGGGGGCACCACTCTGTTCCTGTCTTCGAGTTGTGCTCCTGCAGTTAGTTAGGCTGTCACAAAGGCTTCCTGGGAGAAGGGGTCGCTTCAACACACATTACGTAGGCTAGGCCCACTGCTGTCACTAATAAGAAACTCACCCTTAGAAAAGTCATTGCTGGAGTGCATTCATGTAGACAGAATATAGATACAGGAGATCAACTACAATGAGATTCAGCAAAGGTTAATAAAATGTTAAAAACAAGTATTTTGGGGGGTGTGGCCTGATGGGGCATGTGAGCGGACCTGCTGCACGGAGCTCCCGCTAATGATCCTGCTTGTCACCCTGTTTTCGCACAAGATTCTGCCCGTTTTCACCCGGTAGTGCTACCTACTGCCTCCCTGAGTCATCCGGTACCGCTGCATACCCAAACCGAGCCAAGGATGACCCGGGGGAACCGTGGAGGAGCTGCGGTTGTGGAGCCCTAAGCTGGCCAAGATGCCGCCGGATAGTCTCTGCCTCCCAAAGCACAGCGTGGCTTGGAGAAGACATCCGAGCAGGGGGGTAAGTTAAACAATCCCCTGAAGTCTAAAGAGCAGCCCAGGGACATGCTGTACTATGCCCAAAAGCTAGCTGGGCATTCTGACTCCCCCCTGCCTGCCTCACACCAGCCTGTATGCTCCCCTGAGCCTGATTGCATGGAGGACACAAGCATGCTGGATGACACAGTGCCCTTAGACATTCAGAGTGATCCCCTGTCTGATCTGCTTGACTCCCCCTCAGAGGACAGTGCTCAGCCCTCCCTTAGTGAGATCCTGCGCACGGTGCACAAGTGCACTGCCTCGGTGGAGGACCTGAAAAAGAAGTTTGGAGGGCTGGAGGAAACGGTGTCTCTCATGCGGCAGGACCTCCAAAAGATCAGGGAGAGGACCACAGCAGTGGAGGGACAGGTGAGCGACATGGAGGACCAGTTGCCCCCGCTTCACAGGGATGTTAGAATGGCCACTCAAAATGCATTCCAAGCCCTTACCAAAACAGACGAACTCGAGGACCGCCTGAGACACAATAACATGCGCATAGTGGGACTTCCCGAAAAAGTGGAGGGCTAGGACCCCACGGCATTTGTTGAAGGATGGCTGCAGGAGGTTTTCGGCAAAGAGGCCTTCTCCCATATCTACACTGTGGAAAGGGCCCACAGGGTACCTCCACGGCCCCTCCCGCCTAGCAACCCCCCACGATCGATCCTAGCTAGTGATGAGCCAAACACCCCCGGGTTCGGTTCACACCAGAACCCGCGAACGGACCGAAAGTTTGCACGAACTTTAGAACCCTATTAAATACAATGGATGCGAACGTTCGAAATCTAAAGTGCTAATTATAACGACTATTATGCATGTTATTGTCCTAAAAAGGGTTTGGGAACCCGGTTCTGCACCAGGGGACATGTATCAATCCAAAAAAAAGTTTTAAAAACTGCAGTTTTTCGGGAGCAGTCATTTTAATGATGCATAAAGTGAAAAAAAAAAGTCAAATATTCCTTTAAATATCGTACCTGGGGGGTGTCTAAAGTATGCCTGTGAAGTGCCACGTGTTTCCCGTGTTTAGAACTGTCCCTGCACAAAATTACATTTCTAAAGGAAAAAAAGCCATTTAAAACTGCTTGCGGCTTTAATGTAATATGGATGAAAATCTTTAATAAAAATGGCATAGCTACCCCATCACCTCCCCCCCTACCCCAGCCCATTACCCCCCTTTGGGTCTTGTATGGATATTAAGGGGAACCCCGCACACAAAATAAAAAAGGCCCTATATACTCTGAACAGCCGTATACAGGCAGTGCATACAAGACTGTAGGTTTGTTCTTATGTAGAATCTGTTTGTAATTTTGAACAGGTACATTGTTTAAGTGTAGCTCCAGCCAAAAAATCTATTTTTAAGCTTTTTGGAAAACATAGGGAAGGGTTATCACCCCTGTAACATTTGTTTTGCTGTCTGTGCAGTGTGCACCTGTTCAGAACAGTTCACCTCACTTTCCGTCCTAATGACAAATGTTTTTAGAAAATTTGGGTTTTTTATTGAAACAAGAGTTGGTGATAAAGCATCAGTGGAGAGGAGACACTTTTTTCCCATATTAACTCTTAAAGGAGAGAATTTGCCTTCCTAGGGGTGGATTTCCTCTCACTTCCTGTTGTATCCTTCCGTTTGCAAGGAGGAGTCATTTGTAAGTTGGATGTTTGAAAGTAGGGGCCTGCCGTATATACTCAGCTGAAATTTGCCCCTTACATGTTGGTGTTGCCACAACACTGTGAGCCCTCACAGTTACTCTTGGTGGGCGCATGAATGGGCCCTGCTGTGAATTATTAGATCAAGAATTGTAATTGCATGACCCTGTTGAACAGGGGCTGAAAAATTGGACCTTTGGTGGTGGTGGTGGTGGTGTTGACACAACACTGTAAGGCCACACAGTTACTCTTGGTGGGCGCAGGAATGGGCCCTGCTGTGAATTATTAGATCAAGAATTGTAATTGCATGCCGCTGTTGAACAGGGGCTGAAAAATTGGGCCTTTGGTGGTGGTGGTGGTGGTGTTGACACAACACTGTAAGGCCTCACAGTTACTCTTGGTGGGCGCAGGAATGGGCCCTGCTGTGAATTATTAGATCAAGAATTGTAATTGCATGCCCCTGTTGAACAGGGGCTGAAAAATTGGGCCTTTGGTGGTGGTGTTGACACAACACTGTAAGGCCTCACAGTTACTCTTGGTGGGCGCAGGAATGGGCCCTGCTGTGAATTATTATATCAAGAATTGTAATTACATGCCCCTGTTAAACAGGGGCAGAAAAATTGGGCCTTAGGCACTGGTGCCACAACACTGCAACCCCTCACAGATACTGTACTTGGAGCACAGCAATGAGCCCTGTTGCAAAGTATTGCATCAAAAATTTTAATTACACGCCCCTGTTAAACAGGGGCTGAAAAATTGGGCCTTAGCCACTGGTGCTGGTGCCACGACACTGCAACCTCTCCCAGATACTCTAGTTGGAGTGCAGGAATGAGCCCTGCTGCAAAGCATTGCATAAAAAATTGTAATAACGCGCCCCTGTTAAACAGGGGCTGAAAAATTGGGCCTTAGCCACTGGTGCTGGTGCCACGACACTGCAACCTCTCCCAGATACTCTAGTTGGAGTGCAGGAATGAGCCCTGCTGCAAAGCATTGCATAAAAAATTGTAATAACACGCCCCTGTTAAACAGGGGCTGAAAAATTGGGCCTTAGCCACTGGTGCTGGTGCCACGACACTGTAACCTCTCCCAGATACTCTAGTTGGAGTGCAGGAATGAGCCATGCTGCAAAGCATTGCATAAAAAATTGTAATTACATGCCCCTGTTAAACAGGGGCTGAAAAATTGGGCCTTAGCCACTGGTGGCAGCACCCAGAAACAAAAATGTTCTTCCAAGCTATCATCATCAATCAGATCATTGAGGAGGAGGAGGATAGTCAGTCAACATAACAGGACAGTCTCTCAGCATCAGTCTTGAAGGGATGTGACATTTGAAAATAAATTAGTCTGTTATATCAGCTTCAGGTGTTCGGTAGCTGGTGGTGATCCAAGACTGGTTCATCTTTATGAAGGTCAGTCGATCAACAGAGTCGGTGGACAGGCGCACCCTGTGATCCGTGACGAATCCTCCAGCAGCACTGAATGTGCGTTCTGAAAGAACGCTGGATGCAGGACAGGCCAGTAGCTCAATTGCATACTGTGCAAGCTCTGGCCAGTGATCCATCCTCAAGACCCAGTAAGCCAGAGGATTTTCGGTGGGGAAGGTGTCCAAGTCTGACCTTGCCCCTAGGTATTCCTGCACCATGTATATCAGACGCTGGCGATGGTTGCTGGAACCGATCATACCTTGGGGCTGCGGACTAAAGAATTGTCTGAACGCATCGGTCAGACGGCCACCTTCCCCACCGCTCCTTCTTTGACTGACCGAAGCCTCAGCAACTCGGTGTCCAGGACCAGGAGTTTGTAACCTCCCAGTCTCTGGGAACGCGTTGCACAGACCTTTCTGCAAGGCCTCCCAGAGTTGTCTCATCCTCTGCTTCCTCTGCGACGGTAAGATAAGGTCCGCAACCTTACCCTTGTACCGTGGATCAGGGAGAGTGGCCAGCCAGTAATGGTCCCTCTCCTTGATCCGAAGAATACGAGGATCCTTCCGCAGACTTTGCAGGATCAGGGAGGCCATGCAGCGTAGGTTAGCTGAGGCATTCAGTCCGGAGTCCTCTGGGTCACTAAGGACGACATGATCCGCAGCCACCTCCTCCCAGCCACGTACAAGTCCACTGGTTTCTTGGGACTGTAAATCATCCCTAAAAGACTGCTGCTGATGATGCTGAGTGCCAGGCTCCACCTCCATGCTGACACAATCCTCCTCCTCCTCCTCCTCCTCCTCCTCTTCTTCCTGTGCGATGGGTGGGACAGAAGAAACACTGTCTGGGTAAAGGGGGCCTTGAGAGGCAAGGAAGTCCTCCTCTTCCTGCCTCTGTTCTGCCTCAAGTGCCCTGTTCATTATTCCACGCAGCGTAAGTTCCAACAGGTGGACAAGAGGTACTGTGTCACTGATGCATGCACTGTCACCGCTCACCATCCTCGTGGCCTCCTTAAATGGTGCCAGGACAGTGCATGCATCCCTGATCATGCCCCACTGGCGTGGTGAAAAAAACCCGAGCTCCCCTGACCCTGTCCTGGTGCCGTAGTCGCACAGGTACTCATTGATGGCCCTCTGCTGCGTGTGCAGCCGCTGCAGCATGGCCAACTTTGAGTTCCACCTGGTGGGCATGTCACATATAAGGCGGTTCTTGGGCAGGTTCAACTCCTTTTGCAGCTCAACCAGGCGAGCACTGGCATTATAAGATCTGCGGAAATGCACACAGACTTTCCTGGCCTGCCTCAGGACATCCTGTAAGCCCGGGTACCTGCCCAAGAACCGCTGCACCACCAGGTTAAGGACGTGAGCCATACAGGGCACATGGGTCAGTTGTCCCTGTCGGAGAGTAGAGAGGAGGTTGGTGCCATTGTCGCAAACTACCATTCCTGGCTTAAGCTGGCGTGGCATCAACCACCTCTCAGCCTGCCCCTGCAGAGCAGACAGAACCTCTGCCCCAGTGTGGCTCCTGTCCACCAAACACACCAGCGCAAGCACGGCATGGCATCTTTTTGCCTGCGTACTTGCGTAGCCCCTTGAACGCCTATGGAGCACCGCTGGTTCCGAGGACAAAGCACAGGAAGAGGCCATGGAGGAAGAAGAAGAGGAGGGGGTGGAGGAGAGAGGTGTGTCACAACCAGTAGTAGCATTTTGGAGGCGTGTGTCGGTGGAACAACCTCCAACACTACTGCACCTTGTCCTGCATCCTTCCCAGCTGCCAAAAGAGTGACCCAATGGGCCGTGAAAGAAAGGTAACGTCCCTGTCCATGCCTGCTGGACCATGAGTCAGCGGTAATATGCACCTTACCGCTGACCGCCCTGTCCAGCGAGGCCAAGACATTGCCTTCCACATGCCGGTAGAGAGCCGGAATCGCCTTCCGTGAGAAAAAGTGGCGTTTGGGAACCTGCCACTGAGGAACCGCACATTGCACAAACTCACGGAAGGGGGCCGAGTCTACCAACTGAAAAGGCAGCAGTTGAAGCGCTAGCAATTTAGCCAAGCTAGCATTCAACCGCTGGGCATGTGGATGGCTGGGAGTGAACTTCTTTGGATGGTCCAGCAGCTGGGGCAGGGAAATTTGCCTGCTAGAATCGGACGTCGGTGTACTGCTAGCAGAGTGCCCGAAAGTACTTGGCTGTGACACACCTAATTCTACACCTTCATTCCTCTCAGTGCAGGTTTCAGAGAGGACTGAAGGTATAGTGGGGTTGGAGATCCCAGCTGATGCGGTGCAAGGAGAGGTCCGCTTTGTTTTTTGGTGTGCGTCTTTAAGGTAGGCTTGCCAACGAGCTGCATGGCAGGTCAACATATGTCTGGTCAAGCATGTGGTGCCCAAGCGGGTGATGTTTTGGCCACGCGAGATAAGCTTGAGACATATGTTGCAAACAGCAGCTGTGCGATCTGATGCACTTGACTCAAAAAAGGCCCACACCAAAGAACTTTTTGAATGACGGGCAGAGGCAGCGCCCTGCACAGGCGGAGCTCTGCGGTGTGATTCCGTTGGTGTGCTGCCCTTACGCTGGCCCCCCGAGGGCATCCTGCCTCGTTGGAGATGTGCCTCCTCCTCATCCTCCTCCTCCTCCTCTCTCCTATTAGGCACCCACGTGGAGTCAGTGACCTCATCATCCCCTCCCTCCTCATCACTGGAGCCAATCTGGCAGTATGCTGCAGCTGCTGGAACATGACTGCCAGATTGGTGTCCTTCTTGAGCATCCCCTCTCTCTGCTCTCACGCTACTGCCTTCCTCTAGCTGGGTATCATCATCAGACCCTTCGAAACGCTGGGCATCCTCCTGGAGCATGTACCCAACACTGTGCTCAAACTGTTCGGGGGACTCCTCAGGAGGACATGGTTGGTCTAGGGAAGGACAGACTGATGATGACATTGATACCAGGGAAGAGGACGCTTTGGCAGCTGCTTTGCCAGTACCCTGAGCCTGGGTGAGAGAGGATGAGGAGGATGAGGAGGGCTTGGTCATCCACTCTACCAAGTCTTCGGCATGATGCGGCTCAACACGTCCAGCTGCCGAAAAGAAGGACAAGCGTGTCCCATGGCCACGTGCTGATGGCGATGCACCGCGTCCACGACCAGCACTGTTGTCTCTAGACACAGAGCCTGCTTGCCCTCTTTTATTGGCTCCTGACTGTCTGCCTCTCCTTGTTTGCCTTCCAGACATTCTAATGGCCTGCAGGGAAATGGGAAAACCAGCAATAAGGCCTAGCTTCAGGAGTATATTATGCAGGAATCACACTACGCCTGCTGTAGGTGCTGCAAATGCCTGTTGGTGTAACACACCAGGAAAAAGCAGCAATACAGGCTAACTTCAGGTGTAATATGATCAGGAGGCACACTCCGCTCGCTGTAAGTGCTGCAAATGCCTGTTGGTGTAACACACCAGGAAAAAGCAGCAATACTGGCTAACTTCAGGTGTAATATGATCAGAAGGCACACTCCGCCTGCTGTAAGTGCCGCAAATGCCTGTTGGTGTAACACACCAGGAAAAAGCAGCAAAACAGGCTAACTTCAGGTGTAATATGATCAGGAGGCACACTCCGCCCGCTGTAAGTGCTGCAAATGCCTGTTGGTGTAACACACCAGGAAAAAGCAGCAATACAGGCTAACTTCAGGTGTAATATGATCAGGAGGCACACTCCGCCTGCTGTAAGTGCTGCAAATGCCTGTTGGTGTAACGCACCAGGAAAAAGCAGCAATACGGGCTAACTTCAGGTGTATAATGTGCAGGAGGCTTAGCAACAATGACACTGACACTGTCCCCTGCCTATCCTTCTCTCTCCCTGCACACAAGGTTTATCAAAGTATATGACACTGACACTCTCCCTGTCTATCCTTCTCTCTCCCTGCACACAAGGTTTAGCAAAGAATATGACACTGACACTGTCCCCTGCCTATCCTTCTCTCTCCCTGCACACAAGGTTTATCAAATTATATGACACTGACACTCTCCCTGCCTATCCTTCTCTCTCCCTGCACACAAGGTTTAGCAAAGAATATGACACTGACACTGTCCCCTGCCTATCCTTCTCTCTCCCTGCACACAAGGTTTATCAAAGTATATGACACTGACACTCTCCCTGCCTATCCTTCTCTCTCCCTGCACACAAGGTTTAGCAAAGAATATGACACTGACACTGTTCCCTGCCTATCCTTCTCTCTCCCTGCACACAAGGTTTATCAAAGAATATGACACTGACACTCTCCCTGCCTATCCTTCTCTCTCCCTGCACACAAGGTTTAGCAAAGAATGTGACACTGACACTGTTCCCTGCCTATCCTTCTCTCTCCCTGCACACAAGGTTTAGCAAAGAATATGACACTGACACTCTCCCTGCCTATCCTTCTCTCTCCCTACACACAAATTTGAGGTACAAATAGCACTGACACTGTCCCTGCCTATGTAACTCTTTCCCTGCGCCGGAACACACTACACAAGGCTGCCGCGCTGGTGGCCTTTTATAGTGTGGGGCGTGTGCTAAACCCCCTGAGCTATAATTGGCCACAGGCAACCTGCCTGTGGTCAATTATGGCTCTCCTAGCTGCCGGCGCTGTGATTGGCCAAGCATGCGGGGTCACAGTGCATGCTTGGCCAATTACAGCACCGGGATTGCACTGCGATGGCGCAGTGTATTGTGGGCCATTCGCGTCACTCGAATTTGGCGCGAACGGCCCAAATCGTTCGATGTTCGACTCGAACACCGAGCTCATCCCTAATCCTAGCCAGACTTTTGAATTATAAGGATAGGGAAGTGGTGCTGCGCCTGGCCAGAGAGAAGGGCACCGTCCAATACAATGGCACCAAAATCTCAAAAACAGGTGTAGCGGGTATGTACTTTCCCGGGTGTAAATTTGAACTTGACAGAGACATTGGTGATGTGTAATTCCCTGTAGCCCAGTAGGTGGCGCTGTCGCCCTGGGCTGGGGTTGAATCATTGCTGTGTGTCGTGCCTCCTTTTTGTCCTCCCTCGGCAGCGGTATGGTGGGGCGGGGAACCCGCCATGCTTGCTGGGAGAGGGTATAAAGGGGCCGGCCATCTTTGTCATGGGGGAGTCCAGGGGCCGGTGACGTCATCACGCATTGAGTACACACGAGGAAGTATCCGCGGAGCACAGGAGCCCCGGGAAAGATTTGAACCAACGCTGCTGTATGTACCGCTGTCATTGCTGCACATTCTCTGCTTTTTATCGCTGACTGACCATCTACTAATTGTAAGTGTAACCCTTACTATATCATTAAACTGGATTTTTACATACTACACCATGGAGTTTCTCTGTTTTCTCTCTCATTGGGAATAACTTTCTGGCTGATAAGATACTGTTCAGGATATCGTTGGGCTGTTGGGAAGCCTTATTCCCTGTGTTAGGTGAGACTGTGGATACAGTCACGGCTATCCGGTAAGCAGGACCACCACACACCTGGGTGTCACGTTTGCCAGTCTGAACAGCTCTATTGGGAAGAAGCTTTTCTAGCCATTCACCTTTTTATTTTTTTGTCTTTTTATTTTTTTTGGGACTTTTGTTTATGATGTTTTAGTTATTGTGTTCATTTCACTAATTATATATAGCATCACTTTTATTTTTATTTTATTTACCTTGTTTGGTAATCTTCTTATTATCACTTCACGGTGTGTTTTTAGTGATTTTTGGTCACTTATTCACTTTTGTTTTTCATTGTTTGGACCAGATTAGGTTAACTGGTCCTATGTTCACCTATTTAGCGCTGCATATTTTATTTTTCTTATATCACACTGAAACCTGTGGTGAAGGTCAGGCGTGGTGTCCCCGCTCCCTTCCCCTCTAAAAGATACCCCTAGACAAGAGACAGACGAGCTGAAGAAAGAGGAGGGAGTGAGGGGGCCGCTACACGTGGGGGCTCGGGTCCGGTATAGTGTTTGTGCACCACAGTATTGAACGTGTCTGCTGGAAGAGTTACGCGAGTAGGCAGGCCTTCATTGGCCGAAGTGCATCCCTGCTCGAAGTCGTGGACATGACCCAATGAAGGGAAATGCCTGCGCAGAAGAGTGGAAAAAGGGGGAAGTTCAGCCGTGTGAAGTACTACACGTGGGGGCTTCTATTGCACTCCGCCACTAGGCACACCCCCATCGCTTAGTTTGTGGGCGTGACTCAGAAACAGAAGAGAAGAAAAGCCAGTGAACTGGAGCAAAGGGGAGGAGTCCAATACGTGTGAAGGACTACACGTGGGACGTTGGCGCAAAAACTTTGCAGTGTGCGATGGATCAGCAACAGGTCACCATGTTCAGACATACATCGTGGATTCCAGTTCACCCTTCCACCACGACATTGACTGCTGCTGCTCCGGTAACAGATACAGGGATCCGGCTAAAGCCAAGGGGTCGATTCGCCCTGTATTCGTGCATGGACGTTGAGGCCCTGGGTGTGATTTGTCCCGGCTGTTCGGGACTGGTGTGCCAACTGAAGCCATTCGGGCCATGTGAGGCCTGTGGGGAGTTTCTGTTCGAAGTGGATCCGGCGGTTGAGAAGCCGAGAACCATCTACCCTGGCCGTGCTATGGGCAACACCACTCAGAGAGGAGGAATCACTGCTGTGACAGCCATCCCTGCGCACACTGCAGCGACCGCGGAGGAGGTCATAAAAACTCAACGGGAGAAATCCGAGGAATCTGACCCGGTCACCACGATCTCGCAGCGTTCACCACGAAGAGAAAGACCGGCATGGTAGCCCCGACCAGCGGTTGTGGTGGACCGTCTCGCCCGCTTACGCCCGGCCTGGATGGATCCGTCGACAAGAGTTCCAGACATCCCGTTTCAAGTAAAGGCCGAGGTAAGCCTGGCGGAGAGATTTGGTGTGTGGGAAGAGGTGAAAGCTCGGTCTCCACTACAGGATACCTGCCTGCGGAGGAGTGTGACACCTCTGACCTAGAGTCGCTCTCGGACATGGGAGACGACGTTGCGATAGATGAACTGTTTGCAGAAAAGGGCTGGGACAAAGTACCTCTCGCTTCATTCCGGAGGACCAGGGATCCACCCATGTCTACAGGGGAAAGTACACCCCGGGTGGAGGCACCAGCGCCTGAAGAGAGGTCCCATCCCCAGCCTGCCTCTACATCCCCGGTGCCATCTGTACCGAAGACTGGGGAAAAGAGACTGTTACTACGGGCACCAATGCCCAGATCAGATGTGATCAAGGTCCCTCGCCACCCGGACTCAATAGTTTTGCCTGGCGAAGGGGACAAAGCTACCATGCCTCCTTTGGCGAGACTACAACGCCTATTTGGCCAGAAGGTTGCTGCAGACTACGGATGGGAGTATCCATACTTGTCGAAGGAACTGCTTTATGAGGTGGAAGTGTGCCAGGAGCGCTGGTACAATGACTTTGTGTGGACCCACCTTCAGGTTCCCCACGCCCGCAGGTACCTGGCATGCTCTCCAAAGGCCTCTCAATGTTTTAAAGACTGCAAGGCAGAGTGGATGTTGGGATGGCACATCCATGCAGACAAGGTGTTGATCCGGCGCAAGGAAGGAGAAGATGTGGAGTATCATCTGGAGACCATGGATCAACACTTGAAGCCACTTTTTCTGCCGCATCCCCGTTTTTTACCTGTAGGAGAGAAGAGACTCTGTTCTTGTCATGCTGCTGAACTTTCTGGGGCCCGTTGCTTTTGTGCCCAAAGAAATGGAGGACTGTTCCTGTTGTTCTTCACTTTCTGTAGAAATCACAGACTCTGGGTAGATAGGGCCAAAGAAGAGAGGAAAGTTCCACGAGTGCAGTTACCGTGGTGCTGTCACCAGGTGGCAGTGTTGCGCAACGTTAAACACTTTTCACGCACTCACTCTTTGGAGAAAAGGGATTTCTTCCCGGAGAAGTTTCTTTTCTCTCACACGAATACAGGTGTCAGGGTTATATGTGTTAATCCTCTCTTTTCCCTCTGCAGGAGAGCATCCCATCAAGACCACTGAGGACGAGGTGGGTCTTAGTCAGGATGGGGGGGGGAGTAAAATGTGAATATGTGATTCAAAGTTATGAGTCAATGCTGTTGTTTTCTCTTCTGTCTTTATTCCCTCTTTATTACAGGGCTCAGACACAGTTTTAGTTGGATAGTTTTTCTAAAAGTTTTTATTTTTGTGAAATTGTTAGTTGGTCTCTGGATTGGATTATGTCAGCCGTTGAGGGCATGATTTACTCCAGACACTGGGGACCAGTGTCAAACCACCAGGGGGAGAGTGTAGCGGGTATGTACTTTCCCGGGTGTAAAGTTGAATCATTGCTGTGTGTCGTGCCTCCTTTTTGTCCTCCCTCGGCAGCGGTATGGTGGGGCGGGGAACCCGCCGTGCTTGCTGGGAGAGGGTATAAAGGGGCCGGCCATCTTTGTCACGGGGGAGTCCAGGGCACCTTCAGCCTGTGGACGGTGGTTTGTGTCGGTTCTCTAGGCGGGCCTAGGCCTAGAGGACAGCCGGAGGTCGTGTTCCATCCCAGGCACCTTTAGCCTGGGGTGTGGTACTCAGATGGAGGTCCGGAGCTCAGTGCCCAACACTGAGTTCCGCGAGGGAAGGAGATCCTAGGGAACCCCGGGAGTGGGTACCCAAATCCGGAAGGCGTAATGGACCGGGGGGAGCTCCTCACTTGAAGACCTGGTGCAGCATATTGCCAGTGACGGGTGAGCCTCTCGTCGGAGACCACCTGCAAGGAAATTCCCCCCTCGCTCGGAGACCGCAGCCCACTTTCAGGAAGGAAAGTGGAGAATACATTGTGTCTGGGCCTATTCGCATCCACACCTCCTTTTCTGTTCTGTTTCTACCAAGGGAGTTCAACTGATTGTGTTCATTCAAGAAGAATAAAGGAGTGTTGAACTTTAACGGTGTGGGGCTCATTTCCTGACAGACATTGTTCAAGGTAACTCTCGGTGGAGGCTCCAGGTGCACAACACTGACCCGAAGGTAAAAGAACTTTGCTTATATCACACTGACAACTGTGGTGAAGGCCAGGCGTGGTGTCCCCGCTCCCTTCCCCTCTAAAAGATACCCCTAGACAAGAGACAGACGAGCTGAAGAAAGAGGAGGGAGTGAGGGGGCCGCTACACGGGTATTTTATATGTCATTCAGTTAGGATTTCCAACTAGTTTAATCATTAAATTAGGTTATTGTCATCCTATCTGTTTTGGTGTATGGAATGCTGGACATCATGGGGTTGATTTACTTAAATTGGAGAGTGCAAAATCTGGCGCAGCTCTGCATAGAAACCAATCAGCTTCCAGGTTTTTTTGTCAAAGGTTAATTGCTGCACCAGATTTTGCACTCTCCAATTTTAGTAAATCAACCTCTGTGGGACAATTTGACTGACAAACACATAACTCTGATATCTGATTATAACCATGAGATGTCGTTCTCCTTCACCCTGTGGTTCTCTAAAAGCAAAACTAAGCCAAAAGAAAAATGCAATATATTACAGTTTTGTGTATGGCAGCTGGTCTGACAGAAGCATGCTGAAAAACCAGCAGCCGATGGCTGAGAACACTGACCAGAGTGTTCTGTGGGGGCTGTCCCCTGTCAGAACACAAAAGAATAGCAGGGGAGATCGCTGCACTAACGTCGGATCTGTCTGTTTTTTTTGTGTGGGTTGAATGGCAAAAAAAAAACGAGTGGTGTGTACCAGGCTTTAGATAAGGTGGCAATTTTTTTTTTACGGCCTTAAAGGGTTTTTTTTTTTTTAACCGCTTCAGCCCCGGAAGATTTGGCTGCCCAATGACCAGACCGTTTTTTGCGATACGGCACTGCGTCGTTTTAACTGACAATTGCGCAGTCATGCGATGTTGTACCCAAACAAAATTTACGTACTTTTTTTCCCACAAATAGAGCTTTCTTTTGGTGGTATTTGATCACCTCTGCGGTTTTTATTTTTTGCGCAATAAACAAAAAAAGAGTAACAATTTTGAAAAAAAAAACACAATATCTTTTACTTTTTGCTATAGTGAATACCCCAATTTTTATTTTATTTTTTAATATTTTTTTTCCTCAGTTTAGGCCGATATGTATTCCTCTACATATTTTTGTTAAAAAAAATCTCAATAAGCGTATATTGATTGGTTTGCGTAAAAGTTATAGCGTCTACAAACCATGGGGAAGATTTATGGCATTTATATGGCATTTTTATTTTTTTACTAGTAATGGCAGTGATCTGCGATTTTTTGCGGTATTGCGACATTGCGGCGGACAGGTCGGACACTTTTGACACATTTTTGGGACCATTGACAGAGCTATCAGTGCTATAAATATGCACTGATTACTATGTAAAGGTCACTGGCAGGGAAGGGGTTAACTCTAGGAGGCTTGTCTTTAACCCCTTCCATACCGGGCCATAGCAAAATGACGCCGGCAGGAACCCTCTCTCCTTCCGGGTGAACGTCATATGACGTCCTGGGTTTGAGGGGGGATATCTGAATGATGCCTGCAGCTAGAGGCATCATTCAGATATCCTTTTTTTCAGCCGGCGATCCTGCGCACCATAAGAATGATCATAGCGGCGGTTCCGCCGCTTGATCGTTCTTATAGGCGGCGGGAGGGGACATCCCCCCCTCCCGCCGCCATCCGATGCTTCTCCGGGCTCTCCCGTGCGATCGGGGAACCGGAGAGAATCGTCGGCGCCGGTGGTGGGTCACGTGATGAGCATAGAGATGACTGGTGACCAGATGGTCACCAGTCATCTCTATGATCGTCGGAGGCCCGGGCGCAATGTGATGACGTCACGCCCGGGTCCTCAAATGTAAACAAAGCCGCCAATGCGGCTGTAAGTATGAGATCGTGAGACCCCGCATCTCTCCATAAAGAGGACCTGTCACACACATTCCTATTACAAGGGAACACACACGTAAGTCCCGCCCGCATATGTAAACGGCGTTCAAACCACACATGTGAGGTATCGCCGCGTGCGTTAGAGCGCGTGCAACAATTCTAGCACTAGACCTCCTCTGTAACTCTAACCTGGTAACCTGTAAAAAAAAAATCAAAGCGTCCCCTATGGAGATTTTTAAGTACCGAAGTTTGGCGCCATTCCATGAGTGTGCGCAATTTTAAAGCGTGACATGTTAGGTATATTTTTACTCGGCGTAACATAAACTTTCATATTTTACAAAAAAATTGTTCTAACTTTACTGTTTTGTTATTTTTTAATTCATGAAACCATTTTTTTTCCCCAAAAAAGGCATTTGAAAAATTATTGCGCAAATACCGTGCAAGATAAAAAGTTGCAACAACCGTCATTTTATTCCCTAGGGTGTCTGCTAAAAAAACATATATAATGTTTCGGGGTTCTGAGTAATTTTCTAGCAAAAGAATGATGATTTGTACATGTAGGAGAGAAGTGCCAGAATAGGCCCGGTATTGAAGTGGTATAAAAAGCCCTGTATGGAAAGGGTTAAACTTGTTTGACACAATAAGGAAGTCACCAATCTCTGTTTTCTCTTAGGGCCAGTTCACACCAGATGCAGTTCCATGCAATTCCATTTTTTCTGCACCAATACAGTCAGTTTCGGTCAGTTTCCGCACCGGAAACTGACTGGAAACTGACCGGAAACTGACTACATGGTGTGAACTAGAGCTATTGGGATACATGGAAGACACTGTGCATGCAATTTTAGTGCAGAAAAAATGCGCACGGAACTGAACGGAACTGCGTCTGGTGTGAACGGGCCCTTACACAGACATAACATATTAGATGTTAGATGATTCTGCTATAGATCAATTAAAGCAACAGAATCATTAGGTAACTAATGATAATATGCTTAAAATCCCTTACAATTGTGTGGATTTTAAAGCTAATATAAGCTATCTAAACCAAAGAAAAAATGTAATGTATTGCAACTTACCAGTCCTTAGATGTGATGGGGACATTAGTTTTTTTTCAGACTTTTTTCCCCTTATTTTCACCTGTCAGAACAACTGCCACACAGTTTCACCTGTCAGAACAACTGCCACACAGTTAGCAAGCACCAGATAGGCACACAGTTAACCCTTTGATTGCCCCTGATGTTAACCCCTTCCCTGCCAGTGTCATTAGTACAGTAAAGCCCCGTACACGTGATCGGTTTGACTGATGAAAACCGTCCGATGGATGGTTTTCATCAGACCAACCGATCGTGTATGGTACCCATCGGTGTTTTTTCCATCGGTTGGAAAAAATAGAACTTGTTTTAAAATTTTCCGATGGATAAAAAACCGATGGAAATTTCCGATCGTCCATGGGCAAGTCCATCGGTTAAAAAACCCACGCATGCGCAGACTGAATTAGGAGACTGGAGCGCTCGTTCTGGTAAAACTAGCGTTCCTAATGGAGAGAGCACATTCGTCATTCTGCAAGTTATTGCTTCGTTTAATGCAGCGCATGTTTTGTTGCTTTAGAACGGTCTTTAAAATGTCATTTTGGCAGCAGATCTTTCTCATGAGTTCTGACAAACGTATGTCTTTCTTCTTTCTTGTGATCTTAGGAATAATTTGTTTAATTCTTCAAGGCCGACCTCACAAATTACACCTTTTTTTTTTGTTTTTGTCTTTAAATTTGTTGTGCATTTTTTGGTGTGTCAATTTCTCAGAACAACATATTATTTTAAATTTTTTCTCATGGAGGTTGGTGTCCCTTGTTATTAATTACACATTGTATTTATGAAATCTTATTGCTACTTCCAAAAAAAACCACATCAGGCGTGTATGTTGGCTGAAATCAAATTTCCCTTTATTTCGGAAAAAAAACAAACAAAAACCGAAGGGCAACTATTCAGAAATTAGCAGAGAATATAAAGTCATTAGATCCCAAATGCAGACCTGACTATGATCAATAATAAAATCAACAACAGCATGAAATCAGGAGCAGCAGCCAAAGACATACATCATCCCAAGCTGTGGTACTCCATCAACCTTCAATTTCTGGATGAGCAGCTCGAGGCCAGGGAATCACCTCCTGCTCTTCCCTGTAGCCTTCCTTCCACGCCTCTCTGCAGCGTTCTCTCCACGGGCTCGTCCACGCACCCTTGCAGGCTGGGCCACTGTGGGTGGTGATGTGGCAGGAGGAGGAGGAGAGGGAGGAGAGGGATTGGCCTGCTGCGAGATATGGGTGGCCTCAGTCAGCAGCCCCCTCGCCCCCATGTGTACGGCCATATATATAAGGTGCTCACAAAGGGCCCGTTGTCCCGCCTCCATTCTGAGCAACTTATCCGCCAGATAGGTGCTAAACCCCTCCGTAGGGTTGAGGGGGGCCCTCATGATAGCAGCAGCCTCCTGAATCATCTTTAGTGACTCCTCCTCCACTTGTGTCATCCGCCGTTGTTTTGGCGGTCTGACGTGGAGGGGAGCCACTTGGGAGACGGTGCTACCACTAGGCCTGGGGACCTGCTGAGTCCCACTTGGCCCTGCCTCCTCCTGCCTGCCACACTCCTGACCCTCTTCCTCCTGGCTTGCCTCATCCTGTTTTAAAATTAAAATGAAAAATGTGATTATTTGGGGAATCTATCACACACAATTTTGATCTCATTACTGTTTTTTTTTTTGGGGGGGGGATGATATCATTTATGGCTAATCCAAACAGTTCCACACAATATTACTTAGTGGACAATAATTAGCATCAAAAATACTATACCTGGCTGAAGATGTGAAGATCTGGCTCTTCTAGCTCGGGAGGCTCCTCTTCCGCCTCTGCAGGGGTGGAGGGAAGGGTGGAAGGAACGCTGGAGGGAAGGGTGGAAGGAAGGGTTGAGGGAAGGCTGGAAATAGATTCCCTGGCCTCGATCTGGTCATCCAGAAATTGAAGATGTCTGTAGTACCACAGCTTGGGCTTTACTATATCGTCGGCTGCTGCTCTTGATCTCTTTGACTGGCGCACTTCCTTGTATTTTTTTTATAGGAATTACGCAGGTTGTTGATTTTATTATTGATCATAGTGTAGTCTGCATCTGGGATCCATGGCTTCATATCCTCTGCTAACTTGGTAATAGTTGCCCGACGTACATCACTCTTGTGGTACGCTGGGTGTTTCAGTTCCCACAGGTTGCGCTGTTCCTTATATTTTTCTATAAAAATCAGCATCACCTCCGGCTCTCGTAGTTTATGCATCTTTTTGGAACAACAAGTAAAAAAGAAAAGAAAAAAAAGAAAAGGATCAGAATTGATTCTCCTCAACTTATCACAATATTGCCCTTTACAATCATGAAACATTAGAGGCCACTGCAGGCCCGAGTTCCCTTCTTACCTTAGTTCACTTCGTTGGTTCACTTCCGGTCGTCCTTACTCCGCGCATTCCTAATAACTTCTTTCCCCTTTTTATATCCTGCGCATGCTTGTAACTCCGCCCTCGTCGTCCGCCCATGACGGACTTTTTCAGCATTTTCCCGCCCCTTAACGAACGGCGCACAGTGTGAGACTGCGACATGTCGCAGACACAGGTGGCTTCTTTACTCGAAATTACCGACGAGGAAAGCCCGGAGGCGGAAACGTCACGATCCAGTAAAAAAAGATACAAGGCGACTAATATGTCTTTTTCTGAGATGGCGGAGATGGTGGACATTCTGCGGAGGAAGGATTACGACGGCAAGCATGGCCCATACGACACCCCTAATCTCCGGAAGTCACAAATTATGGACAAAGTTGCGAAGACTCTCTATAAAAAATATGGGGTCAGGAGATCCAAGGAACAACTCCGTAAAAGGTGGTCAGACCTGAAGCTCAGGGAGCCGGAGCAGTATAGGAAGCTTATAAAAAGCATTGAAAAAAGTAAGTTTATTTTACTGTGTTCTTTCACATTGTAATATGTATTCTTTCATGTTTTGCAACATGTGCTTGGCTTGACTGGTTTCACATTTTAAAATCACAACTTTTATGTTAAGTGGAGAGTCCACTTATTTGCTAAATGTGTGGATAAAAATATTGCTGCTCTTCCCCCAAACATGTTTGGCACATATCCACGTAAACTACATGTGGGCATGCCTCATTTTACTTCAACAATGTTTATCTACACATTGTTGGCAAGATGATGTGTTGTAAGGAAAATTCAAATGTGAATGAAAGGATAAACTGTATTCTGGGTAAAGGAGATGACACTCCAGCAGTTGTGTACTTTTTTAGGTTCTTGATCAAGATACTATACTCTGGGCCACATGACCAAATTTCTTAACGGTGTCACACACAGGTGCTCCAGTGGATACCTTGGTGGTTATCCAAGTGTATTTGTGAGTGTCCTCAACAATAACATGTTGCTTTTTTGAGTTTGCAAGATCTCATATGTTCATCTTGAAACTCAGGGCCAAATATCAATTGGACCCCACTTTAAAACATTGAGAAACCATTTTCAGGCCTAAAAAGTCTGTGTGCTAAAGGATACATTATTTTTTCAATTCCCATAGGGGAGAGGAGACTGGGAGGACACCATGCTCAGGAGACGAGGAACCCAACACCACAGAAACTCCCCGAAGATCCCAAAGCAGACCAAGTTCAGCAGGTTCAGGAAGCGGAGGGGGAGAAGGCGGAGGTGGAGGAAGGGGAGGTGGAGGAAGGAGAGGTGGAGCTTATCAGCACAACAGGTCAGTGTCTGTCACCACAACTTCAAGGTAAATACAGATGTAGGCCTGCATAGTTTTAAAATATTTGTTTCTTTTTAGGGACTGAATGTGGGGGTGTGTCAGGAAGTCCAAATCCTCCATTCTCGAGTGCCAGTGCCAAAATAATCATTCAGGAAATCATGGAATGCAGTAGCAAAATGGACATTATGAGAAAGAGAATGATTGTGATTGAGAAAAAATATAAAAACATGATAGATATTTTGGGGAGAATAGTGTGAACCCCCCCCCCTTTTTGTGTTTTTTGTTATGCGCCCGAAATTTTCTATGGGATTTACACAAGCCCAAATGTGAAGATGCACACACTGAAGACTCAACATGTGCTATCTGCCGTCACAGGATATCTATGTCCCTGTTTTGGGGGTGCAACCTCTTCCTCCCTCCTCAAGTAGGGGAGAGGAAGGGTTTTCACCCCCAAAGCACATCCATTGATCCCCCATGATGGCAGATAGCACATGTTTACCTTAGCCATGGGATCATGTTGAAGATACCCATTTGAGCCCCAAAAATAAAGTGTGGTTCTTCACATTTGGGATGGATCAGGGGTAACATCACCCAATCTCCTGTTTGTCTTTTTCACTGTGTTATTTTATTACTTTTTTAGTTAAAAAATTTTGGCTTTTGACCCATGCATGGTTCTGCCAAAAAAGCCGCACAAAAAAAAAAAAAAGAATTCAAAAAACAACCAAAACTGTGGTGCAATCAATAAAAACATTCGGGAAGTCTAAAAAAGGTGTGCCTTTTTCTTTCTATGCTCAATAGCAGTTCTGAAGATGCAAAATGAGTGTTTTTACCTCTGAGATTGGAGGCTATTTACTAAGGAAAAATACACTTGGCACTACTAGAACCTGGGAGACACGTAAACCACAAATACAAGAATGACAACACAAGTTAGTAGTAAATCAAATATTTTTGTTTATTTTAAAAAGGTAAAATCAAAGATCAGATGTGGTCTGGCATTGCGATGGCCCCCCTACCCGTGAAGTACTCAACGTATTTCTGACGTACTTCACGGGCACTTTGGGGGGCCAAGCCAGTACGGGCAGTGCTGAGGCCGGTCAGATTTATCAGTTCAGAGGGACCGGCCTCAGGCCCAACTGATGACACATAATTTGTGGAGAATTTCCGTAAAAAATTGTGCAATAAGCAGCAGCAGTACACAATGTTGTTGAGTTTATAATCCGCCAAATGTATAGCTGTCTGGAACAGGCGGAATCGGCTGGCCATTATCCCGAAGGCATTCTCCACAACTCTCTGGGCTCTGGCCAGCCGGTAGTTAAAAACCCTCCTCTCCGGGGTGAGGGTGCGTTTGGGAAACGGCCGCATGAGGTGTGGTCCTAGTCCAAAAGCTTCATCCGCAATGAAAACGAACGGTAGCCCTTCCACGTTCTCTGCATCTGGAGGCAGTGCAAGACCCCCAGCCTGCAGACGGTGAGCGAACTCCGTCTCTGCGAATGCTCCGCCATCGGACATCTGGCCGTTCTTCCCCACGTCCACATATAGGAACTCGTACCGTGCCGACACCACCGCCATTAACACTATGCTATTAAAACCTTTATAGTTGAAATAGTATGACCCCGAACGGGGGTGGCGGCACTATGTGGACGTGCTTCCCATCAATTGCCCCTCCGCAGTTGGGGAAATCCCACCGCTGGGCAAATTGGGAGGCCACAGACAGCCATTCCTGTGGTGTGCTAGGGAACTGTGGAGTCAAACAAAAAGAAGACATTAGTACGGTTTATGTTTACAGTGCAAGCAGATTACACACAAAAACATTGTTGACCAACATCATTCTAACATTATTATTTAGGGGAGTATTTCCTACCAATAAACAAAGGGCCACTTAGCAGATGCCTCACCCCCGCTGAGTGGACATTCTAAAATAAACTAAGGGGGGGGGCTAAGGTGATTGTGGGGGATCCAAAAAAAGGCAAAAGCACTCTGCTGAGCTTGATTGAGAAGTTTAAATTTTTTAACATCTTTAGGGGGGGAGGGAGGGTTGTCAAACTACGCGGGCAATGACCGTAAAAAAATGAAAAGGAAAATAGAAGGCTAGCTGGGTTTACGCCCAGGATAGCATGCTGGAAACGTTAGTGAAGGGAAATAGGCATGTAGGGCCCAAAAAGGCCTTTACAGGTAAAAACATGCATGGGGAAAATGGGGACATTACCAGGATATTACAAAAAGGCAAATTTGGGTTAGGAGGGGAAAAATAAGAAGATTCTAAAACAATCAAAACATATAATGTGAGGTTAAAGGAGCAAAATTACCTTCATATAGTCCTTCTGCAGGACCTGAATGATGGCCGAACACGTCTCAGGGATAATGATCCCGAGAGCCTGGGGGGAGATGCCTGTTGAGAACTTGAGGTCCTGCAAGCTTCTGCCAGTCGCCAGGTATCTCAACGTGACAATAAGCCTCTGCTCGGCAGTGATGGCCTGGCGCATCACAGTGTCCTGCCTCGTGATATAGGGGGACAGCAAATCCAACAGACGGTGAAATATGGGGTCCGTCATCCTGAGATAATTCCTGAAATCATCAGGATTATTCTCATGGATTTCCCGCAGCAGAGGCATATGAGAGAATTGGTCCCGCTGGAGCAACCAATTCTTAGTCCATGAACTCCTCCTCACCCTGTTCACAGACTGAACTCGGGTTACAGTGTTAACTGCAACACCAAGCCCAAAGCCAGCACGAGCTCGAGAACGAGACCGCACTTCAAACATGGTTTTAAACCGGTCGGCTGGTCAGAACGCACTCAAACAGAACGCACCGTGGAACAACAAGGCCTGAAAAAAACGATCTGAAAAACAGTAAACAAACGGCCAAGTCGGCACTGCAAGGCAGTAACGACCTGACTGCACGCACTGAATCACAAATACAAACCCACAAGCACAAACGGAACAACAGGAAACGATCTGCAAAGCACGGAGACTGAAAAGCGCGAATCGGCTCTCACCAAACTTTTACTAACACGCGGTAACACAAAATCAGCAAAAGCAGCCCAAGGGGTGGCGCCATTAGATTTGTTCGGCCCTTTTATAGCGCGTCGTACGTTTTGTACGTGCCGTCGTTTTCTTGCCGTCGGATTTTTAACTGATGGTGTGTGGCCAAGACTGATGAAAAACAGTTTCATCGGATTTCCGATGGTCAAATCCATCGGATGAAAATCCATAGGTTATCCGATCGTGTGTACAGGGCTTAACAGTGCATTTTTTTAGCACTGATCACTGTAATAATGTGTCACTGGTTCCCAAAAAAGTGTCAAAAGTGTCAGTTAGGTGTCCAAATTGTCCGCCGCAATGTCGTAGTCCCGCTAAAAATCGCTGATCGCCGCCATTACTAGTAAAAACAAAAAAGTAAATAAACTGAAACTGACTGGAAACTGACCGGAAACTGGCTACATGGTGCGAACTAGAGCTATTGGGATACATGGAAGACACTGTGCATGCATTTTTTGTGCAGAAAAAATGCTCACGGAACTGAACGGAATTGCGTCTGGTGTGAACTGGCCCTTACACAGACATAACATATTAGATGTTAGATGATTCTGCTATAGATCAATTAAAGCAACAGAATCATTAGGTAACTAATGATATTATCCTTAAAATCCCTTACATTTGTGTGGATTTGAAAGCTAATATAAGCTATCTAAACCAAAGAAAAAATGTAATGTATTGCAACTTACCAGTCCTTAGATGTGATGGGCACATTAGTTTTTTTTCAGACTTTTTTCCCCTTATTTTCACCTGTCAGAACAACTGCCACACAGTTTCACCTGTCAGAACAACTGCCACACAGTTAGCAAGCACCAGATAGGCACACAGTTAACCCTTTGATTGCCCCTGATGTTAACCCCTTCCCTGCCAGTGTCATTAGTACAGTAAAGCCCCGTACACACGATCTAAACCAAAGAAAAAATTGAATGTATTACAACTTACCAGTCCTTTTTTCAGACTTTTTTCCCATTATTTTCACCTGTTCATCCTGGCAGATATGTACTATATCAATAGGATAGACTAGCGATGCTCTCTAGTGCTCAGAGATAGCGAAAAGCTTATAAAAATACAGCACATGCATAGAGCACCGGAAGTTATCTTTTTCACTTTCAATGGTCCCTACAGCTTCTAAAAACACCAGTGTCTTGACTAGACATGTGCATTCGTTTTCGTCCGAATGCATTTTCGTCCGAATTTCAGCTATTTTCGTTATCGTTTTAACAAACGAAAACGAAAGCACAGAATCCGAAAACCGAAAGATCCGACATAAACAAATGCTTTATTTTCGTTTTCGTTGCTACAACAGTTCGATATAGATAGGAGATTCAACGTGACGCTGACAATAACAATCTGTGTCTATCGAACCTGTGGTCGAATGTGCCTAACCTTAACTCTATTAGTCCAAGATTATTCTACATAGGAGAGAAAAGATTTGACATTATAGAGAGAAAAGATTTGACATAGGAGAGAAAGATTCGACATAGGAGAGAAAAGATTCGACATAGGAGAGAAAAGATTCGACATAGGAGAGAAAAGATTCGACATAGGAGAGAAAAGATTCGACATTATAGAGAGAAAAGATTCGACATAGGAGAGAAAAGATTCGACATAGGAGAGAAAAGATTTGTTATTATAGAGAGAAAAGATTCGACATAGAGAGAAAAGATCACTGCTGGAATTGGGTGGGGGAAGTAAAATAAAAATAAAGTTGATGATGAATGTTATTGGCTGATTGTAACCAAAGAGGAGGAGCAGTAAAATAGCTAGAATGACGAAGATTCGACAAAGCATCGAAAGTTAGAAGATTCGACGGTGCAGCAAAACTGTACGACGCTGCAGTCGTACATTTCCGGTCAAATGCATCCGCCCATAGGCTATAGAAGAATTCTAATGTTGGTTGACTAGTAATAGTAATAAATAAATATAATTATTACTAGTCATACAACATTAGAATTCTTCTATAGCTTGTGGGCGGAACATTCGACCGGAAATGTATGATTGCAGCGTCGTACAGTTTCACTGCTCCGTCGAATCTTCTTTGAACATTCGACAGACACCATGAGCCTTCAATGACAGATTCGACCTTAATTAATTCAGATTTTCGGACGAATGCAATTTCTAACGAAAAACGAAATAAATAAAAACGAATTTCGGGAGTAACTAAATAAATTTATTTTTCGGACAAAAACGAAATTCCGAAACGAAATATTTCAGTGTGCACATGTCACTGTCTTCTAATGCCAGCATAAAGCAATAACCAGCCATGCTAACAAATCAAGAAAAATGCACAGAAACGTTATTAATTATACAGTTAACCTGGCTGCTTTCTTTTATTTATTGCAAAAGTGAACATGGGAGCGAAGAGCTGTATGTGGTTCCTAAAACACTAATTGAGCATTACTGATATACATAATAACCACTTGCTGACTGCCTAACGTACTTGTACTGCGGCAGGTCGGATCTATTGCGCAAAATCACGTACCTGTACATCATTTTGTGCAATAGACACTGGGGGGCGTGCACTCCGCTGGAGGCATGACTATGCGCTGATTGGACAGAGGGGAAGCCAATCAGTGGGTCTGGCAGACCCGATGTCCACCGGCCACCCGCAATCATTCCCGAGAGAGGCAGAACGGCGGTCTGCCTATGTAAACAAGGCAGATCGCTGTTCTGACAGGGGAGAAGATAGAGATCTTGTGTTCCTGCTAAGCAGGAACACGGATCTCTGTCTTCACCCTGTCAGAACAACTGCCACACAGTTAGCAAGCACCAGATAGGCACACAGTTAACCCTTTGATTGCCCCCTGATGTTAACCCTTTCCCTGCCAGTGTCCTTAGTACAGTACCAGTGCATATTTTTAGCACTGATCACTGTAATAATGTCACTGGTTCCCAAAAAAGTGTCAAAAGTGTCAGTTAGGTGTCCAAATTGTCCGTCGCAATGTCGTAGTCCCGCTAAAAATCGCTGATCGCCGCCATTACTAGTAAAAAATAAGTAAATAAAAATGCCATAAAAATATCCCATAGTTTGTAGACACGATAACTTTTGGGCAAACCAATCAATATCAGCTTATTGGGATTTTTTTTTACCAAAAATATGTAGCAGAATACATATTGGCTTAAATGAATGAAGAAATAAAATTTTTTTATTGTATGTGTTTTATAGCAAAATGTATATACAGTATATATATATATATAACATTGGCTTTTATAGGCAACTGTATATGACAATGTTTAGAAAAAAAAAAATGGAGTTGAGAATCTCTATATGGTCACTCATTTTTTCAGATTGATAAATGTCATTATCAAAGATACACATAGAAGTAAATGGGTCTCACAGAGGAATTTGCTATACAGTTGGTTATTCTGTATCAGAGTTGAAAGTGTTATACAGTTATTTTAGGATAGGGAAGTACATTTGTTTCATCTTCATTACACCCTTCCAATGACAGTCTTGGCATGTACGTACATGTATGTGCTTTAACACATTCAGTCGAGAAAAAACAGATGTATATTTTTCTACAGGTTATGTTTTAAAGGTATCTCAGCTCTTAGAGCCGGATGAACTCCAAATTTTGGAAAGAGATCTGCTTGCTTTGAGAGACCATTGAAATTTTGATGTGTCGTGGGTGTCAGGAATCTAAACAATTGATAACAATACATATGGTTTGTTTTAGAACAACCAAGCCTACAAAAATCAATAGGTTTCTATTATCAGGTCCAGCTGGGTCACTGTTCTGTCAATAGCTGTTGTAATTGCTGTACAAGGGTGAATCTGACCAGTCAATTGCTGCTGACAAGAGGGAGGCATGCTGTCAGGCATGAGAACAAGTCAGAGCACAGAACTGAGCTTACAGCATCCCACCCCGTGTGATCCTGAACAAGGCCATTTGCGACAAGTAGGGGCTCACAACAGGAGGGTACCAAAGGCCTTGCTTCATTTACTGGGTGTGATCGACACTCTCCAGTAACCACAGAGACATCTGCAAACAAAAAAGCTGGTTGTTCCATTGTGCCTACAATAAAACTACATTTCAATCTCGAGCTTTACATTTTATGAGAAAATTACCACTTATTACACTGATGATGAAACTATATCTAATGCTTGCCATACACTGTGATCTAAAGAAGATTCAAGCCATCCAAAATGTTTTACATCTACAGACATTGAGTGATTAAAAAAGGCATTTTGCTTAACAAAACTCTGTAACAGGTGTAGCGGGTATTTAAATTTAGGGGAAGCATCTGGGTGTAGTATGACCCAGATGCATTGATTGTTAGGGAATGTGGGACCCTTTTTAGTCGTGGAGGACTCCAGTGGTTTTCAGTTCCCTGCGGCCCCCGGGTGGCGCTGTCGCCCTGGGCCGGGGTTGAACCATCACTGCAGTGCTGTTCCCTTTTTGTCCTGTTTCGGCAGCCGTACGGCGGGGCGGGGAACCTGCTGTGCCTGTCGGGAGAGGAGATAAAGGGGAGAGACGCCCTCACCACGAGGTTCAGAGTCGGAGGTCACAGCTGCGCCCAGGCACCTTTAGCCTGGGTGCCGGTGTTCCGGAGTTCCGGGCCCAGGTGCCCTTGGCCTGGCCGGAGCGGGAGATGGAGTCCATCCCGGGCACCTTCAGCCTAGGGTGAGGTACTACGGAGGGGGCCTGGGGCTCAGTACCTTCAACTGGGTTCCGCAGGGGTGGAGGAGTCCGAGGGGCCCTAAGGTGTTGGGCGCCCGAATCTGAGACGAGGAGACCAGGGAGCGTAACCCCTCCGAACAGTCCGGTGCAGCATTGCTGGTGACGGCGGGGCCTCTGGTAACTCTCTTGGAAGGATGTCTTCCCCCTGACAGGGGCTGCACTTAGCGAAGGTAATTCTGTTCCTGTTCTACACGGTCGGTGGCAGCGGCTATGTGTAATAACCATTGGTGACACTACAATGGTTAGTTCTATTTGAGGATTGTGCCTTGACCTACTCCCCACTTATACTGAACTGTTCTTTGGGTCACAACCTGTCTGCTGTTAAAGGACGATTTATTGCTGCCAGAGAATAAATAAGAGTTGGACCTTTTCAGTGGTGTGGAACTTCAGTTACTGGGAGCAAGGGGGGTCATCTGCAGAACGGACTTGGCTCTAGGTTATGCACACAGCCCGAAGGTAAACAGGTGTTGGCTTTCACCTCTACACATTAGAGGACATAGGCCGTAGTGTACCGCATCCCTCCTCCCTGATCCCCCTAGACCAGACAACAAGCCGAGAAGAAGAAGGGGTGAGAGGGGTGAGTTCGCTACACAGGTTAAACATATCTTCTTGTACAATTGGTCTAAGAATAGTTGGGCAACCAGGAGTGTAACTATTTTTGATTGGTCTGAAGCCAAAATTTGATATAGGCAGTGCAACGCTAATCAAGTCCATAAATCTAAAAACGATCCATGTGATCTTCAATGGTGATTTAAATCACCATTGAAGATCACATGGATCGTTTTTAGATTTATGGACTTGATTAGCGCTGCACTGCCTTTTTTATATTTATCTCAGGGATTTTGAACTTTTGACCCTTGGTGTTCAGCTGCTTATATTAGGGTTGTTTTATTGCACTGATTTGCTTTCTGTTTTAACATTTGATATAGGGCCGCTTTAACCTCAAACTAGACCTAGAATAATGTCACTATAGAATAAAATTCTACTTTCACGGGAATCTGTTACATGTGCATGAAATGTATATACATTATGGAGTTGATTTACTAAAGACATATAGGCTATCCACTTTGCAAATGCAGTTGGAGTCTGCAAGGGAACTATCTCCAGAGCTTAGTGAATGAGGTCAAGCCCTGCTGACTTCCATCATCCAATCATATGCAAGCAAACATTTTTCTTTATTTTTCTTGTAAACGATTGGGTGTTTTTTGCAAAGGGAAGCTTTACCAAATCCACGTTTCCAAATTCCTTTATAGAGTGCAATATTACTTGCAAAGTGAACAGTGCATTTGCTTTTAGTAAATCAAAATGTTTACCAAATGATTTACCAGATGTGGATGATTGGCTCAGTGGGGAAATCTCTACCAGGGAAAGCCTATCAATTAGGCCCCTTTCACACTGGGGCGGTGGGTGCATTGGTGGTAAAGCGCCCCTATTTTTAACCACTCCTTTGTTGCCTTGGCAATTATGTTTTTGGTCATTGTCATGCTGGAAGACCCATTCACAACCCATCTTCAGTGTTCTGGCTGAGGGAAGAAGGTTCTTACCCAAAACTTTACAATACATGGCCCGTCCAGTGGCCCCTCAATGCGACAAAGTCAGCCTGTACCTTTAGCAGAGAAACAGCCCCAAAGCATCATGTTTCCACCTCCGTGCTTGACTGTAGGAATGGTGTTCTTAGGGTCATATTCAGCATTTTTCTATCTCTAAAGACAGCGAGTTGAGTTAATGTCAAAGAGCTCAATTTTGGTCTCATCTGAATACAGAATTTTCTCCTAATCCTTCTCTGAATCATTTAGATGTTCATTGGCATGACTGTACATGTGCCTTCTTGAGGAGGGGAACTTGCCATGTTTTGAAGAAGAAAACTGCTAACCATGACCCTAAGAACACCATCCCTACAGTCAAGCACAGAGGTGGAAATATTATGCTTTGGGGCTGTTTCTCTGCTAAAGGTATAGACCGACTTTGCCGTAGTCAGGGGCCAATGGATGGGGCCATGTATTGTAAAATATTGGATGAGAACCTTCTTCCCTCAGCCAGAACACTGAAGATGGGTCATGGATGGGTCTTTCAGCATGACAATGACCAACAACATACCACCAAAGCAACAAAGGAGTAGCTCAAGAAGAAGCACATTAAGGTCATGGAGTCACCTAGCCAATCTCCAGACCTTAATCCTATATAAAATGTATGGAGGGAGCTGAAACTTCGAGTCATGTTTTGCTTGGCGATGAAATACTTATTTTTCTCACTGAACTAAACTCAATTTATAACATTTATTTAATGTGTTTTTTTTTTTCTGAATTTTTGGTTTATATTCTGTCTCTATCATTTACAATACACCAGTGGTTCTCAACTCCAGTCCTCAGGGCCCACCAACAGGCCAGGTTTGCAAGATAACTGAAATGCATCACAGGGGATATAATTTGCTGCTCAGGGATTGCAGTATTCTAGTCTGCATCTCACCAAGGTAATACTTAAAATCTGGCCTGTTAGTGGGTCCCGAGGACAGGAGTTGAGAACCACTGCAATACACCTATGATAAAAATTATAGACCCTTCATTTCTTTGTAAGTGAGCAAACTTACAAAATCTGCAGGGAATCAAATAATTATTTTCCCCACTGTAGCAGTCTTGTGATTTCTATGAGTTCCTGGAGAAGCTTGTAGGAGGAGTTTTCATACTGCACTGAGCTGTCCTATGAGGCTGCAGGGCTCCTGACCCGCTGTCTGGACAGTGCTGATTGGCCCTGTGCTGATCACATGCACTCCCCCAAGAAAAAAAAAACATCTCTAGCAATACATACCAAACTGAGCATGTGCTGCCTGACTCCAAAGACTCTGTCTTATCCAGGCTTGTCCATGGGGACAGTGTAGGGAGGGGAGGATCTGTGCATACAAGATCAAGCGACCTTTATGCAGAGGATTAACCCCTTAGGTTCCACAGTGAATATAACAAGCATGCTTTACTGCATATACAGACTGATTTTATTGTTGTAGGTTTAGTAACACTTTAATCTTTAGTCAGGCAGTCATTTCATACTACCATTGCTAGATTACATTGGTATGCAGGTGTAAATGTGTGTAAATGTGTGTCGGTGTGTATGTGAGCATGCACACTCTTTCCTCACAGTGGCATCAAACAGGCTATTTGTTGACCTCGGCTTGTGTCTTCACCTTTTCTAAGTGGAGAGCTACACCTCCTTGTCACTATGAATATGAATTCTTTAACAACTGGTCTCCCAAAGTTGCTGTGACACCAACATCACTTGTGCCACTAGGTTATCCCTATACTCTCTGTCTCCCTATCCAGGGATGGCTGTATTTGAGCAGTAAGAGAAGCCACCTTTGTCATCTTATGGCCCTATTCAGGTATGCGACAATTGGAATTAAAAGACAATGTAGTAGTATATTAAGTTGTATAATATAGGGGTATAGATAGGGGCAGCATTTACACATCATAAACATATGTTTTGCCATGGAGAACCGTGAGGGATCTTCAAAGTCATATCATTCTCGAAGAACGACTGATATCAGTGGTGGGTGGACTTGTCCTTTAACATTTGTTTGCACAGTGCCAGCACAACAGCACTTGGTCATCATTACAATAATATTTACATACCCTTTATATAATTACATGAAGATTATCTTTTTTTTTTTACCAGTACAATTTTCCTTTATTTGATGACACATTATATTTATGACGCAAGTAATTTCTAATTCTCCTAAGCAACATAAGGGTTTGCCGAAGCAGAAGTCAGAAAGGAAACTGAAAGCCCCTATTGCCGACAAAAGCAAATACTTATAGGCTCCTAATTAGATGAAACAGTCTTGTGACTCTGAGCACTTGATGTGCAATTATTTTATAGCATTAATTAAAAGGCATGTATTTTTTCTCTTTAATAAATTACTGCATGTTTTAGCCTCTGCGGCACTACCAAATGTGATTGCATGCGCTGATTGGAATTCAGGTTAATATGTTGACACACTTACAATGTAGGGTCATGTTGCACGGTACGCTTGGCTGGTTTGGTAGAGTACACCCCCTGACAGGTCCTAATCATCCACTGCCCTGAAGGCAGAAGCAAAGACAGCATTTTAATTACACAACTAGACAAGAGTTTGCCAGCATTAAATTGAGACATAATTAGGCCTCCAAATTTTAATAATTGTCTTAGCTAATTGGGTAGACATGTACGTTATACAGTGTGTCATGATTAGATAATTAGTAATGCAAAATGACAAAATTATGCTCTTGATTACAAATTATGGATGTAAGGGGGGAGAAAGGAGCATCTCTCTCCAAGCTTGTAAGGAGTTTAGTAATAATGACAATTTGAAGTCCATTAGGAACAATAGTTCAGCCTTGTAACCCATGAATAACTGTTGTCTGCCTATAGCTTCTATGGTTCTGAAATACTGTTAGTTATAGTTTTTTTTTTTTTACTCTAATTGTTTACAATTACCCTATAAGATTATATTTTATATACATTTATTTACCACTTACAAAGGAACACCTTGACTGTACAGTATGTTGTTTTTTTCTTGTATGTGCCGTGTCTTTTTTTTACCATGAATTTTACCTAATTACAGAGTGCTAAATGGCACACAAAGTGGAGGAAAAATAATTGCAACTCTTTTCCACTTAAAGAAACTACAACGTTTATTATTGTTGTGATGTATAATTGGTTTATATTATGATAAATAAGTAGGTGGTGTTTTATGTAATGTCTATATTGTGCTCATCCCAGTGTTCACCAGATCTCAAAACAAGGCCTAGAAAGAGAAAAGATGGTCTCTCTCTTTAATCCTACACCTCACTGGAGTCTTTCTTTTCTTTTATGTCTGGGTGAGCCTTATGTCTGCTTCAGCCATCTTTAAGCAGAGCAGATGGACAAGGCTTGAGGCAAAACTTTATAGTATGTATATAAAATCCGCCATCTTTATTCAGACCACAAAATCAAGCAAAGAAAAAGACATTGCAAGCTTACGTTATATCTGCCTAAAAATTTCTTTTATAAAATCTAATAAAATATATGTAGTTTTACATATTTTTACTTATCTGAAGATATTCATGTAAAAATTAACTTAAATGGTAATAGAAATTAGGGGGAAAAACTGAAAATGTATTTTCTTGTGTGCATGAACATCACTTTATATTAGGGCTGTGGAAATTAACTATTAATTCCTCGATTAATCGATTCATTTTTTTGAAAGATCAAAATTCTTTAGGGAGCTCTGTCAGAGATCCAGTGACATCACGGACACCGGCGGGGCTTGCCGTGTCCATCTGAAGGGCTCCTTTGCTGTGCCTTCATATCTGCATGCTGGCGGGACCTTACTATCTGCCACACGCAAGGGCTGTTACACTTCCCTCTATCACTTCCCTCTATCAACCTGGGATTCTACAGCCATCCACTGGGAGTTGTGATAGTTCCCTTCACGGGACATCTGCATACCGACGGACTGATGTTGACCCCTCCTCATCTGGATTCAGCAGTGGTGTCGTTGTACACATTTTTATACCAGTATCATACTTAGCTACATGTTTTTATGACTGCTTTTGCTATCGTTTGGTATTACTCGCACCATTTTTACAGTTTACGTAGCTGCATTGATTTTATCTCCAGTGCAATATTTATTTTGTTACCTACTTGAAAACTATAAAAGTTTTAATGCTATTCCCATCAAGCGCTGCCTTTGTGTGTTTTTTGTATCCTGCTATCCATTTTTACAGTGGTTGGTAGCTGCACTGGGAATCGGCCTGCAAGGAGATCAGCTAAAAGTAGTTGGACCTGTATGTGCGTTATAATTAATTGAAATTAGTCGATTAATCGATTTAAAAAAAATCGATTAATCGAACACGAAAATTTTAAACAGTAACAGCCCTACTTTATATATACCGTATTTATCGGCGTATAACACGCGTCGGTATATAACACGCACCCCAAGTTTAGGAGGGAATTTTAAGGAAAAAAACTTAGGAGGGAAGTTTAAGGAAAAAAACTTACATTTAATTGCCCATCAATGCAGCCTTATCAGTGTCCATCTGCAGCCTTGTCCATCATTGCAGCCTTGCCCAGTGCCTTTGCAGCCTTGCCCAGTGCCTTTTCAGCATTGCCCAGTGCCTTTGCAGCCTTGCCAGTCTCTTTGCAGAATTGCCCTGATTTAAAATTGGCGCCGATTTCCGCTGACTGTGAGCGGAGAGGAGCGAGCGGAGCCGAGATGCAAAAAGCCGAGTGTACTTCGGCTGGACTCGGCTCTGCTCACAGTCCCACCCGTCTCCACTGATTGTGAGAGGAGAGGAACGAGCACCGCTGACATACAGAAAGCCGAGTGTACTTCGGCTAGACTCGGCTCTGCTCACAGACTGTGAGAGGAGCCGAGACTAGCCGAAGTACACTCGGCTTTCTGAATGTCAGCGACACTGGCTCCTCTCGCAATCAGTGGAGGTGGACGTGACTGCGAGAGGAGCCGAGTAAAACCGAGTGTACTTCGGCTTTGTGTATCTCGGCTCCGCTCGCTCATTTCCTCACAATCAGCGGGGATAGGCGTATAACACGCACCCACGATTTTCCCCTGATTTTAAGGGGAAAAAAGTGCGTGTTATACGCCAATAAATACGATACATTTAATACCTTAAACTAACAGTTTTATTAAAGCAGACACACCTGTGGAAATGTGTTATTCCGACAGTCCAGGCTGACAGGAGATTGATGCAGAGAACCATAGCTACATCACTACATGGGTACCATTCTCTGCCTCATTCATTACTGCCCACCAATAAAGAAGAACAGAGCAAGAGGACCCAGTGGGGTTGATTTACTAAAAGCAAATAGACTGTGCACTTTGCAAAGTGCAGTTGCTCCAGAGCTTAGTTAGGCCCCTTTCACACTGGGGCGGGAAGTGCGTCGGCGGTAAAGCGCCGCTATTTTTAGCGGCGCTTTACCGCCAATTTCGCTGCGCTATTCTCGGTCGCTAGCGGGGCAGTTTTACCCCCCCGCTAATGGCCGAGAATGGGTTAAAAACCACCGCAAAGCGCCTCTGCTGAGGCACATTGCCGGCGGTACAGCCTCAGTGTCCCATTGATTTCAATGGGCAGGAGCGGTGGTGGAGCGGTATACACACCGCTCCTTCACCGCTCCAAAGATGCGGCTAGCAGAACTTTTTTTACCATCCTGCTAGCGCATTGCTCCAGTATAAAAGCCCTCGGGCTTTCACCCTGGAGACACAGCAGCAGCTGTTTAAGGTCGCTTTGCAGGCGCTATTTTTAGCGCAATAGCGCCTGCAAACCGCTCCAGTGTGAAAAGGGGTCTAAGTGAGGAAAAGCTTTACTTTGCAAAGAGTACCCAATCACGTGCAAGGAAAAAAATATAAAAAAATTTTTTGCTTGCACATGATTGGATGATGGAAGTAAGCCAAGCTTCTGCTCATTTACTAATCTCTGGAGCAACTGCTCTGTGCAAAGTGCACAGTGTATTTGTCTTTAGTAAATCAACCCCAGGAAAACGGTATGTGTACTGATTTAAATAAAGACATAAATAAATTATTACAGCAGAGGAGGATTTCAGAGAACTCAGAGTTCGTAGTACAGGAGTTATGTTTTAAGATGTTTACAACTTTGCAATACAGGTATTTTCATTGTGTGCTTTAAATATCAACATAGCTTAACCACTTCAGCCCCGGAAGGATTTACCCCCTTAATGACCAGGCCATTTTTTGCGATACAGCACTGCGTCGCTTTAACTGACAATTGCACGGTCATGCGACGCTGTACCCAAACAAAATTGAATGCAATATTTTCCCACAAATAGAGCTTTCTTTTGGTGGTATTTTATCACCTCTGCGGTTTTTATTGTTTGCGCAATAAACAAAAAAAGACCGTAAATTTTGAAAAAATAAATAAATATTTTTTACTTTTTGCTATAAAAAAATAACCCCCCAAAAAAAGTAAAAAAATTAATTTCTTCATCAGTTTAAGCCAATATGTATTTTTCTACATATTCTTGGTAAAAAAAATGAATTGGTTTGCGTAAAGTTATAGCGTCTACAAAATAGGGGATAGATTTATGGCATTTTTACTATCATTTTTTTTTTTTTCACTAGTAATGGTGGGGATCTGCGATTTTTAGCAGGACTGCGACATTGCGGCAGACAGATCGAAGACTTTTGACACTTTTTTGGGACCAATGCCATTATTACAGCGATAAGTGCTATAAAAATCTGGGAGTGGACTGACTGGGAGTACAGGGAGATCACTGTTCCTGATCACTAGGAACAGAAGATTTCTCTCTACTCCCCTGTCAGAACGGGGATCTGCCTAGTTTACATAGGCAGCTCCTCGTTCTGCCTCTCTGCGGAGCGATCGCGGGTGGCCGGCAGATTGAAGATGTTGAACTGCCACCACAATGACCCGCCACTGTGACAATACTGCCCGTTGCTACTCTCATCACAAAAGATAGCACTGTTGAATTGTAAACACAGCATCCAGGATCCCGGTTGATTTAATTGACTAAATATGACCCAGGATACTGTTATTTACATGCTCATGCAGTTCCAATTTAAATTGGATAATTTTCAATTAAATTTACTATATGGACCAACTTTACAAAGTAGAATAAATGAAGGTCAGTTACTCTGACCTGCATGTCCCTAGTTGGGGATGGCATTAATTTAATGTTCATCTGTGCACCCTTTCTAGTTCTACAACATGCTTTTGTGAACTTTCCTAAACTCAACTGACAGATTTGGATGAATGATTTGGAGAGATTTGGATAAATGATTACAAAACTGTGGTGTGTGGTAATCTATAACAAGCAATCATATTTTAGTTTACTCTAATGTAATAAGTGAAAGATGAGTACTATTTACTATCCTTAAAGTGTTACTAAACCCAGGACCCAGCATTCACTATATCTGGTCTCCCACAGTACACAGAACATGGAAATCCAATAGCTTTAGTACATATAAACTGCTAAATACCGTTTCTTATCAGCAGTTAGAGCATTCTTGTGACTTGTATCCAGGGCCGTTTGAAGGAATTTGGGGGCCCCAAGCAAAATGGACATGGAGGCCCCCCAACCCCCCCCCCCCACTCACGCAAAGCCTACAGGAACCACAGCATAGCGATACAGTTTAAGCTCACCCACACTTTATATAAATAAAAAAGGTTTACAGTGCAAATACTGCTGTTGCATGTAATCCAACATACTTAAAACACATACACACTCACATTAACCTTAAGATGCTGTTTAGGACTGTTTATGGACAGTGGGATGGATGCTGTTTAGGACTGTTTATGGACAGTGGGATGGACAGGGGGACCGTGGGATGGACAGGGGGACAGTGGGATGGATAGGGGGACCGTGGGATGGACAGGGGGACCGTGGGATGGACAGGAGGACCGTGGTATGGAAGGGGGACAGTGGGATGGACAGGGGGACCGTGGAATGGACAGGGGGACCGTGGGATGGACAGGGGGACAGTGGGAAGGACAGGGGGACCGTGAGATGGACAGGGGGACCGTGGGATGGACAGGGGGACAGTGGGATGGACAGGGGGACCGTGGGATGGACAGAGGGACCGTGGGATGGACAGGGGGAATGTGGGATGGACAGGGGGACTCCGCACTGTAATATCCACATCAGCTCCCCCACTGTAATATCCACATCATCTTCCCCACTTAAATATCCACATCATCTCCCCCACTTTAATATCCACATCATCTCCCCCACTTTAATATCCACATCATCTCCCCCACTGTAATATCCACATCATCTCCCCCACTGTAATGTCCACATCTCCCCCCTGTAATGTCCACATCTCCCCCACTGTAATATCCACATCATCTCCCCCACTGTAATGTCCAGATCTCTCCCCTGTAATTTCCACATCTCCCCCACTGTAATGTCCACATCTCCCCCCTGTAATGTCCACATCTCCCCACATCTCACCTCGGCCGCTGCCGCCGTGTGTACCAAGATGGCCACCACTCCGGAGCCTTTCCTATAGCCGCAATCCGCGGATCGGCTCAGGGCGGAAATCCAGGACAGTGACAGGCAGCAGGCAGGCACCCTAGGCTGGGGCCCCAGGCCAGCTCGGGGCCCCAAGCAATTGCTTGTTTTGCCTGTCCTGTTCCGACGGCCCTGCTTGTATCAGTACCTGCGTAAAGCTTGTAGGAGGCATTTTCATTCTCCCCTGATCCTCTGTCTAGACAGTGCTGATTGGCCCTGTGCTGATCACATGCACTCTCCCAAGAAAAAAAAAACTCTCTAGCAATACACACCAAACTGAGCATGTGAAGCCTCACTCCTAATGCTCTGTTCTATCAGGAGATGGGTTGGAGTCAAAGAAGAGGAGGATCAGAGAAGCAGGATCAAACAGCCTTTTTACACAATGCAAAGGATTAACTCGTTAGGGTCCACAGTGAGTATAACAAGCATGCTTTACTGCCTATACAGACTGATTTTACAGTTGTGGGTTTAGTAAAACTTTATGTGCATGCTTCTGCATAGCTGCTTGCCTTTTCAATAAATCCTGTATGGTGTAATGAAGCACAGTATTTTGAATTTCAAAAGAATGGAAATTGTTCTCCAATTAAAATTAATTTCCTTAAATAAGTCAATTCAAACTTAAAATTTTCATATTTTGTTTTACCTCTATAGTTATTATATGTTATATACCTGTATTTTATAAATGCTCTGCTAATTTGTTTTATATTCATGTTTTTACAGGTTCCCCTTCAGCAGACTTAGTAAAAGCGAGTTTACTGTTAATAAATTCCACATTTTGTTAATTCAAATATGTTAGTAATTGCAATATCCCTTAGTTGTATGTTTTATTGTCAATCTCATGTAGTGCCAGCCTCCCAGAGTCCTGGCAGACAAGGGGACAGAGTTGGTGTCATCTACATCTAAGTTGTGGTGTTGAAGTGCTATTTGAAATAATCAAAATGCTAATTATGTGCAGAGTCTTGGTCGGCTTGTAATGTGCTTGAGCGGGTGTTGCTCCTCTAGCAATGCTATTATTTTGTAATAATTACTCACTTAAGAATGCCCAGGAAAGAAGTAAGGTGTGACAGGGAGCTGGTCAGCAAACAGCTGCCCCATCTTGCCTTTGCACCCCTAGGGCCCTGTCTGACCTCCTTTTTCATCCTGCTCGTTCTCCTTTTGTTCCGCACTCTATGTTATCTGGTATTTGACCATCTCATCACCTCCTTTCTTCCAATTCAAATGTCATTTCAATTTTCTCCCCATATCTGCTGCCTTTTTAGTCTACCACTTTAACTATGCACATGGATTTCATGGAACTGTGCTAATTCCAAATAGGAAAACATGGCACAGTATGGTCAGGGGAAAATGTCTTTGTCATCAGCACAGAAATGCTTCTTCAATACAATGTTGCTTTTGATAAAACTGTATAAAAGAGAAGCTTTTGTGTTGCCCGGAGTGGCCAATCAAATGTGATCTTTAGTTTTCCAGACTGTACTCGAAATGACAGATACTTTATGATTTGCTATGGGCTATTAAAACACTCTTTTTTGTTTTTAGATTTTTAAATGCATGATATAGATATCTGTAAAGTAAGCAAAATGTTTAAAAATATTACTTGTTTTTTGTGTCATGTAAAAGCTCTGTCCACTCAATTCCGCAGAGTATTTTCGGCATTCAGATAATGCTGAACTGGTAGTACAACCTGATTCCAGCAGAAATCCTGCCTGCCCTGGTAATTATGTGATGTGTGATTTCTGTGACCGCTCTATGAAATATCCAAAAACACTGTCCAGCTTGCTTTGTGGCTCACTTTGTCTAATAGAAACTTCAATGTGAACTTGAAAGGAACTACAGTATCTCACAAAAATGAGTACACCCCTTACATTTTTGTAAATATTTTATTATATTTTTTCATGTGACAACACTGAAGAAATTACACTTTGCTACAATGTAAAGTAGTGAGTGAGCAGCTTGTATAACAGTGTAAATTTGCTGTCCCCTCAAAATAACTCAACACACAGCCATTAATGTCTAAACAGCTGGCAAAAAAGTGAGTATACCCCTAAGTGAAAATGTCCAAATTGGGCCCAGTTAGCCATTGTCCCACCACGGTGTCATGTGACTCGTTAGTGTTACAAGGTCTCATGTGTGAATCGGGAGCAAGTGTGTTAAATTTGGTGTTATCGCTCTCAGGCCTCGTACACACGGCCGATTTTCTCGGCAAGAACCAGCAAGAAACTTGCTGGCAGAGAGGTCTTGCCGAGTAAATCGGTCGTGTGTACGCGGCTATCGGGTTTCTCGTCGAGAAAACCGACAAGAAACCTCGACGAGAAAATAGAGAACCTGCTCTCTATTTTCTCGTTGAGATTCTCCTCGGCATGTTTCTCGACGAGAAAAGTGAGTGTGTGTACACTTACCTGTCCTCCCGGAAGCCCGCGCATGTTCGAAATGAATTCGACGCATGCGCGGTAGCTTCCTAGGCATACGTAGGGTATACCAAGATGGCGGCGACGGCATCGAATGTGACGAGCGCATGCTCGACGTAGTCGATGACGTCACCGCGTACGCTCCATTCAAAGAACCGCGGGTTCTTTGAAACGAGCGTGTGTACACTCGGCCGGGACAAGTTTCTTGTCCAAGAATCTCGTCGAAAAAAACGACATGTTTTTTTCAACGAGAATCTCGGCCGTGTGTACGAGGGCTCACTCTCTCATACTGGTCACTGGAAGTTCAACATGGCACCTCATGGCAAAAAAAAACTCTCTGAGGATCTGAAAAAAATTATTATTGCTCTACATAAAGATGGCCTAGGCTATAAGAAGATTACCAAGACACTGAAACTAAGCTGAAGCATGGTGGCCAAGACCATACAGTGGTTTAACAAGACAGGTTCCACTCAGAAAAGGCATCGCCATGGTTGACCATAGAAGTTGAGTGCACGTGCTCAGCGTTATTTCCAGAGGTTGTCTTTGGGAAATAGACGTATGCGTGCTGCCAGCATTGCTGCAGAGGTTGAAGGGGTGGAGGGTCAGCCTGTCGGTGCTCAGACTATACGCCATCAAATTGGTCTGCATGGCTGTCGTCGCAGAAGGAAACCACTTCTAAAGATAATGCACAAGAAAGCCGGCAAACAGTTTGTTGAAGACATGAAGACAAGCAGACTAAGGACTTGGATTACTAGTAGGTATGAGCTTTATGTTCGAGTCAAACTCATGTTCGACTTGAACATTGGCTGTTCGCCCGTTCGGCGAACAGCGAACAATTTGGGGTGTTCGCGGCAAATTCGAAAAGCCGCGGAACACCCTTTAAAAGTCTATGGGATAAATCTAAAGTGCTCATTTTAAAGGTTAATATGCAAGTTATTGTCATAAAAAGTGTTTGGAGACCTGGGTCCTGCCCCACGGGACATGTATCAATGCAAACAAAAGTTTGAAAAAATTTTGTTTTTTCGGGAGCAGTGATTTTAATAATGCTTAAAGTGAAACAATAAAAGTGAAATATTCCTTTAAATTTCATACCTGGGGGGGGGGGGGGGTGTGTGTCTAAAGTATGCCTTTAAAGTAGCACATGTTTCCCGTGTTTATAACTGTCCCTGCACAAAGTGTCATTTCTGAAGGAAAAAAAGTAGTTTAAAAGCACTCGCGGCTATAATGAATTGTCGGTCCCCACAACCCTTGCCCGGTGTTTGTGGGGGTCTGCAGGCGGGGGGCTTATCAGAATCTGGAAGGCACTCTCTCGTCCCCCCTCTTTTCCTGCGACCTGCCAGGTTGCGTGCTCGGATAAAGGGTCTGGTATGGATTTTTGGGGGGAACTCCACGCCATCTTTTTTTTTAATTTGGCGTGGAGTTCCCCTTAAAATTCATACCAGACCTGAAGGGCCTGGTATGGATATTTGGGGGGAACCCCACGTCATTTATTTTTTAAATTTGACGCAGAGTTCCCCTTAATATCCATACCAGACCTGAAGGGCCTGGTAATGGAATTGGGGGGGACCCCCACACATTTTTTATTTATTTTTTTATCAATGACTTTCAATGACTGTTCTCTGTATTGCCGGGAGCCGACAATTCATTATAGCCACGAGTGCTTTTAAATGAATTTTTTTCCTTCAGAAATGACACTTTGTGCAGGGACAGTTCTAAGCATGGGAAACAAGCGCTACTTTACAGGCATAGTATACACCCACCAGGTACGAAATTTAAAGAAATATTTCACTTTTACTATTTCACTTTAAGCATTATTAAAATCACTGCTCCCGAAAAAATGGCCGTTTTTAAAACTTTTTTTTGCATTGATACCGGGTCCCCAAACACTTTTATGACAATAACTTGCAAATAAGCCTTTAAAATTAGCACTTTAGATTTTTCATGTTCGAGTCCCATAGACTTTAACGGTGTTCGGATGTTCGAGCGAATTTATTGCCTGTTCGCACTTTCTGATGCGAACCGAACTGGGGGTTGTTCGGCTCATCCCTAATTACTAGAACCATGTCCTGTGGTCTGATGAGACCAAGATAAACGTATTTAGTGGAATTACGCTTTAAGCCAATTATACCAAATTACATACTTATCAGCGGAACAACCTGTACTGGGAAAAAAAAGTGCAGTTTTTTTCGGGAGGAATGATTTTAACAATGCTTAAAGTGAAACAATAAAAGTGAAATATTCCTTTAAAGCGGAGGTGCCGCGGAAAAAAAATATTAAAAGCCAGCAGCTGCAAATACAGCAGCTGCTGACTTTTAATATATGGACACTTACCTGTCTTGGAGTCCAGCGACGTCCGCAGCAGAGGACGAGCAATCGCTCATTACTCTGCTGCCCCCCGCCATCCTTGGTAAGGGAACCAGGAAGTGAAGCCTTGCGGCTTCATGCCCGGTTCCCTACGGCGCATGCGCGAGTCACGCTGCGCCGTTCTGAATGGTCCCCTGTGTTCTGGGAGCCGATTGTCTCCCAGAACACAACGGGGAATCTGCACCGCCTCCCCCCTGAAAGGTGTCAATTGTGACACTGGAGGGGGGGAGGGTTCCGATCAGCGGAAGTTCCACTTTAGGGTGGAGCTCCGCTTTAAATTCCGTACCTGGGGGGTATCTATAATATGCCTGTAAAGTAGCGCATGTTTAGAACAGTCTCTGCACAAAATGACATTTCTAAAGGAAAAAAAGTCATTCAAAACTACTCGCGGCTATAATGAATTGTCGGGTCCCGGCAATACAGATAAAAGTCATTGAAAAAAACGGCATGGGTCCCCCCCCAGTCCATTACCAGCCCTTTGGGTCTGGTATGAATATTAAGGGGAACCCCGAACCAATTTTTTTTTAAATGTGTGGGGGTCCCCCAAATTTCATACTAGGCCCTTTAGGTCTGGTATGGATATTAAGGGGAACCCTGCACCAATTTTTTTTTTTTAATTGCGTAGGGCCCCCATCAAAATCCATACCAGATCCTTCAGGTCTGGTATGGATTTTAAGGGGTACCCCACAGCAAAACTTAAAAAAATGGCGTGGGGTTCCCCCCAAAAATCCATACCAGACCCTTATCCGAGCACGCAACCTGGCAGGCCGCAGGAAAAGAGTGGGGGACGAGAGAGCGCCCCCCCTCCGGAACCGTATCAGGCCACATGCCCTCAACATGGGGAGGATGTCCCCATGTTGATGGGGACAAGGGCCTCATCCCCACAACCCTTGCCCAGTGGTTGTGGGGGTCTGCGGGCGAGGGGCTTATTGGAATCTGGAAGCCCCCTTTAACCATGTGAATTGGTAAAGGGGTACATTGTACCCCTACCATTTCACCAATTTTTTTTGTTAAAATGTTAAAAACCACAGTAGACAGCTTTGGACAAGTGCTTTATTAAAAAAAAAAAAGAGATGAAAATCGGTTCTCGAGCCCTGGTATGAATATTAAGGGGAACCCCAAACCAAAATAAAAAAAAAATGCTTGGGGGTCCCTACAAATTTCATACCAGGCCCTTTAGGTCTGGTATGGATTTTAAGGGGAACCCCGCGCCAAAATAAAAAAAAAAATAGCGTGGGGTTCCCTCCAAAAATCCATACCAGACCCTTATCCGAGCAGCCAACCTGGCAGGCCACAGGAAAAGACTTCTTTATTAAAAAAATACTTCTTTATTAAAAAGAAAAAGAAAAAAATTCTAGCAATGAATATCCGTTCTCGAGCAGAGGATACGGAGAACACGCCGACACGATCCTGACTCAATGGGAGGCACCCGCCGTATGACGCTCTTCCCCTGTGACAGCTCTTATACAGCTGAGGGCGGGGCCACCCGTCACGTGTTTTGGTGACCCCGCCCCCCTCTGACGCAATGGGGAAACGCTGGGGTTACCCAGTGACATGTACGGGTGACCCCGCCCCCTCTGACGCATTTTGAGGGGAACCCTACGCCATTTAAAAAAAAATGGTGCAGGGTTCCCCTTAATATCCATACCAGTCCTGAAGGGCCTGGTATGAAATTTGGGGGGACCCCCACGCATTTTTTTTAAATTTTGGTTCGGGGTTCCCCCTAATATTCATACCAGACCCAAGGGGCCTGGTAAGGGACTGGGAGGGGAACCCAGGCAGTTTTTTTCATAGACTTTTATCTGTATTGCCGGGACCCAACAATTCATTATAGCCGTGAGTAGTTTTAAATTACTTTTTTTTACTTTAGAAATGTCATTTTGTGCAGGGACTGTTCTAAACACGGGAAACATGCGCTACTTTACAGGCATACTATAGACACCCCCCAGGTACTAAATTTAAAGGAATATTTCACTTTTATTGTTTCACTTTAAGCATTATTAAAATCACTGCTCCCGAAAAAACTGCCATTTTTAAAACTTTTTTTTGCATTGATACATGTCCCCTGGGGCAGGAGCCAGGTCCCCAAACACTTTTCATGACAATAGCTTTGCATATTAACCTTTAAAATTAGCACTTTTGATTTCTCCCATAGACTTTTAAAGGGTGTTCCGCGGCTTTCGAATTTGCCGCGAACACCCCAAATTGTTCGCTATTCGGCGAACGGTGCGAACAGCCAATGTTCAAGTCGAACTCATGTTCGACCCAAACATAAAGCTCATCCCTAGTAGTTACCCTTTAAAGAGGCTGAGAGGGGCTGTTTTAGTTAACCACTTAAGCCCCGGACCATTTCGGGCCATTAGGACCAGGCCTGTTTTTGGGATTCGGCACTGCGCTGCTTTAACTGTAAATTGTGCGGACATGCAATGTTGTACCCAAATGAAATTTGCGTCCTTTTCTTCCCACAAATAGAGCTTTCTTTTAATGGTATTTGATTGCCTCTGCGATTTTTATTTTTTGCGATATAAACGGAAAAAGACCGAAAATTTTGAAAAAAAATGATATTTTCTACTTTTTGTTATAAGAAAAATCGAATAAACTCAATTTTAGTCAGACATTTAGGCCAAAATGTATTCAGCCACATGTCTTTAGTAAAAAAAATGTCAATAAACGTATATTTATTGGTTTGCGCAAAAGTTATAGCGTTTACAAACTAGGGTACATTTTCTGAAATTTACACAGCTTTAAATTTATGACTGCCTATCTCATTTCTTGAGGTGCTAAAATGGCAGGGCAGTACAAAACCCCCCCAAATGACCCCATTTTGGAAAGTAGACACCCCAAGGAAATTGCTGAGAGGCATGTTGAGCCCATTGAATATTTTTTTTTTTTGTCCCAAGTGATTGAATAATGACAAAAAAAAAAAAAAAAAAAAAATTACAAAAAGTTGTCACTAAATGATATATTGCTCACACATGCCATGGTTATATGTGGAATTGCACCCCAAAATACATTTTGCTGCTTCTCCTGAGTACGGGGATACCACATGTGTGGGACTTTTTAGGAGCCTGGCCACGTACGGGACCCCGGAAACCAAGCACCGCCTTCAGGATTTCTAAGGGCTTAAATTTTTGATTTCATTCCTCACTACCTATCACAGTTTCGAAGGCCATAAAATGCCAAAATAGCACAAAACCCCCCCAAATGACCCCATTTTAGAAAGTAGACACCCCAAGGAAATTGCTGAGAGGCCTGTTGAGCCCGTTGAATATTTTTTTTTTTTGTCCCAAGTGATTGAATAATGACAAAAAATAAAAATAAAAAAAAAATTACAAAAAGTTGTCACTAAATGATATATTGCTCACACATGCCATGGTTATATGTGGAATTGCACCCCAAAATACATTTTGCTGCTTCTCCTGAGTACGGGGATACCACATGTGTGGGACTTTTTAGGAGCCTAGCCGCGTACGGGACCCCGAAAACCAAGCACCGCCTTCAGGATTTCTAGGCACAAATTTTTGATTTCACTCCTCACTACCTATCACAGTTTCTAAGGCCATAAAATGCCAAAATAGCACAAAACCCCCCCAAATGACCCCATTTTGGAAAGTAGACACCCCAAGCTATTTGCTGAGGAGGCATGGTGAGTATTTTACAGCTCTCATTTGTTTTTGAAAATGAAGAAAGAAAATTTTTTTTTTTTTTTTTTTTTTTCAATTTTCAAAACTTTGTGACAAAAAGCGAGATCTGCAAAATACTCACAATACCTCTCAGCAAATAGCTTGGGGTGTCTACTTTCCAAAATGGGGTCATTTGGGGGGGTTTTGTGCCATCTGGGCATTCCATGGCCTCCGAAACTGTGATAGGCAGTGAGAAGTAAAATCAAAAATTTACACCCTTAGAAAGCCTGAAGGCGGTGCTTTGTTTTTGGGGTCCCGTACGCGGCTAGGCTCCCAAAAAGTCTCACACATGTGGTATCCCTGTACTCAGGAGAAGCAACAGAATTTATTTTGGGGTGTAATTCCACATATGCCCATGGCATGTTTGAGCAATATATCATTTAGTGACAACTTTGTGCAAAAAAAAAATTAAAAAAAAAAAATTGTCTATTTTCCGCAACTTGTGTCAACATATAAAATATTCCATGGACTCGACATGCCTCTCAGTATATAGCTTGGGGTGTCTACTTTCCAAAATGGGGTCATTTGGGGGGGTTTTGAACTGTTCTGGCATTTTATACACAACATTAGGAAGCTTACATCCACTCTTCTAACCACTTGAAGACAAAGCCCTTTTTGACACTTTTTGTTTACATGAAAACATATTTTTTTTTTGCAAGAAAATTATGTTGAACCCCCAAACATTATATATATTTTTAAAGCAAAGGCCCTACAGATTAAAATGGTGGGTGTTGCATTTTTTTTTTCTACACAGTATTTGCGCAGCGATTTTTCAAACGCATTTTTTGGGGAAAAAATACACTTTTTTTAATTTTAATGCACTAAAACACACTATATTGCCCAAATGTTTGATGAAATAATAAAGATGATCTTAGGCCGAGTACATAGATACCAAACACGACATGCTTTAAAATTTCGCACAAACGCGCATTGGCGACAAACTACATACATTTTTAAAAGCCTTTAAAAGCCTTTACAGATTACCCCGTTAGATTTACAGAGGAGGTCTACTGCTAAAATGACTGCCCTCGATCTGACCTTCGCGGTGATACCTCACATGCATGGTGCAATTGCTGTTTACATATGACGCCAGACCGACGCTTGCGTTCGCCATTGGGCAAGAGCAGGGCAGGACAGGGGTGCTTTTTTTTTTTTTTTTTTTTTTTTTTTTTATTATTAATTTTGCTTTTTTATTTTATTTTTAAATTGTTCCTTACATATATTTTTTTTTTTATAATTTTTATTGTTATCTCAGGGAATGTAAATATCCCCTATGATAGCAATAGGTAGTGACAGGTACTCTTTTTTTGAAAAAAACTGGGGTCTTCTAGACCCTAGATCTTTCCTCTGCCCTCAAAGCATCTGACCACACCAAGATCGGTGTGATAAAATGCTTTCCCAATTTCCCAATGGCGCTTTTTATATCCGGGGGGGGGGGGGGACATTCCCTCCCACTGCTTGTAAAAGCAGTCCAGAGGCTAATTAGCCGCTGTGATTGCTTTTACATGAAAGCCGGCCGCTGGCTGAAAAGAATGATACCAAGATGATGCCTAAACCCGCAGGCATCAATCTGGTATAACCATTCAAAGTCCAGCAACATACCAGTACGTTGCTGGTCCTTGTTGGACATGTATTGTAATCTTTTTTTTTCATGCAGCCTGTTGGCTGAACGAAAAAAGAGATTGATCGGTGGGTATGCCCACCATTAGAATACCGCCCTTCATCCACCCACTTCTAATGATGGGCATACATGCACCATTTATATATGCCGAAGCATGGGGGCATCCTCCCGCAAAAAAGTTATGCCGCACACACATGGTCAAACGTTTCCACGGGCAAGCCTCCGTCGGAATTTCGACCGTATGTATGCGGCATTAGGAGCAAAATTGCTCCTCCGCCCTGCTGCCCCCATGCTTCGGCATATATGCTTTTTTTTTTTTAACTGTGGTGGTGAAATCACCTCCTACAGCACTGGAGTCGCAGGGATCAGGCCTGTCTCTGCGAACGCTGCAGTTATGTGTGTTGTGTTTTGGAAGTGACAGTGATCGATCGATACTGCACTTGGGTGGCCTGGGCTGGACGGAGGGGCAAAACGCAGGTGCTAGCAGGTATCTGGGCTGATCCCGCTAACACTGCGTTTTTGGGAACCCTAAACCGCTGGTATAGATCTGATCAGATCAGATATTGATCTGTTCAGATACTATACCACTAAGGGGGGTGTATGCTTTACGCGTGGGTGTTAGCGTTACTGGCACTAACCTGACGCTTCCTGGGGTGTGACGCAGACCCTCTCTGACGCTAAAACCTAATTGATATCACCCACCGGGCGATCAGGGGGTTAAACCTTTATTGGGTTATATACGGCGGGTGCCCTGACACTATAAAAAGCAAACTAACTAACCAGCGTCACCCCTAACACTTATATGGTGATTACTGGTGAAAGGGTTAACTAGGGGCAATTAGGGGGTTAAAACCTTTATTAGATCATATTTGGGGGTACCTGACGCTATAAAAACCTGCGGCGAACCTAAAAAAAAATGACTGGCTACCGATTGGCATCACCGACACGAAGACAGCGATCAGAAAAACGATCGCTTAGTGACAGTGGTGATAGGGGGTGAAAGGGTTACCTGGGGGGCGATCAAGGGGGTTAAACCTTTATTAGATAATATATTGGGGTACCCGACGCTATAAAAACCTGCGGCGAACCTAAAAAAAATTACTGGCTACCGATCGCCATCACTGATGCTAAGACAGCCATCAGAAAAATGATCGCATAGCGACAGCGGTGATAGGGGGTGAAAGGGTTACCTGGGGGGCGATCAAGGGGGTTTAACCTTTATTAGATAATATATTGGGGTACCTGACGCTATAAAAACCTGCGGCGAACCTAAAAAAAATTACTGGCTACCGATCGCCATCACTGATGCTAAGACAGCATCAGAAAAACGATTGATTAGCGACAGCGGTGATAGGGGGTGAAAGGGTTACCTGGGGGGCGATCAAGGGGGTTAAACCTTTATTAGATAATATATTGGGGTACCCGACGCTATAAAAACCTGCGGCGAACCTAAAAAAAATTACTGGCTACCGATCGCCATCACTGATGCTAAGACAGCCATCAGAAAAATGATCGCATAGCGACAGCGATGATAGGGGGTGAAAGGGTTACCTGGGGGGCGATCAAGGGGGTTTAACCTTTATTAGATAATATATTGGGGTACCTGACGCTATAAAAACCTGCGGCGAACCTAAAAAAAATTACTGGCTACCGATCGCCATCACTGATGCTAAGACAGCATCAGAAAAATGATCGATTAGCGACAGCGGTGATAGGGGGTGAAAGGGTTACCTGGGGGGCGATCAAGGGGGTTGAACCTTTATTAGATAATATATTGGGGTACCCGACGCTATAAAAACCTGCGGCGAACCTAAAAAAAATTACTGGCTACCGATCGCCATCACTGATGCTAAGACAGCCATCAGAAAAATGATCGCATAGCGACAGCGGTGATAGGGGGTGAAAGGGTTATCTGGGGGGTGATCAGGGGGTTAAACCTTTATTAGGGGGGGTTAGGGGGCTACACTGGACCTAAAACTAAACTTTAGTGACACTTTCACAGTCACAAATGTCACTGATTGCAGTGATCACTAAATAAATGGTCACTGCAATCAGTGACACTGTGACTGGGGGCTGGGGGGTGATCTGGGGGGTGATCTGGGGGGGTCTGGGGGTCCTGGGGGGGGCGATTAGTGTTCCTATGTGTCCTGGTGTCAGTGTAGTGTTGTGCTCACTGACCTGATGTCTTCTCTTGTACGGCGCTCGGTATATGTGAGCACCGCACCAGAGATGACATCACTTCCTCCTGCTTCCTCTGTCTGACACAGACAGAGGGGGCATTTCCATTCGCCGGGAGCGATCGCGAGGGGGGGGCCGGAATCGAAAGGCCGCCCCCTCATCTGGGATCGCTCCCGGTGTAGTAACGACCGCTCACGGCACAGAAGGGGGGTCCGGATGGACCCCCCAACTGTACAAAGGCAGTCACGTAGATCTACGTGATTCTGCCTGTCCGTGCCATTCTGCCGACGTAAATCGGCGGTGGGCGGTCGTTAAGTGGTTAAAGTGGTTGTAAACCACTGGGCTTTTTTTTTTCCACCTGCCACGCAAAGGCATAATGTACTATTGCATACTAGCATATTATGTGAAACTTACCTGAAAACAAAGCCTTCCAGTGATGCGATGTCAATGCTGGAGACAGCTTCCATCTTCACCCATCTTGCTTCTGGGTTTGCGGACTCTGACTCTGTGAACGTCCGGAGCCGCAATGACATCACTCCCGTGCATGCGCGTGGTAGCCACTGGTCACAGCACAGTGCTCTGCTGAAGGAACGGCACAGGTGGCTGTTCCTTCAGAGCGCAGGTGCCAGTGATGTCACTGGCTGCATGTACAATAAATATATTTTAAATGGTGAAAGTTTAGGAGACATTTACACTACCTATAGGTAAGCCTTATTATAGGCTTACCTATAGGTAAAATTCAAAGATGGAAGTTTACTTCCTCTTTAAGTAATATTAAGGCGTCTCTATCCTTTGTGTAAGTAAGTCAAAACTTGTAGATGGCAAAGCTAGTTTTCATGTTTCCCACATGACAGCTTTTAGGACTGGTGATTGGCCCCCAGGTACTGGCAACTGCAATGTGGAAGACAGGGAGGCTGTACATGTAAACTCACTTTATGAAAATGACCAGTTATGTGCATGGACATCGGTGGCAGTGGAGAAATACAGAGCAGATTGCAATCACTTCATAGTGTTTGCTATAAAATGAAGACTTATTTTCCTACAGGTTATTTGTAAGATTAAAAACAAATTTAATTAGGAACACTGCCAGTTTAAAAATAGAGAAAATAACATTTGGTCTTGGTCCACTGGAAAAGGCAGGCAATCAATGAGCTGATAACTTGATAACTAATATTTAGTCATTGGCTACATTTATTTGCCAATTCCATCTAGCATTTTCTACAATTGTTATATTGCATCTCCCGTTACAAAGAATGTATTTCCAGTGCTCCTCAGCTCTATCTGGTGGCCACAATAAAAGAACATTCAGTAGAGAAAACAGCCTAAGGAACATTTTTTTTGCCCAATTTGCATAGAACTAAGGCAGATGCAAATTTGCTGAATGAATGACTATGATTTTTTTTTTTTGTAAATATCCCCTCTCCCCAAATGGTTTAGCAAATTAATGTAATTCAACTAGGGTTTACATCTAATTTAATCATTTGTACACAATACTTTGCTTTCTACACCCTTGAGAAACATGTTACATACTTCTAATCAAATTACAATAATAAGTGCAATGCAACAACAGTTATGATTCCAATCAATCCATACAAAAAAAAAACTTAAATACTCTAATGTGATGCTAAATTAATTCCTGCATAAAATTTTGTGAATCAATTTTCGGAAATGATTATTCCATAAATAAATATACAAAAATTGAAAAATATATGTTTATATATACAATCCAGCACCTCGTGTTTAAAAAGAATTGAATAAATATTGAAATAAAGATAGCAAAAGTTAAAAAACGTGTACACAGTCCAGCACTCTAGTGACCCTCACTTCTTCCAGTGACTTGTGCACCTCCACCAAACGGGAAAAACCTGCTCACCTTAGATACATCAAAATAGACTCATCTGCATCATCCAAAACGACTTTAATTATGGAACAAACTCTCCACACTCCTCCTCAGATACAGGATGGAAGGACTTTCCAATTCCATGTACTCTCATATATCAATAAATATATTTCACATGGAGCAAGAAGGCAGAAAACATAGTGCTCTCTATGTCAAAAATGTATTAAACCCCCCCCCCCCCCCAGCCAATGCAGAACACTTATAAAAATAAAAAAAACAATACGCTTTATAATGTTTTGTCGTCAACCTGCTCACCACTCCACACTTAGATGATGACAGCGTGACATCACAAACTCGGCTCCTCCCACCTAGATGCGTTGTGCCCTCTGATTGGGCTTCTTCAGTAGGTCTGTTGTAGAAGTGTTTTGACTTTATCATTGCCACAGGTACACGTTCTTCTTTCTCTACGTTTGATGACAAAAGACTAGATTAGGTGATTAGGTGGTTTAAAAAGCCACCGACCATGTTTTTGTATATATTTTATAGATGTACTTTCAATCTCCAATAAGGACACGCCCCTGAAGAAAGGGAACCCTCCCTGAAACGCGTTGGGCTCAATCACGTGTGGAGAACAATTTGTACTCTTTGTTTTTATATGTAATCTACTGTATTTGAATTTTTCATATTCTAAAGTTATCTCTATCTTGCCACCAAGTTGGCTTTTTAAACCAATTATATTAAATTACTTTATATTATACTATTGTGTCTTGCAATACTCTGTAGCCCCTAGTTAGGGGGACAACCCTTTTTTGTTCTAGCTACACACGGGATGTGGGCAACCTGTTAATCAAGCCTTGGTGTATAACCTTATCTTCGAGCTATATACTTGCATAGTTGACTGCTCTAAAGGGTCTAGTGGCCTTGCCTACAGAAACAAATTATCCAATGCAAGGAGAATGTTTTTCTGCAGTATTGTAGTTGAATTTATTGTCTACTTTTCATTTGCACAATAATACAGCTGTAAGAAATAGGTGTCAGGCCGCGTACACACGACCGGTTTTCTTGGCAAAAAACGACAAGAAAACTGCCGGGAGAGTTTTCTTGCCGAGAAAACCGGCTGTGTGTACGTGGGTTTCAGTTTTCTCATCGAGAAAACTGCCCAGATTCCCAGACGAGAAAAAAGACAACCTGCGGTCTTTTTTCTCGTCAAGAATCTCGTCGGCCTGTTTCTCGACGAGAAACCCGAGCGTGTGTACACTTACCTGTCGCCGTGGAAACCCGCACATTCTCGAAATGACTTTGACGCATGCGCGGTAGCTTCCTAGGCATAGGCATAGGGTGTAGCAAGATGGCGGCGACGGCATCGAATGTGACGAGCGCACGCTCGTCGTAGTCGATGACGTCACCGTGTGCGTGCCATTCAAAAGAACGGCGGTTCTTTTGAATCGTACGTGTGTACACTCGGCCGGGACAAGTTTCTTGTCAAGATTCTCGTCAGGAAAAACAACGGGTTTTTCCTGACGAGAATCTCGGCCGTGTGTACGAGGCTTGAGAGCGGCAAAAAGAGTAATGCCATAAAGAGAATATAAACATTTGCATCTAGCTCACGTAATAAACAATTAGACATAATTCCTGTGTATGTCCAATAAGCTATAAGTGGGAGCAGTGCAGATTATAAAGTGAAAGAAGACATTAAAGACGTGAAATATTCACGCCTCTTGCTGCCTGTTCTGCCAATCTCTACAGTGGTTAATAGAAAGCACTGTAGAAGGTTGAATTCTGGTTCCTCGCTACACCTAGTAGTTTTGATCCAAGGGCCCCTATGTCAAACATGTGTCCTGTGTTAACATGGAGCCAATGGGAAGAAGCAGAGCAGACAACGGGGGAACCCAGAAGCTGACACTCCTGGAAGAGTTGGATTTTGCAGGATTTATGTAGTAGTTTTCTTCACTACTGCAGAGCTTGGCAATATGGGCAGCAGGAGAAGTAAACATTTAGTGTCTTATTTTCAAGGAACCTTTTATATAGTACATTTTTATTTTAGAGACAGGAAGGCTTTAAAGAAGTATAATAAAAATACAAAGGATTACAGTATTTAACGTATTATCAGCATTCTATTTTATTACACATTAGAAGTATTGCGTTGCCTAGATGTTTGAAAATGCTGCCAGTAACAATAAAAGCAATATCATTCTGAAACTCAGCTATGTGTGGTGGTGTGTTATGAGCTGTACCTGGATTGTAATAATGACACTTTGTTTACACTCAGCCATCCTATCTAATTTCACCGTTTTGCGCACCATAACGCTTTCATTTTGTCCCTTAACAAAATCTCCTCCTATGTTAACAAAAGGTGTGAAATCTGTCTCAACAATTTCCTTTTCTGTATCTTAAAACGTGACTGTTTTTTTTTTTTACCCCTTAAAGAATTTCATTTACAACTGGATAGCTCAACACTGTTGGTTCTGATTGCCAGAAATGCACTTTATAAATATACGATAACCATTCTGTAATAGAGAGTGCGACAATTTAGTTCACAGCATGTTTTAAACTGCTAATTGATTATTTCAGTTTAAGGACTGTATGGAATAAATTAAAGTCATCAAATGGATATCACAGTTCATTTTAGGATAATGCTTTTCACGCCAAATCTTATTCATCTTGCGAAGCTCCTTAGCGTTAACCCGGTGGGTTAGTAGTTTGTGTTTTTTTTTTTGTCTTTCTGTCCACTAGACAAAATGCATATCTCAAAAGGAACACCAGAGGACACTGTTCTAGCATATTCCAGAATTAAGATGTACTTTGCATCTAAATGTTTTACAATATCAGAGCATGCAAAACACACCAGAGTCAATCTCTGAACTGATAAGATTGGAGTAGTTTGAGAAGCACTTAAAAATGAAGAATATGTTGTCCTATAATTATTGTAAATGATTGGGTCTTGCTGGATTTAAAGGTACATAAGCTCATTCTAATTAAACAAGACATGGAACAAATTAAAATTTTGCCGTAAACAATGTTAGAAGGAAATGGCCAACAAAACGACAGTAAATGTTTTCATTCTCTTCAGTTTTAAAATTTACATTAACATAAAAAACAATCTTTTCAAATAGATTTGAAAACATATTTTTATTATTAAAATGATATTAAATTGGAATTTAAAGGCTTGTGCATTTTGGAGACTTTGTTTGTTAAGGTTGAAATACGATGAATGTTTCTGAGACCTAGTTTCCAGTTACAGAGAGGGAAATCCTGATAGGAAGGCTTATGCTGACCCGACCCGACCCATCTGTTTAACCCAATGTCATTGCATATACTGCATGGATGAGAATATGAGCACTCAAGTAAGTGTGCATTAGCATCAAATGTATAATCATTTGTTTATGTGAAATTATGTACTTAGATGATGAATGTTACACTCACGCTATGTATAATTTATGCATAATTGTATGATTCCTTACAGCACCTCCTGATGAAGCCTCTCGAAAAGCATGTTGAACAAAGCCATCTTTACCTTACTACGTGAACTACATCTATATAAGAAGAAATCATTTTTGTGTGTGAAGTAATGCAGTATGAGAGATGTATTATATTCTTAGATCTTCTTTTTTTTTTTTTTTTTTTTATAGATGTACACCCTTATGCAGTTGGGATAAGAAAATGCTTAATATTACCTATATTACATCTTTTAAGATGATTTTAATGTAAATAAAATTGAAAAAATCATTAAAAAAAAGGTTTTTGTTTAGTATTACCAGCTGTAAGTGGCACCAAAATAAGTAAAAATCATATTTATATAGTAAACAAGCAAATGAGTATCCCAGGTGATGTAATTGACCATATCTTTGTCAATAACATCAGCCATGAGCCCTGGTGTTGATTTTTACAACTGCAGAGGAGTTCAACTGCAGAGGATTGTCATGGTTATGTTTTGTCGAGTTTCTGTTGGCAGCTTGTTGAGGCATCCTTTATTGTGATTGATGACAGATTTACATCACTAAATGATGTGACTGATGTCAAATTTACTCCATAGGATGTGTTCTTAATATTAAAATACTGTGTCATTGGTGTCTGTGTATTTTTTACATAATTTTTTTTTTTTGTCAAGGAGTAACAAAGACTGCTATGTGTTTACTCATTCACCTGGGGAAGGGGGTGAAGAAATGTGTCCCTGCAAAATCATTGCCAGACTTATATCCAGGCATGTATCTTGGTTGGACAGGAAAGGAAGGGGCAGTGAGTGTGTCCCCCCTCCCCCTGAACCACATCAGGCCACATGTCCTGAACATTGGCAATTGTCAAAGCATCATGTCCGATTTTTATGGAGGAAACTCATCCTCACATCCCTGGCCAGTGTATGTGGAGGTCTGCAGGAGGAATTATTGGAATTTTACTAGAATTTCAAAGCCCCTTTTAGAATAGCAGATATCAAACCCTATGTGAATGAGTAAGGGGTACTTTGTTCACCTTATTACTCATTCACAAATAAGTACAATGTAAATTAACACACAAACACTGTTAACAAAGTGTTTTATTAAACCCCTTAAAAAAACTGTCCAGCGGTGTAAAGCATGTTTTTTTTTCCGCTCAACCCAGTGGGCTGAACAGAAAAAAACGAAGAGCTCAGGAGGAGCCGCTGTACTAATGCTCCAATGTTAGTACAGTGATCTCCTCATTGATCTCTTGTGTTCTGACAGGGGGACGGCCTCCCTGCCAGAACACACTGGTCAGTGCTCTCAGCCATTGGCTAAGAGCACTGATTGGATGCCAATTGGCAGACCTTTTTCGGTCATGCCCCTTTGATAGAAGCCGGCTTCTGGCAGACCGGCTGCCATGCACATGGGATGAATGCCGGCCGGTTTCTATTGAACTGGCCGATACTGCTCGATATCCGGCCAGTGTGCACGAAGCTTAAATCCATTGTCAATCACGTGTCCAGTGATGTAGATTTACTGTCATTTACAATGGACAATTCCCTGTCAACAGGAACTTGATGACCCACACACTGTTATCCTCTCCAGCCAGACTGCTGTCTCAACTAACAGCAACCTGGCATGTTGCTGAATGTCAACAAATTGGTCTGTAAAGCAGGCTGCCAGCATTGGCTAAAAATAGTCAAGACCATATGTGGTCAATGATGTCAGCTGGGATCCCTGAACCATTTGTTTACAAACAAAGACAGGCAAGGCAAGGAACTTTTATTTAGCAGAATTGTTTTTTTTTTTTAATCTCTTTTGCTGTAGTACATCCTACAGGTGCATCACTTCATGTGCAGGTTTAATGCACCCCCCAAGCATGTTATTTAAAGAAATCATGTATTTTTACCATTGGTCTTTAAGCCTTATTAAAAGACCTAATTCCCAGAGAAGAGTCATTTTTCGATTTTTTTGCACTGGTACGTGTGCCCTATTGCACTGCCCAGCTACCAATGTTTTTTTCTTTGTTACAAAAAGCTTACAAATTGATCTTGAAAAAAGTCAGAAAAAGTACAGCTTGGGCACTACATTCAGGGTTTGCAAATTTCAGACTGGGTTCATGGATCCTTCTGTGAACCAAACCCAGTACAGTTTGTAAGCAGGTAGAGTTTGTGCTGCCCCAGTTGAGAAGGTTAGGTTTAATTGTGTTTCCCGGTTCTTTTTTTTTGGGGGGGGGGTTTACTGGGTCCAACCCACTGGTTCTGTGAAATATAAAAGGGACAATGGTCTGCACTTATAGAGCTGGGGGCTGTGGAGGTTTGGGAACTCTTACACACATAAGATAGTCAGCCTGAGTCACTAAGCACTTTGGGTTATGAAGATGATGGTACAAGAATTATTACAATGCCAAAATACAGTGGTTACCAGGGATAACAAAGGTATCTCTAGCATCCTTTTGTAGGTGTGTACATGTGGAAGTTTAGAAAGCTTCTTGAAGGAGGAGTTGTCAGCACTCTTTCCACGAGCAGGTCCTTCTCCCATAGCTGTGGGAGCAGACCAGCACCACAGAGGTCCTCAACTTGTACATAAGCACGGAAGAGAAAGCATTAAAGTGAAGTGGCCACATGAAGTCAGCTCTTCATACCGTTACTGGGGGTGAGGTAGTGGTGATACACTGGACAGGTGAAAAGGACAAGGGCTCAGCCTGTCCCTCCCAAATACACATGTGATGCGGTGGTGTATAGTACATCAAGAGAGTTTATTAGAGTTCAGTCGTCTGTTCAAGTAAAAGTACCCCATGTGTAAGTCAGTCACCCTAACCAAAGTGCCTAACATAGCACAGAAGAACCCTCCCCAAGGTAAACCTCCTATGTGACCGACACTTGGTGCCCAACAAGGAGGGAAACATGGAGGACGTAACAACCACGTAACAACCACCCCATTACCCTATACTTCTTCCCCACGTTGTCCAAAAAATTGAGTTTGGCTTTATAACTGAGCTTCAGGCAAACATAAAAATGTAATCAGTAATGTATTCATTTAAAAAGTCATTAAATATTTTAAACCTCGATGCCTTTATCAATGTTAACCTCATGATATTTCCATGAAAGGCAAGACTTAGACTGGGATCTAGACTAATCAGAGCTTAGTTGCTTTATACAGTGTGAATATGTTACACTGTGAATATGTTATACACTGTGACTATGTTTATGGGAAGGAAGAACAGAGTGACTGCCTTATCAGTGTGTAGTTGATTCTTTAATTTACAGCCTGGCTAGGCTCCTGCACCAGGCTACATTGCTGAACTATAGTTCAGTCTGCAAAGAGGTATGTGGCCTGACTGGGAGATCTGGCAGAGGTGTCTGGATCACAAGACAGACTGAACAGAATTTCAAATCCTTTAGCATGTCAAATAAACCATATTGTATAGTTTTCCTGGAGTTCAGCTTTAATAGGTCTGTACAAAGATGATAAGCAATGTGTGGTAACTCATATCCAACCAGAATTAATCTACAACTACAATTTCCACAACTTAGATTTATTTTTAGCTACAAGCTACATATTTTTGGTGCATAGGATGTCCTGGTGCTGTGTACAGCTGCCCATAGACATAAATGATTGAAGGGGGCTATATGCAGCTATGCATCGCTATTGCCATAAAACTGAAAATTTCCTATCACATACTTAGTGTAATTTTTCTTTCCTGATGGACTCCATGGCAGCATACGTTTGGGTAGCCCCACCCTCGCTTCTACCACATAGGACCCCACTCCAATAAATTTTCAGGCTAAGCCAGAGGCCGCGTTCCATAACTGGCCTACTCATGACACTGGGAGCTGCCACGGAGTCCATCAGGAAAGGAAATTACGCATTAAGTATTCAATAGGAAATTTTCCGTTTTCCTGATAGACTCAATTGCAGCATGCATTTGGGAACTAACTAGCCCAACAAAACAAGGGTGAGATGATGAAAAAAGTAAGGATTCGATCATAGCAGTTAGCCAACAGAAACCTTATGGATAGATATTAACAGTATAAGGAAGTTAACTATACCCCACAATGAGCCAGAACAGCCTTAATGGAAGACATATCATCCCCCTACAAATATTCATGGTGCCCTTTCACAGGGAGCCAACAAAGTCTACACACTCCTGGCTGAGTGTGTTGTGACTGCTTCCGTAGGAAGCTCTATAAGCCTGTTGGCTAGCTGGAATGACCCAGCCAGTGATGATTCTGGATGATATCTCTGTCTTGCTGGTTCTGCTAGAGAGAGTGACAAAGATGTCCTAAAACTCTGAGCAAAGCTGTAGCTTGTGAGCACGCTCAAAGTATCCCAATATCCATGGCATGAAGCCAGTTATCCTTAGTGGTCCTGCATATGGGAGGAACACATTTTTTGTTCTCATAGGATGCCAAAGCCACCTTAGATTGCAACCCAGTATGGGTATAAACATTACCCATACTAGGCAGAATGCTAACAAAGATCTCTTATGGCCCAAGGCCTGACTGAGGAAAAAAAGAACCCCTAGAGAGGCTGCCTTCCTGACTGAGCCTTTACTCAAAACTGGACTGAAAGAGATCCCATCTGGAGCAGCAAGCTGCCAAAGGGTCATTGTAACGACAGGGGTTAACGTCGTTTAGGATATTCCATTCCCGAACACAAGGCAGCTACCAAACACTCCAACCAGCCGAATAAGACCCCATACAAATAATCCTCCCCAGATACGAGACAAATCTCTGTGTTGAGGGTTAAACAGGAATGACACACTTTATTGAGAAATACAGGCTCTTATATACAATTTAGGATACTGCAGTAACCACAGGAGATATGACCCGGATCCACCCACAACATCACACAATGGTTACATAACGAGCCCTCAATACACATTATTCTGAGTGTCAATACATCCCTTAGCAAACAAAATGACTCCGAGACCTGACCTTTGAGTTCCCTAGACTGGCCAACTCCTAACTTACAATACACATTATCATAAATACACCTTCACACAATTGCAGGGTCAATTAGCTCAAGCCACAATTAAAAGGTCTGTAGAAGTTAGCCTGGACTCAATTTACATTACACAGGCAGCAAGGTGGCTGAAGGTGATGACATTAGCATCTCTTTAAATAACCTGTTGAGTTCAGAATCAACAACCAGTAAATAGTTATTTTACTTATATCCTGGGAGATATTGTGGATAAATATTACTATCCCATTTTAAGTAGTCCAAGGTATATTTCCTCAGTCACCCTATACCCAAAGTGACTCCTGTCACAGTCCTAAAAGGCCCTGATTCTAAAAAGGCAAACTTCCTGCTGAGGATTTAGCCCTTAGAGCGATTGACTTCATGGCTCAATCCTTACTCCTACTAGACTGAAGATGATCCCACTTTGGAAGTCACCAAAGGATCCTTCCTAGCCTAAAACTTTGATCTTGGCAAACTTCCTGGCTTATGAGATAGCCATTAGAGTGCATGTCTTCATAGCTCAGTCATTACCCAAGTCGGACTGAAAAGAGATCTCATTTGGAGCTGGCAAGGAAGTCCAGAGCAAGTAGTAAATCCCACCTAAAGAGTGTTGGCTCTCTGATGCAGCCCCCATCAAAGTATTGAATTAGTAAAGGATAGTTCACCCATGAGACATTGGATATGACAGGGACTGCAGAGAACTGCCCTCTAAGAGATCTTAAGAACAGTTAAAGTCCACAATGTACCTGACCAGAGGACTAAAGCAAAGAAAACAAAGCAGTCCAAATTGAACAAGCTTTATTCAAATCCTTTTGTAGGATTTATATACTGTATATTGGCTTTGAGAAAAACAGCCAAACTTGATGAGTCTCTTCCTCCCAGAACAAGAAACTGGAATTGATGAACAAGGGTGTACTTTGCGACAGAAAATCTAATCCGAGAGAAAAGACTTCAATCCCATAACCCGGTATCAAAAGCAGGAACTAAGCCTGCTTGACCAATGGGGAATTACTGCAATATTTGTCATGGTCTTTAGCATCAGACCCCACCACAAAAAAATCTGTATGTGGATCGGACTGGAGGCAAAGCATATGGCTTGTGAGACCTTTCATGATCTGTCACAGCATCCGCACCCAGGGCTTGGCCCAGGCCCCTAGGGAATAAGCTTTCCAGCTTGTAATAGTAAGGAGATGCTATCAGATCTAACTCTGAAATCTTGTCCAAGGAAGAAATCCACTTGAAGGAACCTGAATGTAGGAACCTTTTTTTTTCCAATTTGGCTACAAAATATGGATTCTTCCCAGAAGTTCTGAATGTAGACTCAATGTGATGTTAGAGAGATCCTTCTTCACCTGGCAGATCACAGTCATCTCTACCTCTCTCAGTGGATTGACCCTTCAGGTTCTGACCTGCCCCCTGATGTAAAAAACCACTGTGATGTTGTTTAGAGACTAAATCGCCTGCTGTCTGGTGACAAAAGGCAAAGAGAGTATAAAAGAGCTGGCCAGAAAACCAGAATGTTCAAAACAACTTCCCGACAGGGGAGTTCCACTGGCAAAACAACTTCCCGACATAGGATTTCCACTGGCAAAACAACTTCCCGACTTAGGAATTCCACTGGCAATAGCTCTGCAGCACATAAGATTTATTACTGTGCCAGTACCGAAGGCTTCATCTGATTGTTTGCGAGACATGAATAGCTGGGTGCATGATCAACATTGGAGAACAAAACCCGTTCAGGACAGGATACCATTTCCATTGAGCCCACCTTAATATACGGATGGGAGAGACTATGGTCCTGATAACCAGGCATTGAGACGCTAACAGGTGAAGAGAGAAAAGCTAGGATTATCCGGTGTCCTACCACCAGTATGCTCTAGTGGCAAAAACAATGTATCCTGAACCGTGATGAATTAAGCTCTCAGATACACAAGGATTTGCGTAGGAGTCTTTTTTGAAAGACTAGCCAACCGATCTCTTATAGGGTTCTGAGAACTCCCTCTGTATTCTTGACAGTGATCCCAGGGATCATAAATGTGCAGTGTATAGTATATACACTATAGTGTTTAGTGTGAGGGCCATGTTTGCCTGCATGGGGATGCTCAGGTATTCTGAACATCCCCATGCAGGCAGTCCTATCCATTTCAATTGGGATGCATCAGCTACATGGATACAGCTGCTGCTCCTAATTTGACAACCATACAAGTGCTGTGATACTATCAGGAAAGGCTCCATCCGCTGGTAATAGCTATCATTTGGCGTGCAGTACTGAGGTCCACCAGCAGGTGTCTCCTGGCGGTTTGAAACTGTCAGGGGAACTTCTCCCTGCTGGTGTTATGTCATCTTTGGGCCGCAGTACTGGCGTCCACCAGCGGATGGATCCTGGCAGTGTGGTGCAGATTTTACCTTCTGCAGTCTGGCGTCACCTGAGCTTGTTAGCAGGTAATAGTATAAATATACCCGGCAAGTGCACACTTACCTTGCCCTGGTATTGTCCTCATGCCCTGACTTGCAGCCTGTGAACCTCTGAACCTGAACCTGAACTTGAACCTGAACCCTGTACCCTGAGCCCTGAATCTTGTATCCTGTTTCCTGAACCTGTTGTGTCTGTTCCTGTATCCCTGGATCCTTGCTCTGCAGCCTGATTCCTTCCATCTTGTTCCTGTCTGTTTACCCCTGGTCCCCCATCTGCTGATCTCCTGTTTATGATCCTGGCCTGACTATGATTCTGGATCTCCCTTTTGCTATATATGCTGGTTGGTTTTTTATCACTGTTTTGGTTGTTTGGTTTGGTCACTCTGTTTGTATTGGTGGTGTTTTCACATTTATTTACCTTAATAAACTTACTTACTTTCACCTATTTATGTTTGGGTTTCCTCTGTTGCAGTCCACACAGTTCTGGTCTTATCTGTTATATAACAGAATACCAGGGCCATCCCTGACCAGAAGTGGCTGCACAGCGGAACCATTTTGATTCAGCTTGTTTGAAAACATGAATGCTGATGAGGTTATATATTTTTCTATACTGGCATCTGAAAGTGGTGATTATTGTCGCCAGGTAGTGATGAGCCGAACACCCCCGGGTTCGGTTCGCACCAGAACCCGCGAACGGACCGAAAGTTCGTACGAACATTAGAACCCTATTAAATACAATGGATGCGAACGTTCGAATTCTAAAGTGCTAATTATAACGACTATTATGCATGTTATTGTCCTAAAAAGGGTTTGGGAACTCGGGTTCTGCACCAGGGGACATGTATCAATGCAAAAATAAGTTTTAAAAACGGTCGTTTTTCGGGAGCAGTCATTTTAATGATGCATAAAGTGAAAAAAAAAGTCAAATATTCCTTTAAATATCGTACCTGGGGGGTGTCTAAAGTATGCCTGTGAAGTGCCACGTGTTTCCCGTGTTTAGAACTGTCCCTGCACAAAATGACACTTCTAAAGGAAAAAAAAGCCATTTAAAACTGCTTGCGGCTTTAATGTAATGTCTGGTCCCGGTAATATGGATGAAAATCTTTAAGAAAAATGGCATAGCTACCCCATGACCCCCCCCCCCCCCCCCTACCCCAGCCCATTACCAGCCCCTTTGGGTCTTGTATGGATATTAAGGGGAACCCCGCACATAAAATAAAAAAGGCCCTATATACTCTGAACAGCCGTATACAGGCGGTGCATACAAGACAGGGACTGTAGGTTTGTTCTTATGTAGAATCTGTTTGTAATTTTGAACAGGTACATTGTTTAAGTGTAGCTCCAGCCCAAAAATCTATTTTTAAACTTTTTGGAAAACATAGGTAAGGGTTATCACCCCTGTAACATTTGTTTTGCTGTCTGTGCCCCTGTTCAGAACATTTCACCTCACTTTCCGTCCCAATGACAACTGTTTTTGAAATGTGGTGTTTTTCTTGAAACAAGGATTGGTGATAAAGCATCAGTACAGAGGAGACACCTTTCTCCCATATTAATTCTTACAGGAGAGAATTTTCCTTCCAAGGGGTAGATTTCCTCTCACTTCCTGTTGTCTTCTTGCGTTTGCAAGTAGGAGTCGTTTGTAAGTTGGATGTTTGAAAGTAGGGACCTGCCGTATATACTCTGCAGAAATAGGCCCCTTAGTTGTTGGTGTTGGCACAACACTGTAAGCACTCACAGTTACTCTTGGTTGGTGCTGGAACGCCCTGCTGTCAACTATTATATCAGGAATTGTAATTACATATAATTGTTGAACAGTGGTAGTAAAAATTGGGCCTTTGATGGTGGTGCTGGTGCCACAACACTGTAAGCCCTGACAGTTACTCTTGGTGGGTGCAGCAATGGGCCCTGCTGTGAATTATTAGATCAAGAATTGTAATTGCATGCCCCTGTTGAACAGGGGCTGAAAAATTGGGCCTTTCGTGGTGGTGGTGGTGGTGGTGGTGGTGTTGCCACAACACTGTAAGCCCTCAGAGTTACTCTTGGTGGGTGCAGGAATGGGCCCTGCTGTGAATTATTAGATCAAGAATTGTAATTACATGCCCCTTTTGAACAGGGGCTGAAAAATTGGGCCTTTCGTGGTGGTGGTGGTGGTGGCGTTGCCACAACACTGTAAGCCCTCAGAGTTACTCTTGGTGGGTGCAGCAATGGGCCCTGCTGTGAATTATTAGATCAAGAATTGTAATTACATGCCCCTGTTGAACAGGGGCTGAAAAATTGGGCCTTAGGCACTGGTGGCACAACACTACAACCCCTCACAGATACTGTACTTGGAGCACAGCAATGAGCCCTGTTGCAAAGTATTGCTTCAAAAATTGTAATGACACGCCCCTGTTAAACAGGGGCTGAAAAATTGGGCCTTAGGCACTGGTGGCACAACACTCCAACCCCTCACAGATACTGTACTTGGAGCACAGCAATGAGCCCTGTTGCAAAGTATTGCTTCAAAAATTGTAATGACACGCCCCTGTTAAACAGGGGCTTAAAAATTGGGCCTTAGGCACTGGTGGCACAACACTCCAACCCCTCACAGATACTGTACTTGGAGCACAGCAATGAGCCCTGTTGCAAAGTATTGCTTCAAAAATTGTAATTACACGCCCCTGTTAAACAGGGGCTGAAAAATTGGGCCTTAGCCACTGGTGGCGGCACCCATAAACAAAAATGATCTTCCAAGCTATCATCATCAATCGTATCATTGAGGACTCGGAGGAGGAGGATAGCCAGTCAACATAACAGCACAGGCACTCAGCATCAGCATCAGTCTTGAAGGGATGTGACATGTTAAAATCAATTAGTCTGTTATATCAGCATCAGGTGTGTGGTAGCTGGTGGTGATCCAAGACTGGTTCATCTTGATGAAAGTCAGTCGATCAACCGAGTCGGTGGACAGGCGCACCCTGTGATCCGTGACGAATCCTCCAGCAGCACTGAATGTGCGTTCCGAAAGAACGCTGGATGCAGGACAGGCCAGTAGCTCAATTGCATACTGTGCAAGCTCTGGCCAGTGATCCATCCTCAAGACCCAGTAAGCCAGAGGATTTTCGGTGGGGAAGGTGTCCAAGTCTGACCTTGCCCCTAGATATTCCTGCACCATGTTTATCAAACGCTGGCGATGGTTGCTGGAACCGATCATACTTTGGGGCTGCGGACTAAAGAATTGTCTGAACGCATCGGTCAGACGGCCACCTTCCCCACCGCTCCTTCTTTGAGTGGCCGAAGCCTCAGCAACTCGTTGTCCAGGACCAGGAGTTTGTAACCTCCCAGTCTCTGGGAACGCGTTGCACAGACCTTTCTGCAAGGCCTCCCGGAGTTGTCTCATCCTCTGCTCCCTCTGCGACGGTAACATAAGGTCCGCAACCTTACCCTTGTACCGTGGATCAAGGAGAGTGGCCAGCCAGTAATGGTCCCTCTCCTTGATCCGAAGAATACGAGGATCCTTCCGCAGACTTTGCAGGATCAGGGAGGCCATGCAGCGTAGGTTTGCTGAGGCATTCGCTCCGGAGTCCTCTGGGTCACTAAGGACGACATGATCCGCAGCCACCTCCTCCCAGCCACGTACAAGTCCACTGGTTTCTTGGGACTGTAAATCATGCCTAAAAGACTGCTGCTGATGATGCTGAGTGCCAGCCTCCACCTCCATGCTGACACAATCCTCCTCCTCCTCCTCCTCCTCCTCCTCCTCCTCTTCCTGTGCGATGGGTGGGACAGAAGGAACACTGTCTGGGTAAAGGGGGCCTTGAGAGGCAAGGAAGTCCTCCTCTTCCTGCCTCTGTTCTGCCTCAAGTGCCCTGTCCATTATTCCACGCAGCGTGTGCTCCAACAGGTGGACAAGAGGTACAGTGTCACTGATGCATGCACTGTCACTGCTCACCATCCTCGTGGCCTCCTCAAATGGTGCCAGGACAGTGCATGCATCCCTGATCATGCCCCACTGGCGTGGAGAAAAAAACCAAGCTCCCCTGACCCTGTCCTGGTGCCGTAGTCGCACAGGTACTCATTGATGGCCCTCTGCTGCGTGTGCAGCCGCTGCAGCATGGCCAACGTTGAGTTCCACCTGGTGGGCATGTCACATATAAGGCGGTTCTTGGGCAGGTTCAACTCCTTTTGCAGCTCAGCCAGGCGAGCACTGGCATTATAAGATCTGCGGAAATGCACACAGACTTTCCTGGCCTGCCTCAGGACATCCTGTAAGCCCGGGTACCTGCCCAAGAACCGCTGCACCACCAGGTTAAGGACGTGAGCCACACAGGGCACATGGGTCAGTTGTCCCTGTCGGAGGGCGGAGAGGAGGTTGGTGCCATTGTCGCAAACCACCATTCCTGGCTTAAGCTGGCGTGGCGTCAACCACCTCTCGGCCTGGCCCTGCAGAGCAGACAGGACCTCTGCCCCAGTGTGGCTTCTGTCCCCCAAGCACACCAGCGCAAGCACGGCATGGCATCTTTTTGCCTGCGTACTTGCGTAGCCCCTTGAACGGCTACGGAGCACCGCTGGTTCAGAGGACAAAGCACAGGAAGAGGCCATGGAGGAAGAAGAAGAGGAGGGGGTGGAGGAGAGAGGTGTGTCACAACTAGTAGTAGCATTTTGGAGGCGTGGCGGTGGAACAACCTCCAACACTACTGCACCTTGTCCTGCATCCTTCCCAGCTGCCAAAAGAGTGACCCAATGGGCCGTGAAAGAAAGGTAACGTCCCTGTCCATGCCTGCTGGACCATGAGTCAGCGGTAATATGCACCTTACCGCTGACCGCCCTGTCCAGCGAGGCCAAGACATTGCCTTCCACATGCCGGTAGAGAGCCGGAATAGCCTTCCGTGAGAAAAAGTTGCGTTTGGGAACCTGCCACTGAGGAACCGCACATTGCACAAACTCACGGAAGGGGGCCGAGTCTACCAACTGAAAAGGCAGCAGTTGAAGCGCTAGCAATTTAGCCAAGCTAGCATTCAACCGCTGGGCATGTGGATGGCTGGGAGTGAACTTCTTTCGATGGTCCAGCAGCTGGGGCAGGGAAATTTGCCTGCTAGAATCGGACGTCGGTGTACTGCTAGCAGAGTGCCCGAAAGTACTTGGCTGTGACACACCTAATTCTACACCTTCATTCCTCTCAGTGCATGTTTCAGAGAGGACTGAAGTTATAGTGGGGTTGGAGATCCCAGCTGATGCGGTGCAAGGAGAGGTCCGCTTTGTTCTTTGGTGTGGGTCTTTGAGGTAGGCTTGCCAACGAGCTGCATGGCAGGTCAACATATGTCTGGTCAGGCATGTGGTACCCAAGCGGCTGATGTTTTGGCCACGCGATATACGCTTGAGACATATGTTGCAAACAGCAGCTGTGCGATCTGATGCACTAGCCTCAAAAAAGGCCCACACCAAAGAACTTTTTGAATGACGGGCAGAGGCAGCGCCCTGCACAGGCGTAGCTCTGCGGTGTGATTCCGTCGGTGTACTGCCCTTACGCTGGCCACCAAAGGGCATCCTGCCTCGTTGGAGATGTGCCTCCTCCTCATCCTCCTCCTCCTCCTCTCTCCTATTAGGCACCCACGTGGAGTCAGTGACCTCATCATCCCCTCCCTCCTCATCACTGGAGCCAATCTGGCAGTATGCTGCAGCTGCTGGAACATGACTGCCAGATTGGTGTCCTTCTTGAGCATCCCCTCTGTCTGCTCTCACGCTACTGCCTTCCTGTAGCTGGGTTTCATCATCAGACCCTTCGAAACGCTGGGCATCCTCCTGGAGCATGTACCCAACACTGTGCTCAAACAGTTCGGGGGACTCCTCAGGAGGAGGACATGGTGGGTCTAGGGAAGGAGTGACTGATGATGAGTCTGACATTGATACCAGGGAAGAGGACGCTTTGGCAGCTGCTTTGCCAGTACCCTGAGCCTGGGTGAGAGAGGATGAGGAGGAGGAGGAGGGCTTGGTCATCCACTCTACCAAGTCTTCGGCATGATGTGGCTCAACATGTCCAGCTGCCGAAAAGAAGGACAAGCGTGTCCCATGGCCATGTGCTGATGACAATGCACCGCGTCCACGACCAGCACTGTTGCCCCCAGACACAGAGCCTGCTTGCCCTCTTTTATTGCCTCCTGACTGTCTGCCTCTCCTTGTTTGCCTTCCAGACATTCTAATAGATGGCCTGCAGGGAGATGGGAAAAAAGCAATAAGGGCTACCTTCAGGTGTCCTTCTCTGTCCCTTTACTTAAGGATTTCTAAATATGGTTGAGGATGATTGCTTTCGCACAGAATAGCACAACGACAATTTCCCTGACTGTCCAAAAAACAAGGATTTCAAAGATGGTTGATGAGGAATGCTTTAGCACAGTATAGCACAAGGAGAATTTCCCTCACTGTCCTTCCCTGTCCCTAGAAACAAGGATTAGCACAGTGAAAGAAACTGACACTCTCCCTACCTATAGTTTTCTGTCCCTAGAAAAAATGTTTTTTTAAAGATGGTTGATGATCAATGCTTTAGCACAGTATAGCACAAGGAGAATTTCCCTCACTGTCCTTCCCTGTCCCTAGAAACAAGGATTAGCACAGTGAAAGAAACTGACACTCTCCCTACCTATAGTTTTCTGTCCCTAGAAAAAATGTTTTTTTAAAGATGGTTGATGATCAATGCTTTAGCACAGTATAGCACAAGGAGAATTTCCCTCACTGTCCTTCCCTGTCCCTAGAAACAAGGATTAGCACAGTGAAAGAAACTGACACTCTCCCTACCTATAGTTTTCTGTCCCTAGAAAAAATGTTTTTTTAAAGATGGTTGATGATCAATGCTTTAGCACAGTATAGCACAAGGAGAATTTCCCTCACTGTCCTTCCCTGTCCCTAGAAACAAGGATTAGCACAGTGAAAGAAACTGACACTCTCCCTACCTATAGTTTTCTGTCCCTAGAAAAAATGTTTTTTTAAAGATGGTTGATGATCAATGCTTTAGCACAGTATAGCACAAGGAGAATTTCCCTCACTGTCCTTCCCTGTCCCTAGAAACAAGGATTAGCACAGTGAAAGAAACTGACACTCTCCCTACCTATAGTTTTCTGTCCCTAGAAAAAAAGTTTTTTTAAAGATGGTTGATGATCAATGCTTTAGCACAGTATAGCACAAGGAGAATTTCCCTCACTGTCCTTCCATGTCCCTATAAACAAGGATTAGCACAGTGAAAGAAACTGACACTCTCCCTACCTATAGTTTTCTGTCCCTAGAAAAAAAGTTTTTTTAAAGATGGTTGATGATCAATGCTTTAGCACACTATAGCACAAGGAGAATTTCCCTCACTGTCCTTCCCTGTCCCTAGAAACAAGGATTAGCACAGTAAAACACACTGACACTCTCCCTACCTATAGTTTTCTGTCCCTAGAAAAAATGTTTTTTTAAAGATGGTTGATGATCAATGCTTTAGCACACTATAGCACAAGGAGAATTTCCCTCACTGTCCTTCCCTGTCCCTAGAAACAAGGATTAGCACAGTAAAACACACTGACACTCTCCCTACCTATAGTTTTCTGTCAATAGAAAAAATGTTTTTTTAAAGATGGTTGATGATCAATGCTTTAGCACACTATAGCACAAGGAGAATTTCCCTCACTGTCCTTCCCTGTCCCTAGAAACAAGGATTAGCACAGTAAAACACACTGACACTCTCCCTACCTATAGTTTTCTGTCCCTAGAAAAAATGTTTTTTTAAAGATGGTTGATGAGGAATGCTTTAGCACACTATAGCACAAGGAGAATTTCCCTCACTGTCCTTCCCTGTCCCTAGAAACAAGGATTAGCAAAGTAAAACACACTGACACTCTCCCTACCTATAGTTTTCTGTCCCTAGAAAAAATGATTTTTTAAAGATGGTTTATGATCAATGCTTTAGCACAGTATAGCACAAGGAGAATTTCCCTCACTGTCCTTCCCTGTCCCTAGAAACAAGGATTAGCACAGTAAAACACACTGACACTCTCCCTACCTATCCTTCTCTTTCCTTAAACTAAAGGAATCCAGGTTAAGCAAGAAAAAAAAATGTCACTGTCCCTGCCTATGCTTCTCTTTCCCTGCTCCGGAACACACTACACTAGGCCGCCGTGCTGGCGGCCTTTCATAGTGTGGGGCGTGTGCTAAACACCCTCAGCAATAATTGGCCACAGGCATCCTGCCTGTGGCCAATCATTGCTCTCCTCGCTGCCGGCGCTGTGATTGGCCAAGCATGCGGGGTCACAGTGCATGCTTGGCCAATCACAGCGCCTGGATGACACTGCGATGGCGTAGTGCATTGTGGGCCGTTCGCGTCACTCGAATTAGGCGCGAACGGCCCAAATCGTTCGATCTTCGTCGAACGATCGAACAGCCGATGTTCGAGTCGAACGTATGTTCGACTCGAACACCGAGCTCATCCCTATCGCCAGGCTTTGAAAGGATGGTCTAGTGACTAGTTGTTTGCAGCTATCCGTTTGGCTCACTCCATGGTCGATCAGGGTTATATACTGTTTGGGGAGGTGCAGCCTTTGATCAAGATCTGTACTGAGCTGGCCCTGCCCTGTATTCCAGAGGGCCATGATGATTTCTCTCCTCCTTTTAAGGTGAATCAGGTTGTATCCCTAGTATGGCTTTTTGAAGATGATCCCGCCAATTTTGTGAGCATTACTCTGTCTGTTTCCCACAGGTGATTGCTGGGTGCATTGAGTCTGCTCAGTCTTTTGTTCAACAGGGAGATTTAAAACTACAGTTTGTACAACCTATACTCTCGGCATGGTCTGACATGGTGCAATCAGCCCCAGCCAAACAAACCACCTCTGCCATCAGACACCAGCATACCCAAATGTATGTTTCCCCATCAACCATGTCAATCTCAGTTGCAGCCCAGTATACGCTGCTCCCAACCAAATACTCATATCCAGTCTCTGCTCCCTGTACCTATCCTGCATTCTATCCACCTGTCTCTTCTCAGCTGCCTACAAACCCACAAGAACCTTCCCCAGCTACTGCTACCTCTTCTCTATCATATCCCAATCCTCCTTTCCAGTCTGCTGCACCCCTTACCTACAGAGCTTCAGTGGCTAAGCAAAAAAGAAAACATTTTTTTTTCCAACCAAAATGATCCTGCCAGTAACCCAATCTGCCTCCACATCAACCAACCTGCTCCAGTCTGCTTGCATGCCAGCTGAACCCGATAACCCTCCTGATTCTGCCAAACCTCTGCCTGCTATCCAGCCAGTGTTTCCGCCTGAAGTTCCTGTGCCCCAGTCTGATGTGCCTGTTGCCCAGTCTGATGTACCAGTGCCTGCTGACCAGTCTGCTGTCCAGTCTGACGCCCCCAGTGCCTGCTGTCCTGTCTGAAGCCCCAGTGCCTGCTGTCCAGCCTGAAGTTCCTGTAAGCCAGCCTGAAGTTCCTGTATGCCAGCCTGACGTTCATGTATGCCAGCCTGAAGTGCCAGAGCCAGTGTCCCAGCCTGAAGTGCCAGAGCCAGTATTCCAGCCTGAAGTCCTGATGCCAGTGTTCCAGTCTGATGTGCCTGCTTGCAAGTCTGATTTGCCCACTTGCCAGTCTGATGTGCTCGCTTTCCAGTCTGATGTGCCGCTTGCCAGTCTTATGTGCCGCTTGCCAGTCTGATGTGCCTGCTTTCCAGCCTGACGTGCCTGCTTTCCAGTCTGATGTGCCTGCCTTCCAGTCCGATGTCTCTGTGCCTGCCTTCCAGCCTGATGTCTCTGTGCCTGCCTTCCAGCCTGATGTCTCTGTGCCTGCCTTCCAGTCTGATGTCTCGGTGCCTGCCTTCCAGTCTGATGTGTCTTGGTGTCTGTGTCCCCGTCTGAAGTGCCGGTGTTCCAGCCCAAAGTCTCAGTGTTCCAGCCCAAATTGCCAGAGCCAGTGTTCCAGTCTGAGGTTCAAGTGCCTGTTTCCCGGTCTGAGGTTCCAGTGCCTGTTTCCAGGTCTGAGGTTCCGGTGCCTGTTTCCCGGTCTGAGGTTCCGGTGCCCGTTTCCCAGTCTAAAGGTTCCGGTGCCCGTTTCCCAGTCTGAGGTTTCGGTGCCTGTTTCCCGGTCTGACGTTCCGGTGCCTGTTTCCCGGTCTAAGGTTCCGGTGCCTGTTTCCCGGTCTATGGTTGTGGTGCCGTTTCCCGGTCTGAGGTTGTGGTGCCCGTTTCCCGGCCTGCGGAGCCTGCTTCCCAGCCTGATGTGTTCCAGTCTGCTGCCCAGCCTGATGTGCCACTGTCTGCTGCCCAGCCTGATGTGCCACTGTCTGCTGCCCAGCCTGATGTGCCTCTGTCTGCTGCCCAGCCTGATGTGCCACTGTCTGCTGCCCAGCCTGATGTGCCACTGTCTGCTGCCCGGCCTGATGAGCCTCTGTCTGCTGCCCAGCCTGATGAGCCTCTGTCTGCTGCCCAGCCTGATGAGCCTCTGTCTGCTGCCCAGCCTGATGTGCCACTGTCTGCTGCCCAGCCTGATTTGCCCATATCTGCTACCCAGTTTGATGTGCCCGTGCCTGCTGCCCAGCTTGATGTGCCCGTGCCTGCTGCCCAGCTTGATGTGCCTGTGCCTGCTGCCCAGCGTGATGTGCCCGTACCTGCTGCCCAGCTTGATGTGCCCGTACCTGCTGCCCAGCATGATGTGACCAAACCTGCTGCCCAGCTTAAAGTGCCCGTACCTGCTGCCCAGTTTGATGTGCCTGTCGCCCAGTTCAGTGTGCCTATTGCCCTGTTTGATGTGCCTGCCGCCCGGCTCGATGTGCCTGCTGCCCATCTCAATGTGCCTGCTACTCAGCTTGAGGTTCCTGTGCCTGCTACCCAGCTCAACGTACCTATTGCCCAGCCTGATGTGTCTGTACCCGCTGCTCAGTTCCAGCTGCACCCTGCCCGGTTTAAAGCCATGGACCTTCCTCATGCCCAACCTGATATGACTTTATCCGCTGCATGGCTTGACGCCATGGACTTTCCCCAGCAACAGCTAGTTGTAGCACCCGGAGGTCGCTCCTTCGAGGGGGGGTACTGTCAGAAAAGGCTCCATCCGCTGGTAATATCTATCATTTGACGTGCAGTACTGAGGTCCACCAGCAGGTGTCTCCTGGCAGTTTGGAACTGTCAGGGGAACTTCTCTCTGCTGGTGTTATGTCATCTTTGGGCTGCAGTACTGGCGTCCACCACGGATGGATCCTGATAGTGTGGTGCAGATTTTACCTTCTGCAGTCTTGCGTCACCTGAGCTTGTTAGCAGGTAATAGTATAAATACCGGCAAGTGCACACTTACCTTGCCCTGGTATTGTCCACGTGCCCTGACCTACAGCCTGTGAACCTGTGAACCTGAACTTGAACTTGAACCTGAACCCTGGACCCTGTACCCTGAGCCCTGAAATTTATATCCTCTTTCCTGAACCTGTTGTGTCTGTTCCTGTATCCCTGGATCCTTGCTCTGCAGCCTGATTCCTTCCATCTTGTTCCTGTCTGCTTACCCCTGGCCCCCCATCTGCTGATCTCCTGTTTATGATCCTGGCCTGGCTTGACTACGATTCTGGAACTCCCTTTTGCTATATATGCTGGTTGGTTTGCTATCACTGTTTTGGTTGTTTGGTTTGTTTACTCTGTTTGTATTGGTGGTGTTTTCACATTTATTTATCTTAATAAGCTTACTTACTTTCGCCTATTTATGTTTGGATTTCCTCTGTTGCAGTCCACACAGTTCTGGTCTTATCTGTTATATGACAGATACCTTTAAGTGCATTTAGTTGTCGAGCTTTCAACATAATAGAATTGTTTCATTTTCTGAACAAATTATGTGAGAACCTGGCACTCAGGTGTGCATATACTGTAAATAAGGGTATATATTTTAGCTAAAAAAAGAAACTGTGTTATATCAGCTCCAAACAAGTTGGCATTTTTTAGATTCTTCACACAGGTGATAGGTTGTACAACAAATACAAACAACAAGAAAAACATCATACACTTGTTTTTTTTGTGTTTCTAATATGTAATACTTGGAAATGTAATCTACCTTTCCTGTTCAGTTTTCATATGGAATTTAGAAAGTCTTTTGATAATTCAATATAATAAAGTGATTGCAAGGCTTTCTTTTTTTGTTTGTTTTTTAATAACAAACATGACATATGTACCTGCTCTATGCAATGGTTTTGCACAGAGCAGCCCCAATCTTCCTCTCCTGGGGTCCCTTGCTGGCACTTCTGGTTCCTTCACCCCACTGAGTGCCCACTATAGATAGCTGCTTCCAATGGGGACACTCGTGTGGGCTCTCTCCCGAGCTGGGCTGTTTGCATCTATTAAGACACACAGCCCAGCTCAACCCCACTCTCTACTCACAGCTTTTGACTGACAGCAGCAGGAACAAATGGCTTCCGCTGCTCACAGCCAAGCCTGAGTGGGAAGAAGGGAGAAAAGCTGCTGCAAATATGCACTGCTTCCAGATCAGGCTCAGGTGTGTATTTAGGGTGGGCTGGGGGGTGTGCTACTATCAAAAGGATTTTTACATGAATGCAGAGAATGCACCTTTTACTCTTACAACCACTTTCATGAACAACTGCTAGAATTACTGTATTTATTGGCGTATAACACTCACTTTTTTACCCTGAAAATAGAGGGTAAACTGTGCCTGCGTGTTATACAAAGGGGGCTGTGGAAAGTTTTTTTCCTGAAACTTCCTCTTAAAGTTAGGGTGCGTGTTATACGCCTGTGCGTGTTATATGCCGATAAATATTGTATGTTCTGTATAATATATGTTTTTTCAACCTTACCTGCCTTGGTGTTAGGTCTGGCACACATTTTCAGAGAAAGGCTCATTGCAATTTTACTGTCTATTAATTGTATCACCAGTAACTAGCTATATTGCAAACAGGAAGCTGAGTGTTTCAAAAAAGAAATCGATTAAAGGGTAACTCTACTTTAGTGGGGAAAGAAAATAATATAACATAGACAATTGCGACACAAGTTATATTGTAATTGGATGTTATTAAAAATTACCTTTCCTTTTCAATCTGCAGCTCTGTCATTTTCTGAAAATGCAATGCAATATGGCTACCTGGAAGTGCTCTGTGCACAGAATGTGTACAGAACACCGCCCAGATATGTAATTTTCTGCTTGTGTGATTGGCTCACCAATTTTCCCAGAAGTCTGCCTAAGATACAAGTCAGATTTTAGGCATCACTGCAACAAAAATTTAATTTTTGGTGAGATACTTCCAAAAGGAAATCACGCCTAAAGGCATGCAGGCCAAGCAGCTTTCCTCATTAGTGCCCTGCAGGTTCAGCAGCTGATTGATAATTATGAAACCACTCTCATTAGACGAACTTAGCCCATGGGCACAGACAAACACACAGCGATTTCTTCAGAATAACAAAAGGTAGGAATCTGTAACAAAGTTTGTTAAAAAAAATTGTAATGTACATAGATCACCCAGAAGGGAATGTTTTTTTCTCAATAAAAGTGGAGTTACGCTTTCACATCAACAATCAACATTTTAATATGTTTAAAAACAAAAAACAAAACAAAAAGAAAAGCATGTTGAATTAAATGCAGCCATACAGAGACATGTCATAGACGGTTTTCTAGCGTGTTCAATTAAATTAATGTAGGTTGTAATAAAGTGATAATTTCCCTTTAACACAGTGATGATTTTATCTGGGTGAAGACTTTTCACATCCTTATTTCACACTGTGAATCACTCCACATGATCTGTGCCGATACCAAGCCAAATGTTACATAAAAACACATTAAGTTTCCATGGAAATGAACAAATGTAAACTTCAAGGTTGGTATTCTGTAACACACACAGAATATACAGTTCTAAGTATTTGGGGCATTTTCTTTTTAAATTTTATAATTTACCTTAATTACTGAACCAGAACGATTTGCAGGATATATTTAATGTTAAGGCTAATGCTAAAAGTTTTGTAAATTGCAAAAATGAAGAACCAAGTACATATCCTGCGGCATTGTATTTACTGTGGTAAAATCAGTTCTGATCTCATATGCTCTTTAATTCATTCCATCACACTCTCAGATAATATCACAGCATCCATATGTAATGCTATACCAAACACTAAACAAAATGGAGACTGAATAATTCTCTCCTCAAAGACTCAACCATGAGAGAAGAACTGGCAAATAATATTAAAACTTTCTTTGGAATATTCTCAAATAGACATCTCTCCAATGTCCATCTGGAACAAGCATAAAGTGGGGATTAGGGGCAAATTGATTGCTCTTTGCATCAAACTGTAGAAAGGATCACTCCATGACTATCCTAAAATGATCAAAAGAGATACTATATATTGAACTCTAAAGCCCTGTACACGCGATCGGATTTCCTATGGATTCTAATCCGATGGATTTTTCCATCGAAAATCCGATGAAACTGACTTCCATCAGTCTTGCCTACACACCATCAGTCAAAAATCCGACTGTCCCAAAACGCCGTGACGTAAAACACTCCGACAAGCCGAGAAAAATTAAGTTCAATGCTTCTGAGCATGCATCGACTTGATTCTGAGCATGCCTGGGTTTTTTGTCCGATGGAGTTCCACACAGACGATCGGAATTTGCTATCGTTTTTTTTCCCATCGGATAAATTTAAAACATGTTCTAATTTTTTTTCACCGATGGAAAAAAGACCGATGGGGCCCATACACGATCGGTTTGTCCGTTGAGAAAAGTCCATCGGACTGTTTTCATCTGTAAAACCGATCGTGTGTACACGCATAAGAGCGGCACTGTAAGTGTGGCAAGGATGTGGAATTTCCTTCCACAGGCGGTGGTCTCAGCGGGGGGCATCGATAGTTTAAAAAAACTATTAGATAAGTACCTGAACATACAGGAATATACAAGGTAATACTGACATATAATCACACACATAGGTTGGACTTGATGGACTTGTGTAACTATGTAACTCTCTCATAAACAAACTTTTCTTTTAAATACATTACAGGAACTAACAAGAAAAACAAAAGCTTTTAAAACACTACCAAATGTGCATTCAACTTGGTTGCACAGAAATTCTATGAGCATGGTAACAAACCAGGGAAAATCTTTACTAGAGCCCTCAGAGGCTGTAAATTGAGGACATGACTTCCTAAAATCAAAAAACTAATTTGGTACTTTCTTTAGGTATATGGTGTAATTGTTTTGCAATTTCTATCAAACTCTATATAGGGTCACAGACACTCCCATGGCCTTCGACACTGATCTTTATACTACACAAATAAATAACTATTTACATGTTGCTAAATTACTTGAAGTACCTAAAGTTATCCTACAATCTTTAGAAACATATATCACTCCAGAAGAAATATCATTAGCAATAATAAACACTGTTCTGGAAAATGTCCAGGCCTAAATGGCCTAGCCCTATCCTGTTTTAAAATTTTCCAAACCCCAATTTTTGTGCTTTTGCAAACTTCTTAGGGACAGGATGAAAGACCAGAACTGAATTTATGCCAGCTCACAATACTTCTCTCACAAAGAATGCAAAGATCCACTGGTATGTGCTAGTTATGGAACAATATCTTTATGAAATATTCATACTAAAATACATAGAGATTCTGGTGACTAGACCACAGCCTCTTCTCGTTCAATGGATCCCGGCTGATCAAATTAGTTCAATGCCAGGCAGGGAAACCAGGAACAAAGCTTTAAAGCAATCTCCCTAATTCATATATCAAAGCATAGAAAGGACCTAGCTCAACTCCTGTAAAAGGATGCAAAAAAGATTTTTACTGGGACTACATAATAGCAACATTGGCTCACATAGGCCTCGTTCCAAAAATTACCTGAATCTAAGCATTATACACAACTTTGTCAACTGTTCAGTGGCACTAGAAATGTGAGCCCACTATCACTCATGCTCTTTTTTATATCAATGGGAAACTTGCTACTATACTAAATAGCAAATTTATACAGAGCATGCACTATTATGTGAATTATCTTGTTCAATAGCACCTAGGTCCCAATAATGGAATATAGAAAGGGAGCCCTTTGGAGGCAAAATGTGTGGGACTTTGAAGGTGCTCATTGAAAGTATTACCGGAGTCAATCATACAAAAATATAAATATCAAAAAAATTTAAAAAAAGCATCTGTATTTAATAGAAAATTGTCATGGTATAAAAAACAGCGAGGAAAGAAGATACAACGCAGTGTATTCGTTCCTTATACGTCACATATTTATCGTCCTACATGTTTCGCATAATTAATGCTTCTTCAGGGACGCATATGGACTGTGGTTTGTCTAAAATAAAGATAAATGTTTAAGACAAAATATAATGCAATAAAATTTATTCCATCATTGATTTGACATATTTGCAAGAAATCAAAGTTAATCGTAATCAAATAACAATCATAGGTACAAAAATGTATTAATTAAGAATAATTGGAGACAGGTGTTTTAATATCTCCGTACTCTTGTGGATCCTCGTACTGACAACCGGGTGTCACCTGAGTGGGGGTGCACCCGAGAGTGAAGCTGGCAGGTTATTCTCCACCCATACCACCACCCCCATGCAAATGCATGAGCATATCACAGGGGATCCTGTGGAGGGGATTATTGGGGCAGATGGTGATAAACCCCACTCAGGTGACACACGGTTGTCAGTACGAGGATCCACAAGAGTATGGAGGTATTAAAACACCTGTCTCCAATTATTCTTAATTAATACATTTTTGTACCTATGATTGTTATTTGATTACGATTAACTTTGATTTCTTGCAAATATGTCTAATCAATGATGGAATAAACTTTATTGCATTATATTTTGTCTTAAACATTTATCTTTATTTTAGACAAACCACAGTCCATATGCGTCCCTGAAGAAGCATTAATTATGCGAAACATGTAGGACGATAAATATGTGACGCATAAGGAACGAATACACTGCGTTGTATCTTCTTTCCTCACTGTTTTTTATACCATGACAATTTTCTATTAAATAGAGATGCTTTTTATAAAAAAAAATTATATTTCTCTTTTTGTATGATTGACTCCGGTAATACTTTCAATGAGCACCTTCAAAGTCCCACACATTTTGCCTCCAAAGGGCTCCCTTTCTATATTGCTACAATACTACTATACATATTAACACAGGTACCCCTGGCATAAAAAAGGTTAAATATTGAACACAAAATCAACAAATGAGCGAATAATAAAATCTTTATTAGAGAACCAAGATTTTTTTTACCGGTACTACTTCATGAACTTAAACTATATGGAGAATTATTAACCTCTTTAAAATGGAGGTATTAAATAGATTTATACCCCTTGAGGAAATAGCCTGTATTTTTCCTGATTTTCCCTTTACACACCAGACAACACAAATGCTGGAAAAGCCTTGAAATAGGGATGTATGATTCATTCCTACCCGATATTCGATGGATTTCTCAGAAATTCCGTGCATTATCAGCATTGACCTCCACACTTAGTACCTCCACACTAAATACATGAGATGCCTTGCACAAGAAACACAAATGGTTTTACAACTCACCTTTAGCCCACGTTCACACTGGGGCTGCGGGAGTGAAGCCTGCGAGTTCAGCTGAACTCGCACGATTTCACTCCCGCTGTCAGTCCCGATTTCAGCCACGATTTCAAAGACATCTGAAACAGATGTCAATGTAAATCGTGGCTGAAATCGCAAAAAGTAGTACAGAAACTACTTTTTGTAATCGATGCAGCGCCGCAGATGCGGCGTCGCACCGATTAGGACGGTGTCATTGCCCGCAATTTGCGGCAAATTTCGCCGATTTGACATGCGATTTGACATGTCAAATCGCATGTCAAATCGCACCAGTGTAACGCGGCTTTATGAACATATCTTTTCTAAATGAAGCAGTGTTCCTTAAGTGAACTAAACTCAAACTCAAAAATGAGAGATGTATACAATCACGGCCGGATTCCTGACAAGGCCACCGAGGCCAGGCCTCGGGGCGACAGTGGGTGCAGGGGCGGCACCGCGGCAACAGGGGGGCAGCTGACAGGTCAAGTGTACCCCAGGGTCTGGACTTATCCCAGCCGGGAGATCGCTCCCCCCTACATTACTACGATGGACCCAATCCCTCAGATCTGCTCCGACACCATTAGGGCTCGGGCTCCTCGCTGTCAGCGGGTGGAGGGATGATCGGGGGAGCGGGGGAGTCTCTGGCGCTCAGCAATGCGCTCAGCATGTGCGCTAAGTACAGGGAGAGTGCCGGGTGGGTGTCGGTGGCGGAGAGCAGCGGAGGAGAGGATCAGAGCCCAGATGATGATAGTGACGGGAGTGATCTGGTTCTGAGGCCATGAGATCCCAGGTTCTCCCAGGCGGGCATGAAGTCGGACGGCCCCTGCGGTCCCGTGACAGGCAAGAAGTCGAAAGAACAGAAATCCCTAATGTTACCAATTTGTGCTTTTCTCAAGACCTAAGAAATCAATGGGGAACTTACTCTTTCAATTTTTTGAACTGCAGACAGTTGCTACACTTCCTCCAAAGTAAGGATGAACCTAAAGTTTAGTCTAAAGTTTGTTTGTACATTTTTCCAAATGTAGGGGTATTTCTGATGCATGACAGCTTCTTTAATGTCAATGATTGCTAAGGAAGTGGCAGGGGCAGGTAACTTAGTGTATATCCCAATATTATGTAAAATAATGCTTAAATCGCCCTACCCAAGGAAAGCAGCAATCAGCGCTTCAGGAAAATATTGAAGTAGAGAGTCTGAATATGCAAATTGAACCTTATGACATGAATATATAAAAATTCGATTAAATTAGCAGAAATAAACCAGATAAGATAATAAGATAATAACAGCAGCTGCTTAAAATATAAAACATATTAAACGACAATATTAAAAAACACTCAAATCAGAAAAGAGTCCTCAGTAATAATGTAGCAGCGCTTATCGTCAATACTATGTTTAACGAAACTTCCATATGTTGAGTCCATACAGGTAATAAAGTGCAAATTTGATGGCGTGTTGGAGTGACTGTCAGTTTAGAATCAGTGCACCTTCCACCAGAGCTTCACCACGTGAGGGGGGGATCATATATCCCCTCTAGGGGATGCACTCACCACAAGCCTGAATGTAATGCGCCTCTGATATATCTGATGTTTGCTCCACTGTACTTCACCAACCAGATAGGACTTTATAGGGGCACAGCAATCATATGTTGGAAAGACAAAATAATCCACATAGCGTGATACTGCTTAAAATTTTAATGAATAATTCCCCAAAAAATCCCCCTTATTGTACATGCGTACCACAAGTTGTAATAAGCAAGGCAGATTGAAAGTTAAATGGAGCGAGCGTAAGCGCCCGGTTACCGCGGTCCTGGAGGGAATACGTCTGTGTACATCAGCCGTACACTCCACTTCCTGGTTCGTCTGCGGTCCGTGGAACGCAAACGTGATCTCGCTAAACCGGAAGTGACGTTTGCGTTCCATGTTGTAGATCATCTCACCAAAAGATTGTAGCTACTAAAAATCTCTTCCAATGGACCCTATCAATAGGTCACAACTACAACCAACTACCAACTCTAGATCTTTTTTTTTTTTTTTAACAAGAACTAGATCTTTGTTTTGCATACACATATAGATGTCTGAAAAGTGTCTATTACATTTCTTAGCCATACCCCTCTCTTCCTGCTTGTTGTTTGCTTATATCACATATTCTTCCCCTTACTTTCACATTACTATGTTATTAATGTGTTTAGCTTACATGTTTCTAAGCTTTCTGTATGTAGCGGCCTCACCTCTCTCCATTTCTTTATCGGTTATATGGCTGTTGTCTAGGGGTACCTGGGAGAGAGAGATAAAACACACCCCGGACCATTTTCTCCGTAACTGGGAGGTGAAGGGCAGAGATTGGGCTTTTGTGTAGGTGTCCTAGAGTCAAGTCCAGTCCTTCGTCCCTGACTCCTTTGCTTTAGTAATCCAAGTTCCACACAGTGAATAGGTACAAACACGGTTTTATTCTTCTTGCCAAGCAATAAAACAATCTTTCTCCTTTGGAAAATGAGGGGGACAGATCGAGGCACAATCCTTTCCCTTCTTGCTGCTGCCCACTATGCTGTCACCAGTGAATAATAGTCACTGCCACTGACTAGGTAATATAAAACGTGAATTACCTTCGCTCACTTTGCCCCTGTCAGGGGAAGAAATCCGTCCAAGGGAGAAGTGGAGGCCTCTCCGTCAGCAGCGATGCTGCGCCGGGCTCTTCAGAGAAGTTACTGCGCACCAGTCCTCACAAACTCAGACACGGGCACCCAAGGAGTTAGGGCCCCCTCGGATTCCTCCACCCTCGTGGAACTCAGTCGAAGGTACTGAGCCCCAGGCATCCGCCATAGTACCTCACCCCAGGCTAAAGGTGCCTGAGATGGACTCCATCCCTGCTCCAGCTAGGCCAAAGGCGCCTAGGCCTGAAACACCGGAACGCCAGCACCCAAGCTGAAGGTGCCTGGGTGCGGCCGCGTCCTCCGACTCTCTCCTCCAAAACAGGGCGTCCGCCCCTTTTATGACCTCTCCCTTTGCGTCACAGCGGGTTCCCCGCCCCGCTGTACCAGCTCCAGGGGAGGAAAAAAAGTCACCGTTCGCGGTGTGAGTTCAACTCCAGCCCCAGGCAACAGCGCCACCCAGGGACCCCAAGGAACCTCACACCACCAGAGTCCTCACATAATTCAAATACCCGCTACATGTATATTGCTTTTTTATAGTTTTTTTTTTAATTCAGTAAAGTGTATTTTTTCCCAAAAAATTGCGTTTGAAAAACCGCTGCGCAAATACTGTGTGACATAAAAAATTGCAATGATCGCCAATTTATTTCCTAGGGTCTCTGCTAAAAAATATATGCATAATGTTTTGGGGCTATAAGTAATTTTCTAAGCAATGTCACCATAAAACTATAAATCCTTCACATAAGACAACTTACCACATATAAATACCTCTGATAAACAGCCCCTGCTTCTGCCATCTATTTGATGCTGTTTTACTATTACCCTCACGGGTATACATTTTTCACCATGTATATTTTAATTTACAAGACTGATCCACATAGCAAAATAAGGGCTGGGTTTATTCTCAGTGTGTTTTGCAGAAAGTTCAGAGGTATAAAGGTGCATATTACCATGAGTGTGGTGTATGCTATGACATCCAACTAAAAACTCTCCCTGGTGTGGGGCTGCAGAAGGGGGCAAAGGCGAGAACAGATAATACATGTATAATGGGGTGACAGTGGTTATCCCTTTTATCAAGTTTACTTACGAGAGTGGAGAGGATCGCTTTCATGTTACTGAAGTCTTCAAAGGTAATCACCACTTTATACAAGTGCACACCAAGGAAACTTCCCCAGACTGCTAGCCAACCCCAGCCATCAGTGACAGTACCCAGTTGACAGAGAAGACATGCTACATATGGGAGCACTTAGCAAGTGGATATATACCCTTAACCTTTAGGAGGACCATATACAAAGCCAAATGCTGGGCTGCCACTACATAAAAATAGCATCTTAGAGAGTCAGCGTGTCTCAAAAGTAATGATGGGCAGAAGTTCACCAATCTGTGAAAAGCTGCATCTAAAAAGTGTCTAACAATTTCAGAATAATGTTCCCTGACATAAAATTGCTAAAACTTTAAATATATCATCATCTAGACCAAATAATAATATCAAAAGATTCTGAGAATCTGAAGAAATCTCTGAGCACAAGGGACAAGGCAGAAATGCAATATTGAATGCCCATGATCTTTTAGCCCTCAGATCAGGGCCGGTGATACCACTAAGCAAACTAGGCAGCCGCCTAGGGCGCACTGCTACTAGGGGCGCCCGAACACTGGTTTCCTTCCGCATCGGCATGCTCTGCAGGCTGCAGCATGTAACTAACTCAGTCCCAGGCAGCTTCTCCGTCCGACCAGTGGTGTAATTAGAGGCGCATCGCAGAACTGAAACCAGCGCTAGAGGAAGCCTATGCTTCCTGTATAGTGCTGCCTCCTGTCACATGGGTAGGGTAAAGCGGGTGGGGTCAGGGGTGGAGCCAATGGGGGTGGCAAAATTAGGTTTCACCTAGGGTGTCAAAAATCCTTGAACCAGCCCTGCCTCAGATGGCACTGTATTATAAACAGACATATCTGAACATGATCTAAACGCTGTTGTCTTTTCTGGGCTAAAGCTCAGTTAAAATGGTCTGTTGCAAAAAAACTATTCTGTGGTCAGACGAATCAAAATTTGACATTCTTTTTGGCAACCATGGGCACTATGTCCTCTACACTAAAGAAAAGAGGGACCTTCTGGCTCTTTATCAGTGCTCAGTTCAGAAGCCTGCATCTCTGATGGTATAGGGGACATTAGTGCACATGGAATAGGCAGCTTGCACATCTGTGAAGGTACCATCATTATTGGAAGATATATTCAGGTTTTAGAACAGCATATGCTCTCATCCAGACAATGTCATTTTCAGATAAGCCCTTGCTAAAGGACAATGCTTAAATGCATACTGCGTCAATGACAACAGCATGGCTTTGCAGTAGAAGAGTCTGGGTGTTTAACTGGCCTGCCTGCAGCCCAGACCTTTCACCAATTGAAAATATTTGGCTGATCTTGAAATAAGAAATACAACAAAGAAGACCCAGGACTGTTGAGCAGTCAGAATCCTTTATCAGGCAAGAATGGGACAACATTCCTCTTCCAAAACTCCAGTAACTGGTTTGCTTTTATGTAGATTTTACACAGCGTCCCAACTTGGTATTTGGATCATATATCAGCCAGTAACACCATATTTTATCATTACTTAATTTCATGCAGATTTGTCAAGAAATCAAGTTAAATGTTGAAATAAATATATTTTTTACTAATGTTTGAAATATTCCATTAAGTTTAGCCATTTAAAGTGACAACATACAGATGTCATATATTCTCTTTTTTAATTTTCACTTCAGAGGAAGGAGCGATGGAGGAGTGCTGGAGAGGTGAATATCCAAAAGGTTAATGGGGCGGGGCCTTTACACAGTTACTGTAACTTTTCCCTTTTTAAAGCCTAGTATACACAATGAGATTATTGGACGAATTATCGTCCGTTTTATTTTGGATGCTTGTATCCATATCGAAAGTGAATAGGTTACCAAAGTACTAAATTTCTCGTATGACAGAATAAAACGGATGAAAACTGTACTGATTAAATGAAAACCGCATGATCTGGTATCGTGCAAGATGTTTTTTTGTGTTTATCCCTTAGGAAACAAGACGAAAGCTATGTACTAACGATGAGATTATCGCACGACCGCGTTTGAAAGCGGTATTTTTTGTACAATATTCTGATCGTGTGTGCAGGGCTTAAGTCACAAAGCACTGATTTGATTACACCAAGACAGTATACTGATGAGTTTTTCTTTCAAAAGGGTTTGTATGATGTTATTATGGTAACTTGATAAGCGTAGGGATTTTAAATTACTGTCAATGTCAAATCTCAGGCAGTGAATCACACCCCATCTATATTTTACCATAGAAGACCAAGATATTTAAATGCACAGTCAAGGATCTGTTGAACACCAGGTGCACAGAGCACGGTATTAGTGATGGCCTGGTATTACCAAATCTCTGGTCGTTATAATTGGGTCCTCTGGGCAGCAAGGGAGATTGGAAAGATAAAACAGATCTCAATGCTAGATAATTTTCACAAATCTGTTAATTTATTTGCCTTTAAATCTGTGTCCAAATCCCCTTCCTGCTACATGACTTGGGGGAAATGGATTTTCCCTAAAAGATGGTGTTCGCTTGCTTTCAAGTCTGTGTGTAGGTTTTTGCCTGCCTTCCACATGTGTATGCCTGTGCAGAAAACAGGCCATTAAACAGGCTAATTACAGAGTATTAAGGCCATAGCTTTGTTCACATGCTTGGACAAAATGTCTCTGACAGGGCAACGACTGATTGTTAGACAGTCCCTGTGGTTCTGGATTGCTGTTAGAGCCATATGTGGCATTTTAAACAGAGATCATGAGCAAAATATTGCAAGCAAAGTGACTCTTAGGGGAGGAACTGCTAATTGTTTTTATTGGGAGTAGAGAACTTCTGCCAAATTCCAAAGCAGTTATAATAGATAACAACATACTAGATTATACTCATGTCATGAATAAATGCTAATGTAATCTAACTGTTAAAGGAACTCTAAACCTATAAAGCAAGTGACATTCATGGTTATTGCATTTAAATGTAACTTTTTCAAATGTTTTCAAAATCTAATTTTGTTTCATTGCATTGATACTTGCTGACTATTATTTTCTTTACATCATAAGTCATCTTACCCTAGAAATAGGTGCTACTCACACATTATGCTTCAGAGGTATTAAGGGCGTGCCTACTTTAATTCTGGAGCACCTGCAGTCCCTGTTGATATTGCTAAAGCCAGATCACGCTGAGCTCCAGCTTTCAGTTATGGGTAGGTAAAAATGAACCAATAGCACCACAGTTTGGTAGGATGCCAAAAGTATGTAAATGCAGAGACAAAAGCCAAAGGAACATATCTTTCTAAAAAAGTAGAGCTACAGCCCTAAGGATTGGGTGGGTAAAAACTGGCCAGTGGCACCACAGTTTGGCAGCAGCGTCAACAAGCTAAAATGTGGAGATGAAAGTCAAAGGGAGGTGTCCTCTTAAAACATTCCTCTGCTACATCAATGCTTAGCACCACTGTCCCTATCTGTAGGTCAGCTTGCCATTTTGGGTATATTTGCTGGTATATCCATACATCCCTACGCTAAGCAGAGTGTTCCCCACCACAACAATATACCAAACTCAAGCACATTAACTAAATCACCTACACTAATCTCTCTTTATTGAATTCACTTTCCCTATCCTTTTGCTATCCGACCAGCTAAATACTTAGCCTCTCTTCTTATAGTCAGGGGCTGAGTTATCCATCTCTCACACCTTATTGGCTGCCATGGGGGTGATGACCAGGAACAGGGCATTATGGCATATATAAACCAAATTATAAATATCAATAAAATTTAGAAAGTATGATCTAATTGTAACCACTTCAATACTGGACACTTTCACTCCCTACCTGCCCCAGCCAATTTTCAGCTTTCAGTGCTATCACATTTTGAATGACAATTGCGGGGTCATACAACACTGTACCCATATAAAATTGTAATCATTTTTTTGAGACAGATAGAACTTTCTTTTGGTTGTTTTTAATCACCAGTGGGTTTTTTATTTTTTGTTAAACAAACAAACATTTTTTTTTTTTAAATGTGTTTTTTAGTTTCTGTTATAAAATTTTGCAATTTTTTTCTCCTTCACTGATGTGCACTTATGAGGCTGCACTGATGGGCACTGATAGGCTGCGCTGATGAGGAGGCACTGATGAGGCAGCACTGATGGGCACAAATGAGGAGGCACTGATGAGGCTGCACTGATATGCTACATTGATAGGCACTGATAGGTGGCACTGATATGCCGTACTGATAGGCACTGATAGGTGGCACCGATGCGCACTGATAGGTGACACTGATGGGCACTGATAGGTGGCACTAATGGGCACTGATAGGCACCACTGATAGCCGACACTGATAGGTGGCATTGATGGGCCCTGATAGGCAGCACTGATGGGCACTGATTGGCCGAATGGGGCTGCACTGATTATCTATGTACATGTCCCCTGTCACACTTGCTGGTTATTGGCTCTCCTCGCGCTGTGGCACTGCATGAGGAAAGGAATGCAGATAACCGGCAAGTGTGTTTACATGTGATCAGCTGTGATTGGACACAGCTGATCACATGGTAAAAGGCTATTGTGATTGGACCTTAACCACAAACTGTGATCAGAAGGGGTGTGGTTCTGGGAGGACATCCATGGAACAAGAGCAGTGTAGCTGTCTTTCGGCTATAGGGTGGTTTTGAAGTGGTTAAGTTTGGAATTTTGGGCCAAATTAGCATTCAATCCAAATTTGAATCTCAACTCTTGACAAAACTTTTTTGGGTGGGCAAGGATTAGGACTTTTGTCAATTTTTTTTTCTGTTTGTGACATTGAGGAGTCTAGCTTTCACTAATACCTGGATAAAAAATTAGGACAAATCTACAGAAATATAAATATATTTATTGAATTCATTGTACAAAATTGTTTTGAAATAGTCTAAATAACCATATTGTTTTAAAAACATTAAGAAAAGCCACACATTTTTTGTCTTCATTAGTATAATCTTGACTTGAATATTTCAAGTTTTCACCAACTTGTACTGTTGTCCTATCTTCTGGAAAGCAGCTATGACAATTCATAGCTCTTTTTTGATTGAATCCCAAAACAATCACAAGTATATGGTTTACAGTACAATCCCCAAATTAAAGGAAAGAAATAACTGGGTATGGAGGTACAAATTCTGTAATATAGGTAAAGAAAGGAAATTCTTGTGTAAAGTACAGAAAGTGAATGTAAAGCCTAGTACACACGGCCGAGAATCTCGTCAGGAAAAAACCCGTCGTTTTTCTGAAGAGATTCTTGACAAGAATCTTGTCCCGGCCGAGTGTACACACACTCCATTCAAAAGAACCGCCGTTCTTTTGAATGGAACGAACGTGGTGACGTCATCGACTACGACGAGCATGCGCTCGTCACATTCGATACCGTCGCCACCATCTTGCTACACCCTACCTATGCCTAGGAAGCTACCGCACATGCGTCAAAGTCATTTCGAGCATGCGCGGGTTTCCACGGCGACAGGTAAGTATACACACTCTCGGGTTTCTCGTCGGGAAACAGGCCGACAAGAATCCCGACGAGAAAATAGAGAGCAGGTTCTCGTATTTTCTCTCGTACACACGACCGGTTTTCTCTGCAGGAAACGGCAAGAAAACTGCTGGGAGAGCTTTCTTGCCGAGAAAACCGTGCGTGTGTACGAGGCTTTCAGGTTTCTCGTCAAGAAAACTGCCCATAATCTCGACGAGAAAAATAGAGAACCTACTCTCTATTTTCTCATCGGGGTTCACGTCGACCTGTTTCCCGACTAGAAAACTGTGTGTGTGTGTATGCGGCAACAAGCTTACCTGTCCTCCGGAAAGCCCACGCATGCTCAAAATGACTTTGACGCATGCGCGGTAGCTTCCTAGGCATAGGTAGGGTGTAGCAAGATGGCGGCGACGGCATCGAATGTGACGAGCGCATGCTCGTTGTAGCCGATGATGTCACCGCGTTCGTTCCATTCAAAAGAACGGCGGTTCTTTGGAATGGAGTGTGTGTACACTCGGCCGACACAAGATTCTTGTCAAGAATCTCATCAGGAAAAATGACGGGTTTTTTCCTGACGAGAATCTCGGCCGTGTGTACAGGGCTTTAGACTTTGAACTTTGATCATTTTCCAGGACTAGATATATCAGACATATTCATATATCATACATTACAGATCAGTCTACAAACAATTACTATTTGAATCATCATTTGCAAGCTATTGTAGTAATAGCCATACATCAGTATATATTCAAGACAGTTAGAATGTTATAATTCCAAATGGCACAAATAAAGTTATACAAACTCAGTCTTTGAATTGTTGCACTTAATTTGCTGTCGCACCATGCAACCTCAGTGCTGCCTTAAATTGATATGAATTGCATACAAATGTATAACATGTACTCTTAAAGCTCTATATAAGCTACGAAACAGCCATAGATACATCACCCAAATTTAGGTATGTGTCTTGCAAACATTGCATGCCTCATGCATAAATTCATGGTAAATATCCTCCAGATGTAATACACTCTATTAAATAAAGAAAACACAGCTGTGTGCGTCATCAATAAAATACGTCTCTGTCTTAGTGTTCGAGAACATTCGGTTATAAGGGGGTCCGGTGTGGCAGAAACCGTGTTTGTGATGCACTTCCTGGTGACTTCCTCAAATAGAAAGCAGTAATGCTGCAATATGTGCCTCTGGCTTTTAAGCTAGACATTCCTGGGTAGTATGCCCAAAGTTATGATGTCACCTAATCTGTACATCACAGTTCCTAATGCTCATAATGAATCTCAGTGCATTTCTAAACAAGAATGCAAACACAGTCAAGTGATCATACAAAAAACAAGTTTTATTTTAACCCGATGATATACTAACATTGTAAAAGGGGCTATAGGTTGTTGCAATGATATAACAACGATTTAACAGTCAATAAATATTATCATATGTATATATTGCACATATGCACTATAGTATCATTTCTATTATGTATTGTATTGTATGTAACCACCATGAAAAACACATAGGGAAAAGCTATGCCAAAAGATGAAAAAAAGTGATGAAAAGAGTCGGGGAAAAAAAAGATTTATTTTGATTACAGAAAAATCCCCTCTTTATAGGAAACAGGGAGGATTTACTGAATCATTTGGATGTAGTGGAACATGCGACCTTGATCCATAGATCCACTTGCTTTACAATTTTTACAAGCTCTTTTATCCTGGACCCAGGAGGACATACAGTTTCTGAATACAAGAGACCACAATGTCTGCATTCAGGGCCACTCACCTGCAACCATACACCTATAACATTAGGATGAGTGTCCATGCAGTGTCCATGCAGCCGCTGCATTCTCATAGATTTGAAAGGGCTGCCTGCATGCAGCACCTGCTGGCTAGGACCACCGAAAAAAAGTAAATTCATGGTATCCAGGTCTCAGCTCCCATGTGAGCAAGGGCTTGCAAATGCGCTTATGTTTTTTAATTTGATACATCGGAGACGTGATCAAAAATCCTGATCTTAAAAGACAGTTTTGTTATTCCAACATAGTCGCTATTAGAGTCCCAAAGGAGCAGATAAATGACTTCCTCTGAACAATTTCTAAAAATTCTTTGATAGAGGCCTATAGGAATTTCCAGTATTAGATTAAGTGTGAAAAAACTCTTGGCATGCAGGATTGTGTTTTCTGCTGGTGGCTTATAGTATAGGTTAGATGTGATGTAGCCATCTATTTCTTTCATGATAATTTTTTTTTTTAAATGTCAAACTATCCTTATTCACTGACACTGTAAAATGCGTGTTATCATCATTTACATTTAAAATCTTCATACATTCATGTAACATTGTCTCTGGCCCCATCCAGGAAGAAAAGATACTGTCTATGTACCCATGCCTCAATAAAATATGACACAGGTGCAGTGGCGTAGCGTCATGTGTACATGGGGTCACCATGGCAACCCGGCCCCTGCTTAAGGGGGGCCTGTGCGGCCTCCCTGTCACATCAGGTTTTAATGCCGCTGTGCCTGTGTGCTTAGATTGAAGGAGTGCAGCCGCTGAGTTGCCATAGCGACCCAGCCCCTGCTCCCGGGGCGTTCGGTGCGGCCTCTCTCTCACATTAGATCCATTGTCAATGCGTCTGTGTAGGCGGCGGGGATCACCTCGGATACCAGTGTGTGACAGGACAGACCACCCCCCCTCCCCTTTACACAGGCGAGATGTGGCTGCTGAGAGGAGGAGGCGGGTCATGTACTGCGTGGAATGACAGGCAGTACTGCAGTGAATGTTCTTCCTTCCTGGTGCACAGACCTGCCTTCTCCCCACTGCCTCCAAACTCCGTGTTTACCCTGTTTCTCCTCCTCTGTGAGTTGGTCCCACTCCCTTCTCCCCTGTCTCCTCCCCATCCAAGTTAGCCGCCGCTGGTGTCTCTTCAACTCCCTCTGCTCACAACCGTCCCTCCCACCACCTGTCCTCAGTCATGGCGCATGGCGAGGCCCGCTGGGGGATAAACACGCTTTGTAGCTGGAGCCGAAGAGGTGGGACTTGGTAAGAGTGGATCGGGGGCGGGCGGAAGGAATCTTAGAACATTCTGCAGTGCGGGACACAAGGCTGGTTGGTCTTTTACACACTGAGGGAGATTGAGACTCCTGACTTCCCCTGTACTGGGAACATCCTATATGTGGGGGAGTGACAGTATGGGGAGGGGCGAGTCCTGGGCATGCTGAGTCTTGTAGTGTACAGGCAGTAGGGGGACCCCTGTGTTCATTCAGAGATGGAGGTTGAGGACACAGTCCTCAATCTCCTATCTCTGTCTCATAAGTAAGACATCGGGGGTCTGTTTAGACTTCAAACCAAAGTCCCCGCCAACAGGGCTAAAAAAAATTGTAAAAATAAATAATTACTGACATCGTCCACTGCCCTACTGACACCATCCACTGCCCTACTGACACTGTCCACTGCTTTACTGACACCGTCCACTGCCCTACTGACACCGTCCACTGCTCTACTGACACCGTCTACTGCCCTACTGACACCGTCCACTGCCCTACTGACACCATCCACTGCTCTGCTGACACCGTCCACTGCCCTTCTGACACCGTCCATTGCTCTACTGACACTGTCCACTGCCCTACTGACACCATCCACTGCCCTACTGACACCGTCCACTGCTCTACTGACACCGTCCACTGCCCTACTGACACCGTCCACTACTCTACTGACACCGTCCACTGCCCTACTGACACCGTCCACTGCCCTACTGACACCGTCCACTGCTCTACTGACACCGTCCATTGCTCTACTGACACTGTCCACTGCTGTACTGACACCATCCACTGCTGTACTGACACCGTCCGTGCTCTACTGACACCGTCCACTGCCCTACTGACACCGTCCACTGCCCTACTGACACCATCCATTGCCCTACTGACACCATCCACAGCCCTACTGACACCGTTCACTACCCTACTGATACCATCCACTGCCCTACTGACACCGCTCACTGCTCTACTGACACCGTCCTCTGCCCTGACACACCGTCCACTGTTTAGATAGGCTAAGTTTATATTTTTGCAGTGACATTTGTTTTATTATATTTTTCCCAGGTTTTCCTTACTATTTAGTTAGCTTTGCTAGTTAATTTATAAAAAAAAAGTGCAGAACCTCTGTGATCTTTGATCTCTTTCATATTGTTCAGGTAGATTTCCACTTCTCAAAGGATGCCTACCCCCGTTTCAGGGTATTCAAAAGAATTGGAGAGGTATGACAAAATGTGGACAATTTCTCCAAAATCTTTTGAATTACTTTCTCAGCATGTAAATAAAGATCTGAAATAACTCTTTAGCCACTTGGAATATCTTGGCAAGTGTTGGGAGTTACGTAATGTGCAGTGGATGCGGCGGGTGGTAGTCAAGGTGCCCCAGGTTAACTTTTGCACCAGGGCCCACAAGCTTCAAGCTACGCCTCTGCACAGGTGTAATTGCTTTCTCACTCCCTCCAGGTACAGGCTTGCATAAGATGGTGCACAAGTAGTATCTATCACTGCCTCCTACATCTAGAGGTAGTGAGAGTACAAAAAAGCATTGTGATATTACATAAGAATTTTGCGTTGCGTTCCTGACACACTTTATACCTTGTCTATGGGGAATACTCATATACAATGATTGGACATCCAAAGACACACATGTATCTGGAGGAATATTTAAATCCTGTAGCATTTTGGCCAATTGATGTGTGTCTTTAACATATGAAAGTAGCGAGGCCACATGTTGTTTGGGGAAATATTTCACGTATTGTCTGTTTTTAATAGTGAGGGATAGTTTTGCACCTTTAGCAAGGCATAGGATGTAGGAGGATCAGAGTTGTAATTTTTTTAAAGGAGGCTGTATCTTTGTCTTAATTTTTTTTAGCTACAGCAGTCAATAATCCTCAAAATAACTTTCTGCTAATTAATTTTAGTTTGCTATAGTACTTTAACATATCATTCATCTTTTGTTTTTTAATTTACTGTTGTTGATGACTATCAGCACATTACCGCCGGTTTGAATAGAACTACAGTATCTCACAAAAAGTAAGTACACCCCTCACATTTTTGTAAATATTCTATTATATCTATAGATTGACAAGTATAAGGCCCACTGGAGGGGGAGTCTAATGGTGAAAGAAATTTCTAAGATGGAAATGGCCTGGATCCATAGGCTTAAGACATATACTCCCTATGGGTTAAACATCGAGACAGATGTGAATGCTTTTATTAGTAATGCCTAAGGCGCCTGACTCGTTGTGAGATGTTAAGATATTAATGATTTTTAATTACATTTTTTATATTTTTTATATTTAACACATATATATACATATATTTTATATATATATATTTTTTCATTTTTTCACTATTTTTGCATTTTTTTAATTTTTAATTTTCACTCATTTTCCACTTTACATTTTTATTAATATCAATACATTTTACAATAATTAATTATATGCACTGAATTGATTAATTAGTTAATCAATTATTTACATTTTTAATTAATATAAATTATTTAGTTGATTAATTCACCTTATGGGATCTACCATGTTTTATTATCACCAGCATAAGTTCACACTTGCACTAATTAATCATATAATATTAATTGTTCACTGATCACTAGAATTGTTACTTATAATTGGTTCACTTGATTTAATTTTAGTGATCACTATTGATCTCCTTATCACAGATGTTCACATCAGTTGTTGCATATACATTAGTTTATAGGAATCTATACATTTCATGTGGTTAATTCCTCTTTGCACCATTAGGTTAATTCTTCCCTATTGAATTGCTGGGAGAATCCAAATTTAATTAAATTATGTTTATCTTGTCCTATGAGAGTCCGTTCATCTTTATTTTTATTTTTTATTTTATTATGTTTATTTATATGGCTTCTAAATGGCCCAACTGTGGGGTTTAAATTACCCTTTTTTTAATCTCTTTTAACTTTGTGTTTTAATTTCTCTATGTATGGATGCGTCTTAGTACGCTATTGGCAATCTTTCCCATTTCCAAAATGGCGTTCGTGTTCAAGTCCTCGCATCTCACAACGAGGTTTGGCTACAAATAGGTGGTGTGTTAGCACGTCGCCCTATCCCCATTGACAACGTCCAATCGTTGGACGTATGGGAGCGACGTGCTGACGTCACCACGTTGATACGAGGGAAAAGGGTGTTCGTTCGTTTGCAAGCCGGCCGGCTTAGATTTAATGCTTTTAAATCACTTCTTTCCTGTAAGTGTTTTACTTTTTATTTAATAAATTGGACTGTACGATATCACCCTATGGTGTATGTCCTTTCCTTTCACCGGTCCTGTGTTCTCGAAAATACCCGTGATTGGGAGGATCGGGGGAAGTGATTTGCGGTACTGTGTGCTGTCTACAGATTCTGTGGGTCCATCCATCAAGGCCGCGGCTGGGCTGGGTACAGTCGACTGCTTATCGTGGGCTTACCTTCGGTAAGCTGCCAATCTATGTGGTGGAGGGCACTGTCTGTTCAATAAGATCATCGGGTGTTGAAGTCATTACCATCTGTGTGCTTAAATCCCTCTAATGGATGCCCTTTAGTCTATTATAGGACTGCTTTGAAGTTTGATCTGGATTTGATTTAATCAATAATCAATCTTTGGACTTATATTTATTATTTGTTTCCAGAAGCTGTGATTGGTGTATTGCGCGGTGCTTTACACAGATCAGCCTCTGGACATTTTTTAGTGGTTTAATATTGGCGCAATTTTTTATGTTCTATTCCATATCTTTTCATGTGACAACACTGAAGAAATTACACTTTGCTACAATGTAAAGTAGTGAGTGTACATCTTGTATAACAGTGTACATTTTCTGTCACCTCAAAATAACACAACACACAGCCATTAATGTCAAAACCGCCGGCAACAAAAGTGAGTACACCCCTAAGTAAAAATGTCCAAATTGGGCCAAAAGTGACAATATTTTGTGTGGCCATCATTATTTTACAGCACTGCCTTAACCCTCTTGGGCATGGAGCTCACCAGAGCTTCACAGGTAACCACTGGAGTCCTCTTCCACTCCTCCATGATGACATCACTGAGCTGGTAGATGTTAGAGACCTTGCGCTCCTCCATTTTCCCGTTTGAGGATGCCCCACAGATGCTCAATAGGGTTTAGATCTGGAGACATGCTTGGTCAGTCCATCACCTTTACCCTCAGCTTCTTTAGCAAGGCAGTGGTTGTCTTGGAGGTGTGTTTGGGGTTGTTATCGTGCTGGAATACTGCCCTGCGGCCAGGGCCGGACTGGCCTACCGGGATACCGGGACATTTCCCGGTAGGCTGCCCGCCCTGGGGCCGCTTTGGGCTAAGCTGTGGCTGCAGTGCAGCGCTCCGCTCACTCCTCCTCCCCCTCCACTACATGATGTCACACACAGTTAGAGGGCATCTCCCGCTGTGTGTCACGGAGCTCAGTGTGAAAACTTTTGCTGCGCTGTGAGAAATGTCCCATCCTCCTCCTAGACCAGCTCGATTCATCCAGGGCCGGCGCACCTGCAGCAGTGTGTACCGGAGGTGGAGAGGGAATGTCTGCTGCCGGGGGTGCGGGGAGGAAACTATCGCATGCAGTACACTGACAGATCCCTCCCCCGTCTCCCCCAGCTGCAGAGCTGTTCGGCGGCTCAGGGCTCTGATGCTGAGGAGCTGGCCCGCCTCCTTCATTGACAATGGTCGGGACTCGTGAGGGGGTGTGGCCAGGCAAGGGGTGATCGCACGGTCCTTCTGGGCAGAGCAACATGGAGGCACAAAAAAAAAGGCTCTAAAAATGCTGTTTTTTTTATGTAGCTACTGGACTAGGAGAAATTGGGTTGAAAACTGCTCTGCTTGATTTCTTACACTCAGGACAGTGCTACAGGAAAAAACAGATACCATCTTGAGCTTGAGAGTAGGTGCATAAATTGGGGCAAGATTGCAGGAGCCCCATCGCATCACTTTGCCCAGGGGCCCATAATGCTCTTAAGATGGCTCTGGCGCTGCCAGGCCAATCTGAGGGGGGGGGGTCATTGATGTAAGGGGGGAGTGAATACAATAATGTAAGGTGTCACTGAGATAAAGGTTCCCCCTTATATCAATACCCCCCCCTTACCTTAGTTTATTCTTTCTGCGGAAGGTCATCAGAGTCCCCCCACATTCCCAGAGTCCCAGGTGTGCCCCTTGATGATTGCTCCACTTTTACCACTTTTAACTGTAATTTGCTGATACAGTGGAACCTCGGATTGTGAGTAACGCGGTTAATGAGCGTTTCGCAATACAAGCACTGTATTTTTTTAAATCCTGATTTGGTTTGCGAGTGTTGCCTTGCAACACGAGCAGGATTCAAGCCAAAGCGGTGTGCAATACCGTGTTTGGCCTGAGTTGGTGGGGTGCCGGAGTCGAGCAGAGCCGAACAGCGCCGATCAGAGCCGTTCGGAAATGCTTGGAAAATCTCGTAAATACTCTGTTCTCGAGCCTTTCCGAGGTTTTCCGAGTTTAGCCGAGGTGTCCTCGGGCCTTCCTGAGTGTCTCCGATGCTCTCCGTCGCCCCCCCCCCCCCACCATTCGGTATTGCAAGTCAATGTGGAACAAATAATTTTAGTTTCCATTGACTTCAATGGGGAAACTCTCCTGGAACGGATTATGCTCGTAATCCAAGGTTCCACTGTATATATATATATATATATATATATATATATACATATATATATATATATATATATATATATATATATATATATCCCTAGCCCTATGTGCTTTCATATCTGTCTTATCTTTATATAATACGCTCTTCAAATGTGCTTTAAAATGCATGGTTTTCCCTTTTATGAACAAGAAAATAATGACTTTGTTCTGTTGGGCTGGTATATTAATGCTATGGGGCTGGTATGAAATGTTTTCCAGGGCTGGTTTTTTCACCCAGTCCGGCCCTGCCTGCGGCCCAGTCTCTGAAGGGAGAGGATCATGCTCGGCTTCAGTATGTCACAGTACATGTTGGAATTTATGGTTCCGGAAGCACTCATTGAGCCCCAGACCATGACACTCCCACCACCATGCTTGACTGTAGGCAAGACACACTTGTCTTTGTACTCCTCACCTGGTTGCTGCCACACATGCTTGACACCATCTGAACCAAATAAATTTATCTTGGTCTCATCAGACCACAGGACATGGTTCCAGTAATTTTGTCTTCAGCAAACAGTTTGCAGGCTTTCTTGTGCATCATCTTTAGAAGAGGCTTCCTTTTGAGAGGACAGTCATGCAGACCAATTTGATGCAGTGTGCGGCATATGGTCTGAGCACCGACATGCTGACCCCCCACCACTTCAACCTCTGCAGCAATGCTGGCAGCACTCATACGTCTAAAATATAAAGAGTCCTGTGAGCCTCACTAATCCAAACTGCCTTAATTATCAAAAATCAGCTGCAAGCGTTAAACATGCCTCATATATCATGCAAATGTGGATAAATAAATATATACGCTGCGCTTTCCAAAGTCATACACTATACCAGTGTAAAAAGAAACATATAAAAACCTCCAATGGTGAAAAAAACATCTTTCCTAACAGTGGAAAGTGACAATAGTGCAATAAATGAACACATATATTAAATATATAAAAGATGTGTATATAAAAGCATAAACAATGGTGATAATTAATATAAAGTGCTACTGTGCAAAGAAGTGCAATTCCCACTTTTATGATCCTGTATAGATTATCAGTGACCCACTGAAGCATACAAAAGTGCTCCTGTGCATAGCATCCAGTATTAAATAATTTATCAATATTGCATTGCTGGGTTGTTCAAAGAAGTGCTCCTGTGCACATGTATGGTATCAAAAAGAGTCTATCCAGGTGTAATAAAGTTCATGCGATTATAAAGTTCATTCCCCCTTAATAGGGATGAGCTTCGTGTTCGAGTCGAACATACGTTCGACTCGAACATTGGCTGTTCGATCGTTCGACGAAGATCGAACGATTTGGGCCGTTCGCGCCAAATTCGAGTGACGCGAACGGCCCACAATGCACTACGCCATCGCAGTGTCATCCAGGCGCTGTGATTGGCCAAGCATGCACTGTGACCCCGCATGCTTGGCCAATCACAGCGCCGGCAGCGAGGAGAGCAATGATTGGCCACAGGCAGGATGCCTGTGGCCAATTATTGCTGAGGGTGTTTAGTACACGCCCCACACTATAAAAGGCCGCCAGCACGGCGGCCTAGTGTAGTGTGTTCCGGAGCAGGGATAGAGTAGCATAGGCAGGGACAGTGACTGTTATTTCTTTCTTGCTTAACCTGGATTCCTTTAGTTTAGGGAAAGAGAAGGATAGGTAGGGAGAGTGTCAGTGTGTTTTGTGCTTCTGCTATAGTGTGCTTAAAAAAAACATTTATTCTAGGGACAGAAAACTCTAGGTAGGGACAGTGTCAGTTTCTTTCACTCTGCAAGTCCTTGTTTCCAGGGACCTGTAAGGACAGTGAGTTAATTGTCCTTGTGCTATATTGTGCTTAAAAAAAACATTTATTCTAGGGACAGAAAACTCTAGGTAGGGACAGTGTCAGTTTCTTTCACTCTGCAAGTCCTTGTTTCCAGGGACCTGTAAGGACAGTGAGTTAATTGTCCTTGTGCTATATTGTGATTAAAAAAAACATTTATTCTAGGGACAGAAAACTCTAGGTAGGGACAGTGTCAGTTTCTTTCACTCTGCAAGTCCTTGTTTCCAGGGACCTGTAAGGACAGTGAGTTAATTTTCCTTGTGCTATATTGTGATTAAAAAAAACATTTATTCTAGGGACAGAAAACTCTAGGTAGGGACAGTGTCAGTTTCTTTCACTCTGCAAGTCCTTGTTTCCAGGGACCTGTAAGGACAGTGAGTTAATTGTCCTTGTGCTATATTGTGCTTAAAAAAAACATTTATTCTAGGGACAGAAAACTCTAGGTAGGGACAGTGTCAGTTTCTTTCACTCTGCAAGTCCTTGTTTCCAGGGACCTGTAAGGACAGTGAGTTAATTGTCCTTGTGCTATATTGTGATTAAAAAAAACATTTATTCTAGGGACAGAAAACTCTAGGTAGGGACAGTGTCAGTTTCTTTCACTCTGCAAGTCCTTGTTTCCAGGGACCTGTAAGGACAGTGAGTTAATTTTCCTTGTGCTATATTGTGATTAAAAAAAACATTTATTCTAGGGACAGAAAACTCTAGGTAGGGACAGTGTCAGTTTCTTTCACTCTGCAAGTCCTTGTTTCCAGGGACCTGTAAGGACAGTGAGTTAATTGTCCTTGTGCTATATTGTGCTTAAAAAAAACATTTATTCTAGGGACAGAAAACTCTAGGTAGGGACAGTGTCAGTTTCTTTCACTCTGCAAGTCCTTGTTTCCAGGGACCTGTAAGGACAGTGAGTTAATTTTCCTTGTGCTATATTGTGATTAAAAAAAACATTTATTCTAGGGACAGAAAACTCTAGGTAGGGACAGTGTCAGTTTCTTTCACTCTGCAAGTCCTTGTTTCCAGGGACCTGTAAGGACAGTGAGTTAATTTTCCTTGTGCTATATTGTGATTAAAAAAAACATTTTTTCTAGGGACAGAAAACTGTAGGTAGGGAGAGTGTTTTTTTTCTTTCACTCTGCAAGTCCTTGTTTCCAGGGACCTGTAAGGACAGTGAGTTAATTGTCCTTGTGCTATATTGTGCTTAAAAAAAACATTTATTCTAGGGACAGAAAACTCTAGGTAGGGACAGTGTCAGTTTCTTTCACTCTGCAAGTCCTTGTTTCCAGGGACCTGGAGAGACATTGAGTGAATTGTCCTTGTGCTATATTGTGATTAAAAAAAACATTTATTCTAGGGACAGAAAACTCTAGGTAGGGACAGTGTCAGTTTCTTTCACTCTGCAAGTCCTTGTTTCCAGGGACCTGTAAGGACAGTGAGTTAATTTTCCTTGTGCTATATTGTGATTAAAAAAAACATTTTTTCTAGGGACAGAAAACTGTAGGTAGGGAGAGTGTTTTTTTTCTTTCACTCTGCAAGTCCTTGTTTCCAGGGACCTGTAAGGACAGTGAGTTAATTTTCCTTGTGCTATATTGTGATTAAAAAAAACATTTTTTCTAGGGACAGAAAACTGTAGGTAGGGAGAGTGTTTTTTTTCTTTCACTCTGCAAGTCCTTGTTTCCAGGGACCTGTAAGGACAGTGAGTTAATTGTCCTTGTGCTATATTGTGCTTAAAAAAAACATTTATTCTAGGGACAGAAAACTCTAGGTAGGGACAGTGTCAGTTTCTTTCACTCTGCAAGTCCTTGTTTCCAGGGACCTGGAGAGACATTGAGTGAATTGTCCTTGTGCTATATTGTGATTAAAAAAAACATTTATTCTAGGGACAGAAAACTCTAGGTAGGGACAGTGTCAGTTTCTTTCACTCTGCAAGTCCTTGTTTCCAGGGACCTGTAAGGACAGTGAGTTAATTTTCCTTGTGCTATATTGTGATTAAAAAAAACATTTTTTCTAGGGACAGAAAACTGTAGGTAGGGAGAGTGTTTTTTTTCTTTCACTCTGCAAGTCCTTGTTTCCAGGGACCTGTAAGGACAGTGAGTTAATTTTCCTTGTGCTATATTGTGATTAAAAAAAACATTTTTTCTAGGGACAGAAAACTCTAGGTAGGGAGAGTGTTTTTTTTTTTTCACTCTGCAAGTCCTTGTTTCCAGGGACCTGTAAGGACAGTGAGTTAATTGTCCTTGTGCTATATTGTGCTTAAAAAAAACATTTATTCTAGGGACAGAAAACTCTAGGTAGGGACAGTGTCAGTTTCTTTCACTCTGCAAGTCCTTGTTTCCAGGGACCTGTAAGGACAGTGAGTTAATTTTCCTTGTGCTATATTGTGATTAAAAAAAACATTTTTTCTAGGGACAGAAAACTGTAGGTAGGGAGAGTGTTTTTTTTCTTTCACTCTGCAAGTCCTTGTTTCCAGGGACCTGTAAGGACAGTGAGTTAATTTTCCTTGTGCTATATTGTGATTAAAAAAAACATTTTTTCTAGGGACAGAAAACTCTAGGTAGGGAGAGTGTTTTTTTTTTTTCACTCTGCAAGTCCTTGTTTCCAGGGACCTGTAAGGACAGTGAGTTAATTGTCCTTGTGCTATATTGTGCTTAAAAAAAACATTTATTCTAGGGACAGAAAACTCTAGGTAGGGACAGTGTCAGTTTCTTTCACTCTGCAAGTCCTTGTTTCCAGGGACCTGTAAGGACAGTGAGTTAATTTTCCTTGTGCTATATTGTGCTTAAAAAAAACATTTATTCTAGGGACAGAAAACTCTAGGTAGGGACAGTGTCAGTTTCTTTCACTCTGCAAGTCCTTGTTTCCAGGGACCTGGAGAGACATTGAGTGAATTGTCCTTGTGCTATATTGTGATTAAAAAAAACATTTATTCTAGGGATAGAAAACTCTAGGTAGGGACAGTGTCAGTTTCTTTCACTGTGAAAGTCCTTGTTTCAAGGGACAGAGAAGGACACCTGAAGGTAGCCCTTATTGCTTTTTTCCCATCTCCCTGCAGGCCATCTATTAGAATGTCTGGAAGGCAAACAAGGAGAGGCAGACAGTCAGGAGGCAATAAAAGAGGGCAAGCAGGCTCTGTGTCTGGGGGCAACAGTGCTGGTCGTGGACGCGGTGCATTGTCATCAGCACATGGCCATGGGACACGCTTGTCCTTCTTTTCGGCAGCTGGACATGTTGAGCCACATCATGCCGAAGACTTGGTAGAGTGGATGACCAAGCCCTCCTCCTCCTCCTCATCCTCTCTCACCCAGGCTCAGGGTACTGGAAAAGCAGCTGCCAAAGCGTCGTCTTCCCTGGTATCAATGTCAGACAAATCATCAGTCACTCCTTCCCTAGACCCACCATGTCCTCCTCCTGAGGAGTCCCCCGAACTGTTTCAGCACAGTGTTGGGTACATGCTCCAGGAGGATGCCCAGCGTTTCGAAGGGTCTGATGATGAAACCCAGCTAGAGGAAGGCAGTAGCGTGAGAGCAGACAGAGGGGATGCTCAAGAAGGACACCAATCTGGCAGTCATGTTCCAGCAGCTGCAGCATACTGCCAGATTGGCTCCAGTGATGAGGAGGGAGGGGATGATGAGGTCAATGACTCCACGTGGGTGCCTAATAGGAGAGAGGAGGAGGAGGAGGATGAGGAGGAGGCACATCTCCAACGAGGCAGGATGCCCTTTGGTGGCCAGCGTAAGGGCAGTACACCGACGGAATCACACCGCAGAGCTCCGCCTGTGCAGGGCGCTGCCTCTGCCCGTCATTCAAAAAGTTCTTTGGTGTGGGCCTTTTTTGAGGCTAGTGCATCAGATCGCACAGCTGCTGTTTGCAACATATGTCTCAAGCGTATATCGCGTGGCCAAAACATCAGCCGCTTGGGTACCACATGCCTGACCAGACATATGTTGACCTGCCATGCAGCTCGTTGGCAAGCCTACCTCAAAGACCCACACCAAAGAACAAAGCGGACCTCTCCTTGCACCGCATCAGCTGGGATCTCCAACCCCACTATAACTTCAGTCCTCTCTGAAACATGCACTGAGAGGAATGAAGGTGTAGAATTAGGTGTGTCACAGCCAAGTACTTGCGCCCACTCTGCTAGCAGTACACCGACGTCCGATTCTAGCAGGCAAATTTCCCTGCCCCAGCTGCTGGACCGTCGAAAGAAGTTCACTCCCAGCCATCCACATGCCCAGCGGTTGAATGCTAGCTTGGCTAAATTGCTAGCGCTTCAACTGCTGCCTTTTCAGTTGGTAGACTCGGCCCCCTTCCGTGAGTTTGTGCAATGTGCGGTTCCTCAGTGGCAGGTTCCCAAACGCCACTTTTTCTCACGGAAGGCTATTCCGGCTCTCTACCGGCATGTGGAAGGCAATGTCTTGGCCTCGCTGGACAGGGCGGTCAGCGGTAAGGTGCATATTACCGCTGACTCATGGTCCAGCAGGCATGGACAGGGACGTTACCTTTCTTTCACGGCCCATTGGGTCACTCTTTTGGCAGCTGGGAAGGATTCAGGACAAGGTGCAGTAGTGTTGGAGGTTGTCCCACCGCCACGCCTCCAAAATGCTACTACTGGTTGTGACACACCTCTCTCCTCCACCCCCTCCTCTTCTTCTTCCTCCATGGCCTCTTCCTGTGGTTTGTCCTATGAACCAGCGGTGCTCCGTAGCCGTTCACGGGGCTACGCAAGTACGCAGGCAAAAAGATGCCATGCCGTGCTTGCGCTGGTGTGTTTGGGGGACAGAAGCCACACTGGGGCAGAGGTCCTGTCTGCTCTGCAGGGCCAGGCCGAGAGGTGGTTGACGCCACGCCAGCTTAAGCCAGGAATGGTGGTTTGCGACAATGGCACCAACCTCCTCTCCGCCCTCCGACAGGGACAACTGACCCATGTGCCCTGTGTGGCTCACGTCCTTAACCTGGTGGTGCAGCGGTTCTTGGGCAGGTACCCGGGCTTACAGGATGTCCTGAGGCAGGCCAGGAAAGTCTGTGTGCATTTCCGCAGATCTTATAATGCCAGTGCTCGCCTGGCTGAGCTGCAAAAGGAGTTGAACCTGCCCAAGAACCGCCTTATATGTGACATGCCCACCAGGTGGAACTCAACGTTGGCCATGCTGCAGCGGCTGCACACGCAGCAGAGGGCCATCAATGAGTACCTGTGCGACTACGGCACCAGGACAGGGTCAGGGGAGCTTGGTTTTTTTTCTCCACGCCAGTGGGGCATGATCAGGGATGCATGCACTGTCCTGGCACCATTTGAGGAGGCCACGAGGATGGTGAGCAGTGACAGTGCATGCATCAGTGACACTGTACCTCTTGTCCACCTGTTGGAGCACACGCTGCGTGGAATAATGGACAGGGCACTTGAGGCAGAACAGAGGCAGGAAGAGGAGGACTTCCTTGCCTCTCAAGGCCCCCTTTACCCAGACAGTGTTCCTTCTGTCCCACCCATCGCACAGGAAGAGGAGGAGGAGGAGGAGGAGGAGGAGGAGGAGGATTGTGTCAGCATGGAGGTGGAGGCTGGCACTCAGCATCATCAGCAGCAGTCTTTTAGGGATGATTTACAGTCCCAAGAAACCAGTGGACTTGTACGTGGCTGGGAGGAGGTGGCTGCGGATCATGTCGTCCTTAGTGACCCAGAGGACTCCGGAGCGAATGCCTCAGCAAACCTACGCTGCATGGCCTCCCTGATCCTGCAAAGTCTGCGGAAGGATCCTCGTATTCTTCGGATCAAGGAGAGGGACCATTACTGGCTGGCCACTCTCCTTGATCCACGGTACAAGGGTAAGGTTGCGGACCTTATGTTACCGTCGCAGAGGGAGCAGAGGATGAGACAACTCCGGGAGGCCTTGCAGAAAGGTCTGTGCAACGCGTTCCCAGAGACTGGGAGGTTGCAAACTCCTGGTCCTGGACAACGAGTTGCTGAGGCTTCGGCCAGTCAAAGAAGGAGCGGTGGGGAAGGTGGCCGTCTGACCGATGCGTTCAGACAATTCTTTAGTCCGCAGCCCCAAAGTATGATCGGTTCCAGCAACCATCGCCAGCGTCTGATAAACATGGTGCAGGAATATCTAGGGGCAAGGTCAGACTTGGACACCTTCCCCACCGAAAATCCTCTGGCTTACTGGGTCTTGAGGATGGATCACTGGCCAGAGCTTGCACAGTATGCAATTGAGCTACTGGCCTGTCCTGCATCCAGCGTTCTTTCGGAACGCACATTCAGTGCTGCTGGAGGATTTGTCACGGATCACAGGGTGCGCCTGTCCACCGACTCGGTTGATCGACTGACTTTCATCAAGATGAACCAGTCTTGGATCACCACCAGCTACCACACACCTGATGCTGATATAACAGACTAATTGATTTTAAAATGTCACATCCCTTCAAGACTGATGCTGATGCTGAGTGCCTGTGCTGTTATGTTGACTGCCTATCCTCCTCCTCCGAGTCCTCAATGATACGATTGATGATGATAGCTTGGAAGATCATTTTTGTTTATGGGTGCCGCCACCAGTGCCTAACGCCCAATTTTTCAGCCCCTGTTTAACAGTGGCGTGTAATTACAATTTTTGAAGCAATACTTTGCAACAGGGCTCATTGCTGTGCTCCAAGTACAGTATCTGTGAGGAGTTGCAGTGTTGTGCCACCAGTGCCTAAGGCCCAATTTTTCAGCCCCTGTTTAACAGGGGCGTGTCATTACAATTTTTGAAGCAATACTTTGCAACAGGGCTCATTGCTGTGCTCCAAGTACAGTATCTGTGAAGGGTTGCAGTGTTGTGCCACCAGTGCCTAAGGCCCAATTTTTCAGCCCCTGTTCAACAGGGGCATGTAATTACAATTCTTGATCTAATAATTCACAGCAGGGCCCATTGCTGCACCCACCAAGAGTAACTGTCAGGGCTTACAGTGTTGTGGCACCAGCACCACCATCAAAGGCCCAATTTTTACTACCACTGTTCAACAATTATATGTAATTAAAATTCCTGATATAATAGTTGACAGCAGGGCGTTCCAGCACCAACCAAGAGTAACTGTGAGTGCTTACAGTGTTGTGCCAACACCAACAACTAAGGGGCCTATTTCTGCAGAGTATATACGGCAGGTCCCTACTTTCAAACATCCAACTTACAAACGACTCCTACTTGCAAACGCAAGAAGACAACAGGAAGTGAGAGGAAATCTACCACTAGGAAGGAAAATTCTCTCCTGTAAGAATAAATATGGGAGAAAGGTGTCTCCTCTGTACTGATGCTTTATCAGCAATCCTTGTTTCAAGAAAAACACCACATTTCAAAAACAGTTGTCATTAGGACGGAAAGTGAGGTGAAATGTTCTGAACAGGGGCACAGACAGCAAAACAAATGTTACAGGGGTGATAACCCTTACCTATGTTTTCCAAAAAGTTTAAAAATAGATTTTTGGTCTGGAGCTACACTTCAACAATGTACCTGTTCAAAATTACAAACAGATTCTACATAAGAACAAACCTACAGTCCCTGTCTTGTATGCACCGCCTGTATACGGCTGTTCAGAGTATATAGGGCCTTTTTTATTTTATGTGCGGGGTTCCCCTTAATATCCATACAAGACCCAAAGGGGCTGGTAATGGGCTGGGGTAGGGGGGGGGGTCATGGGGTAGCTATGCCATTTTTCTTAAAGATTTTCATCCATATTACCGGGACCAGACATTACATTAAAGCCGCAAGCAGTTTTAAATGGCTTTTTTTTCCTTTAGAAGTGTCATTTTGTGCAGGGACAGTTCTAAACACGGGAAACACGTGGCACTTCACAGGCATACTTTAGACACCCCCCAGGTACGATATTTAAAGGAATATTTGACTTTTTTTTTTTCACTTTATGCATCATTAAAATGACTGCTCCCGGAAAACGACCGTTTTTAAAACTTATTTTTGCATTGATACATGTCCCCTGGTGCAGAACCCGGGTTCCCAAACCCTTTTTAGGACAATAACATGCATAATAGTTGTTATAATTAGCACTTTAGAATTCGAACGTTCGCATCCATTGTATTTAATAGGGTTCTAATGTTCGTTCGAACTTTCGGTCCGTTCGCGGGTTCTGGTGCGAACCGAACCCGGGGGTGTTCGGCTCATCACTACCCCTTAAGAAGATACGGAAACCCCTGTATCGAGACGTGTAGGGGAAGGGGAAAGGACGGCACGTTTGCACATGTGATCTGTCAAAGAGGAACAACATACCATCCCGATACCAGTCCGGTATTGACCATTGTTTTACCTGATATAGAGCGGTGTACTGGTGCACCTAATCTATGTGAGTACCCCAGTTGAGGGGGGGGGGGTTTGCTTTCTGTTTATTAAACTGTTAAAACTATATTACACTATCAAGTCTTTATTTCATACACTTACCGAGGTACCATACTGACGAGTCCAGGATTCCGGTGTAACTACAAGAGCCCAAAGGTGGTTCATATGCGTGTTTTGACTGCACTTAATCGCAAAGTCACTCGCTCTGAGATGAGCATTAAATACCTAAGGGGAGCACCAGAGTGAGGAACACCACGGCATGTTCTGGATCAGCTAGCAGTTTTATAATCGCAGGAACTTTATTGCACCAAGCAGTTTTATAATCGCATGAACTTTATAATTGCATGAACTTTATTACACCTGGATAGACTCTTTTTGATAACATACACGTGCACAGGAGCACTTCTTTGAACAACCCAGCAATGCAATAATGATAAACTATTTAATACTGGATGCTATGCACTTTTTTTATGTATCAGTGGGTCACTGATAATCTATACAGGATCATAAAAGTGGGAATTGCACTTCTTTGCACAGTAGCACTTTATATTAATTATCATCATTGTTTATGCTTTTATATACACATCTTTTATATATTTATTTTTTATATTTAATATATGTGTTCATTTATTGCACTATTGTCACTTAGCACTCATACATCTATTTCCCAAAGACAACCTCTGGATATGGCGCTGAGCGCGTGCACTCAACTCCTTTGGTCGACCATGGCGAGGCCTGTTCTGAGTGGAACCTTTGCTGTTAAACCGCTGTATGGTCCTGGCTACTGTGCTGCAGCTCAGTTTCAGGGTCTTGGCAATCTTCTTATAGCCTAGGCCATCTTTATGTAGAGCAACAATTATTTTTTTCAGATCCTCAGAGAGTTCTTTGCCATGTGGTGCCATGTTGAACTTTCAGTGAACAATATGAGAGGTTGATAGTGATAACACCAAATTTAACACACCTGCTCCCCATTCACACCTGATACCTTGTAACACTAACGAGTCACATGACACCAGGAAGGGAAAATGGCTAATTGGGCCAAATTTGGACATTTTCACTAAGGAGTGTACTCACTTTTGTTGTCAGCAGCTTAGACATTAATGGCTGTGTGTTGAGTTATTTTGAGGGGACAGCAAATTGACACTGTTATACAAGCTGTACACTCACTACTTTACATTGTAGCAAAGTGTAATTTCTTCAGTGTTGTCACATAATAAAATATTTACAAAAATGTGAGGGGTGTACTCACTTTTGTGAGATACTGTATATCTAGAGAGACATCTAAAAGTGCATAATTCCCTATCATGTAGATTTCCATTTTTGATCTTATTCACAACTAGTTGATCAATATCTTTTAATGCTCGGCTGACAAAGGCAACAACATTGGTGTTCAGGGCAAAAGATGGAAATGTTGATGACAGAGACCTGAAAGAATTCTCCACTTGACTGTTTCTTTCTGACACCTTTGCTTTCATCTGTTTTCTCTTCCTCTTCTACCTGCTCTCCTCCCTTAAAGCGTTTGTTACCCCAACACTTCATATTTCTGATATGTGCCTGCTGCACCATGTACTTGTATGGAAAAGTATCCTGTTCTCTTTGTATTGCTTCCTTTATGTGAGATCCTTGCGGTTCCTGCCAGGTCCTCTGCTTTCCTATTAAAACCTGACCACACTAAGCAGGAAAGCACACAATGGTGAGTTCTCTAGCTATGCTGGGAACTCAGTGTACTCTCCTCCAATGATCAGACTTGTTCTGACATGCCCCCCACTGCACAGCCTGCCCCTCGGAAGATCAGTCTGCTGCTGCTTCTTCTCCCCCCCGCTCTTATGCAGCTGAGAACAGAGGGAATGTGATCATTTATAAAAAAGGGAAAAAGGGTATTTATAATATTTTTTTTATATCTGTTCAAAAATGTTTTGCCTTTCTTTTCTATTTTAAATGCAATGGGTTGTTTTACAAGGTGATTGTTTACAATCACTTTAACATTTTAAGAGCCCTGAACTCTCTACTCAGTTGACACCAATCTATGAGGCTTTCAAAGAGATGCCTTCTTTTTTTCCCATGCAGATAACTTTAACCACTTTAGCCCCGGACCATTTTGTTGGTCAATGACCGGCCACTTTTTGCGATTCGGCACTGCTTGGCTTTAATTGACAATTGCGCGTTCGTGCGACGTGGCTCCCAAACAAAACTGACGATCTTTTTTTCCCCACAAATAAAGCTTTCTTTTGGTGGTATTTTATCACCTCTGCAGTTTTTATTTTTTGCGCTATAAACAAAAATAGAGCAACAATTTTGAAAAAAAATCAATATTTTTTACTTTTTGCTATAATAAATATCCCCAAAAAATATATACATTTTTTTCCCTCAGTTTAGGCCGATACGTATTCTTCTACATATTTCTGGTAAAAAAATCGCAATAAGCGTTTATTGATTGGTTTGCGCAAAAGTTATAGCGTCTACAAAATAGGGGTTAGTTTTATGGCATTTTTATTAATATATATTTTTTTACTAGTAATGGCGGCGATCAGCGATTTTTATCATGACTGCGACATTATGGCGGACACTTCGGACACTTTTGACACATTTTTGAGACCATTGTCGTTTTTACAGCGATCGGTGCTATAAAAATGCACTGATTACTGTGAAAATTACACTGGCAGTGAAGGGGTTAACCAGTAGGTGGCGCTGTATGGGTTAAGTGTTTCCTATGGAGTAATTCTTACTGTAGGGGGGATGGGCTGTGTGTGACATGACACTGATCTCCGCTCCGACTACACGAAGCGGAGATCAGTGTCATTGTCACTAGGCAGAGTGGGGAGATGCTTGTTTACACTAGCATCTCCCCACTCTATCTCTCCGTGAGACGATCGTGGGTATCCCCGCGGCGATCGAATCAGCGGGACCCACGGTCGGGCTCACGGAGAAAGTGGCAGGGTCGCGAGTGCGCCTCCGGCGGCGCACGCGTGACCACACGGTGGCATCTTAAAGGGGACGTACCTGTACGTACTTATGCCTGTTCGTGCCACTCTGCCGACGTAAATATACAGGCGGCGCCGGGTCCTTAAGTGGTTCAATTATTTTCCTGGCAAACACAGGCTTTTAATTGTTTCAATTGTATCTGTATTTTGTGAAGGGGCAAAATGTCAAACCTATTTGTCTAAGATAGTTGCTCAGTTGTCACCTTGTCTTAATTTCTCTTGAAAATAAAAAAAAAGATCTTGATATTCTTTATTTGGGAATGCTTTCAGACCAAAATTCTCTGTGTGTGTTTATTCCCAAATCTGTCCTCTGTGGTCGTGTATCTGGAGTCATAAGAGTTCAAAGAAAACTGGCATTGAATTTGGTGGCAAAAAAAAGATGATAAAATCACGAAGGCAGATGTGTACTTTTGAGCGCACCATGTTAAGAAATTATAAATTGCTTGTGTAATAGAATATATTATATAATATATCTTGGGTTTTACCTCCCTGAGGGTTTTGCAAAGAAGTATGTTACTGTGATCCCATAAAGGGGAAGTGCTGTGTTATTTTTTTTTCTTGTTTATATTACCAATTTGGCATCTGGATTTATAATGGGCCTGTAGTATATTTTTAGGTTTACGGTCCTTATATCAAAGGGGGATTATCTGACCCACTTTAGGACCATCTTTAGTTTCTATAAATGCTATTTTTTGTTTTTCAGGATGACTTGAGGAACATGTGCTTCAATACACGTAAGCATGCCTTGTATGCTTGGGAATCGTTCTCAAATTTCTGATCCTTTTTCTCAAATAGTTCTTTTTTGGTACTCTCTACAAAGTTGTTTAAATTTTGATTTGTATAGACAAATTCCCTTAGATGCTACAACATAGAGAAATTGTTTTTGTTTGCATATCACCTTCTACTAAATTTACTTGTGTATAAAGATCACACACAATTTGCATAATTTTCTTGCTAGATGATTCTAAATTGTTTTCCCATCTTTGTTTAGTTTTTTTTTTTAATTGTGATATATGTGGGAAAATCTGTACATGCAATTCATATGGACAGATGTTATCCCTTCATATATCTTCCACCAAAGTCTGGCTTTTCTTTCATATAACCTGTTTAATTTTTGGAAACCTTGTGTGATTGTTCTAAGTTTTTCTTATATATGGTTATGATGCCTAAAGCTTTTATGTCCTATATGAATATTAGATTTGAAAGCAAGGTATCCTCTAAATACATTTTTTTCAGAATAAGTTTGTTAAGTTTGTGGCACTTCAGCAAAGTACCGTATATACTCGAGTATAAGCGGACCCGAGTATAAGCCGAGGTACCTAATATTACCCCAATAAACTGGGAAAATGTATTGACTCAAGTATAAGCCTAGGGGGGAAATGCAGCAGTTACTGTAAGCGGAAAAGAGGGTTAACAATGCCCATTTGCACGCCTCACTGTGCCCAACCTCACTGTGCCCATTGCAACCTCACTGTGCCCATTGCCAGCTTACTGTGCCCATTGCCACCTCACTGTGCCCAACCTCACTGTGCCCATTGCAACCTCACTATGTCCATTGCAACCTCACTGTGCCCAACCTTACTGTGCCCATTGCCACCTCACTGTGTCCAACCTCACTGTGTCCATTGCAGCCTCCCTGTGCCCAAGTCAGTGTACCTGAAATTCTTCTTAGACGGCAAGAGTCCATTGTTTAAATATTGCTTTGCAGCTTCCTCCTGGTCCAGTTCTGTGATACGTGTTTCCAGCAAACACTATGTTGAGTGTTCCGCCTATCACGGAGGTCCTCTCATTCTCGGACTCCGTTTCCCAGCAGGCACTGTGTTCAGTGTTCCGCCAATCACGGATGTCTTTTCATCCTCGGACAAGAGAACGTCCATGATAGGCGGAACACTGAACACAGTGTCTGCTGGGAAATGGAGTCCGAGAATGAGAGGACCTCTGTGATAGGCGGAACACTCAACACAGTGTTTGCTGTAAATGCCTATCATGGAACGGGACCTGGAGGAAGCCGCGATATTTAAACAATGGACGCCGCCCGCAGTCTAAGAAGATTTTCAGGTACGCTGACTCGAGTATAAGCCGAGGGGTGTATTTTCAGCCTCAAGAAAAGGGCTGAAAAGCTTGGCTTATACTAGAGTATATACTAGTGGTGCAACGGATCGGTGGTGATCCGTGATCCAAACGGGTCACCCTGTTCGGATCGGATCACCACGCGATCCGCGGAGCGCTATGGAGCCTCGGCCATAGGAAAGGCTGCGGCTTCTGCCTAGCTCCGGAGCGGCGGCCATCTTGGTACACCCAGCGGCGCCGCTGTAATGACGTTTCGTCGCCGCCATCTTGCTCCACTCACACTCCTGCACAGTAATGATAGTAAGAAGGGGCCAAGCGGACATCTTGTTACACCCAACGGAGTTTTAAATTTCACAGTTATTTTCAACACAAAATGGAGTTTATATGCTTAAATACATTATTTGGAAATCCAACGGACTGTTAACATGTTAAATTTTAAAAGCAGCAGCAAACCTGCTGACCTTACATGATTGCTAATGTGACAGAACACCTCTGATTTTCACATTTAACATTTAGTTAAATGTGAAAATCAGAGGTGTTCTGTCATATTAACAACCATGTAAGGTCAGCAGGTTTGCTGCTGCTTTTAAAATGTAACATGTAAATAGTCCGTTGGATTTACAAATACTGCATTTAAGCATATAAGCTCAGTTTTTGTGAACTGTGAAATCTAAAACTCCGGTGGGGGTAACAAGATTTGTGTTTTTTTTATTTTTTGCCGATCCGAAAATGATCCGATCCGTGACCCCTGATCTGAGGATCGATCCGATCCATGAGTTTTTTGATCCGTTGCACCCCTAGTACGGTAATACAAACAGTATTATCAACTGTATCTTAAGATAGAACATGAAACATTCAATGACCATATCAGTATTACACAAACTGCAGCCAGAGCTAAGTTAACAGAAACACAATAGTAATCCCACAGATGACTGGCTCAATCTAACATGCAGATGGCAGCTAGGTGGAATTAGATATAAACTAAAGAAGAGAGAACCGGAACAGGTACCAGACTAGTCCCTAGTTGCATAGCACTAAATGTTCATCTCATGTACGGAGCCAGTGGGGAGTTGATTTAAATCCACAATAGATAAATCAATCCATGCGAACCACAAGTCCCTGAATTTAGTGAAACTTTCATTAGTATCAGCGAGTCGCTCTTCTATCCTCATGTCATTGTTTAATTCAGTAACCCATTCCCTTATAGTAGGGACATTGGTTAAATTTCAATGTCAGTGAATCAGGCCTGCTAGAATAAGAAAGTGAAACAAGCCTTTCTTTGTTTTTCAATTGATCCAGGAATCCTGGACAAGAAAACTACTTCTGGCCTTTCTGGCCATGTTCTAAAACCCATGATCAGGTGGCTTAGTGGAAATATGGATTACCAGAATGGTCTGATCTTGGAACAAAATCACCACAGATGAAGATGCATACTACTTGGCTCTCCGGAACTCCAACATTGGTTTGAGATCTTATTGTAGAATAACCAGGCTTCTGTACCACCTGGACAGGATTTTGAAGTTTCTTTCTTAAGCTTGCAAGGTTATAGTTAGTACAAAATTGAAGAGAAAGGTTTTATCCCAATCCTCTGAGGGAAAGGTATGACCCAGTTTCTTCTCCTAGTTTCGGATGTAGAACGGATGAGCGGGGAAGATGCACGTTGTCACTCAGTGGCTGAGAGGCACAAATTCTCAAATAGGGCTAGATCCCTATGAAGCTGGCCTAATATTTTATGCTTTTTGTAGAAATGGCATAGTTGGAAATAACTTAGTCATGTGCGTTGTGTTGTGATCTCACACAGGGTTTTTTTTCCAGTTCGGCCTAGTGCCTGCCGAATTGTGGAAGGTTGTGACTCCTGCCATTGGAGAAAGCCAGTGCACTGCACACCCAGAGGGAACACTGGGTTACCCATAATAGGGGTTAAGGGACCAGAGTAGGAGGAGATGTTATGCCTTTTGGATATAGCATCCCAGACTTGCTAGGAGGAGCGAGGCTATCAGGACTCTAAGCACCATTTTCTCTGATTGACTTTTAAAATATTAGTTGTTCAGAATATAGAAACCTTATTTTTTACACAGCAATAAAAACCTAACAGAGGTTTTAACCCATTCCCACTTTAAGGGCCATTTACTTTTCATTTCCATCTACAGTTGTAGTGAACTGTCTCTCCCACCTGAGATTGTTGTCAACTGCTTCTGCAATCTGCTCTTGTAGTAATGTGAAACCTCCTACTAGACATGGGAGCCGTCAAAAAATTTGTTTCGTTTCGTTCCGTTCCGTTTCGTATTTAAAAAAAATCGTAATTCGTAATTCACGTACGGAATTTAATTCAGATTTGTACGAAATACGAATTTCGTATGAATCGTTAACGAATATCGACACTCTACGAATAATAACAAATTTTTTTGTTTGTTGATTCATAATTTTCCGTGTCTCTTACAATGGCGCTGTCTAACGTGCTTCGAATGGATTCGTACATTCGTACATTCGTTATTTTTTTTTGGTTCGTTGATTCTTAAATTTACATGTCTGACAGTGGCACTGCGGCGCTGCGTGCTTCGAATGGATTCGTACTTTTCTAATACATCGCGGTTATTTGTAACTATTCGAAATCTCGATTTTTTTACTTTCGTTTTTGACACTGGCTATAGTTATCGTTATTTGGTAGTTTGGATTCGGATAATTTGGAGCCGAAATTCGTAAACGAAATTTCGTATTTCGTACATAATTCGTATTCATAAAAATTCGTAATTCGGATTCGTACAAATGTACGAATTTCGAAAAATTCGTACGAATTTTCGATTCGCACGAAACTAATCGCACATGTCTACCTCCTACCTATGCTTGTTGTGAACTGACTTCCATTCAAGCTTGCAGTGATTTGCCCATCTCAACTGTGGTTCTAATAAATTGCTTTTCCCATCTGCATTTGTAGTTACTTGGCCCTGCCTCCTAGGCTTGTAGTAAATTGCTCCTCCTTCCTGTGCTTATTGTGAACTGACTGCTCATCTCAATTGCCTTGTAGTAAATTGCCTCTCTGAACTTCACTAACATGCATCTTCTGGTGGTCATATACTGATTGTGCAGCTTGCTTTTAAACTCTTAGCACTCTTTTGTGACTGTTTTTTCTTTCATACACTGGTATGATATACTTTTATATTTTCCATAGTCCACAAAAGATCACCCTTAGCCCAGAAAAAAGAACCAAACATTTGGAGCTTGTTTTAAAAGGCCATTGTTCTCAAATGAAATATAACTAAAAGACACTTGTTAATTCTAATTATATTTTCTCTTTTTATCACTTTATTACATAAAACTTTTCAATTAAACAATTTAATTACCGTGCATTTAACTTTTGCCACATTCTTTCTTTGTAGCTTGGAGTTTGCACTATGCTCTTGAAAGAACTAATAATTATCACGGTGAGGGGGTAAATCCTGTTAATGAACAAATTAAAGTTCAAACAGTTATTCAAGTTCCTTATTAATGCTCCTTTCATAACATTAATAATATACAATTTCACTATAAATCCCACAGCTTTTGTTATTAAGCTTTTCACTGAGAACTTCTAACTCTAAACCCCTTGTCTTTTGAGATAGATGAAAGCCAAACTGTTACTTTGGTTTAAATGAAACATGAATGATGTTAGCCCAAAAAACAGTTTTTGTTGTTTTACAAAATTTGGATTGTGCATATGCTGGGACTAAGAGTATTTTGTTATGGCACTGAGATCTCAGGGCTGCGTGATTTTGGCATGGGTGGAAGGACTGCTTTTTACTATTGCAGAGACAAAATAAGTATGTAGGGGGTTAGTGTAAATAGAACAAGAACACTGTTAAAAAATACTGTTCAGTGGGGGGAGGACCTTACTTTGGGGGTGACATAGGAAAAACACCATTCCTCTCTAAAACATGCTTCAAAATTGTCTTAAAGCTATTTGCAGTGTTACAGAACAATACAATTCTTATGGACAATGTCAGCAACACAATTTTATTTACTGTTACATTATTTTGTGACTTATACACAGCAGCACCATACCTATCTGATACATTTTTACCTAAAAAGGGCTTTTTGGCTGTGACACCTAATTTTTTTATCTAGTGGTAATAATCCCAAATTGAGCAGTAGAAGTAAAAGCCACAACAGATCTGAAAGCTGTAGGAAAGGTTACTCTTCCAAAAAATAAAGCTAAAGACCTCAACTTCATACCAATTGGCCAGTGGCAAAGCAATTTCAAAGTATAGGTTGTAATCTTCTTACACTGTATTGTTGTAAAATTTTAATAAAATGTCAAAACAGAGTCCAAAACCACAATCCCACAGTCGAGGAATGAGGCAGTTTTTAGAATATGCAATCAGCTTGAATTATTTGAAAGGTAAGAGGAAGAGATAAAGCAGTTTTTATTATGAAATTAAAATTAGATTGTATTATTTCAGAGGCAATATTCAGAGCCATATACTGGGCCACAACTGAAGAAGAAGTGGCAAGGCAGGGTTTATCATGAAATACATTTTAGAGTGAATTTCATCTGAGACAAAAGCCAGAAATATTGTACATGCTCCATGAACACTATGTCAGCCTTTTTATTAGGCCCGCAGTTTCTGAAGTTAGAAATATTGTACAGATTCCATAGTCAGACTCGGGATTGTAGTTGGGGTAGGCCACAGTTTGAAAATAGACACACTTTTAATCCCAAAAGTCTACATTTAAGAGTATATAAGTTTCACATAAAAATAATAAATATTGTACAGGCACTATAAACAACATTACAGAAAATTGACACATAGGGGGTCATTTACTAAGATTTCCCGGGAAGTACTGGCGCTCTACATGTAATAGCGCCAATTTCAGGCAATTAAGAGTTCAACTAGGTGAACATGTACCTGAAAAATCATGCTATTAGCGGCAAAAATGTCTTAGTAAATTTGGAATCGCCGCTAATTGGCGATTCCGTGGATTTGCAAGTGCCAATTGTGGACCCCATTGAGGGCTATAGGGGCCAAACAGGAAAAATCAAAAGTGCCCATTTTGAAGGATTATATGCAGGTAATTGGCCATAAAAGCAGTATGGGGGTCTGGGAACTGCCCTGGGGGACATGTATCAATAAAACAAAATAAAAATAAAACAATACTTTTTTCAGGAGCAGTGATTTCAATGATGCTTAAAGTGCAACAATGAAAATTAAACATTCCTTTAAATATCGTGCCTGGTGGTCCCCCCTAATGTGCCTGTAAAGTGGCGCATTTGTAGCATATACAGAACATGCTACAGCAAAACTGACATTTCTAATGAAAGAAATCTATTTAAAATGACTCGCGACTACAATTGCCAGGACTCGTCTATTAGAAAATAAAGAAAAAAAATGGTGTAGGGCCCCCTTAGTCCATACCAGGCTATTCGGGTCTGGTATGGATTTTAAGGGAAACCCCACACCAAAATTAAAAAAAACTTGGCGTGGGTTCCCCCCAAAATCCATACAGACCCTTATCCGAGCATGCAGCCTGGAGGTCAGGAAAGGGGGGGCGAGCGAGCGCCCCCCTTCTAAACTGTAGCAGGCTGCATGCCCTCAACATGGGAAAGGTGCTTTGGGGTCCCCCCAAAGCACCCTGTCCCCATGTTGATGGGGACAAGAGCTGTGAGTGTAGAATAGTGATGTTACCCTCTGATTTTTGGGAATTTAATTCTTATTTCTGATGTTGGTACACATATCTAATTTTTTGGGCTCAAATTATGTTCATTTGGAAATAATAGAAAACACACAAAATTGTGACTCATTTTAAATTTACATAGCAATGGTATTGTTTGTGGTTTGTAAAGACACCTGTGTGAGTTTGGGAAAAGATTTTTTTGAGATGGAGTGCAACAAGTGAGAGTTACAGGGAAAAATATATTTTGCTAAAACATGAAAACATTCCACATTCTAGCATTCTTTAAAAACAAAATAGATGAAGAAGAAACAACATTGTTGCAAGGAAAATTTATTTGAGAGAAAGATGCATTTCATCTCAACATGAAAAGTATTTATTTGGGAAAGTTATAATTGTACCATTAGAATCAATGACTGAAACTTGCATTGGGCTAACATAACTCTTCACTCTCGAAAAACGCTTTTTAACCCAGCGCTCATTTTTGTATTTACTATAACTCTTGGTAAAAAAACACTTTTTCAAGCAAATTAAAAGCAGATTATCTTTAAACAGTATACCACATTTTTCAGTACCATTTAGGCGATCATATCATGCCCTAAACATTATTTCCATGTGCAATACTCCAGGTTCTAGCAGCCAATGGGTTTGGACGCTATCTGTTTTCTGGGAGCTATAGTAAATTTGGTTTTGGGAGTATTTTTTCACCAGCGCCATAATAAATTTAATTTTAGCGCTAATTACCGCGATTGTGGTAATTTGATTGCTAATTAGCACGCTGCGCTATAGTAAATGACCCCTATAGTGTAGTAATTAAAAATCCAGGCTTTTTAACGAAGGTTAAAACTACTTTCAAGAACCAAACCTTTGGAAATTTTCATTCGGATGGTCGTAATTGGGTGTCGAATGTTGTGTACACACTATCTGCAAATCGTAGATCTTTCCTTGGACTAAAGTGTTCCCCCCGATTTTCTTATAGCGTGTACGAGCCTTTAAATTTCTAAAGCCCAATAAAACCTTCACGTCAGCTAAATACATTCCAGGTGCATCAAAACAAAAGGTGTATTATAAAGGCCTCTCCTTGGGAGCAGACTGCAATGTTTATCAAACAAATATGGAAATGGACCTCTGTTACATGAGTGAGACTATGGGTATTGAGAATATAATTTCTTATGCCTAATCTGATGAATGGTATTCTCCTCTCACTTTTAGAATTCACAGTACCTAGGTACTCTTTTCTGTGGTTTATGTTTGTTTTATCCCCAGCGAGTTCTGTCTGTGACTCAGCAGGTGGCATGTTGGAACTCTGCAAAGTTGATCACTGCTTCCACACAGAGAACAAGGGTCCTATTTTGCAGCATGCTGGTAGAACACAGGCTTTTCTACTTTTGAAATTTTTTTATTTCGATGCACCGGGTGCTTTGGTGTACCTCTCTGCCCTCTACTTCACCATTGGTCTATCACTGTAATGAGTGGACTCATTAGCCACAGGAAGGGGAGGAGATTGGAAAAGCAAGGCCATAAAACTCAGCAGACAACTGCATACTGAAGATTCAAGCTACTCAGGGCACTTTATGTGCTCACTCTCAACCCTCTCTGTCTGCATCTTTAGACACAGACAGGGGGACTCAACCCCAACCCCACTCTCTTGGCACTGACTGAGCAAAGCCTGTGTGACCAGAAAGTGAGGGGAGAGAAGAGCTGCAGACGGGCATAGTGCTGGATCGAATCAGTGCTTAGGTAAGTAAAAGGGGGTGTGGATGGAGATGCTGATGCCTAAATATGGAATGAATTATGGTGAAAAAATGTTTAGGCTTTATAACCACTTTAACAAAGGCTAGACTTTTTCTGGACAGACTTTGTATATATGTATACCATCAAAAACAAATTATATTAATTGTAAACCACAATATTTTATATCATAATATATTTATTAATACAAAGAGAGAACAATCAAATTAACAACAATTGTAGGATTAAAAAACAACAACCATGTATGTGGAATCAGAGCTTTATGACTTCAACAGTATCTATAGAATAATTTATTAAATACATTGGACACATACAAAATAATATAAACCATAAAGACTGCAGATGCATACATCTACTGTAAACCAGCAATAATCCTGACAATCAGCTAAAAGAGAAAACTCCCTAGGAGTATACAGTGTGAAAAGGCTAAAAAAAATCCTAAAAGTGAGTATCTGCCAAAAGGTGTTTATGTGCAATTTATAAGAATGATGTAATATTCTATATTACGTGGCAGTCATACCTTGTCATGTTATCCGCTGCGTATTGTCCCTTTAGCTGATGTTCTAGATAAGTTAGACGTACATCTGTGATGAAACTAGAGTATGGCAGTCTTACAAACGGTACTTGCCAGTTACTACTCAATCACTATTAAAAGGATGTAGTTTCCTTGCCTTTCAAATTCTGATCCTTCTGGGAAAAGTACTAGACACAGCAGTCATACACAGCCTTGGAGACCACCCCTCACAGTAATCCTGCTAGTGCTCAGTGTTTTCTGAAGATATAAAGAAATATTGACAGAGATTGTGGTATTAGCCTGCATCTGCAGTACACAGTTTACAAAGCCATATAGTAAAGTATTATGGGACAATATCACTTATTCAATTTTCCAATGTTCATAGTGCTTGGGAACCTAATAGTCCCATGTTATTGCATAGATAAAGTCCCCAGATCCCACCGGGAAAATGTATTATCCAGTAAGAGGCTAAAGACTGTCTTTATGGAGTCCCATTTTCGCATCAAATGCACGTCTTTTGAATGCAATATACAAATTGTCCCATTTAATGTAGACCGGAACAGTGCTATTAAAGACCACAATTCAGTGTATATCCATTGCAAATTGTTTAAATATACAGTATCTCACAAAAGTGAGTACACCCCTCACATTTTTGTAAATATTTTATTATATATGTTCAGGTTACAACGCTGAAGAAATTACACTTTGTTACAATGTAAAGTAGTGAGCGTAAAACTTGTATAACAGTGTAAATCTGCTGTTCCCTCAAAATAACTCAACACACAGCCATTAATGTCTAAACCGCTGGCAACAAAAGTGAGTACACCCCTAAGTGAAAATGTCCAAATTGGGCCCAAAGTGTCAATATTTTGTGTGGCCACCATTATTTTCCAACACTGCCTTAACCCTCTTGGGCATGGAGTTCACCAGAGCTTCACAGGTTGCCACTGGAGTCCTCTTCCACTCCTCCATGATGACATCATGGAACTGGTGGATGCTAAAGACCTTGCGCTCTTCCACCTTCAGTTTGAGGATGCCCCACGGATGCTTAATAGGGTTTAGGTCTGGAGACATGCTTGGCCAGTCCATAATTTTTACCCTCAGCTTCTTTAGCAAGGCAGTGGTCATCTTGGAAGTGTGTTTGGGGTCGTTATCATGTTGGAATACTGCCCTGCGGCCCAGTCTCCAAAGGGGAGGGATGATGCTCTGATTCAGTATGTCACAGTACATGTTGGCATTCATGGTTCCCTCAATGAACTGTAGCTCCCCAGTGCCGTAAGCTCATGCAGCCCCAGACAATGACACTCCCACCACCATGTTTGACTGTAGGCAAGAAACACTTGTCTTTGTACTCCTCACCTGGTTGCCGCCACACACGCTTGATACCATCTGAACCAAATAAATTTATCTTGGTCTCATCAGACCACAGGACATGGTTCCAGTAACTTTGTCTTCAGCAAACAGTTTGCAGGCTTTCTTTTGCATCATCTTTAGCAGAGGCTTCCTTCTGGGACGACATCTATACAGACCAATTAGATGCAGTGTGCGGCGTATGGTCTGAGTACTGACAGGCTGACCCCCCCACCACTTTAACCTCTGCAGCAATGCTGGCAGCACTCATTCGTCTATTTCCCCAAGACAACCTCTGGATATGATGCCGAGCACGTGCACTCAACTTCTTTGGCCGACAATGGCAAGGCCTGTTCTGAGTGGAACCTGTCCTGTTAAATTGCTGTATGGTTTTGGCCACCATGCTGAAGCTCAGTTTCAGGGTCTTGGCAATCTTCTTATAGCCTAGGCCATCTTTATGTAGAGCAACAATTATTTTTTTTCAGATCCTAAGAGAGTTTTTTGCCATGAGGCGCCATGTTGAACTTCCAGTGACCAGAATGAGAGAGTGAGAGCAATAGCACCAAATTTAACACACCTTCTCCCCATTCACACCTGAGATCTTGTAACACTAATGAGTCACATGACACCAGGGAGGGAACATGGCTAATTGGGCCCAATTTGGACATTTTAACTTAGGGTTGTACTCAATTTTGTTGACAGCGGTTTAGACATTAATGGCTGTGTGTTGAGTTATTTTGAGGGGACAGCAAATTTACACTGTTATACAAGCTGTACACTCACTACTTTATATTGTAGCAAAGTGTAATTTCTTCAGTGTTTTCACATGAAAAGATATTATAAAATATTTACAAAGATGTGAGGGGTGTACTCACTTTTGTGAGATACTGTACAAGTTCACATTAATACCCAAAAACATACAGCGCCAGTTTGTCCAATGCCCATAAGATAAGGGTATTGCATAATACTTGCGGATCCACACTGGGCTTGGTACAAGAAAAAAGATCAACATCCACATATGCAGATTATTCAGCCATATGAAGATGGCTGAAATGATCGATAGTCCATGCCCTATCCAAAATACAAACTTCATATTTTGAAAAACTGCAGTGAAAACGTTAAATGCAATGAACAGTCCGCCCCCCCCCCCCCCCCCCCCAGACTGATTGGCTAGCTGACTGCATCAGACACAGATTGTGAGGATTTTTTGGTTTGTTAATTTATAGCCATATACTGATAGATTTTGACGCTTCAAGACAACTTTTTTGTTGGATTTTTTAAATGCTTTGTTACAATTACAGTTATCACTTTTAGGAATGTAATTGACAAAGATGCCAATGCTATAACTGAACAGTACTGAAGGGTGTAGAGAGGTAAAGAAAAAAGATGTAACGGGTGCAATGGTCAACCTCTGGAGGAGAGGAGAGGACTGACTTACAGTCATCTCTGGATTGGTAGATCCTCATTTAGGTCCTGAATTCAAAGGTACAAAGGCATGAAAGGTGTGAAAGCACCTCCAACCCTGATTACATGAACTCTGGTCCCTGAGAAGTTAACGTACCTCCAGGAAGAGGCCCTTAAAGACAGGACGCTTCTAGAGCAGGTGCAGAGTAGTGAGTTGTTTAGAGTGGAAAGATGTCTGGAATTCTGCATAACTGTTGGAAGCTTCCTAACTGTTCTTAGACTGTACTAAACTTGCTGCAGGTAAAAGCCTTGTGTGGATGGGGCTGAGTGTGTACAGGTGTAAGGGGGGGCTGAGTGCATACAGGTGTAAGGGAAGCTGAGTGCATACAGGTGTGAGGAGGCTGAGTGTGTACAGGTGTGAGGGGGGCTGAGTGTGTACAGGTGGGAGGGGGGCTGAGTATGTACAGATGTGAGGGGGGCTGAGTGCATACAGGTGTGGGGGGCTGAGTGCATACGGGTGTGAGGGGGATGAGTGTGTACAGATGTGATGGGGGCTGAGTGTGTACAGGTGTGGGGGGGCTGAGTTCATATAGGTTAAAGGGGGCTGAGTGCCTACAGGTGTGAGTGGGGCTGAGTGTGTACAAATGTGAGGGGGCTAAGTGCGTACAGGTTTGAGGGGGCTGAGTGCGTACAGGTGTGGGGGGCTGAGTGCATACAGGTGTGAGGGGTCTGAGTGCATACAGGTGTGGGGGGATGAGTGCATACAGGTGTGAGGGGGGCTGTGTGCATACAGATGTGAGAGCGGCTGAGTGCGTACAGGTGTGAGGGGGCTGAGTGCGTACAGGTGTGGGGTGGCTGAGTGTGTGCAGATGTAAGGGGGCTGCGTGCGTACAGGTGTGAGGGAGCTGAGTGTGTACAGGTGTGGGGGGGGGCTGAGTGCATACAGGTGTGAGGGGGCTGTGTGCATACAGATGTGAGGGGGCTGAGTACGTACAGGTGTGAGGGGGCTGAGTGCGTACAGGTGTGAGGGGGCTGTGTGCATACAGATGTGAGGGGGCTGTGTGCATACAGATGTGAGGGGGCTGTGTGCATACAGATGTGAGGGAGGCTGAGTGCATACAGGTGTGAGGGGGCTGAGTGTGTACAGATGTGAAGGGGGCTGAGTGCGTACAGGTGTGGGGGGGGCTGAGTGCATACAGGTGTGAGGGGCTGAGTGTGTACAGGTGTGAGAGGAGCTGAGTGTGTACAGATGTGAGGGGGGCTAAGTGCATACAGGTGTGGGGGGGCTGAGTGCATACAGGTGTGAGGGGGCTGTGCGCATACAGATGTGAGGGGGGCTGTGTGCATACAGATGTGAGAGCGGCTGAGTGCGTACAGGTGTGAGGGGGCTGAGTGCGTACAGGTGTGGGGTGGCTGAGTGTGTGCAGATGTAAGGGGGCTGCGTGCGTACAGGTGTGAGGGAGCTGAGTGTGTACAGGTGTGGGGGGGCTGAGTGCATACAGGTGTGAGGGGGCTGTGTGCGTACAGATGTGAGGGGGCTGAGTGCGTACAGGTGTGAGGGGGCTGAGTGCGTACAGGTGTGAGGGGGGCTGAGTGTGTACAGGTGTGAGGGGGCTGTGTGCATACAGATGTGAGGGGGCTGTGTGCATACAGATGTGAGGGGGCTGTGTGCATACAGATGTGAGGGAGGCTGAGTGCATACAGGTGTGAGGGGGCTGAGTGTGTACAGATGTGAAGGGGGCTGAGTGCGTATAGGTGTGGGGGGGCTGAGTGCATACAGGTGTGAGGGGCTGAGTGTGTACAGGTGTGAGAGGAGCTGAGTGTGTACAGGTGTGAGGGGGGCTGAGTGTGTACAGGTGGGAGGGGGGCTGAGTATGTACAGATGTGAGGGGGGCTGAGTGCATACAGGTGTGGGGGGCTGAGTGCATACGGGTGTGAGGGGGATGAGTGTGTACAGATGTGATGGGGGCTGAGTGTGTACAGGTGTGGGGGTGCTGAGTTCATATAGCTTAAAGGGGTCTGAGTGCCTACAGGTGTGAGTGGGGCTGAGTGTGTACAAATGTGAGGGGGGCTAAGTGCGTACAGGTTTGAGGGGGCTGAGTGCGTACAGGTGTGGGGGGCTGAGTGCATACAGGTGTGAGGGGTCTGAGTGCATACAGGTGTGGGGGGATGAGTGCATACAGGTGTGAGGGGGGCTGTGTGCATACAGATGTGAGAGCGGCAGAGTGCATACAGGTGTGAGGGGGCTGAGTGCGTACAGGTGTGGGGTGGCTGAGTGTGTGCAGATGTAAGGGGGCTGCGTGCGTACAGGTGTGAGGGAGCTGAGTGTGTACAGGTGTGGGGGGGGGGGCTGAGTGCATACAGGTGTGAGGGGGCTGTGTGCGTACAGATGTGAGGGGGCTGAGTGCGTACAGGTGTGAGGGGGCTGAGTGCGTACAGGTGTGAGGGGGCTGAGTGTGTACAGGTGTGAGGGGGCTGTGTGCATACAGATGTGAGGGGGCTGTGTGCATACAGATGTGAGGGGGCTGTGTGCATACAGATGTGAGGGAGGCTGAGTGCATACAGGTGTGAGGGGGCTGAGTGTGTACAGATGTGAAGGGGGCTGAGTGCGTACAGGTGTGGGGGGGCTGAGTGCATACAGGTGTGAGGGGCTGAGTGTGTACAGGTGTGAGAGGAGCTGAGTGTGTACAGATGTGAGGGGGGCTAAGTGCATACAGGTGTGGGGGGGGCTGAGTGCATACAGGTGTGAGGGGGCTGTGCGCATACAGATGTGAGGGGGGCTGTGCGCATACAGATGTGACAGGGCTGTGTGCATACAGATGTGAGGGGGGCTGAGTGCATACAGGTGTGATGGGGCTGAGTGCATACAGGTGTGGGTGAACTGAGTGCATACAGGTGTGAGGGGGGCTGAATGCGTACAGGTGTGGGGTGGCTGAGTGCATACAGGTGTGGGGGGTTAATGCCTACAGATGTGAGGGGGGCTGAGTGCATACAGGGAGGAGGGAGGGATCCAGGGAGGAGGGAGGGATTTTTAGAGATAGAACTTCTGTCAACTTTTTATTGTTTCCCTGTTGCAGACTTTTCTCCACTTTCTGGTCTGGTAAAATGTGCCTAGAGTAGAAAGTGAGAAAGTGAGGGGAAATCTTCTTAATGGAGCCTCAGGTAGAAGTTAACCTGACAGAGGTTCCAAACTTTCTCTTAATAAAATGTTTTGTTATAGATTCACTTTGATTGCTGCCTTTCAATGATAAATGGTAGTGTATTTTATTGATTTGGTTTAAACTCTAACATCTCAGGAATTTCTTCATGCAAACTTTTAAATGACTGGAGGTCTTTGGGTGCAGTGGAGGGAGTTTTGGTAAGCAGATCTGAGAGGATCTAAAAGTATGGAAGTCTACCTGTGGACATTACATTAAATTAGGCTACAACAAGTTACTCGTTCTTCAGGTTAGGGCTTTTTCTGTACTTTGTTTTCTAAGTTATAAAATGTGACAACATATTTTGAATTTGAATTGTTGCCTCAAACACTTGCAGTGTGAGCAGTAACATAAATCGGTAAGTTTGATAAATATGGCTTTAAAATGATGGGTGATTTGTTGTGCTTTAAAGAGTCCTCTGTACTTTTTCATTTGTTCCAAATCATTGTTCTTTCTATGTTAACTTCTGCTGATTTATGGTGACATTAAGTCATATGTTCCACAAACTTATGGGTCTGCTCCCAGGTGATTCAAAATATATATAAGAATTTGTTTTATAAAACTTTTGTTTGGTAAGGAATTGTTAGACCTAACACAATCTAAAATCAACCGGTGACAACACACTGCATGCTGTTTATTGACTTTTCGAATGTCTAAAAAAAAGTATTTGAAAACAAAACATCATAATGTAATTTTATTTTCCCTTTTCACAATTTGAAAAGGAAAAATGCATTTTAAATTAAAGTGCATGTTCTCCCCAGGCATTTGCATATATGAATTTTAATTAGAGATATAAAATTATCCCAAACAGATGACGCTGAAAGGTTTAGACACTCCAGCTGATTTGTCAGTGCTGTAAAGTTTATCGTCTTTATGACTTCACTTCATATTCTGGTTTAGTCTTATTTTGCTTTCACACTAATGTTTTTTCAGTATAGGAGCAGTTCAATATCATGTTTTAATTTTTTTTCTAGCAAAGTCAAAGCGTAGACAAATTAATTAAAGCTGATCTCCTGCCTCTTTTCTCCCATCCCACTAAACTTTACCAACCCCTCCCCATAATTACACTTTTCAAACGACACTAAATGCCTCAATTTCTTACCTGACTCTGCCTTCCTTAGGGGGTTGATTTGCTAAAGGCATATAGACTGTATAGACTGTGTACTTTGTGAGTACACTCATTTTTCCCAGAGCTTAGTGAATGTGGTGAAGCTTCACTTTGTAAAGAGTACCCAATCAGGTGCAAGGAATATAAAAATAAGTGCATTTTTGCTTGGTTGGATGGTTGGATAACTACGCCCTCTGGAAAATTAGTGCAACTGCACTTGCAAAGTGCACAGTCTATTTGCCTTTAGTAAATTAACCTCAAAGTCTTATTTATTTTGCACAGAAGAGTGGGAGGGTAAATTTTCAAGCTGCCATATTGATATGGACATTATCTGTTTTCTATCAGTGAGAGTCCCCTCAGTTTCCTGAATACTCAAGTAGTGGTGTGGCATAATGACATCACTACTAGGGGCAGCAACAAGACAATAAAATCAGTGATGGGCCAGATTGCAAATGGTGGGTCATCTGTCCCCTCTTACGGATGGGACACAGAGGGCCACAGGATGGTGGACTAAGGTGAGTGAAAAAGATTATTAGAGTTTTTTTTATTGAAAATGGGTGGGAGCAGAGTGGGTGGACTACATTTGCCCAAAAAAATCACAAGTCACATTTATTAATCTATTTGTATAATAGAAGGATTACGTTGTGTTCACCTGTACAGTAGTTTGTTTTGTACTGAATTTCCCTATGCAACCATATTCTCTGCCAAATGACCATATAGCCTTAAAGTGAGCCTATCTTTTGCCAATGCAGGGAAAAGCTTAAGGCTCACTTTAACTCCCCCCTCCTCAGGGACTCATACTCACATTTACGTCACTCTGCTGCACCCCACAAGCCTCCAAGTGACATCCCAAGCTAGAGTCCAGCCTACAAGGAAATTTTGGAGTATTTCATTAAGCAAACTAGCATCAGGGACTTAGAAAATAGCTCTTATTTTTACTGAGTCTTTAATGCATCCTATTTGGAGGGAAACAGGGGGTAGGAGGGGGACAGAGGGGTTGATCAAGGGATCAAGGAAGAGGACATGTGAGGAGAGGGGGAAAGGGAATGAGAGAACAACTAGCAGAAACTGTGAAAACAGAAGAGTCTGAAAAACTATTTTTTAGAGTAAACAGGAAAGAGAAAGATAAGCCTGCCATCACAATTAGTACTTGATGCCTAATTATCATAGAGAACACTTAAGACAGTTATCAGACAGCTACACTACAAATCAAAAAGAGATTCAAAACAAAATTTCAACCTTCAACTGAAACTCATCGTTGAGGCAATGGCACTCGGCATTTTGGACATATATTTAACATAAAAGCTCTCCTCACCAATTCCAGTCTTTCCTTTATTCCATGATCTCCCAAAGTGCACAAGGCAGGCGCGGGGGGGGGGGGGCATCTAATGCTTGGAAGGCCCATAGTTTCCAGTACTGGTATCCTTTGTGAGCCATTGGGAGATTAGATGGATATTCAGGATATTCTGTTTCAATCTTTGCTGCAGAGGTCTTGAACTTTCCTTGCAAAGTGAGCAGCCTATTTGCCTTTAGTAATAACCCCTATAATACTGAAGCTAAAAAAAAATGGAAAAAATCCTCTGTCAAAAAAGTGTAGTTAGAAGTGAGTGATACACCAGAAGAGATCATTTTAATGAAAAAAGAAGGAAAGAAAAAGCTATAAGAGGAACCATGATAGTGGCTCAACTGTTTTCAGCACCCACCATAGCTTAGAATTCATAGAAATAAAATGTATAGTCAACAGGTATCACCAACTTTAGAAGGAGATTCAAGTTTCCGAGAAATACTCTCTCTAGGGGTACAATTTGTAGCCAGAAGAGCACCAACACTCCCAGCTTATTTCACTTAAAAACAGTTAGCGGTTGAATACAATGGGTATGTTGAAGTGCTGCTTAACTTGTTCTTCAAGCTGCAACCTCTTGGAAAATCCACCTTAGGGATGTGCAGGTCGGAAAAATTAGTTTTGTTTCAAATTCATTCGTTAAGTTAAGAATTTTGTTTCATCATACTTTGTTATGTTAGAATGATTTGTTTTTTAAATCTGTTTTGTATATTTGGATTTGTTTCGTATATTTGTTACTTTCGAATATAAAATTCAAAATAGGATGATGATTCCTGCTTAGGCTGCTTTATAAAATGGAAAAAAAATAGAATGGAATAGAAAATAAAGGAATTGAATAGAATAGAAAATAAAGGATTAAAATGGAAAATAAAGAAATAGAATAGAATAAAAATGAATAGAATAAAATAGAATAGAATAAAAATGAAAAGAATATAAAATATTCTATTCTATTCAGTTGTATTCTATTTTATTTTATTTACTTTTATTTTAATATATTCTTTTATTTTCTATTCTATTATGTTTTATTCTATTCCATTATGTTTTATTCTATTCTATTGTTTTATATTCTATATTGTTTTATTATAATCTATTCTATTCTATCCTTTTATATTATATTTTATAAATCAGCCCAAGTAGGAATCATCATCTTATTTCACTTTTATACCTTGTTGTATTCATTGCAATATGTTTCCATTTCAAATCTGAATTCATTTTCGAATTTCAATTTGAATTCATTTACGGTACAAATTAAATAAATTTTCGATTTTGTATTCAGATAATTAGTTTTATTATAATTTATTTTGGATTCATTCAAACTTGTTACTATTGGGACTTGGAAATTCTGATACATCCAAATAACGAAAATTTTGTCCGAATTTAGGCTCGTACCAAAACAAATTGCACATGTCTAATCCACATACAACCCACTCATAAGTGAATGGTACCTTATTTGAGATTAAACAAAGTGCCCCGAGATTCTACGGGCATAGGAAGTAAACCAGATATACCAAAGAGTATTGTAATGTAAAAAAGTACAACATTTTTTTATATAACATGATAGTAGAATCGATACACAAATAAGAACACCTAAAAACATTGTATTAGGACATAATCAAAAAGCAGCAAATAAATTCTTGAGACCCACACATGGTCTCAAACGAGATAAAATGACGTGTGTGATTACAATATACCCGACATGTTTCGGAAATTGCTGTTTTTTCTAGTAACAAAAGAAAGAAAACTAATAGCATTACATAATGCACAATGAGACCGTGATAAACCAACTGAGGTGATGATGGAATATTGAAGGGATGAGGATCAAAGTCAACGCCAAAGAAACACTCGTGCTCCACTACCATCTGAATAAACCGCTTACCAGAGGCAAATGGGTGTAAGGCCTGTCAGGTGATCTGCAGCACTCCAAACGATCGGGATGGATCCGAATCCAAGGGGGGTAGTTTCAATCAACCAGCTCCCAGAAGGTCACCAATCATGCCCGAAAAATTAACACCAGGGTCAGTAGACATCTATGTCAAATCCCTCCTTTGCACTTCAAAGTATTCAGATTGCCAAAAACAGCAATTCTGAATACTGTATTTTTTAAAAAACTGGCGCCATTGGCAGCCGAGTAATAGGAAGTGACGTTGTGACGTCGCTTCCATGTTTACATACAGGAGACTGGAACAAAGCCATTTCCGGCTTTGTGCCAGTCTGTCTCTTGCTGCCAGAAGTGGCAGATCGTGGGTCAGGTCTCCCAGGGAGACGGGAGGCCCGGTAAGAGCGGCGGAAGGGAGTGGGAGGGGCTTTTAGCTGCATTAGTTGTTATTCCTGGAAATCCAACCACCCACTCTAAAAAACGGTACCTGCAGCTGCGGGCATCATCCCGGTATAACCCCCTAAAGCTGAGGGCGCATATGTGCGTATGCTCGGCGCTAGGGATGAGCCGAACACCCCCCAGTTCGGTTCCCACCAGAACAGGCAATACATTTGTTCGAACATCCGAACCCTGTTAAAGTCTATGGGACACGAACATGAAAAATCAAAAGTGCTAATTTTAAAGGCTTATATGCAAGTTATTGTCATAAAAAGTGTTTGGGGACCCGGGTCCTGCCCCAGGGGACATGTATCAATGCAAAAAAAGTTTTAAAAACTGCAGTTTTTTTGGGAGCAGGGATTTTAATAATGCTTAAAGTGAAACAATAAAAGTGAAATATTCCTTTAAATTTCGTACTGGGGGGGGGGGGGGGGGGTATAGTATGCCTGTAAAGCAGCGCTTGTTTCCCGTGCTTAGAACAGTCTCTGCACAAAATGTAATTTCTGAAGTAAAAAGGTCATTTAAAAGTACTCGCGGCTGTAATGAATTGCCGGTGGGGGTCCCCCCAAATTAAATTACCAGGCCCTTCAGGTCTGGTATGGATATTAAGGGGAACCCTGCGCCAAGTTTAAAAAAAAATGGCGTGCGGTTCCCCCCAAATATCCATACCAGACCCTTCAGGTCTGGTATGGATTTTAAGAGGAACTCTGCGCCAAATAAAAAAAATGGCGTGGGGTTCCCCCAAAAAATCCATACCAGACCCTTATCCGAGCATGCAACCTGGCAGGCCACAGGAAAAGAGGGGGGACGAGAGAGCGCCCCTCCCCCTCCTGAACCGTACCAGGCCACATGCCCTCAACATGGGGAGGATGGTTTGGGGTCTGGACCCCAAAGCACCATGTCCCCATGTTGATGGGGACAAGGGCCTCATCCCCTCAACACTTGCCCGATGGCTCCAGCTACGAGGAACAGCACAAGGTCCTCTCTTCACCGGAGCAGAGACACCCCAGGAATGATGCGGCTTCAGCCAGTGACAGCTCTTATGTAGCTGAGGGCGGGGCCACCCGTCACGTGACCCCGTCATCCTCTGACGCAAGGGAAAACTCGGGCTTCCCCAGTGACGTGACAGGTGACTCCGCCCCCCTCTGATGCAAGGGAAACCTGCGTTGCATCAGAGGGGGACAAGGTCACCCGCACGTCACTGGGAAAGCCTGGGTTTTCCCTTGTGTCAGAGGAGGGCGGGGTCACGTGATGGGTGGCCCCGTCCTCGGCTACATAAGACCTGTCAGGCTTCGGCGGCGTCATTCCTGGGGTGTCTCCACTCCGGTGAAGAGAGGACCGTGTGCTGTTCCTCGTCGCTGGAGCCTGGAGAGATCATCCATCACAGGATTCCGACATCGCTGGAGTGGAGATCGAGAGTGGATTACCACCGCTGGAGTATTTTTTTTTTATATATATTTTTTTTTTAATAAAGGACTTATCCCAACTGTGTCTGTGTGTTTTTTTACAATTTTTTATACTTTCTTTGCAAAGGGGTCTTCCAGATTCCGATAAGCCCCCCGCCCGCAGACCCCCACAACCACCGGGCAAGGGTTGTGGGGATGAGGCCCTTGTCCCCATCAAAATGGGGACATGGTGCTTTGGGGTCCAGACCCCAAAGAATCCTCCCCATGTTGAGGGCATGTGGCCTGGTACGGTTCAGGAGGAGGGGGGCGCTCTCTCTCCCCCCTCTTTTCCTGCGGCCTGCCAGGGTACGTGCTCGGATAAGGGTCTGGTATGGATTTTTGGGGGGAACCCCACGCCATTTTTTTAAAATTTGGCACGGAGTTCCCCTTAAAATCCATACCAGACCTGAAGGGTCTGGTATGGATATTTGGGGGGAATCGCACGCAATTTTTTGAAAAATTTGGCTCAGGGTTCCCCTAATATCCATACCAGACCTGAAGGGCCTGGTAATTGAATTTGGGGGGACACCCACGCATTTTTTTTTTATCAATGACTTTCAATGACTTTTCTCTGTATTGCTGGGACTGGCAATTCATTACAGCCGCGAGTACTTTTAAATGACTTTTTTTCCTTCAGAAATTACATTTTGTGCAGAGACTGTTCTAAGCACGGGAAACAAGCGCTGCTTTACAGGCATTCTATACACACCCCCCAGGTACGAAATTTAAAGGAATATTTTACTTTTATTGTTTCACTTTAAGCATTATTAAAATCACTGCTCCCGAAAAAACGGATGCTTTTAAAACTTTTTTTGCATTGATACATGTCCCCTGGGGCAGGACCCGGGTCCCCAAACACTTTTTATGACAATAACTTGCATATAAGCCTTTAAACATAGCACTTTAGATTTCTCCCATAGACTTTTACAGGGTGTTCCGTGGCTTTTCGAATTTGCCGCGAACACCCCAAATTGTTCGCTGTTCGGCAAACGGCGAACGGGCAATGTTCGAGTCGAACATGAGTTCGACTCGAACTTGAAGCTCATCCCTACTCGGCGCTTAGGGGATATAAGAGCCTCAGCAGATTAGCTAATGCGTGTCTCGACACAAGGGAGCGATATAGATATCAATATAGATATTTCTTGGTGGTATTTGATCACCACTGCATTTTTCATTTTTTTTGCACTATAAACAAAAAAAGACTGACAATTAACCAATAAAAAAATAAAAAAATAAAATCTCTTAATAGATTAATATGTATTCTGCTACATGTTTTTGCTAAAATACCAATCAGTGTATATTGCTTAGTTTACGCAAACGTTATAGAGTCTACAAACTATGGTATATATTAATGGAATTTGTATTCATTTATTTTATACTCGTAATGGCAGCGATCAGTGACTTATAGCGGGACTGCAATATTGCGGCGGACAATCGGACTGCGGCTGACACTTTGTGGGAACCAGTGACACGAATTCAGTGATAAAATATGCACTGTCACTGTACTAATGACACTGGCTGGAAAGGGGTTTAAATCTAGGGTGATCAAAGGGTTAACTGCGTGCCTAGCCAGTGTTTTTATGTACTGTGTGTGCTGCTTTTACTAGAGGAAGAGGTGTATTTTATTTCAATATACAAATACAATCCCTTCCCTCCTGTCAGAATGGAGGTCTGCCTTGTTTACATTCTGTGTGTTTTACCGATGATCAGCAGGTGTCGGCGGACATCCAGTCCAGATTAATCACAGTGGAAGTGGCCTGACTGTGGCAAGCACGCCCCCTGTAGGCGGATGTGCAGAATCATGTATATATATGTAATCCTGCACAGGAGGGTCGTACTGTAGCAGTAAATCTGCTATAGGGCGGTCTGGAAGTGGTTAAACATAACTAAAAGCAAACCTTTTTTTTATAGGTTTGGATAGAGCAGAGAGGGGTTAGACCACCTGTCAGTTTTTATTGCTGTCTGTGCTTCCGTTAAGGAGATTCACTCTCTCTATTTGTCCTATTTACCATTATCATTGAAAGTAAAAGAAAATCCCACATTTTGGATTGTCCTCAGAAAAGTAATAGAGGGGAAATCTTTCAATGGGGACACTAGTTTTGGTGATCTGGGGATCCCCAATTATCTCCCCTAATTTGCAGGGATTTCCTCTCACTTCCTGTTTGGCTATGGGACAGGAAGTAAAGGGAAATTTCGGGCAATAGGGCACAGATGGTGAACAAAAATCTGACAGGGGTTATAACCCTTTCTTGCTCTATCCAAAATGAAAAAAAAAAGTTTTGCATATAGTTCTACTTTAAGTTATAAACAATAAATCTGACAGTTGCAAAAGGATTAAAGTGGTTGTAAACCCTTTACAACCACTTGATGCTACAGGTAACCCTATATGAACCCCCCTGGCGGTAATCCCGAGTCTGGCTCGGGGTAAGTTTTTCATGCTAAGAGCGGTAACCCCGAGCCAGACTCGGGGTGCATTGCAGGATACAGGGAAGTTACTTACCTTGTTCCCTGGATCCTGCGATGTCCTCCCGCAGTGTGTGCGAGCTGTCTCCTCGCTCGATCCACACTGCCGAGTGCCACCGAGCTCCGTTCCCTGCAACGTTGCGGCGCATGGGGACGGAGTTCGGCGCCAAATTCAAAAAATGAAAAACACAGTATAGATACAGTATACTGTAATCTTACAGATTACAGTACTGTATCAAATAATTACACATCCCCTTTGTCCCTAGTGGTCTGTCCAGTGTCCTGCATGCAGTTTTATATTATAAAAACTGTTCTTTCTGCCTGGAAACTGGAGATTGTCCATAGCAACCAAAAAGTGTCCCTTTATGTCAAAATTGGTTTTAGACCAGCTAGAAAACAGCGATAATAAATTAGAATCACTCGCAGAACTGAGCGATAGCGATTTGTGGGGAAATTCATCATCAAACATTAAATCTACTGACAGCGACAATTCTGCAACTGAGCACATTTCAGTGTTTTTGATTTGATTACATTATTGAATAATTTTTATTATAATTACATTACTATTTGTTATAATTATTTATAGTTATTTATTATATTATAATTTATGATTTTGTGTTTCAAACTTTATCATACCCGGGATGTCTACTAGACTCTTGTTTGGTCAGGTTTAAGTAAGTAATTACTAAGAATTGCAGGCCTACAATACATAACACCAAATTTCCATGCAAAATAATTGTACCACTTTTGGTACATAATTCCAAACAGAATCATACCGCCAGGGAGGTTAAGGCTTACCTGTAGCTACCCAGGATATCTCCTAAACCTGCACGGTTTAGGAGATATCCCCTGTCCCCTGCATGTGCCGATGTATAATAGGCACATGCGCACTGGGGCAAACTGAACCAATGGCACCTATGTGCCATTGCTTCAGTCCGTGTGCCGTTACCGACGGCTCCCTCCCGAGTGACGTCTTTGCGGCTCCGGCCAATCACAGCGCCAGAGCCGCGATGCCCGGAAGTAACCCCCGGGAGAGATGTCGCCACCAGAGGGGGGGGACAAGGACCGCTGCAGCGGCTTCGATCTCAGGTAAGTAATTCATAATGAGCTAGTATGCTATGCATACTTGCTCATTATGCCTTTGTCTTGCAGGTTTTTTTTTTTTTTGAGGGTTTACAACCACTTAAAGGGCAGGGTGGGGGGAGTGAAGTTTTATTATAGCATTCCATGGGCTTTGGTTTTAAATCTCCTAATTCTCAGACTATGCTTCAAACATTGCTCTTCTGTTATGAACCTCATGGTAAAACGAAAAGCTTCAGAAGCCAACAAAATGACAAGTCAAATGTGCAGTTCTCAACATAAGGCCTTCTTGATTTGGGTGATCTAGCTCTCAAAGACAAGCTTAAAATGTTTTGACTGCCAAAGCAAATTTAATTATAAAAGTTAATAGAACTAGTGGCCAGGGCTAGGTGACTACTAGCTTTAAGTTGTCCAGCAAAGAGAGGTTCGTGACCTTCTGCAGCAGTACAATATTGGGGAACTGGCTACTCGACAGGTCTGGTCAGAAGGTGGTTAATTGCCATGCCTTGTTTTTTTTGAGCGAGGGTTGCTGTGGGGTTCTTTTCGTATTCAAAACCGATCTCTTCCAACCATCCATAGTGTGGTTTGATATAATCACTATGACAACAAGAATCTATGAGCATAGAAATAATAGAGACAGGGTAGACAAAAGATTAGCATGCAATGAGAAGTACAATAAGTTTCTTATTTAGCATTTAGATAACTGTCTTTCCTTCGGAGCAAGCTTCAAAGTTGAACCCAGTTTAGACCAAGAGGATTAATTCTTTCCCCCACATGCTTCATTGAATCTCTCATTACCAAACTTTGTCTGTATTGATGTAAGATTTGATTGAAGATTAGAACATTTAGCAGATTTTGCTTTTTTGAATGTATCAGGCCTTTTCAAGCGCAGACTGCAGTGCCCAGTGGTCAATACCCTCACTTTTATCCAATGTCTGCTTCATTTAAACTTAATCAACTCCATCAATGAACTGGAACAGGGAATCTTTCTTTTCCGCAGAATGTTGATCTTTTTTTTTTTTTTTCTTGCCTCAGATAATTCTCTGCTCTTGGTCCCAATCCATCTGCATTAAACCTTACACCACAGAAAGGATGATCAGGTAGTTCTTTTCTTTTTAATAAATATGGTAATGAAAATTCTGCTTGAGTTTATTTAAAGCGCAGTAACATGATCGGTGATCACCATCAATTACTTTGCGTTGGGTTTGTGCTTCTCTACAGTTCCTGTAGATTTCCAAATTTTTTTTTTTTCATTTTTTTTTTTCTTTGTGCCTGTGCATTTTTTTGTGTGTATTGACATTAAATATTGTTCATACTGCAAAATGATGCATCTTTGAAGAAAGGGCCTCATAAGTCACATCCACCGAGTGGTACAGACCGATTGGCTTTATGAATTATCTGCCTTAGTGCAGTGAATTATTTGCACTGTTTCTCTACCAGTCAACAAGTTTCCCAGGTATAGCGCAGATCAATCAAAGATGACAGAGCTTGGGTGAAGCTTTTACTGTGGAAGTCTGGACCGCTTGTCCTTGCTTTTTGGCTCCGGCATCTGTATATCATTTTTATACTGCTACCAGTAGAGCAATTTCAAAAGTATTTGCAAGGAAAATGTATGTCCCCATCTGTTCGCACAATCATAAATGTGCCACCTTCAGAGGCTCTCCATTGGTAATCATATCTTTAATGATCAGCAAACTTGTGATATATAACTGTTCTCAGAAACGGGGTTTCTGTTCTTTATTGTGATTGGCTGGAATAAATGGCTTTTCCATATGTTAGGGAGATAAAACATAAGATTAGCAGTAGCCGTTTCTTTTATTAGTAAACAAAGGAAACAGTGCATTCAAATTGAGTCTTTATATAAAACAACCTTTAATAAACCCCATAACAATGCAATAACATTGGCACACTGCGATGGCAAACATCTTTCTTATCTGACAACCCTATTATGTTTTTTTTTCCTCGCGCTTCGGTGTAACAATGCTGAGTAATTTGACAATCGTCTGAGGTTTAAGATCTGATAATTAGAGAGCTTTGAAGGATTCTGCGTTTTATAGCTTTTATGTCTCTAGATTCTATACACTTTGAATTTGTTATCAAAGGTGTTTGAAGCTATTTAACTTGTACATTATATACAAGTGTATGCACGCCTATACACTATCAGAAGAATGTGAATTTGTTTGTGCCTGATAAAAGAAATTCACAGTCATGCGCCGACAATTTTGCTGTGCATCCATAGTTAGCTTATGCACATCAACATATGTTTTTAATGATTTTGTGGTTGTAACTTTAACATGCATTGTGCCGCATTAAATATCTCTAAAGGGACTGCCTACATGTTCTTAAAAAAATATATTGTTCTTTGCACACCTAAACAGCCTAAGATTAAATTACTAAAACTGATAAATGTGTCAGGAGTGACTCATCTCAATCCTTCCCTACTCTTCATGGTCCCCAATGGAATTCCATTTACAGAGAGAAAGCTGCAAAGGGGGAGGTTACTCTTTTTATGTTTTTTTTTTTTTTTTAGGCAGGAATATTTTATTCTTGCATCTGCAACCAAAAGTTGGAACCTTAGGCTCCTCTGCACACACAGTATATACCTAATTAAAATTCCTAAGGATTGCGCTTAGCCACACTTATTCCTTGATTGCTAGGACCTGGCAAAAAATATAAAAGTATCAGTAGTGCGCTGCCTCTAATTTCTCACAGTAAATACAAACATTACAATATGATCTCAAATGTTTGTGGCATCTAATGATTGATATCCCCTTTATGTGTACCGTTGTACTTAATTTTTTTTTACAAATACTATACTACCCTTTACTGTTCAAAGGTGAATAGTATATACAAAAGTGCATACTAAGTGCTTGTTAGCTAAAGTGCAAACCACAATTATAACAAACATTTCACATTCCATATATATATATATATATATATACACAATGTGAAATATATCCAGTCCTTCTTTACTTAAACTGATTGTAAGGTCTCATTTTCTTTTTCTATAGAAATAATAAACATGTTATATTATTTCCATGCCCTGTGTAGTGGATTTGCACAGAGCAGTCCCAACCCTCCTCTTCTTGTGTTCCACTTCTGTGCTCCTGGCCCCTCCCTCCTATTGAGTGCCCCCGCAGCTAAAGCTTGCTATGGGGACACCCAAGCAGAGTCACAGCTCCCTGTGTCCATTCAGACACGGAGCCACGACCCAGCCCACATCTCACCTGATTGGCTAGCCGACTTTGATTGACAGCAATGGGAGCCAATGGGGCTACTGCTATGTCTCAGCTAATCAGGCGGGGGTGTCTCGGACGGTCGTGGACATCGCTGGACAGAGATGGGGCTCAGGTAAGTATTAGAGGAGCAGAAAATCAACAAACACTCCTGCGCACGAGATGACCGTCAAGCATTCAATAGTTTATAACGATGACACTGGCTTTGCTGCCCTTCATGGATAGGGGTATCCTGGTAGCAAACGAGAAGAGAAAAAACAAGGGCGCACCAGCCTAGTGTAATATCGTTAGGGTATTTTATTTAAATAAAAACAACGAAAAGGTACTCACAAAGGTAGTACAGTTAGTTCGCAATGTACAGATGGTACCATCGAGGGCTGCAACATGTAGAACCCAGACCACACTCCGACCAGTCATGAAGGACGTGATGGGACACACTACCGGCAGACGCGTTTTGAAGCTCACAGCTTCTTCATCAGAGCCAAGCCAAGTATTAGAGGGGTGAAGATAGTGTCATGGCAGACCGTGCTGATTTCGAATCAGTCTCATGGATGTCCCATAAAGAAAATAAGAGTATCCACATAGTGTAAAACCGTATGATGGCTTATTGAAAATAAGCGTTGCTAACAACCTACACAGATTCAGTAAAATACAGCATATAGATAAAAAGATTCCCAGGCTGGGATCCGCTGGTCAGAAATCACGCTTGCGTGGTGTTAGTGGACTACGCCCTACGACTACTTTCACACTGGGGCCGCGCTACGTTAGCAGTAAAGCACTGCTCGTTTTAGCTGCGCTTTACTGTTGTTTTAGCAGCACTTTTCAGCTGCTAGCGGGGTGCTTTTAACCCCCACTAGTGGCTGAAGAAAGGGTTAAAACCGTCCGTGTTGTGTCGCTTCCGAATCGCTTTTCAGGCAATTCAGAAGCTCTGCCCATGCTCTCCAATGGGCAGGGGTGGTTGAGGAGCGCTGTATACAGCGCTCCCAAACCACCCCAAAGATTCTGCTTGCAGGACTTTTTGTAACGTCCCGCAAGCGCACTGCCCCAGTGTGAAAGCACTCGGCTTTTACACTGGAGTGGCATGGGAGGCGGTTTTCAGGCGCTTTACAGGTGCTGTTTTGCCTGAAAAACGCCTTCAGTGTGAAAGTAGCCTAAATGTTTAGTCAGATATGACGTCATCGCTGTTCTGTTGAGAAAGGCCTGTAGCTCAATAGGTCAAACTAAAATTTAAACACGTAAATTAATCCCAACCTGAACTTCAGAAGGGGCTGTACATACAGTGGTTTCAGACAGAATGAGAGTCTGAAGACTCTCAATCCATAATGTATATTCAATGTCATGAGTGCACCCTGTATTAAATATCTATTTTATAATAGATAATGATTTTATATAGAAAAAAATTTAAACAAATGTAAGTTTAAGAACTTTACAGAAAATATAAATTACATAAATGCATTATATTCTCCTTAAAAGCTTTTTACATACTGAACGTCCTTTCATTTATTCTTACTTGGAGCATTTTTTACTCCTGCTGAACAGTGAAGTACAATAAAGGTGCAAGTGTAATCAATATACAATACAGATACTTGAAAGACTGTTGCTACTAATGACTGTTTATGTAACATCATTGATATTATTTTGATATTATACCTGCGTAATTGTATCATTATGCAAGTTGTGCTTATTGGTCAGTTGTGAATCACTCATTGCATTACTTTATGGTTAAGAATGACAGACGGTTTTTAAAATTTACTCTGTACATGGTTTATACTTTTTTAATTTGAGATAATTCCAGATGTAGTTATATCTAATCTTTATAACAAAAGGATGTAAAGATATTAAATGGTGGCCCTGTTTCTGATTGACAGGACTGATTCACTTATCCCTAGATGGGACACATTCAGATCATTTGTGATACTGAAGTATGGTTCTGGTAATGAACAGGCAATGAGCAATTCAAAACACTGAAAGCCTGTAGTATCAGTTGCAGGAATTTTTTTAGTACCTACTGAAGGAATCACAATGTCTAGATCAGCCTTTGTCAAGCTTTTCAACACAGAGGATCCCTGGAAATAGTTCTCCGGTCTCGGGGAACCCCTGCTAAAAATTACAGATCTACAATTCATGAAACCTTAGTGTGATGGTCAGTGGGAAGGATGGTCCTTACGCTTGTGGTCATTGGGAAGAATTACCTACCTAGCTAAAAAGATCAATGGTGTCAGTAGGAAATGATCTGAGAGGCAGAAATTGCCCAATGCTGAAGGAACCCCTAGCAACCTCGGGAGGAACCCTGGTTGAGAATCACTGGTCTAGACCAGTGATGGTGAACCTTGGCCCCCCAGATGTTTTGGAACTACAATTCCCATGATGCTCATGCGCATTGAGCATCATGGGAAATGTAGTTCCAAAACATCTGGGGGGCAAAAATTCGCCATCACTGGTCTAGACAAACTGAACTCATGGGGAGACTGATAAGGGGTGGCTAATGGTCGTTTAACTCAAAGAAAAACAATCTTTATAAATTTAGGGGCCAATGTAATATTAATCTCATCAATGTGTGTTAAAGGAAACCATTCATGATAGAAACATGTAACAGAGACTGTCATAGCTAAACTCTCATCCTGAAAATGCTTGCCTGACTGCCATGCTCAAAATCAAGACACCCAAAAGAAGCAAGCAGATAAAGACCTTGGAAATTTGTTTTTGCTCTCCCTGATCTGCATACTTGTTCAGAGTCAGAAAGGTTGATTTTCTAAAGAAAAACAGACTGTTCACTTTGCAAGTGAATTTCACTCTGCAAGGGAATTATCCCCAGAGCTTAGTGAACGAGGTGAAGATCTGCTGGCTTCCATCGTTCAATCAATGGCAAACAAAAATTCTATTTTTTATTTTCCTTGTATGTAATTGGGTATTCTTTACAAAGTGAAGCTTCACCACATTCACTAAGCTCTGAGGGAAATTCCCTTGCATGGTACAACTTCACTTAGAAAGTGAACAGTGTACTTGTCTTTAGTAAATAAACCCCTGCATCTCAGAAAGACACATCTTATGCCGCGTACACACGATCGGAATTTCCGACAACAAATGTTCAATGTGAGCTTTGGGTCGGATATTCCGACCGTGTGTAGGCTCCATCGGACATTTGCTGTCGGAATTTCCGACAACAAATGTTTGAGAGCTGGTTCTCAATTTTTCCAACAACAAAAGTTCTTGTCGGAAATTCCGATCATGTGTATCCAATTCCGACGCACAAAAATCCTACGCATTCTCGGAATCAATTCGACGGATGCTCGCAATCATTGTACTTAATTTTACTCGGCTCATCGTAGTGTTGTACGTCTCCGCGTTCTTGACGTTTCGGAATTTCCGACAACATTTGTGTGACCGTGTGTATGCAAGACAAGTTTGAGCCAACATCCGTCTGAAAAAAATCCACGGTTTTGTTGTCGGAAAATCCGATCGTGTGTACGCGGCATTAGAAAGTGCTGAAGCCTGGTCAGTGTAACAGCCAGACAATTAGTAGTTTAGCAGTGGCAGCCCCAGGATTTCTCTAATGACCAATAATTTTAACGTTTTGTGAACTGTGTTTCCATGTATAATTTTGATTATATATGTATTTTGCCTAATATTTGGGCAGGTTCTGCCATGTGCCACACACACAAAAAATTAAATAATAATAATAATGTTATCTGATTTTTTATTCTTACTTTTATATTTACAGTTATTACTATTTATTAAGTATCATTATAATGGTCATATGGCTTCATGTTTTTTCATGGTCCTTTTCATTTTATATTTAATTTTTTGTTTTTATAAAATCCTGCATTTCTTCCTTTTTTATACAGTATATACATTTTAAATATATTTTCTATATATATTATACACTTTTTTTTTATATACATTATTCTTTTTTTTATAAACATTATTCTTTTTTTATTTAATACCGGCATATTGTAATAATTCTAGTTTCCTATGGTTTCAGGTTTCAGTTTAAACCATATATTATTCCTTTTTATATATTATAAATGTCCAAATGTGTTCTTTTGCATATTCATTTATTGCTCAGTAGGGTTCAACGACTTCTACTTAATAATCAATTCCCTACAACTGCCAATTAGAAATCATTACTAATCATTACTAGTTTTATAAATGCTAGTCTAGTCCACACTGTTGTCAGGCTGAGAAAGGGGAAAGCTTCCTCAAAATGCATTCCCAGCAATAAGCTTCTTTTGAAGTGCATGGCAGTTGTCAGAGTCATGTTACAACGTGGAGGGTACTAAGCAAGTGAGTGGTGTGTGGGCTCCAATTGCTGGATCCAAAGTGACTTTGGTCCCAAGGCTACATCCTTCCTGTTCATTCAAGACAGAGATTTCTTATAGTAACATACTACTGACAGTGCAAGGATTTTAATTGTGAGTGCATTATATTTTTTATGATACATTAAAAAAAAATATTACGCCATCCTGTGAGGTCTGTCTTGTTCCCTAATGCCGCATACACACGATCTGAATTTCTGACAACAAATGTTCAATGTGAGCTTTTGGTTGGATATTCCGACCATGTGTACGCTCCATCAGACATTTTCTGTCGGAATTTCCGACAACAAATGTTTGAGAGCTGGTTCTCAATTTTTCCGATGGCAAAAGTGTGTATGCAATTCCGACGCACAAAAATCCTACGCATGCTCGAAATCAATTTGACGCATGCTCGGAATCATTGTACTTCATTTTTCTCGGCTCGTCGTAGTGTTGTACGTCCCTGCGTTCTTGACGGTCGAAATTTGTGTGACCGTGTGTATGCAAGACAAGTTTGAGCCAACATCCGTCGGAAAAAAAAAACCCACGGTTTTGTTGTTGGAATGTCCGATTGTGTGTACGCGGCATTACTGTTCAAAAAGCACTCCTTTCTGCAAAGCTGGAGATACAAGGCTGGATTATTGTGAATTCTTCTCTATATGGACTTTCAGACAACTGATGATCTCTAATATTCTAGAAAGAATTGTGTCACTTTGACATATTTATTTAGATAGGTATATTGTTGTTTTTTTATGTACTTTCTTATCAGATCCACAGAATGAATGAAGCAGGAGCAATGCATGCAGGTTTTGGGGCACATCCCCCCCAGTAGGCCCTTAGCAGAAAAATGAACAGCAAAGTAGAGGCATCACTATTCACTAACTATGCTTACAGTGTCCAAGAAGACACTTCAAATTCTTTGAGAATAACAGTCATCAGAGGCAGAAGTGGGCAGGATATGCCTTAGATGAGATGATCTCACGAATTGTTGAACAATTTCCATTAAAAACCTTGCCAAGTTATTAATTGCACATGTGTGGATCAAATCTGTTGCACACGAAAGAGCATCAGGACCCACCACTACAAATAACCACCAGATGTCTTCCCACCTATTGGTCTTGGTCTTGGTAAAACATCTGCTCATATATGGCTAGCCAAATCTGGCCTTATACTAACAACAAGTAATGCAGCTTTTTTAAAGCTGTCTTTAGTCTCCTAGGATGCAATAAAGAGCATCTCCAGCAGAAGCAAAATCTGTTAGCTGTCCTGATCATTCACTCTTCTTTACAGAAGAGTAAAGTACTGCATGCGCACCATTATCACTGTCATGCAAGAAGTTCAGAGGATCTCAGCATCCTCTCAGCTTGCTTTAGGATGAGCAGATGACTCTTTGCATGTTGTTCTTAGAGCAGTATCTCTTAATTTATGGCCACCCAACCAGCTAGGCCTGACTGACTGAAAACAATGTACTCTTTGATGTGGCTGAGGTTTTATCCCAGCAATTGTTGAACAGAAAGGTAGAGTCATTGTAGTGAAATACAGATATTTATAAGGCCTCATGCATACTTGAGCTCAAAACCGCTGCTTTTACAGGCATTTTTTTTGCCTCTAAATGCCCCTAATGCCGCGTACACACGATCATTTTTCTCGTCTGGAAAAATGATTTTTTTTCTCTTGGACGAGAAAAACGGGCGTGTGTAGGCTTTCCAGCATTTTTCCTGACGAGAAAAATGACAAGAATCACGACGAGAAAAATTAGAACATGCTCTAATTTTTCTCGTCGCGAATCGCGGCATTTTTTCCGCGGCAGTTTTCCCATAGGGAAACACTGCTAGGGAGCCTACACACGGCCGGTTTTCTCGACCAAGAGAAAACCTGTCATGAAAACCGGCCGTATGTTGGGGACCAAGCCGGTCCTCGTTTTTCCCGTCGGGTTTCACGGCGGTGTTTTCACCGCCGTGAAACTCGATCGTGTGTACACAGCATCAGTGTGAACCTACATGTCCGTGCACACATAGGAGTTCAGAGGAGGTCAGAGACAAGGGCATTTATAGACAGAAAAAAAAAATCCCATGAGCATAAAAAGCTCAAAATCGCCTAAACACGCCTAACGATAGGCACCTTATGGGGATTTTCCCACATTCCCATGTTAATGCATTCTTATGGCCTGAATTCTGGCCAATAGAATGTACTAATGTCAGATGCGGAAACGTGCATAAACACACGGGAACGTGCATGAACACGCATTCAAAAATGTGGCTTTTTACCACGTTTTTGCAGCTGCTAAACTCCTGTAGGAGAAAAGAGCATCAATGGAATACAATATGTACGAAGCCAAAAGGGATAATCTACACTATTTTATATGACATATATACTTTAAATATATATATTTGATTAATATACAGACATTATGTATATACAGTATGTCAAAGGTACATTAAAAGCGGCAAAAACAATACGTCACAACCTGGACCATAGCAAGAAAAAAAAAAAAAAGGATTTTTTTTCTATAAAACGATAAAAAAAGACACACACAACAAGCATAGGGTCTACATCTTCACCCAGGGGGGTCAGTCACATGTTTGGGGGTGGGTCAGGATTCATTCCAGGCCAGGTTAAAACCTGGACTCTTATGTCACCTTTTCTACAGGTTCTCTGTCGACTAGGTTTCTCAGCCTCAACCAGGACTTCGCAACTAGGGCATTGAGTCGACTCTTCTTAAACACATGCTTCCGCCCCTCTGTCACCCTCCGTGGGTTCAGAACATGGCTGAACTCACACCCTGAGGGAATGGGCCATCCCCAAGCTTGCTGTGGAACTATGGCGTTGAAGGCCTCAGTCGGCGGGTCAATTCTGCTCACCCACCATAGCCTGATTTGAATCCTGGTCGTATCTACGACACAGCGATTAGAATCCTTGGCACGATTCAACACATCCTGTCTTACACATACACCACAAGCTTCCGCAGCTCGACCTTCCCCCCGAGGCACATGCCACAAGCACCCAGTCGCAACTCATACCACTCATTCATACATTCGCGCTCACTCGCAAGTCATACAATGCTTCGGTTCACAGTTTTGACACAAGTCGACACGTTCCGTTCTCATGTTACAAACATACGACCACGACAAACGACTAGCATGGTCTATGGTTCCTCCCCACACAGAGTCCGATTTCTCTGCTTTCTTGTTGTCTGCCTTCCTTAATGAAGTTCCTTTTGCAACACGTTATTGCAACTCGTCTTCCACGCGTTCATGGCCGCTCATCATCTACCAGTGGCACGCATTCACAGCCACTCATTCGCATGTCTGTCTTTCCTCTTATTGGTCAGTTGAGTGCCAGTGAACTGGTGTTCCATTGCAGTGTCCAGATGTTCCCTGGCCCTCCCCTCCACCTCTAGTGCTGTCCAGGGCATGCCGACCCCATGTGGTCACTCCAGGTGGGCAAGTTGGGACGGCCTGTTCTGTCACTGGGGGGGGGGGGTGGTGCTCAGATCTGCAAAGGGTAAGTTCTCAAGCATTCAAACTGCTACCCATCAAGGCTACAGGTAAGCCTTATTATAGGCTTACCTGTAGGTAAAAGTAAAAAAAAAAAAGGGTAAACAACCACTTTAAGAGGGAGAATGAGAATCTTCTGCTGCTGAAAAGATACTGTTTTATTCAAGCTAAATCATATATTATTATGCTATATGTTATAACATAATAAATTATTTATTTACTGTGAAATTACTGGTTGGAAGTTATAACTTCAAACTTCAGTAATTAGTCCGTTAAGACACCTGCTTGAGTTCAGTTTTTGAAAATATAGTAAATTACCAATCCTGACACTTCTCTCCTACATGTAAAAATCTTCTAGAAAACTACTCAGAACCCTCAAACATTATATACATTGTTTTATCAGACACCCTAGGGAATAAAATGGTGGTCGTTGCAACTTTTTATGTTACACGGTATTTGCGCAGCAATTTTTCAAACGTGTTTTTTTTGGAAAGAAAGTGTTTCATAAATAAAAAATAAACACAAAAGTTAGCACAATTTTTTTTATACTATAGAGATAATGTCACGTCAAGTAAATTGATACCTAACATGTCATGCTTTACAATTGCGCATACTTGTGGAATGGCGCCAAACTTCAGTACTTAAAAATCTCCAAAGGTGACACGTTTAGCATTACAGAGGAGGTCTGGTGCTAGAATTATTGCTCTCGCTCTAACGTATGTAACTTGTGTGTATCTGACTCTGATACTAGCCAGTGCCTCACCAGCCACTGACCTCACCGCACGTCCCTGACCCAAATCTTAAAAATACCTTTGGACAGGGCATGTACGAATGCCGTAGCTGCGATGCTTTACTTCACTTTTTGTAAATTCTTTAGCTGCAGCATCTTTCACTCAGCCTGCAGAGTTTGACAGGGAGCACCGCCTGTCAAACTCGCCTATTGATTTCAATGGGGCCACTCTGCAACTGCAAGCTAAACTCGCTCGCAGTAGCAGCATAGTCCAACAATGTAAAAATAGCATTTAGCAATGTAAAAAAAAAACAAGTAGCACCTCATGAACGCCTGTCAGCTGCTGCTACACCACTAGTTGAAAAGCAATCCACCACAGATCACTTTTCAAAGGGGAGTAAGCATTACTGCAAATGTGAAAGAAACTTGAAACACATCCTCTCATGTACATACTGCTCACTGTCATATATTTCTCTCCTGTACAAACTGCTCGCTGTCATGCACTTCTCTCATGTACATAGTGCCTGCTGTCATACCCCCCCCACAATCCTCTCCTGTACATACTGCCCACTGTCATACACTTCTCTCCTGCACATAGTGCCCACTGCAATACCCTCCACATTTCTCTCCTGTGCATACTGCCCACTGTCATAACCTCTACACTCCTCTCCTGTACATATTGCCTGCTGTCATACCCTCCACACTCATCTCCTGTACATACTGCCCACTATCTTACCCTCCACACTTGTCTCCTGTACATACTGCTCAGTATCATACCCTCCACACTGCTCTGCTGTACATACTGCCCACTTTTATAAACTCCTCTACTGTACATAGTGCCAGCTTTCATACCCTCCACAGTCCTCTCCTGTGCACGCTGCCCACTCTCATACCATCCGCACTCCCCCCGTACATACTGCCCCTATCATTCCCCCCACACTCCTCTCCTGTACATAGTGCCCCCTGTCATCCCCTCCACACTCATCTCCTGTACATAGTGCCCACTGCCATACCCTCCACACTCCTCTCCTGTACATAGTGCCCACTGTTATACCCTGCACATTCCTCTCTCCCACCTGCACATACTTCCCAGGTTTATACCATCCATACTCCTCCCCTATGCCTCTTACCCACAAAATCTAGTCTTTTAAATTATATTGGATATCCTCAATGTTACCAGCTCTAGAATGGGCACATTTTTGTTAGTTCAACTAAAGGAAATCTTCTTAGTCCTCATATTTGTTCTGCCCATTATTAGTACTCATTTAATTTTGTGATTACTATTGTGATGTATAGAGGAACATAGGGGATCTCAGCTACTCTAAATATACCACTGGTAAAAAGTGTCCTTGAAAATATTTTTGAAATGTTGGCAACTATGCACTTGTGCACTGCCCAAGGGCCACCGGGTCAGTAGGGGGCCCCATGAGAGGCTCCTGGGATCCTGTGATATTAAAGGGGTAGTAAACTACACTAACATTACTTTTTAGAGGTCCTGAGGTAGGTTATGCCATAATGTACAAGTATGCATAGCATATTAGCACATTAAGGTACACCTACCTGTCAGATTGAGCCCTCCAACGCTCAGCTGTGATCAATCCAGTGAGTCCCAGGCACTTCCATCTTCACCCGGTCTTCCTCTCGGGTTCTGTGCCTTTGGTCACTTGCCTTGGCCAGGTTGCGTTGATGTCACTCCCACGCATGCTCATGCGCATCCTCTCTCTCTCTCACCCCCCCCTCTATCTCTCATCCTCCCTCCCTTACCCCTCACCTCTCACCCCTCTGTCATCCCCTTTCTCTCTCTCTCATCCTCCCTCTCTCTATTTAATTTAGATTGTTATAATAAAAAAAAAAAAAAAATTATTTTTATTTTTTATAAAAAGCCCCACCAAAATCCTATTCTCAATCCAGCCCTGATCGTCGTGGCAACTCAGGTCTGGGGACACACCTGGGCAGGGCAGACCGTGGTCTTCTTCACTGACAACTTAGCCACGGCTGAGATTGTCAATAAAGGTAGGTCCTAGTCCCTGGCCATCATGTCCTTCCTACGCAAGCTGGTGCAGATATCTCTTCACTACATTTTCAATGTGCGCTGTACAGGCGGTCCCCTACTTACAGTACACACATCCGACTTACAAATGACTACTACTTACAAACGGAGGGAGACAACAGGAAGTGAGAGGAAATCTACCCCATGGAAGGGAAATTCTCTCCTGTAAGAGTTAATATGGGAAAAAGGTGTCTACACTGATGCTTTATCACCAATCCTTGTTTCCCTAATAGTCCAAAATTTTCAAAATCCAATTGTCATTGGGACAGAAAGTGAGGCGAAATCTTCTGAACAGGGGCACAGACAGCAAAACAAATGTTACAGGGGTGATAACCCTTCCCTATGCTATCCAAAAAGCTTAAAAATAGATTTTTTGGCTGGAGCTACACTTAAAAAATGTACCTGTTCCAAGTTACAAACAGATTCAACTTAAGAACAAGCCTACAGTCCCTATGTTGTTTATAACCTGGGGACTGACTGTACTTACATACCTGGCAAGTGCAATTTAGCAGCAGCCGCACTGTTGCACCTCAAATTTCCTTTGTATTTCTTACAGAGACCCAGAGCCGCCCGATCTAATTTCTTATTCCACCTTGGTCGCAGCTAACGATGGGCTAAGAGACCATCTTCCCAACGCTACGCTGCTCATAAACCGGTCACTGTCGCCCAACATTCTGAAGGTCTACCGCACCGCCTGGAATGCAAATTCCCAGCAACATGCCCCGGGACAGGCACAGGTCACATCAAGCACATCCTGGCCTTACTGCCACACTCATCTGGGCCTGTCCCACAACACTGTAAGACTTTACCTAGCTGGCATCCAGCATTTCCTCGCCCTACAAGCCCCTGGGAAACCCTCAATGTTCATGACCCATCCGGTCAAAGCCTTGCTGTGGGGCATCCAGAAACATCAGCCAGTAGACATATTAATGATTATTAATGATTATTAACAGTTGTATTTCTCTTTAACTGTATACACAATAAAGTGAAGGGAATTGTATATGCAGTGAATGACCAAAATGTTTTGTGGAAGTGAGGAGAAGTGGGATTTATGCCCCAGATTTCACAAGATCAGGGGCACAAATATTCCTCGATTGCAATGTACAAATATTTTAATGGTGATCCCAGCATAAGTATGACACTTTTCAGTCTCAGTGAGTGTAAGAGGACACTGGGCCACACGATGAGACTGGAAGAGAAGCGGTTTAACCTCAAGCTGCATAGGTGGTTTTTCACTGTCAGGGAGGTAAGGATGTGCAACGCTCTTCCACAGTCGGTGGTGTCGGCAGGAAGTATGGATCGTTTTAAAAAGGCTCTTGGATGTTGTTAAAAATGTAATTAAAGTTAATAAAAGACCTACTGAAGAGGGATCATGCATGGATATATATTGTGTTTTCATTTATTTATCAAGACATTTCTGTGACACTATATACAAGTGTTGTTGCGTATTTGTATAGCCATATATAAACTCAGGTACAAGTGTCACAGAAATGTCTATAAATAAATAAAAACACAATTATTCATGCATGGTTCCTCTCCAATAGGTGTTTAAATAACTTTTATATCTGTTATTTTGACTGCCTTCATTGAGAACTCAATGACGACACGTCACTTTTGCTTGGAATCTATCATTTAGCTGCAATGAAAAGGAAGAATTACTCTACCAATATGTGAAATTTGAATGTCCTATGTAAGGTAATATAAAGTTATTGCATTACTTTGGGTAAAACCCATATATATATATATATATATATATATATATATATATATATATATATATACATATACATTGTATAATGCCTAGAAAAAGTATTCATACCTTTTGAAATTTTCCACATTTTGTCATGTTACAACCAAAAAAGTAAATGTATTTTATTGGGATTTTATGTGATAGACCAACACAAAGTGCCACATAATTGTGAAGTGGAAGGAAAAGGATAAATGGTTTTCAACATTTTTTACAAATAAATATGTGAAAAGTGTGGCGTGCATTTGTATTCAGCCCCCCTGAGTCAGTACTTTGTAGAACCTCCTTTCGCTGCAATTACAGCTGCAAGTCTTTGTGGGTATGTCTCTACCAGCTTTGCACATCTAGAGAGTGACATATTTGCTCATTCTTCTTTGCAAAATAGCTCAAGCTCTGTCAATTGGACGGAGAGCGTCTGTGAACAGAAATTTTTAAGTCTTGCCACAGATTCTCAATTGGATTTAGGTTTGGACTTTGACTGGGCCATTCTAACACATAATTATGCTTTGATCTAAACTATTTCATTGTAGTTCTGGCTGTATGTTTAGGGTTGTTGTCCTGCTGGAAGGTGAACCTCCACCCCAGTCTCAAGTTATTTGCAGACGCTAACAGGTTTTCTTCTAAGATTGCCCTGTATTTGGCTCTATCCATCTTCGCAGCAACTCTGACCAGCTTCCCTGTCCCTGCTGAAGAAAGGCATCCCCAAAACATGATGCTGCCATCACCATATTTCACAGTGGGGATGGTGTGTTCAGGGTGATGTGCACTGTTAGTTTTCCCCCACACATAGCGTTTTGCTTTTAGCCCAAAAAGTTCAACTTTGGTCTCATCTGACCAGAGCACCGTCTTCCACATATTTGCTGTGTCCCCCACATGGCTTCTCGCAAACTGCTAATGGAACTTTATATGGCTTTCTTTCAACAATGGCTTTCTTCTTGCCACTCTTCCATAAAGGCCAGATTTGTGGAGTGCACGACTAATAGTTGTCCTGTGGACAGATTCTCCCTCCTGAGCTGTGGATCTCTGCAGCTCCTCCAAAGTTACCAAGGGCCTCTTGGCTGCTTTTCTGATTAATGCTGTCCTTCCCCGGGCCTGTCAGTTTAGGTAGAAGGCCATGTCTTGGTAGGTTTGCAGTTGGGCCATACTCTTTCCATTTTTGGATGATGGATTGAACATTGCTCCGTGAGATGTTCAAAGTTTGGGATATTTTTTTATAACCTAACCCTGCTTTAAACTTCTCCACAACTTTATCCCTGACCGGTCTGGTGTATTCCTTGGCCTTCATGATGCTGTTTGTACACTAGGGTTCTCTAACAAACATCTGATGGCTTCACAGAACAGCTGTATTTATACTGAGATTAAATTACACACAGGTGGACTCTATTTACTAATTAGGTGACTTCTGAAGGCAATTGGTTCCACTAGATTTTAGTTAGGGGTATCAGAGTAAAGGTGTCTGAATACAAATGCACGCCCCATTTTTCAGATATTTATTTATTAAAAATGTTGAAAACCATTTATCATTTTCCTTCCACTTCACAATCGTGTACCACTTTGTGTTGGTCTATCACATAAAATCCCAATAAAATACATTTATGTTTTTGGTTGTAACATGACAAAATGTGGACAATTTCAGGGGGTTATGAATGCTTGCACTGTATGTATATTTTACACTACTGTGCAAATGTTTTAGGCAGGTGGGAAAAAAAGCTGTAAAGTAGGAATGCTTTCAGAAATAGAAGTGTTAACAGTTTAATTTCTATCAAATAACAAAATAAACAAAAGAGAAATCCAAATCGAACTAATATTTGGTGTGACCACCTTCACTACAGCATCAATTCTCTTATGTACACTTGCACACAGTTTCTGAAGGAACTCAACAGGTAGGTTGTTCCAAACATCTGTCTCTTCATGTAATCCGAGACAGACTCAATGATGTTGAGATCAGGGCTCTCCAAACCATCACTTCCAAGACTTACAAGACTCCAAAATTTAAATTTTGATTTATTAGTCCGGAGTACCTACTGACATTTTTTCAGCCTAGTTCCTATGTTTTTGTGCATAGTTGAATCCCTTAGCCTTGCTTCCATGTCGGAGGTATTGCTTTTTGGCCACAATTTTTCCATGAAGACCACTTCTTCCCACATTTCTCCTAATAGTAGATGGGTGTAACTGGGTCCCACTGGTTTCTGCTAGTTCTGTTCTGATGGCACTGCCAGACATCTTCCAATGTCAAAGGGAAGTAAGCATGACGTGTCTTTTCTCTGCTGCATTAAGTTAAGCTATGGTCCTCAACATTGCCTGATCAATGGTGTCCTCAATGCTGAGAAATACAGGCAGATACTTATCCATTATGCCATACCATCAGGGAGGCTTGTGATTGTCCCTAAATGTATTCTGCTGCAGTTAAATAACCCAAATACAGCCAGTGTCATTAAGAACTATCTTCAGTGTAAAGAAGAACAAGGAGTCCTGGAAGGGATGGTTTGGCCCTCACAGAGCCCTGATCTCAACATCATCGAGTTTGTTTCTGATTTAGGGTTAGTTCTCCAAGATATTTGGAACAACCTTTTTGCTGAGTTCCTTCAAAAACTGTGTGCAAGTATACCTAGAAGAATTAATGCCTGCCTGGTTTGAAACCAAAGGGTAGTCATATCAAATATTGATTTGATTTACTTTTTTCTTCTGTTTGCTCGCTTTGCATTTTGTAAATTTATAAAAATAAACAATTCAAATATATATTTTGAAAGCATGCTTACTTCAACAAAGGGCCACCTTCAAAAATCACTATGTATTTATATATACTGTAGGATGGAATCATGCTTTCATGTTGTTTACACCAAATTCTGACCCTACCATCTGAATGTCGCAGTGGAAATCGAGACTCATCAGACCAGGCAAAGTTTTTCCAGTCTTCTATTGTCCAATTTTTTTTCTTATAAATTCTTTATTTTTCATAGAGTTCACATTACAATTCCAAATAGTCTTACACAATCTTAATATAACATTTATATTACATTCCCCTGGTTGTGTACATTCTATTAATTCCTGAGTTACTACTAGACATGTGCATTAGTTTTCGTCCGAATGCATTTTCGTCCGAATTTCGGGTATTTTCGTTATCGTTTTAACAAACGATAACAAAAGCGCAGAATCCGAAATCCGAAAGATCCCACATAAACAAATGCTTTATTTTCGTTGTGACAACAGTTCGATATAGATAGGAGATTCGACATGACGCTGACAATAACAATCTGTGTCTATCGAACCTGCGGTTGAATGTGTCTAACCTAACTCTATTAGTCCAAGATTATTCAACATAGAGAGAAAAGATTTCGACATGAAGATTCGACGAAGCAGTTGCCGCAAGCGGACATTTATGGTTAAATGCTCCGCCTATAGGCTATAGAAGAATTCTAATGTTGGTTGACTAGTAAAAATAATTAATAAATATTATTATTACTAGTCATACAACATTAGAATTCTACTATAGCTTGTGGGTGGAGCATTCGACCAGAAATGTACGATTGCGGCGTCATACAGTTTAGCTGCTTCGTCGAATCTTCTTTTTTTTTTTTTATTCTTTTTATTAGTTTTTAATACAATACAGTACAATGTAACTACATACAAAGACACACATCGTACATAGAAAAAATATCCGGGTAGGCCACTTACCCACCCGGCATGTGCCATACTCGGCTTTACTTACTCAGACTACCATAGTCTTCCTATTCTTCCTAAATCAGTATCTATAACCCCCCCCACCCCCCTCCCGTCTTGACCAAAGCCCGGCCGTCGAGCAGTTTAAGCATTAAACCTTAGAAATAAAATAAAAGTTTATAAAAGAATAGCCAGAGTCTGTACCACGTTCCACTCATTTCAACAATAAATACCAAAATATGCTTTATCCCCCCACCATACCCATTACACATTAGCAGTTGACATTGACATATTAATCAGTAATACTCCCAATTATGTCTTATGCAGTACTTTCGGCCAATTGTGAAAACGTAATTATAAAGAACTCCATACAACCCACTAACCTATAACATTAATCAACCCACCGTTGCCGATGAGTCTAACCAGGCCCGCCAGATCCTCGTAAACTTTTTTGCACAACCCCTAGTTTTGTAAGCGGCTTTATATAAATGGACAACGGAATTGACCAGGCCTTTCCAGAATGAGATAGTAGGGGCGCCAGGGTTCTTCCACTTTAATAAAATGGCCTTCCTACCATAAAATAACCCAATATTCAGCAAAGTTCGGAGAGCCAAAGACGGAACCACCTCCTCCACCAGCCCCAGGAGACAAACCCTAGGTGATAGAGGAACCGGGACACCGAGCACCTCCGACAGGAATCTCACCACCCCAGCCCAGAAAACCTGAACCAAAGGGCATGTCCAAAAAATGTGTTCCGAGTCCACCGGAGTGTGCGGACACCGCCAGCATTGACCACTAGAGGACGGATATATACGAGTAAGTCTAGCCGGGGTGAGGTACACTCTATGTAAGAATTTGAATTGAATTAGACGGTCCCTAGCCGAGACCAAGTGCCTAAAAGGATGGTCCCAGATCTTTTCCCACTCCTCCCCTTGTATTCCCGGAATTTCTCTTCCCCACCTCTCTCTACATCTAATGACCCCCAGGGGCGATTTAGTAAACAAGGATTTATACACCGTTGATAGAGGTTTAATCAGGTCCTCATCTTTTAGAAGGGTCTCTAGCGCTGACGGAAGTAACTCAATTCTCCGGCCATCGAACTGCGCCTGAAAAGCATGACGCAGTTGTAAATAGCGGAAGAAGAAAGAATTTGGCAGGTCATGTCTATCCTTCAACTGGTCAAATGAAATAAGTTCACCTTCCCTAGTAACATCCTCCAGTAATTTAACCCCCCTGCATGCCCATATCATAGGGTCAGGAAGCGAGCAAAAGTCTGGAAGGTTCGGGTTCAGCCACAATGGGGCCGAGGGCGACACTCCCGTATATGACGGGGACATTAGGAGGGTCGTAGCCCCCCATGCCCTAACCGTGGCCTTCATTGAGACTGTTAGAGGTAGACTAGACCTAGGACCCCTATAGAGAGCCAACCTCAGGCTCTCATATGATCCCAGATGTGCCGCCTCCAATACTGTGGCAGCATCTCCCTCGTCCGCCAACAGCCAGCGCCTGGCAAACACCATCTGGCCTGCCATATAATATTTCTGCCAGTCTGGAAGTGCCAACCCACCCTGCCCCAATGGCTCCTGCAGGACCGCTATACTGATACGAGGTGATTGCGGGGACCACAAAAAGGATCCTACTATTCCATTTAATGTAGTAAAAAAATGCTTGGGGATCCAAACTGGGGAGTGACGCAGGAAATATAGAATCACTGGGAGAAATTTCATTTTAATAAGACTAATTCGTCCAATCAACGAGAGAGGGAGCTTCCGCCATACCTGTGTCTTTTGTTTGAGACTTGACACCAGTGGAAGAAGGTTAAGGGTCATGTAATCATTAATTTCTGCTGTGACCCTGACACCTAAATAAGTGATATAGGTCACCCACTGCAATGGCAACTCATTATCCCTTAATGACTGAGCTTCCGGACCCAGCGGCAGAACGGAGGACTTGCCCCAATTCACCCGTAGGCCCGAATAGGAGGCAAATTGATTCATAATTTGTAAGGCGGATTTGAGAGAAGGTCCCTGAGGAACAGTATCAAGTCATCTGCGTAGAGGGCCACACATTCCCTAATGGAGCCGACCTGTATACCCCCCACTCCATTGGATTGTCTAAGAGCTCTAGCAATGGGCTCCATCATCAGCGCGAAAATAAACGGTGATAGCGGACACCCCTGCCTGGTACCCCTGCCCAAGGGAAAAAACTCGGAGACTGTTGCACCCAGCCGAATTGCCGTCCGAGGATCCCCGTAAAGCATAGTGATCCACCGACGGAAACCAGGTCCGAACCCCATTACCTCCAACACCCTGTGCATATAGTCCCAATCCACGGAGTCGAAAGCCTTTTCTATATCGATCGTAACAATTACTTTGGCAGGGGCATCCGTTGCATCAATTTGGAGATGCGTAAACAATCTCCTCAGATTGGTGTCTGTGGACATGCCCGGGATAAAACCTGTTTGGTCAATGTCGACCAGAGTTGAAATAACCCTGGCCAACCTTGACGCCAGCACCTTTGCAAGGATCTTCAGATCCGCATTCAAAAGTGCTATGGGGCGATATGACGAGCATTCCAGGGGATCCTTCCCCGGCTTCAAGAGGAGGACCATGTACGCCTCCATCATCGAGGCCGGTAAGGCCCCATGCTCCCAGCAGTGCCGGAAGAGAACATTGAGCCTAGGGGCCAAACGAGACCTAAAAGCCCTGTAGAAGTCCGCCGGGAATCCATCAGGCCCCGGCGCCTTCTGTGGAGGGAACGAGAGCATGGCTGCTTCAATCTCCAGGGCAGAAATAGGTTCATCTAAAGCTGCCATATCAGTATCCGACAATTTTGGCATAGACAAGGACCGCAACAATTCCTCTAATTCTAAAGGGTTGTAAGGTGGAATGGGCGAGTAAAGTGTTGAATAGAACTGTACAAATTCCTCCAGTATCTCCTTGGGGTCAGTGACTAAGGATCCCCCCCTAGTCCTCACCACCGGTACACAGACCGGTGTCTTACAATCAGCAGCAAGGTTAGCCAGCAACTTGCCATTTTTATCACCCTCCGCAAACACCACCTCCGACCTTTGCCGTATCTCAGTGTGTGCCAAGTTTGTAAAGTGCAATGCCACCGAACGTTGAGCCTCCAATAAGGAAGCATAATTGACCTCCGAGGGCGAGTCTGCCTGCCTCTTTGCCCTCTCTCGTTCATGGGCCATGAGAAGCTCACTCTCCTGTCCATGCTCCTTTCGGACCGCCTTAATGGCAGAGATGCACTCCCCCCTCGCCACTGCTTTAAAAGCATCCCATACCACCGGGGGCTCAGCCGAGCCCTCATTATCATCCCAGTAAGCGGACATTAACGTTTGCATCTGTGCAATCACCTGGTCCTCCAGCAACCACCCCGGCGCTAATTTCCAACCTCCCTTCCTACCCCCTGCAGGAAAGGCTAAGGTGACTAGAAGTGGATTATGATCCGACGCTCCCCCAGGTAAGTAGTCAGACTCAGATACCAACGGAAGGATCAGAGAATTACCAAACGCCAAATCGATCCTAGCTGAAGATCTGTGAGTAGAAGACAAGTGAGAGTACGACACAGTATCCGGGTGCTTCCATCTCCAAAGCTCAGTCAGGCCCGCCAGCGACGCCCAGGAGCTGAGGTCCACCGACGCCGACCTACCAGCGTTGGAGGAATCCAGCACCGAGTCTAAAATGGCATTGTAATCCCCCAGGAGAACCATTGGGAGATGGAGATGGGGCGCCAGTCTAACCAACAAATCACACAGTAAGGTCACCTTGAAAGGAGGGGGTAAATACACATTGACCAGCAGCAATTTATGAGAATATATATCCAAGAGGACTGCCACATATCGACCCCCCGGGTCTGTAAATACTTCGTGAATGTTGCATGGGATTGATTTGCTTATTAGAATGGATACCCCTCTAGCATACGCAGAGTACGTAGAATGCATTGCCCTTTGTATCCAGGGCCTGCGCAAGGACAATATTTTACTCCCCTCTAAATGTGTCTCTTGCAGGAGGACGATATGTGGTTTGACCTGCTTGAGGTACTGAAATACAGCCGCCCTCTTAAATTTGTTATTTAAACCCCTGACATTCCAGGAAAGTATTTTGAGTTTGCTATCCATTGTAGAAAACAAAAAAATAGGAAACCCATACAATTATAAGTACCGGAGGAGGGGTAGGCGGGGTTAGCACATATTTCAATAGTAACAGTATATTCAGTGGTGGTACAGCACAAATATAACCCCCATGGCCTTGGTCAAGAAAACAAAAAAACTCCCCTGCTGTCATACCAGAAACCACTAAACTATTAAAAAACTGGAGCACAAAAACTAAAAATTCAAAAAAACAACAACTTGTCCAGTATGCAGCTTGATCCCTGAAACGAACAACCCCGTAGAGGTTCAGCCTGACGTGTCGATAGTCCGGTATTCGAAAAAAAGAAGAGAAAAAATAAAAAAGTACAAGCACAAAGTTGACCGTGTCCGTCACACCAGATTCCCGACCTTTCTATGACAGGATGCGTGCAGTTAACCTTGCATTGGGAACCACATACCGCGATAACCCAAAACAAGGAGTGCACTATATTACTAGTTACCACTGCACCAATTCAGAGTTAATAGTCCATTGAATCAGCGAGTTACTCCCCAAAAGGAAAAAACAAGTTTCAAACAAAAGGATATCACTCCAAGGGAGAACCCCAGTCCGGATAGTACTGAAAAGTTTGAGACTATTCCATAGTAAGAGAGGACAAAATAAAGTACAAAAACAAGAAGCAACACCATAAATGGGTCAATCAGATCCACCCGGCAACCTTCAGGAACCACTGTGAAAGAAGGATTATTCGTGTACAGCAACATCACTGGGCACGATCAAGCCACTCACAAGCATCGTGCGGCGTATCAAAAAACTTCACGGATCCCTTGTATTGCACACGGAGGCGGCTGGGGTACAGCATACTGTACTTCAGCTCCCTCTCACGGAGCCTCTTTTTCACGTCTGTGAATGAGCGACGCCTCCTCTGAGTCTCCGCCGAGAAGTCCGGAAACAGCATGATGCGGGCGTTCTCATACTTCAGGTCTGGATGCTTCCTTGCTTCAGCCAGCAGCATGTCACGGTCCCTATAGTTTAGGAACCTGACCAGGAAGGGACGCGGTGGGGCGCCCGCTTTCCAAGCTCCAGTGGGTACCCTGTGAGCCCGTTCAGCTACATAAGTGGGGGGGAGGTCACCCAGGCCTAACAGAGTTTTGAAAAACTGTTCAGCAAAAGTAGTTGTGGCAACCCCTTCAGCTCCCTCAGGTAATCCCACCACTCTTACGTTATTCCTCCTTTGGCGGTCCTCGGCATCGTCCGCTCTGTGTTGCAGCATCCGGACCACGCTTTCCAGCTCTGACAGCTGTGAGCCCTGGGTGTGTGTCACATCTTCCACCCCCGATATGCGATCTTCCGCAGTAGTCAGACGGCCTCTGATCTTATCCAGATCATGTCGGATGAGACTACATTCCGAGGCCAGGCAGTCAATACGGGTCACGAGTTCCGCCTTGGATGCCGCTATGGCCTCGAGAATCGGGCCTGTTATAGCCGCCGCGTCCACCTCGATCTCGGGCGTGAGGAGTGAAGGGGCCCCAGAGACCCGCGGAGCCGCATCAGCCGCCTGCGCCATCTTGGAAGCAGCGCGCGAAACCGCAGGAAGCAAGAAGGAGTGGGTGGAGTCAGCCGCCATGCTGGTCTGAGAGCGGAGCTGTCTCTGCTCCATCTGTGGCTGGTTAAGGAGTTTCAGGAACTTCTTGGAAGCCGAGGACGGCATAATTACGTGCCTCGTCCGTTCCCCCAGGTCTGGTAGTAGGTGCAGCGGTTGTCAGAGCGTACGGTCAGCCGCTATCAGGAGAATAGACCGGAGATAAGCCGGAGCTCTGGGAGAACACGTCCTACCGCGATCACATCCGGCCACGCCCCCCTTCGTCGAATCTTCTTAGAACATTCGACAGAATTAAGGTCGAATCTGATAATTGAAGACTTATGGTGTCTGTCGAATGTTCTAAGAAGATTCTACGAAGCAGCTAAACTGTACGACGCCGCAATCGTACATTTCTAGTCGAATTCTCCGCCCACAAGCTATAGTAGAATTCTAATGTTGGTTGACTAGTAGTAATAATTAATAAATATAATTATTACTAGTCATACAACATTCAAAATTCTACTATAGCTTGTAGGCGGAACATTCGACCCGAAATGTACGATTGCAGCGTCGTACAGTTTAGCTGCTTCGTCGAATCTGCTTAGAAAATTCGACAGACACCATAAGCTTTCAATTACAGATTCGACCTTAATTATTTCGGATTTTCGAACAAATGCATTTTTAAATAAACGAAATAAACAAAAACGAATTTCGGGAGTAACTAAATAAATATATTTTTCGTACGAAAACGAAATTCCGAAACCAAATATTTCAGTGTGCACATGTCTAGTTACTACTTAGCTTGATTTGAATTTCTCTTTTCCTTTTCCCTATAATTTTCCCCCCACCCTCCCTCAGTACTACCCACCCCCCCCCCTTCCGAAAAAAAAGGCCCTTCCTCCTCAGCGCCTCGCTCCTCCTCCCCTCCCGGCTGAATAGCCAGCTCCTTTACTCCTCTACTCTTGTCTCCTCCCTATACGCCATGTACGGGGCCCATGACTTTTGGTACTTCCCATCTTGATCCTTCATCGCCATAATGAGATTATCCATTTGTTGAATTTCTGCTATTTTCGCAAACCACTGTGCTCCCGATGGAGGGCTATCGCTCTTCCACAGGACAGGGACACACGCCCTCGCTGCCACCAGAAGATGTCTCAACAGGGAATTTTTGTATTTTTCCACTGATATAGGGATGTCAAATAGTAGATGTTGCCGGATTATCTCCTAGCGGCACTCCTGTTATTATTTCAATAGTTTCAGCAACCATTCTCCAAAATTCTTTAATTTTCGCGCATTCCCAAAAAATATGTAATATAGTACCTTCTGCTTCCTGACATCTCCAGCAGATATCTGATATTTGGGGGTATATCCAATGTAATGCCGTCGGTGTTCTGTACCACCTAGTGAGAATTTTATATCCCCCTTCCTGATATCTACTCGCCACTGATGCTATTTAATGTAATAGCAGGATCCTGTTCCTCTGCTCCTGAGAGAATGTTACTCCCAGGTCTCTCTCCCACGCCCAAAGGAAAGTACGTTTCTGCAGGGTTTCTAGTCCGGTTAATGTAGCATAAAAATATGACAACCAGTGTTTTATTGACTCCCCCTTCAGACATATCTGCTCGAACCCTGTCGGTGCCCTAACTCCTGCGTACATATTTAGCTTAGATCTAATAAAGGCATCTAGTCGTATTTTTGTAAAGAAGTCTAATTCTGGTGCTATCTCTCGTTCAATTTCTCTTTTTGTCATTAAATCATTGTCTATTGAAAAGTGAAAAATCCTGCTAATGCCTGTTCGATGTATTGCTCCAAATCTAGGGTCTGTAAGAACCGGCTGGAATGCGGGTGTGCCTAGGATCAGGGTCATCGGGCTAGGATGGCCTGAGATATTAATTTTTTTGAATATCTTTTTAGTCGTTAGTAGGGTGGCGCCTATTGTCGGATGTTTTCTTACTTCCCTTGGTATCTCTGCTTCTGGTATCCATACCAAACCCTCAAAAGGGATATCTATCGTTGCCTGTTCCATTTGTATCCAAGGTTTCTCCTTGCTTAGCCAGCACCACTCCACTACTCTGACTAGATGAGAGGCTTCCTGATATCTTATTGGGTCTGGGACCCCAATCCCTTCTTTTCCCTTTGGGAGTGTTAGGATAGTTCTGTGTTAGGATAGTTCTGCGTACTCTTGCTGGTTTCCCAGCCCAAATGAATCTCAAGAACCTCGATCTAAGGTCTCTTAGAAAACTTGGGGGGATCTTAATTGGCAGGGTCTGCATTAGATATAGGAGCCTTGGCATCACATTAATCTTTATGATATTTGTCTTCCCGAACCATGTAAAAATGTATTTGTCTCATCTCTGGAAGTCAGATTTAATCTGTCTCGCCATTAGTGTATAATTAAGCTCAAATAGCTTAGTCAGATCACCACCAGCCTGAGCCGTTGATACAAGGCAGGATAGATTCATGCTTTCATGTTGTTTACACCAAATTCTGACCCTACCGTCTGAATGTCGCAGTGAAAATCGAGACTCATAAGACCAGGCAAAGTTTTTTCAGTCTTCTATTGTCCAGTTTTGGTGAGCCTGTGCAAAGTGTAGCCTCAGTTTCCTGTTCTTAGCTGACAGGAGTGGCACCCGGGGTGTGGTCTTCTGCTGCTGCAGCCCATTGATGTGTTGTCCATTCAGAGATGGTATTCTGCATACCTTGGTTGTAACGAGTGGTTATTTGAGTTACTGTTGCCTTTCTATCATCTCAAACCATGCCCATGCCCATTCTCCTCTGACCTCTGACATCAACAAGGTATTTTCGTCCACACAGCCTCAACTCACTGGACATTTTCTCTTTTTTTGGATCATTCTCTGTAAACCCTAGAGATGGTTGTGCATGAAAATCCCAGTAGATCAGCAGTTTTTGAAACACTCAGACCAGCTCGTCTGGCACACACAACCATGCCATGTTCAAAGTCACTTTAATCCCCTTTATTCCCCATTCTGATGCTAGGCTTCAACTTTACCAAGTCATCTTTACAACCTCTAGATGCCTAAATGCATTGAGTTGCTGCCATGTGATTGACTGATTAGCAATTTGTGTTACAAAGCAATTAAACAGGTGTACCTAATAAAGTGGCTGGTTAGTATATCAATATTTATATATATATATTTACCCTGTTATGACCACAAAATAAATATGTGCAGTGGAAAAAGGGTGGGCTTTAACACCCACGTTCCACACATATGCATTGCTGGGCAACTCGCTGTGTACTACCAGCACTGAGACAGAGGTGTGAAAGACAGCTAATGATCAGTAGCTGGCAGGACCGGCTCCTGATCATGTGACCACTGTAACAGCCAATCACAGTGGTCATGTGTTCAACCAATCTCCCCCCCTCCCCAGTATTCAGAATGTTTTAAAGGGATCCCGGGGACCAGGGGGAAAGGAGTTAAATTTATTATTTGTTTATTTTGTTTAGCAAAAATATCTAAACTCATTTGTTTAGTAAAAAGTGCTATATGAAGAGAAAACTGCAAATAAGTATGATAATAACAAGTATAATAATCATAAAGTGAAAATAGACTGCATTGTGATGTCTTCATAAACATGTTTGTATACATGGTCAGCTGCCTGTTGTTTCATTTTTACAGTTGTGTGTTTTTTTGGTTTTCTAATTTGAACAATCTACTGAAGACATGAAACATGCTTGCTGTAAGGACATGTAAACACAGAAAAGAGAACTCTGCCTCCAGTTACAGCAATTGAGAAGAAAATGATTTAATGTGACAATTACAGGTGCCATAAGAAATCTTAGCCAAAGCCTTTGTTCCTCCTGATCTCTGTGGACTGTCACAAAGCCTGCTGGGTAATAATCACCTTGAGACGTTTCTTGAAGGTGTCACTTGTTTCCTGCCTTGGTGTATATATGGTATCCCTCTGTGCTACTGGAAAGGGAATTCATTTCAGATCTCATGGGGAGTTTTGGACAGGAATGTGAATAGTCCTGGAAATTGAGCTGTTACATTCTGTCTGTCCGCACTTCAGCTATAATAAGACACATGAGTTCACTTCATTCCACCAGGAAAATATTGCCTGGTCTCTTCTCTTCGGTATTCTCTGCAGACATTTAATAAAATCCACAAGGTAAATACAACCATTAAATAAAAAATAAAAAAACAATAAATTGCTGCTTATAAAGACCAATGTTACAGCTGTTTTTTTACAGTCATAAAAAGTCATCAATGGGAGGAGATGTAATTCTGGGTTGATGGGGTGGAGATTAGTAATTTTAATCTACTGTGGGCCTCTCTGGTAACCACTTCCTTACCGGGCCATAGTATTATGACGCCGGCAGGAACCCTCCCTCCCTCCGGGTGGATGTCATATGATGTCCCTGCTTCCCGGCCATCTAGGGGGCGTGCACGTGGCTCGGGACCTGGTGCGCGTGCCCGGTGGCCGCAATGTCCGCCGGGCACCCGCGATCACGGCAGGAGTGTGGATCTGTGTGTGTAAACACCCAGATCCACCTCCTGTCAGAGGTGAAGAGACCGATGTGTGTTTCCAGTACAGGGGAACACAGATCGGTCTCCTCCCCTTGTGAGTCTCCTCCCCCTACAGTTAGAATCACTCAATAGGGAACATATCAACCCCTTCAGTGCCCCCTAGTGTTAACCCCTTCCCTGCCAGTCACATTTACACAGTAATCAGTGCAGTTTTATAGCACTAATCGCTGTATAAATGTGAATGGTCCCAAAAACGTGTCAAAAGAGTCCGATATGTCCACCGCAATGTCACGGTCACAATAAAAATCGCAGATCGCCACCATTACTAGTAAAAAAAATATAAAAAAATGCCATAAATCTATCCCCTATTTTGTAGACGCTATAACTTTTGCGCAAACCAATCAATATACGCTTATTGCGTTTTTTTTTTTTACCAAAAATATGTAGAAGAATACATATCGGTCTAAACTGAGGAAAAAAAAATGTTTAAAAAAAAAAAAAATTATGATATTTATTAAATCAAAAAGTAAAAAATATTGTGTTTTTTTCTAAATTGTCGCTCTTCTTTTGTTTATAGTGCAAAAAAATAAAAACCGCAGAGATGATCAAATACCACCAAAGAAAGCTTAAGGTATTTGTGGGGGAAAAAAACCATAAAGATTTAATTTGGGTACAGTGTTGCATGACCGCGCAATTGTCATTCAAAGTGCAACAGCGCTGAAAACTATAAATTGGTCTGTGCAGGAAGGGGATGAAAATGCCCTGTATGGAAGTGGTTAAGGACCACTGTCAGAAATAATACTGTGTTCTGATATGTGTATGTAGTCATTATTCATTAACCACTTGGGGCCCAGAGTACGTCATATGACGTCCTGGGCTTTGTGGTGGCTTTTTAGTTTAGGCTCCCCAGCCTAGTGGTGAGATGTGGGGTCTTATTGACCCCATATCTCACTGTAAAGAGGTCCTGTCATGTCATATTACTATTACAAGGGATGTTTACATTCCTTGTAATAGGAATAAAAGTAATCAAAAAAAATAAATATTTTTTTTAAAGTGTCAAAATAAAAAAAAATAAGTAAAATTAACAATAATTTTTTTTTAAAGTGCCCCTGTCCCCGTGTGCTCGAACGCAGAAGCGAACGCATACGTAACTCCCGCCCACATATGAAAACGGTGTTCAAACCACACATGTGAGGTGTTGCCACGAACGTTAGAGCATGAGCAATAATTCTAGCCCTAGATCTCCTCTGTAACTCAAAACATGTAACCAGTAAAAAAAAAAAAATTGTCGCCTATGAGGATTTTTAAGTACCGAAGTTTGGCGCCATTCCACGAGCGTGTGCAATTTTGAAGCGTGACATGTTAGGTATCTATTTACTCGGCGTAACTTCATCTTTCACATTATGCAAAAAAATTGGGCTAACTTTACTGTTTGTTTTTTTTTACAGCATGATACCGTGCAAGATAAAAAGTTGCAATGACCGCCATTGTATTCTCTAGGGTCTCTGCTAAAAAAACATATATAGTGTTTTGGTGCTCTATGTAATTTTCTAGCAAAATAATTATGATTTTTACATGTAGGAGTGAAGTGTCAGAATTGGCCTGGGCTTGTTGTTACTGATTTTATTTACACAGTACTTTTCGCCACATTTACATGGAGACCAAGCTATCAAGCAAAAGTGACAATGAAAGGGGTTAGGACAAACCAAACACTGAAAGGGGGTCACAAGTAAACCCTAACAAGGAGATTCTCATATTGAATTCATTTTGATCTGTTTTTTTATTTTATTTTATACTATTAGAATAATTTTGTTAAATCTGTTTGAAAACAGTAAAAAAACAAACAAAAAACGAAAACACTAATTTTGACAGATATTCAGGGCTGTCTTGTGTCCTGTGCACACTTTCATTGTTATCTCAAAGAGACCTCCTGGTTCTTATTTTGGACTACAGAATAATTAGCCTTTATGTTGTAGAGATCGATAGGTGGGAGTAGCTGGGTAGCTCAGCAAAGGGCTGGGGGAACTGATACCACTCAGTCCACAAAAATGTGTTATGATATCAAGAGCTCACAAAGGGACTTAGAAGCTGAGTGTACTTCTGCCAGATCAACATAAATTTTTTTGTTTTTATTTAACCACTTGCCCTCCAGAAGATTTACTCCCCTTTATGACCAGGCCATTTTTTTGCAATACGGCACTACGTTACTTTAACTACTTGCCGACCAGCCACCACAGTTGTACTGCGGCAGGTTGGCACGGCTGGGCGAATCGGCGTCATTTAACCTCGGCCGCTTTAAGAAGCTATAGGGGGCGCACGCCCACGGTGCAACATTGAAGCCAATGCGCGTGGCCGGCGGCCGCGATGTCAGCCGGCCAACCACGCTTGCTGTTCAGAGAGCCAAATCGGGGATCTGTCAATGTAAACAGACAGAAGAGTAAAGAGAGATCCTAGTTATCAGGAACAGTCAGTACACACCTCCCACAGTTAGAAACACCTCACTAGGGAACACTCAACCTCTTGATTGCCCCCTAGTGTTAACCCCTACCCTGCTAGTGACATTTATACAGTAATCAGTGGCTATTTTTTAGCTCTGATCGCTGTATAAATGTTACTGGTCCCAAAAAAGTGTAAAAAGTATCCAAACTGTCCGCCGCTAAAAATCGCAGATCGCCGCCATTACTGGCAAAAAAAAAACCCTTCTAGTGTTCCCTAGGAAATATCTCAGCATGAGAAAGTAGTAGAGGACAATGGGACTCCTTAGGACCACCCCATACAAGGGGGGTCATCACCTCAGACCAGAAGGAAATGTTGTCACAGACCCAGAGATTCGGAATAAGGTAGCTTAAAGCATTTGGCTTTTGATTCAACCTGAGCTCCTCTCGACATGCAAATGCTATTATATCACTCTTAAGATGTTCTTATGTTATGTAACTATGAATTTGGGCCTAATAGGCCAACAACTTGGTTGTTACTGTATGATATTTCACTCCTGTTAAACATCAATAAACATAATGAAAGTAAAAATAAATAAATAATAAAAATGCCATAAATCTATCCCCTATATTGTAGACACTATAGATTTTGCGCAAACCAATCAATATACGCTTATTGTGATTTATTTTACTAAAAATATGTAGAAGAATACATATTGGCCTAAACCGATGAAGAAATTTTTATTTAATTTTTTTGAATATCTATTATACCACCAAAAGAAAGTTCTACTTGTGGGGGAAAAAAAAGACATCATTGTCAGTTAAAGTGACCCAGTGCTGTATCGCAAAAAAATTACCTGTTATTAAGGGGGCAAATCCTTCTGGTCCTTAAGTGGTTAAAAATGATCAGACTGGCAGTGATAGATGCATATTTGAAACCCCTATGCATTGTACTGTATTTAACTGTATTAATAACTGTGTTATTTATGGTTTAAACACAATTGTAAATTGAAACCACCTTTACACATCTAAAAGTGGTTATACACCCCGTACAACCACTTTTACCTACAGGTAAGCCTATATTAAGACTTACCTGTAGGTGCTGTAAATATCTCCTAAACCTCCACGGTTTAGGAGATATTTACAATTGAGACGTGCGCCAATGTCTACCGTGCATGCGCCACAGACAACGGCGCAGGCACACTTTAGAAACGGTGATCGTGCCGTTTCTAAAGGAGGTCATGCCGTGATGTTATCGTGGCTCCGGCCAATCACAGTGCCAGAGCCGCGATACCCGGAAGTAACTCCGGGATGACATTTTGCCGGCCGGTGTTGTGTCGGGCACCGCAGCGGGGGCTTCAATCCCAGGTGAGCATTACATTATGCCTTTGTCTTGCAGGTGTTAGTGGTTTTTTTTTTTTTTTTTTTTTTCAAAAGCGGGTCACTTTAAAGTAGTTTTTACTAAATGTAAAAGACAAATTCTTTATTTTCATGTATTTATGCTGTCTTCAAGATAGAGGATTTACTAGTGTTAAATACCTATATTACATCTTGGTCTCAATGCAGCTGGTGCTATAGTCTTCTACTCTCCCAATCTGGAATGTGGAAGGATCCTGAAAGTCATCTCATATAATGCAGAACTGCTGGTCTTACATTTTTCATGGTGATGTCAGTCACCATCAATTGGTGGCCAAACAACCATCAAAGAGGACTGGCTTGGGGAGACTTGTCATTCGGTGGGCAAGAAGTCTTTGGGACCATAGAGGGAAGTAAATAATGCATTCTGATAACCTAACCCTCCCAGACTAAATGAGCATAATAACCAGTAAATGCAGGGGCAGGAGGAGTATCTTTATTTATTCTTGATTAGTGCCCAGAATTCAACTCCAACTAAAGTACACATATCGCAAGAGAAATATGAAGGCTGTCATTACAATACCTCAATTGTGACTCCCAGGCATTAAAAGCTATCTATAATTTCACAGCACATTCATCATGACCTTTCAGTAACAGCAAGTAATGTTCACAGTATATAACTTCTAAGTAGAAATTCAAATTTTATTTGGTTAGTATGGTTCCATTAATCTGTAGAAGGCTGTAATTTGTTTGGTTACTGTCAGTTAGGGCAGTAAACATTTTTTTTCTCCACGTAATAAAGAGTTAAAAAGAGATATTTTGAATAACTTAAAAATAAAGGAAAATAAAGTATCTAAATGTATTCATCCTATGTTAAGGTAATTAGCCTCAGTCTGTGCATAGAAATATTATGAATTTAAAACCTGCTGACTCAGATGCCATTAATGATGCTAAAGTTATGCCAGTTAGAGCATAAATGTATGAACTGATTAACAGCCACAACATTTGTAAATCGGTACGCTCGCAAAACTATGAACTGCAAATATGGTTATTTAGATGAGTTCCAAATATTTTACGGAATTAAGAAAGTACGACTTGATTTCCCAAATAGCTAATTATACAGTGCACCAATGTAAAATATTTTTCAGCGTACTCGTGTTTGACTACACAATTACTTAGTTATCTAATTAAAATAATGTCATTATATTGTTATATCTACAGTCTTTTAAGCCAATTGTTTTATTCATAACGAACTAAAAAAAACTCTCCATACCCTGTTTCCCCGAAAATAAGCCCAAGCGTTATTTTCGGGGATGGCTGCAATATAAGCCCTATCCCGAAAAATAAGCCCTAGTTAAAGTCATTGTAAAAACATGTACTCCGTTTCATAAAAAGATTATATAATGTGCAGTTTGCCTTTTTTTGTAAATTTATTGTGGAAAACACCTTATTTACAGAGCTGCTGGATGCTCACGTGACCCGCCGGAGATCTTCTCCTCTCCTTCTGCGCCCCCTCCCTCTGCAGTATTCGGAGCAGGGAAGAAAAGCTCCAGTGGGTCACGTGAGCGCCCAGCGTCTCTGTAAATAAGGTGTTTTCCACAATAAAGTTACAAAACACACTGCACATTATATAATCTTTTTGCAAAACGGATTACATAATTTTTACAATGACTTCAACCACTTTGTTTTCCCCCTTAATGACCAGGCCATTTTTTGCGATACGGCACTGCGTCATTTTAACTGACAATTGCATGGTCGTGCGGCGCTGTACCCAAATAAAATTGACGTCCTTTTTTTTCTCACAAATAGAGCTTTCTTTTGGTGGTATTTGATCACCTCTCTGGTTCTTATTTCTTGCGCTATAAACAGAAAAAATCTGAAATTTTTTAATAAAAAACAATATTTTTTACTTTTTGCTATAATAAATATCCACCATTTTTTTTTTTAAACAAAATTTTTCCTCAGTTTAGGCCAATATGTATTCTTCTACATATTTTTGCCAAAAAGCGTATATTGTTTGGTTTGTGCAAAAGTTATAGCATCTACAAAATAGGGGATAGATTTATGGCATTTGTTTTTTTTTTACTAGTAATGGCAGCGATCAGCGATTTTTAGCAGGTCTGCGACATTGCGGCGGACAGATCAGACACTTTTGACACTTTTTTGGGACCATAAAGTGATCAGAGCTAAAAATAGCTACTAATTACTGTATAAATGTCACTGGCAGGGAAGGGGTTAACACTGGGGGGCGATCGAGGGGTGAAATGGGTTTCCTCATGAGTGTTTCTAGCTGTGGGGGAATGGGACTGATTGGAGGAGGAGACATATTGCTGTTCCTAATTACTAGGAACAGCAGATCTGTCTCTCCTCCCCTGTCAGAACAGGGATTTGTGTGTTTACACACACAGATCCCCGTTCTGGCTCTTGTGCCCGCGATCGCGGGTGGCCGGCGGACATTGCGGCTGCCGGCCACGCGCATTGGATCCCTCGCCGTGCAACGGGTGCGTGCCGACGTACAAGTACTGCGATTTGCGGGAATGAGCCACTTTGCCGCCGGTTAGCCAAGTGGTTAACCAAGATTTTTTGTTGGGATTACAGAATGACATGAAGCAATAAGGTACATTTATACATTACCAGATAAGATTTGTGATGTAGAAAGCATTGATTTTGTTTTGAGATTAAGAAATCTGCAGCTCCCTCATGTAACACAAAGTTTAGGCAAAAATCACATGGTAGAGTACAATAAGCAATGATTGTGAACAATACAAAGCCCATTAACCAGTCTACACCCTTTGGATTGTTTATTTATGTCTAAAAAGTCATCCCAAAAGGAAACCACACAAACGCAGTGTATAACCACACAGGGAGAACATATAGCAAACCTCCTAGGAATTCTATGCAGGCACCATTTACAAAGTAATAATAGCCTGATATGACATATTTTTGCATGTATGCAAAGAATTACAATATACTATAGGCATTTCCTGAAGATAAGACACATCTAGGCTAACAGGCTCTCAAATCTATGCCTACAGCAACTAATTACAGCATAAATGGTCATGGCAAGTAAATAAGGTTAAAGATGGCAATAGATAATGTTCACAAGTAAAGGTATACAGTTAGTTTAATAAAAATAGCTGAAATATATGTGTGGCAGGAAAGGTAACCTGCCAAATGATCAAATAGAAAGTAACTGGAACCTGCAGTATACTAAACAGGAGTAATGTAGAATCAACAATGTAAAACAGGGTCAGAATGGCAAAAAGCATGCATACACTGCACAGTAATACATAACAGATAATGAACGCTATGCAACCATGGACTATGCAACTATGCAATGTCTCGTTGGCTCAGTCAGGGTATCCTGTGACTGCTCAGCTACTTGTGGTTATTCTCTTAAACGTCTCTCATTGAAGTCCAGGGTAGCTCTGGTAACACAGGTGAACAGCTGGAGGAATCCTAGGGGTGCAAACAAAATATCATCCCACTGGAACTGCAGAACTCTGGTAGCAATAAGGAGGTGCTTCCAATAGTATTTGAAGGAAAGAAGATGTAATTTCAGCATTGGACGCACTCTCAGGATGGTTGCCGCTATTAATAATCTACACTTATGATTTATGGACATATGGACTGAGCTTGTCTTCCCTGTTCTGGTAGCAATTGCTTAGAGATTTCCCTGATTTGGGCATACACCCTCTGTGTGCCCGATTTTTTTTTTTTTATTGTGTAGCCCCCACAGTATTTGGATCTTCTGGATAAGCTGCATTCTATTAAAGCAATAGTAATGGAAAATATTTTTTTTTAATAAATATAATAAACATGTCATACTTACCAGCTCTGATCCTCCTCTTCTCGGGTCCCCCACCAGCACTCCTAGCTCCTCCCTTATGTCCAGTGCCCCACTAGAAGCCGCTTCCCATGGGCGCACTCATGCGGCTCCCTCCCGAGCCCCACTGCTGTATCCATTGACACAGACAGCAGGACTCAGCCCCGCCCCCTCGTCACTGGCTTTGATTGACAGTATTGGGAGCCAATCAAGGCTTTAGAACCACTTTAAGCTCTAGCCCTGCTGCCCATACACCACTTCTGACAGTGGGGGGTCCTCTCAACTTGCTGCAGATTACTTTTCCAGCCGTCTCTGCTAGACGTGTGCAGAATGAAAGAATTTGTTTTGTTTTATTTCGTTTCAATCCATTATTTACATAAATTTGTTTAATTATAGTTGTTTAATCGGGTGAATTCATTTTTGGAATTTGTTTCGTTTATTCGTATTTGGATCGATTCAAATTTGGATTGATTAGAAAAGTTTTTGAATCAATTTCGAATAGTTTTGGAGTTCAAAGCATTTTGGAATTCAAAACGTTTTGGAATTCAAATAGTTTTCAAATTCAAATAGTTTTCCAATGCGAAAAGTTTTCAAATTCGAAGAGTTTTCGAATAGTTTTCCAATTTCCAAAGAGCATAAAATAGAATAGAAAATAAAGGACTAGAATAGAAAAAAATATAATAGAATAGAAAAGAATATAACAGAAAATAGTAAAGAGTAAAGCAGAACAAAATAGGATAGAAAAAAAAGAAGAGAATAGAATGGATATAATAGAAAGGATTAGAATAGAATAGAATAAAAAAATATACGGTAATTAAATAGATTATAACCATCTTCTGAAATTTGAATAGACCGGAAAAGAATATAAATAATATAAACATTTTCCAAAATTCAAATAGAATCAATTCAGATTTGAATAGAATAGAAAATAAAACAATAGTATAGAAAAAAACAACAGAATAGAATAAAATGAATATAACCATCTTCCTGTTAGAATCTCTTTTCTATTTCATTCAAATTCAAATAGATTCTATTTGAATTTGGGGAAATGGTTATAGTCTTTCTATTGTATTCTTTTCAATTCTATTATTTTATTTTATATTCTATTCTATTTGTTTCTTTTTTATTCACATTTATGCTATTCAAAATTAGAATTTTGGAAGATGGTTATATTCTTTCTATTATATTCTATTCTGTTATTTTCTATTCTATTCTAATCGATTCTTTTCTATTCTATTCAATTTCGAATTGATTCTATTTGAATTTTGGTAACTGGTTATATTCTTTGTATTCTATTCTTTGTTTTTTTATTATTTTATTTTCTATTCTATTCATTTTTTCTATTCTATGGTTTTCTACTCTATTCTTTTCTTATTTATTCAAATTTATTATATTGGATGTGATCTTTCTATGTTATTCTATTCTATTTGTTTCTATTATATTCTTGTCTATTCTGTTCTTTTATTTTCTATTCTATTTTGTTCGGTTTTACTCTATATTAAATTCTTTTATTTTCTGTTATATTCTTATCTATTCAATTTTTTTTCTATTCTATTCTATTCCTTTATTTTCTATTCTATTTTATTCTCTTTGGAAATTCAAAAACTAATCAAATACGAAAACTATACGAATTTGAAAATGATTTAAATTCAAAAATGATCCGAAAAAGATTTGAATTTGAATTTTCGTTATTTAGGATTTGTTTAAAGTCGGTAATATTGTAAAATTCTATTAAAATTTTAATTTGGCACGAAACAAACCGCACATGTCTAGTCTCTGCTTCATGCAGGTCTCTCTGAGAGAGTGAAGCAGAGAAGCATATCTTTCCTGGGCATGTCCAGTAACCCAGGGAGTTGTGGGAAAAGGAGTTAAAGGGGCTTGCACCTGCATCCGAGCATGATGAGTAAATGGTCACTCTAATACATGTTATATGCAATTACATGAATTGCAGTATATGACAGCCAAAGCCAAGGACAGGATTAGTTCTTATTTTGTGTATGGTGAAAACGATCATATCCCTGTGCAAATTAAATATATACATGCTGTATTTTATAATATGTCACAGTGGTTCTTCCCTCTGAATTTGATGTCCCATAATGACTTACGAGCAGGGAGAACCATGTAGAGAATTGGAGAGGGAGTAAGCATTCTACACACCAGAAAGTAATTGTACTTCTTTTATGGGTAACCTCTTGTAAAAGTGACCTTTTGGTGAAAGGATCACTTTATAGTAATAATAGACACTCTCTTTTTTAACATCAGGCAACGCAACATTCCTCAGTAAAAAAAATTATTGTATACTTTCTTAAACATTTATATATTTTGCTATTCACTTCTGCTGGCTCCAGGTCCCATAGCACCCCTTCACCAAACTTACAGGTAGTGGATATGTGTAAAGCACCAACAAAGCCTACTGAACAGGGGTTCACTCCTCCTACACATGGCAATCAGTCATGCTTCCATAAACCTGCTAACATGCTTCACTATTCTTTACTGCATGACTGCTTTGCCATTGGCTCCTCCAGTCAGATTTGTCTCCACAATGGACCTAGACATTCACATTAGTAAAGAGAACCTGACGCTTGTTTTGTTGTAATGAGTCACAGCACAATAATCAACTATCATTTACATGAATCTGGACTTTGATCTTTTGCCCAAGTATAGTGTTTACCAATTACATCAAACCACTATAGAGCAACTCAAATTTAGGATAAATCCCACCCCTGACAGTTATCACTGTCCCATTGGAAAATTTCCCTCTTACTCCTGTTCCAGTGGCCATAGAAACATTTTGTATTCTACATCACTTAAAGTGATTCTATATTCAATATTTCTTTATTGAGGTTTTCATCACGTAAAGTGATTCTAAAGGTTGTCAATAAAAAAACAAACTAAAACAAAAAAGGTTATACTTATCTGCTCTGTGCAATGGTTTTGCACAGAGCAGCCCCATTCCTCTTCTTTTTGGGTTCCTCACCGGTGGTCCTGGCTCCTCCCTCCTGCCGAGTGCTCCCAATAGCAAGCCTTTTGCTGGTAGTGAACTCGACCAGGCTCGCTCCTGAGGCAAGGCAAAAGAACAAATTCTTCTGGACAGCCGCACTGCAAATAAAAATTGCTTTTATTGTAAAATCCAAAACCACACTACAGGTCACAGGACACTGGTCAAGCTGACGCGTTTCACACTGTACTAGTGTTTAACCCCTTCCGTACCGGGCCATAGTCATATGACGCCGGCAGGAACCCTCCCTCCCTTCGGGCGGGCGTCATATGACGTCCTTTTTTCCCGGCCGTCTAGGGGGCGGACGCACGCACCCGCGGCACCGCTCGTGACCCGGTTTGCATGCCCGGAGGCTGCGATGTCCGCCGGGCACCCGCGATTGCCCGCGATCACGGCAGGAGTGTGGATCTGTGTGTGTAAACACACAGATCCACCTCCTATCAGAGGTTAGGAGACCGATGTGTGTTCCCAGTACAAAGGAACACAGATTGGTCTCCTCCCCTTGTGAGTCTCCTCCCCCTACAGTTAGAATCACTCAATATGGAACATATTAACCCCTTCAGCGCCCCATAGTGTTAACCCCTTCCCTGCCAGTCACATTTACACAATAATCAGTGCAGTTTTATAGCACTAATCGCTGTATAAATGTAAATGGTCCCAAAAACGTGTCAAAAGTGTCCGATGTGTCCGCCGCAATGTCACGGTCACAATAAAAATCGCAGATCGCCGCCATTACTAGTAAAAAAAATAGAATAAATAAAAATGCCATAAATCTATCCCCTATTTTGTAGACGCTATAACTTTTGCACAAACCAATCAATATATGCTTATTGCGATTTTTTTTACCAAAAATATGGAGAAGAATACATATCGGTCTAAACTGAGGAAATTTTTTTTTTTTAAAAATTGTGATATTTATTAAATCAAAAAGTAAAAAATATTGTGTTTTTTTCAAAATTGTCTCTCTTCTTTTGTTTATAGCGCAAAAAATAAAAACCGCAGAGATGATCAAATACCACCAAACGAAAGCACTATTTGTGGGGGGAAAAAAACATAAAGATTTCATTTGGATACAGTGTTGCATGACCACGCAATTGTCATTCAAAATGCAACAGCGCTGGAAACTAAAAATTGGTCTGGGCAGGAAGGGGGTGAAAATGCCCTGTATGGAAGTGGTTAATCATAGTGTACACTAGTACAGTGTGAAACACATCAGCTTGACCAGTGTGCTGTGACCTGTAGTGTGGTTTTTGATTTTGTTTTTTACAATAAAGGCAATTTTTATTTGGAGTGTGGCTGTCCAGAAGAATTTGTTCTTTTGCCTTGCCTTATATGTGCATTGCCTGCACCCGTGGTTCTGGGAGAAGTGATTACCTTGAAGACATCCACACCTGAGCGGCTTCCCTTTCTGTTGTTCAGGCTCGCTCCTGAGTCACGCTCCTTTGAATGGACATTGTAGAATTTTTTTTTTTTTTTTTTAAAGAGAGATAGCCATAAAGGGAGAAACAACTGCCAAACTCTCTCTTTAGAAAACCAAAAACTGTTTCCATAACCAATGCTATTCTTTTCTTCCTTTAGTAAATATGAAACATTATGCTTGTATAGCTCCTTTTTTCAGTCAATAGGTGGAGCAGTAGGCTCCTTTTCACATGTTTACCATGTTAGGCTATCCCGAGCCGGTTCACACCAGGGCGGCACGACACGGCACGACTTGTGGGGGCGACCTCGGCGGCGCGATCTCAAGACGACTTGAGACGCCCGCCGAGGCGATTTGCATAAGACTTCTGTATAGAAGTCAATGCAGGTTGCCTTGGGTTGCCCCCAAAAGTAGTACAGGAACCTTTTTCTAAGTCGGAGCGACCTGAGTCGCTCTTACTTAGAACGGTTCCATTGAAAACCATGGGACGCGACTTGTCAGGCGACCGAGTCGCCTGACGAGTCGCCCTGGTGTGAACCGGCTAACTGTTTTGCCTATAAAAGTTGTTCTTTTCAGGGCTGAAAAGTTGAAAGTCAAATTACACAAATAAAAGGGTCAGAAGTGACTCAACCCTCTTCCTTCCTGGTTTGTACAGCCCTATGTGGAGTTTTATTTGAAAAGAAGCAGCCACAAAAGGAAAACCTACTGTTGAACCTTCCTTTTAGAAAACTAAGAATGTTACCAAGAATGTTTTCATAACAATGGTGCACCATACATTAAATTTTAATTTGTAAAATAAAGTTTCTGCATTAATAAAATTTGACTAAACAATAAAATAAAAATGAACCCAAAACCAAAAATTTCCCCTTAAAGTAAATTTTTATGGCTGCAGATAATAATCAATCTCTCTTCAAGGCACTATAGACTACTATAGACATTCTTCTGACATCTTTATAGCATGTGTTATAATTGAAAGAAGCCACGCTATCTTAATCTAAACCACAATATAATAATCCAAATCCTGTGATCGCACCAATATTCACTAATTATATATCTGAATATTGTAAAAAAATAAAAAAATATACATATACTATATATAATATATATATATATATATATATATATATATATATATATATATATATATATATATATATACATGTATAAAATAGTTAATACAATGTTAAAAGATGTCCGTCAAATTAAAATTGTGATTCCTTGTGTATGTCCATACACAATACACTTTGTTCTTTAAGTCCGTGCTCAGCATGCTTAATCACCACAAACAACGTGCATTATCCTCCACATTTAAAAATTCTCACTCACCAGATACCAACAAGTAAAAAGCATTATGATTAAAAATATTCCTCTTTCTGCAATCCACCAGGGATCCTGTAGCCAATGGAGTGGTCTCCCCTCTCATTCAATCCTGCAATCAGAAAAGGCCATCACTGTGCAACATAATTATTCAGTATAAAATTGTACATCCATGTATAAAATACTAACTCACATTTAAAAGTGCCCTTTTACCAGCACTAAGTCTATCCACTGTATCAAGTATCTGTCATGACGCTCCGTGCAGTCAAGCCAGCGTGCAATCCAGTCATCGGATGTAATGTAACCCATGGACAGGAAGTGACGTACGCATCGCTCCACTATGCCTCAACATATTTTGCATAAATAGTGCATCATCAGGAAGTTTCCATCACAATTTTGATTTGATGGGCATTTTTTTACATTTTATTAACTATTATATGTATATATCTTTTTTACAATATTCATATATATGGTATAGTGACTATTGGTGCGATCACATGATTTGGATGAACATATTGGGGTTTATATTAAGATAGTGCAGCTTCTTCCACCTACAACACATGTAGATTATCTCCACGATTAGTGGAGTCACTTTAGCTGCAGCTGGTAATTTAAGTATAGGAGGGGACATATTTGGATTTAATTTTGGGCCGGTGACACATTATCATAAAATCTTTATAGGATGAAATATCAAAAATTGAGACAGAAAGAAAATGGGACAGAGAGACAGAGAACAGAGGTCTGTCAATGTAAACAGACAGATCTCCATTCTGTCATGGGTGAGGAGACACATCTGTTGTTCATACTAAGTATGAACAGCGATCGTCTTCTCCTTTAGGCAGTCCCATCCCCCACAATTATAATCATTCCCTAGGACACACATTTAACCCCTTGGTCGCCACCTAGTGTTAACCCCTTACCTGCCAGTGACATTTATACAGTAATCAGTGGCTATTTTTAGCTCTGATCACTGTATACATGTCAATGGTCCCAAAAAAGTATCAAAAGTGTCTGATCTGTCCACCGCAATATCGCAGTCCCAATAAAAATCGCTGATCGCCACCATTACTAGTAAAAAAAAAATATTTTAAATATTAATAAAAATGCCATAAATCTATCCCCTATTTTGTAGACGCTATAACTTTTGCACAAACCAATCAATATACGCTTATTCCTCTAAACAGAGGAAGAAATTCATTTTTGAATTTTTTGGGGGGGATATTTTTTGTAGCTCTTTTTTTGTTTATAGAGCAAAAAATAAAAATCGCAGAGGTGATCAAATACCACCAAAAGAAAGCTCTATTTGTGGGGAAAAAAAGGACATAAATTTTGTTTGGGTACAACGACCGCGCAATTGTCAGTTAACCCGCCTAGCGGTATTACCGAGTCTGGCTCGGGGTAAGATTTCAGTACCTAAAGCGGTAACCCCGAGCCAGACTCGGGCTGCATCGCAGGATACAGGGGAAGTTACTTACCTTGTCCCTGAATCCTGCGATGTGTCCCTGCTGTGTGAGCGAGCTGTCATGTCACTCGTTTCACACTGCCGAGTGCCGAGCTCCGTTCCTGAGCGTTGCGACGCACGGGGACGGAGTTCGGCGCCAAATTCAAAAAGTGAAACACACAGAATACATACAGTATACTGTAATCTTACAGATTACAGTACTGTATCAAATAATAACACATCCCCTTTGTCCCTAGTGGTCTGTCCAGTGTCCTGCATGCACTTTTATATTATAAAAACTGTTCTTTCTGCCTGGAAACTTGTCCATAGAAACCAAAAAGTGACCATTTACATCAAAAGTGGTTTTAGACCAGCTAGAAAACAGCTATAATAAATTAGAATCACTTGCAGAATTGAGCGATAGTGATTTGTGGGGAAATTCGTCATCAAACACTGAAAAACACTTTTATTATTATTTGTTATAATTATTTTATAGTTATTTATTATATTATAATTTATGATTTTGTTTTTTGAACTTTATCATACCTGGGATGTCTACTGGACTCTTGTTTGGACAGATTTAAGTGAGTTATTCCTAAGAATTACAGGCCTACAATATAAAACGCCAAATTTCCATGCAAAATAATGGTACCGCTTTCAGCATCTAAAAACTGAAATAATCATACCGCCAGGGAGGTTAAAGCGACACAGTGCCGAATCGCAAAAAAATGGTCTGGTCAGGAACGGGGCAAATCCTTCCGGGTCTGAAGTGGTTTAAAACACATCTCATATGTGTAACAATTTCCACATAAAGAAAAGTCTTTTTAAAATACCACCTCATGTCTACCCCATCCCCCTGTATTCTAAGCATATTATTATAGGGACTATCAACATATAGTTAATAACATCATAATCAATACATAGATGGTACACATACGATAGAACAACTATCAAAGTGCTATGTTAACAGGGGATGAGGAGTGTATCCATTTGTTGGATGAAAGTTTAGCTGACCTTGGTCAATGTTCTGTTTTGCTTTCATGTGCTGGTATTGTTTCTGAAAACCCCAGTAACAAAACTAAGGTTTAGATTACAAAAACGAGTATTCTATCAACATTTGCAGGAACCTATATTATATTTTTTGAAATGTTACATTTGCTTAATCCATGCCCATATATTTTTCCACAAATAACATTTTCTAGTTACAAAAGTTTTCAGGATCTCCTTTGTGACTTCATCACCACTTCCCATAATCAGACTGCTACCTGGACTCTTCATAATTAGTTTTATTGATGTGACAATTGACAAATGTCTTCCGTAGAAGGAAGGGTAACACTTTACATTCTGAGATTTATCAAGGTGCTCCGGGGAAATAAAAACAGCAATATCTATAATATAGAAAATGTAGTTATTATACGCAGAAAGAAATTTTGTTTACCTTTCAAAGCCCTGTTGCTAAGAAATATGTGAACATTCCCCAAGGCATTCCTTCTATTTTTTTCTTTATAAATCTGTGTTATTGCATTTTAAAATAGTGCAAATAAATGCAAAATTAAATACAACTTTATCTAAGTGGAATCGAAGTTTTGCAGCAGTTCATGAGAGTTAACATTTGCATAGTGAAATCTGCATGCGCCTTCCCTAAATTACAGATTTATTGTCATGGAATGTTATTAAATAATAGAAGCACATAGTGTCTATTGCTGTGTGTGAATTATGGAACTGTGCAACACTGGGAGGCTGAGATCTTTAATATAAATCAGTATATCTAAGTCCATTCATAATACGAACTGTGAAATGGGATTTAGATCTGAATCTGTCCTGTTCCACCTGCTATTCCCTATTTGGTATGCTTATTCCATGTATAATAAGGCAACTTTAATATATTATACATGTATGTATATATTATTTAGTGGCACACCATCAGCTTGTCCAATAAATTGCCTGACTAAGTCCAACCTCAATTTGACAAGCTGATGCCACACTTGAGCAAGGATGAGCCTATTTAGGGCTACATTAGTGGTCAATGATAAACAATTTTCAGCAAAAAAAAGGGTGCTGTTTGTTTTCCAACTTGGTGAAAAAAAGAAACTGGGCTGATCTGGGTAGATTTCTTCCTCAATGAGGATAGAAAACAATTCACTGCACTTGACCGCTTCTCTCTACTGGCTGAATAGCAGGAGCAAATGTATTTAAAGATTGGTAGATGGCTTGCATACTTTTTGCTGGGGAGGCAGCGCAGTGCAAAAAACAAATGTGATGATGTCCAAAAGGCAGTATTAAATCTCATCAGATAAGACTTCCAAAATGAGCTAATGCAAAGAAAATTCCTAATAATGGAATTTGCTTCCTTTTGATTTTTTTTATAGGTTTTTCACTTTTTCTTTGTGTAAGCTCAAATACAAAAATAGTGGGTGCATTTCTAGGTCACCCTTGTCAAGGTGCTCCTGGCTTTTGGGGGTCCAAGAGCACCCCCTTCCTCTAGGCTTGATTGACAACAATGTGAATAGACTAGAAGTGAACTGAACCTTTAATGTTTTTTTTCTAGTGTGATTGGAGCACAGGTCCTGTCAGCAGCTTGTTTAGCAGCCAAACCAACTGACAAACCAGCTGCTGACAAGACCTGTGCTTGCAATTACACTGGACAAAAATAACATTAAAGGTTTACTTTACTTTTAGTCTATTCACATTGTTTTTAATCAAGCCCTGATAAAGGGGGTTCTCTTGGACCCATGAAACCCGTTGGATACTTTTTGGATCGTCCATCTGACCGTGGAAAAAAGTTGTATCTGGACCTCTTAGCAGTGGTGTGGCGCTTCAATTTCCATTTGTGTTATATAAGAGTTATTATGGAGTGTAGAAGCTGCCTGTCCAGGAACCAAATAATTTACATCAACATCAATACTTTGAGATAACAGTACCAGTGAGATTACTCTATGGATCCAGCGCTACTTTTCGACTTTTTTCAACATGAGCAGTGAAATCACTAATAGCCACACTAAGTGGCATCTTTAGTGCCTTGGAACCTTATTCAATAGCTTTACAACTATTGATTATTAGACATGTGTATACTGAAATATTTTGTTTCGGAATTTCGTTTTCGTCCGAAAAATACATTTGGCATTTAATTTTTTTTGGGGGGGGAGTGGTAGCTTCGTTAGGAGTGGGACTTCCGGTCCCACTTCCTCCTTCCGTCCAGGGGCCGCCTAGGCGACTCCTCCTCTCCACCTATGTGGTCCCTGGGTAGTTTGACAGGTCCCAGGAGATCGCCTGTCCATTTCAGGAGCGCAGCATGACTCGCGTATGCGCAGTGCATGCCCGGCCGTGAAGCCAAAAGCTGTCATGGCCGGGTGCCCAGAGTGGCAATGGAGGCGCCGGTGGAGAGGAGGAGGAGAGGAGCGACGCTCTGGGCGGCCGCAATGCTGGACCGTGGAACAGGTAAGTGTCTGTTTATTAAAAGTCAGCAGCTACACTTTTTGTAGCTGCTGACTTTTAATAAACATAAAAAGCCCGGAACTCCCCTTTAAGGACGAATCTGTCATTGAAGGCTTTTGGTGTCTGTCCTTTTGGGATAAAGATATTGCATAAATAAAAAAAAGCTGATCCCTGTAAGCGCCCCTGTCAGTGATAAATGGGTTGTCTAAACATTTTAACTGCTACATCTGCAGAACAGCTTGTTCTTTTGAAAAACAACAGACTTACATGCCAAATCACCAGGTAAGAGTAAAGGAAAGAAAGCTTAAAAAAAGAAAACAAATGCATCCATCACATCTAAGAATTGGTAAGTTGCAATATAATAAATGTTTGCTTTTAGGTTTAATACTGCTTTACTTTTCATTGTAATAATCACATAATATAGTTGGCAACTAATTCAGGTGAAATGATTCACCAAAAACAGAACTTATATTAGAGTAGGCAGACTTGCTATCTTTAGTAGTGCTTTGAGTTTGTACAGTTTTCTAATTTCCCTCACTTTTGAAGGTAAATGTCAGGGAGGGAATAATATTAGTGTGATTATACCAATGCATTATACCATTTACCCAGTCATTTTTTATGTTATCACAGCATGTCACTTATATTGTTAATCACGGTTAATTACCTAATTTGGGGTTGGCAAGTGAGAAGGGTGGCTTTTAAAAAAATTATTGTTCAAAAGTTTTATTAAAAGTAACACTTTAGTGTACAGGCGTAAATGAAAGCATGTACATAATTATAATACAATACACTCTATTGCCATAAGAAGACAAATTTTACAACTAGTATTATATACAGAAAACAACCATTGATGGGATAAAACAAGATAAATGCTTGGAGCCCATTATAACCAAGGTGACATATGAAATATCACCAGCATACGGGGAGAGTAATATGCCTAAAAGCTCCAAAATTGCCCACTCAGAGCAATTAATAGCAAACTTTTAATAGGATACAACAAGAGGAGAAAAGTCAGGATGAGAAAGCAATGAGGGAGAAAAGAAAGCTAAAGGAGGGAACAGGAAGGGAGAAAGGGTGCTAAAATGGAGTCTCTCATTGGGCAAGCAAAGCATACTACCCCATCGGCCAAGGGTGAACCTAACAGTGCCACAGAAAGTAACTAGGGTTCCAATACCGAATGGTCAAAGGTGAGTGGTAAATAATGGTCAACCCAAGGTTGCCAGGTTTTAAGGTGCTTCAGGACACAGTCAAGTAGCTTAAATTTTGCTGTGTATCATGAATTGGGTTATTCTGTGTTTTGTTTCAAGGATGCATAAAGAGGGTATTTTCCAAGCTTTAGCAATGGTCTGCTTGGAGGCTGTAGTTACATCCAAAAACAATTTAAATTGTGAGAACGTCAGGTCTTGGGGGTGTTTATTCAGTAACGCTGTGGCAGGATCAGGTGAGCGGGGGACACCCGATAAAACTGAGACCATGCCAACTACTTCAGTCCAGTAGGAAGAAACTATAGGACAGGTCCACCATATATGCATATGAGTGCCCAAATCCATACAGCTTCTGAAAAAATTTGAGGGGTAGGAGTTAAAATCGAGTTAAAACCTTGTAATTGGTTTCTAACGCTAATATGTTAACAGCGGATGATTTAGTAGATTTCAAAATATCTGTCCAACCCTCAGGTTCCATCAGGACATCAAGGCCGGTGGCCCAGCGGGAAGTGTAAGCTGGGAGCAGAGAACTTGGAGCAGAGTTCAAATGGGCATACATTATAGAGATCAGGCCAGGAACTCAAGGGTCTGAAGAACATATAGGTTCAAAAAAAGTCTGAGTTTGTAAGTCCGTTTGAACCCTAGAATAGTTTGAGAAGAAATGTGTTGTTTGTCGATTTGTAAATATTTCTGAGTTTGGAATATGATATTGTTCTTGTAAAGATAAAAATGCGTATAATGAGGAGTTTGTACTCAAACAACCCAGGTGACGGCGTCCAAGGCTTTTAAAGAATTCTGGTGAACTAGTATGGAGTTCAAGAAACTATATTATCAGTTCATCTCACTGCTGGTGGAGGAAAAATATTTCAACCTTGGGAAGCAGATGACAGATCTGTGTTGCACATTTTTAACAATTCAGTCCACGCTATTAGTGGTAAAAGGGTAGAGTTTTGGCTCTGGTATGGGTGTGGTGAGGCTATACCACTGCTTTACAAATGAAGCCTTAAATGTAGTTCCACCTTTAGCCCTCCCCAGAAATCTATAATTGAAGTCAATCTATGTCAGAAACTATTTATTAAAATAAAGAATTATTTTCCAAGGCATTCTGAATATATTTGATCATATCTGGTTTAGAACCCATCAACTTGGGATTTACATATAAGAAAACAAAACCATCCATGGTGTCAGTAAGTGTTGGGTAGCCATGCTCTATACTTTTACTTGACATAAATTACGATATTTAGAGTGCTTGGAAAATATAGTAAAACTAAATCTGAAATACAGAAAAAAGACATTAGACCCAGAAATAAACATCCTTTATTCTATCAGCTGAGCTTGGCTATGTGTGAAATAATTTAAGGTCAGAACTTACATTAATGCAAAATCTTCTTTAAAAAAAAGGAGCTGTATGTCACTATGTTGTAGACCCTAATTGGTATAAGATATTCAGTAGTTAATGATGAAGAGTTTGAGATAATGTTGAGTTCTGTCATTTGGTGTAGTATAACGATTAAGAATAGTGAGACAAATCATGTGTCTTTGCTTATTAAGCCTGCCCAGCTTTGACACTTTAAGGCTTCACTGAGATCTTTTTGAGGACCATACATGATAGAAATGATATGATCAAATGGAGATGATCATGGAATGTGAGTCTAACTGCTACACATATGGTAGTGTCATGTCCATATTCTACAGTGAGATGATGTCAAATAATAGTGTTAAAAATAGGAATGTGATTTTTTCACAAAAGAACATCATAAGAACCAGTAACATATTAAAATAAATCAAATGTCTTGATTGGAGTTGGCCTAATGTATACAAGCCAACCGTGTTGACTGAAAAATGACTAATGATGTGGTCTTGATACTGTATAATAATATGATATTGTACAATAATACTGTGTCATAATAATACAATATTCCTCATAGTGCTGAATGTTTTAAAGCTGCCCAGAATGGTTGCTTGTGGTCATCCATGTGCAAATGATTCAGCTGTTTATTTAAGGGTTATTCTACACTAGTAATAGACCTTTGAAGAGCAATCCATGGTGGATCACTTTTAGAGGGCATTTGACAAACTGTGAGGAGGCTTTATGTCACCACCTCACTGTGTGTTTTAACCCCTAAAAGCCTGCACTGCATTACCGCAATGGCGTGCACTGCCTATACACGACACACTATAGTGGAGTAATTTTTGCTGTGCAAAGTGTTTAGCAGTAAATAATGAAAACAAATTTCCATGTTGGAACTGTAATATTAAATCCAGCAGTTAGTGGTTGTCACACACCAACTTGAAACTTCTTTCATCTCTAGACATGGATCAGTCAATCATGGTCTCTGTCAGTGGCGGCCCGTCCATATATGGGGTGCACGGGCGCCATCCCCCCTTATTCATCCATCCGGCCCCCTAATCTACGTGCGGGGCGCTGGACGCATGGATGACCGCAAAGCACTGCGACCTCAAGCCCACCCAGTTGTGTGACAATAGTGAATAAATATTCGATATAGTCAGACTGATATTCCTCCCCTAGGAAATCAGGAAGCGAGTCATGAGACTCGTTTCCTGATTGGCCGAAAGGAGAAGCGTTCCAATTGGCCTAGAAGGAGGAGGGAGGAGAAGCAAGGGGAAGCTGCTGCCCCTCGCCCGTGCCATAGATGGGGTAAGTGCTGGGCTGGGAACCGTCTGACAGACCGACCGGATGGGGTGGTTGCAGGTGACCCGACCAGGGGGTGGGTGACTGTGGGTGCACTGTTTGCTGCCCCCCCAGAAATATATACCACCAGCCGCCCCTGGTCTCTGTGTCTAGTTTCATAGTTAAATAGTTAGTCAGGTTAAAAAAAGATAAGTTCAACCAATAAAAGGGAAAAAAATAAAACATACAAACCCATATACACAATCCTGTACCCATTAGACATGCATGACGAAAAAATTAGTTTTGTTTTGTTTCGTTTTGATTTGTTAATCTAGTTATTTCGTTCAATTGGTTGATTCGTTCAATTCATATTCGGAATTCATATTCAAAATTCGTATTCAGGATTTTAGAATTTTCTTTGAATTTAACGATTTTTTCGATTCGAAATGTTCAAATCGTAAATTTTTTGAATCGTTCGAAACTAAAATGTTATATTGTTTTCGATTTGAATACAGAAAAGTGAACAAACAAAAGAAAAATCTTCATCAAATAATTACAATGACTCTTTAAATCACCTTTGGCCTAACAAAAACAGCATTTTTTTGAAATTGTACTCCAGTAACACATTTCAGCATCATGTGTAGTTAGACTTCGACTGGAGTTCAATGTAAAATTTGATTCCAATTTCAGTCTGAATTCCCAAAATTCTGACAAATTTCATTACGTTATTCGGAGCATTCGGTAAAATTTGTTTAGATTGTAATTCGGGTATTTGGATATATCCGAATAACGAAAAATTTGTCTGAATATTAATTCGGAATGAAACGAACCGTACATGTTTAATACCCACAGTTGATCCAAAGCGTGATCGAATTTGCTTTAGCAGGGGAAAACATTGAATATTCCCTGGATCAACTTTACCTATAAATGTTAGTATCCAGTTATATTATTTACATTTAGGAAAGTATCCAGGCCTTTTTTAAAGCAAGCTACTGAGCTAGCCAGAACCAACTCTTGAGGGAGTCTATTCCACATTTGCACAGCTCTTACTGTGACCTTTCCGTATTTGGAGATTAAATCTCTTTTCCTCTAGACATAAAGAGTTCTCCCCTGTCTGTGATGACCTTAAAGTGAATAACTCAACACCAAGTTCACTATATGGACCGCTTATGTATTTATACATGTTGATCATATCCCCCTTAAGCTTCTATTCTCAAGAGAGAATAAATTCAGTTCCTCTAATCGTTCCTCATAGCTGAGCTCCTCTTATTAGTTTGGTTGCTTTTCTCTGCACTTTCTCCAGTTCCCCAATATCCTTTTTATGAACTGGTGCCCAAAAATTAACTGCATATTCCACATGCGGTCTTACTAATAATTTGTACAACGGAAAAATGATATATTTCTCACTGGAGTCTATACCTCACTTAATACAAGAAAGGACTTTGCTCGCTTTGGAAACCGTAGCTCGTTATTGCATGCTATTATTAAGCTTATGATCTACCCAAACACCCAGATCCTTCTTCACCATTGATTTACCCAGTTGTAATCCCCCTAGTATGTATGATGCATGCATCTTCCTAGCCCCCAAGTGCATAACTTTACATTTATCAATAGAAGGCTGAATTTTAGGGGGACGAGGATCAGTAGGAAGTGGAGTCTACTTATATAAAGAGTAAATATGGTAAAAATCATGAAAAAGTATACCTGTTATATTTAGAGCTCAATTTGAATCACAAAAATATATATTCACCCATACAGACTTTGTAGTAACAATTCCAATTTCATAGTGTTACCTCCATTTTCTTTCACAGCAGCAGTGCGGAGTGTCTAAATATGACTGTTCTGTTTAACAGGCACCAGAGTAGGACCCTGGTAGGTGACCTGAGCTCACCTGAGCCGCAGAATTTAGGTGGCAGTTGGTCTTTACCAGAGCTCCTGATGGTGGATATTGGGAACTGGGAAATCTTAGCTGTTTTAGTTTACTTTGCTGCAAACTGACACTAGGTTACAGCCCTCGGGAGTGCCCCACCAAGGGGGTGATTGGAATTGAGATTCTATGGTCAGAGAGACTGTTTACAGGGTTTCAGATGAGAGAGTAGTCATGTCCAAGCAGGGCTTAAGACAGGCAGGAGATGAGAGAGTGATCAGGTCTAAGCAGAAATTTAAGCCTGGTACACAATACTTTTTTTGTGCAACTCAGTCGGAGACACTGTGCTAACCATGCAAGGTTCTCCCTCGCTGAGCTGTTGTATTCTGACAGGGGGCCCCCATCCAGAACACTCCGATCAGCGCTCTCTGCCATTGGCTAAGAGCGCTGATCGGGAGTCGGTCGGCTGCTCATTATCTAGCTTGCACGTCTGACAGACTGACATACACATGGGCAGAATGTTGTCAAATTGTACCGGCAAATGTCTCCCAACATTCTGCCCGTGTGTACAGGACTTTAGGCAGGTATCAAGCAAGAGAGTAGTTCAGGTCATTCACAAACATGCAAATGGCAGGCAAGTATTACAGCTCTTCGCTCTCAGGTAGCTGGTGATAAGACACAGCACCAGTCACATCAAAGGCTTGAGCATAAATACCCTTCTTGTCAGAGGACACACCCAGCATAGCTACTGAGAACCCCATAAATCCCGGCAGGGATCTGCGAGTACCTTTGGAAGTCCTGTATGGGATTCTTGAAGTCCTGGCAGAGATTTTGAGAGTAGGAGTTCTGAAAGTCTTGGCAAGGATTATGAAAGTACCATATCACCTGGGCAGAAACTTCCCCTCCTCTCCCCTGCAATACAAGGGTGAGGTGAAGCTTGCACTAATGGGTGTAGCTGTTTCTCAGCCCTGCCAGCACAGGCCACTGTTGAGAAAGGAATGACGAAGCATATAGAATTAGCAATTTTTTTTGTTTCATTAAAAACAATTCGCAATGAATAGGCAAATTGACTAACAGGGTGAAAGAAGGGACAGTTTCCCCAGTGGGGCTTTGGACAGCAATGTAAAACTATCATAAAACTGTACAATGGATACCAGAAAAACAGTACATTTATTGAGAATCACACAATGGTAGTATAATAATTATAATGCAGCATATAGGCAAGGATCATACATAAGTAAAAGAGCTAATTGTCCCCCTGATGATGACCACATACAGGTCGAAACGCGTTGGGGATTCTGCACCTTAGCATCTCGACATGTAACCACATGCTCCAATCTTCGTACTATTTGAATACACGCTTTGTTGTGGAATGTAGACTGTACCAATGTGTCAGCTCTCTTTTTATACAATTTTACTCTGTATGATCCATGCCTATATGCTGCATTATAATTATTATACTACCATTGTGTGATTCTCAATAAATGTACTGTTTTTCTGGTATCCATTGTACAGTTTTATGATAGTTTTACATTGCTGTCCAAAGCCCCACTGGGGAAACTGTCCCTTCTTTCTTTCTGTTTACCGGGGTTCGCAGCACCTTCATCTCTCCTATATGTGTTTCTTCTCTATTGACTAACAGGGTTACCTGCCAAAGATTTACAATAAACATGTTTTTGCACTATGGTTGCCCAAGTGTGCATGTTTATATGTATGGAAATTCGAGGGCAACATTTTTCATATCTGACACTTGTTTATCTCAATCAAGAGATCAAGAGACCAAGAAAATCTTACATTCTTGACCTGATTTTGGTGAAGCAAATGGGCTTTTGGAGGGGTAACAGAATTCTCATTGATATAATGATGCCCTGATTTGACTGATTTGACTGTAGCCAGCTGGATAGGATGCCTGTTCTCTAATATTTGTAGTTACCTTTAGCATCACATAGATGACATATAAAATAGAGACCAAAGGAAAACAAAATAAAAAAGGGGGTATACTGGCAAGCCAAGGAACAAAATATTGTAAACAGTGTTGATGTATTGAGTCTTAATTTCTTTTTTCAGTATGTTATGATTATTTCTAGAATTGTTAACAGAAAAAAAAAGAACGATATAAAAAAACAAAAAACTAAAATAGGACAAAAAGTATGATACATCACAAGAAACTACAGACATGTTGCGCAAAAGAAGAATTAAAAGACGTTACAAAATACACACACATACTGTATATATATATATATATATATATATATATATATATATATATATACAGTATCTCACAAAAGTGAGTACACCCTTCACAGTTTTGTAAATATTTTATTAAATCTTTTTATGAGACAACACTGAAGAAATGACACTTTGCTACAATGTAAAGTAGTGAGTGCACAGCTTGTATAACAGTGTAAATTTGCTGTCTCCTCAAAATAACTCAACACACAGGCATTCATGTCTAAACCGCTGGCAACAAAAGTGAGTACACCCCTAAGTCAAAATGTCCAAATTGGGCCAAATTAGCCATTTTTCCTCCCTCGGTGTCATGTGACTCGTTAGTGTTACAAGCTCTCAGGTGTGAATGGGGAACAGGTGTGTTAAATTTGGTGTCATCGTTCTCACTCTCTTATTCTGGTCACTGGAAGTTCAACATGGCACCTCATGGCAAAGAACTCTCTGAGGATCTGAAAAAAAGAATTATTGCTCTACATAAAGATAGCCTAGGCTATAAGAAGATTGCCAAGTCCCTGAAACTGAGCTGCAGCATGGTGGCCAAGACCATAATGAAGTTTAACAGCACAGGTTCCACTCAGAACAGGCCTTGCCATGGTCGACAAAAAGAAGTTGAGTGCACATGCTCAGTGTCATATCCAGGGGTTGTCTTTGGTAAATAGACGTGTAGCGGCCTTACCCTCTCTCTCTTTTTATCGGTTACTTTGGCTTCGGTCTAGGGGTACCTTGAAGGGGAGAGCGAGGTGCGCCACGGCCCATGTCCTCTAGATTGCAGCATGTAGAGGTGAAGGCCAGCACCAGATTACCTTCGGGCTGTGTATACACTCAGAGCCAAGTCTGTTCTGCTGATAACCCCCTTTGCTCCCAGTAATTGAAGTACCACACACTCAAAAAGGTCCAACACGTATTTATTCCATAACGGCAAACAAATAGTCCTTTGCGAGCAGACAGTTTGATACCCATAGAACAGTTCAGTATTGGTGGGGAGTAGGTCAAGGCACAATCCTCAAAGAAAACTAAACCGTTGAGGTTTCACCAACGGTTGCTAAGCACAGTGGCTGTTAAATGGACTTTTTAGTTGCAGAGTCTCTTCCAGCGACTCTAGTGAACAGGAACTGGAGTTACCTTCGATACGTTGCAGCCCCTGTCAGGGGGAAGAGATCCCTCCAAGGGAGTTACCAGAGGCCCCGCCGTCGCCGGATTAATGTTGTACCGGGCAATTCGGAAGGGTTACACTCCCCGGCCTCCTCACCTCAGATACGGTTCCCAACACCTTAGGGCCCCTCGGACTCCTCCACCCTCGCGGAACCCAGTCGAAGTCCTGGGCTCCTGGCCTTGGCCGTAGTACCTCACCCCAGGCTTAAGGTGCCTGGGATGGACTCCATCCCTCGCTCCGGCCAGGTCAAGGGCACCTGGGCCCAGAACTCCGGAACGCCAGCACCCAGGCCGAAGGTGCCTGGGTGCGGCCGCGTCCTCCAACTCTGAACCCCGAGGTCAGGGCGTCCGCCCCTTTTATCTCCTTTCCCTTTGCGTTACAGCGGGTTCCCCGCCCCGCTGTACCGGCGCCAAGAAAGGACAAAAAAAAACAGTCTTGCGGTGCAGGTTCAACTCCAACCCAGGGCGACAACGCCACCTGTAGGCCACAGGGAACCTTGCACCACCAGAGTCCTCCAAGAACCACAAAAGGGATTCTCAGATTCCCTAACAATTAGTACATCTGGGTTAATTGACCCAGATGCTCCCCCCCAAATTAAAATACCCGCTACAGATGTATGAGTGCTGCCAGCATTGCTGAAGAGGTTGAAGGGGTGGAAGGTCAGCCTGTCAGTGCTCAGACCATATGCCACACACTGCATCTAATTGGTCTAAATGGCTTTTGTACCAGAAGGAAGCCTCTTCTAAAGACGATGCACAAGAAAGCTCGCAAACAGTTTGATGAAGACAAGCAGACTAAGGACATGGATTACTGGAACAATGTCCTGTGGTCTGATGAAACCAAGATAAACGTATTTGGTCCAGATGGTGTCAAGCGTGTGTGGCAGCATCCAGATGAGGAGTACAAAGACAACTGTGTCTTGTCTACAGTCAAGCATGGTGGTGGGAGTGTCATGGTCTGGGGCTGCATGAGTGCTACCGGCACTGGGGAACTACAGTTCATTGAGGGAACCATGAATGCCAACATGTACTGTGACATACTGAAGCAGAGCATGATCCCCTCTCTTCGGAGACTGGGCCGCAGGGCAGTATTCCAATATGATAACAACCTCAAACACACCTCCAAGATGACCACTGTCTTGCTAAGGAAGCTGAGGGTAAAGGTGATGGACTGGCCAAGCATGTCTTCAGACCTAAACCCTATTGAGCATCTGTGGGGCATCCTCAAATGGAAGGTGGAGGAGCACAAGGTCTCTAACATCCACCAGCATCGTAATGTCATCATGGGGGAGTAGAAGAGGACTCCAGTGGCAACCTGTGAAGCTCTGGTAAACTCCATTCCCAAGAGGGTTAAGGCAGTGCTGGAAAATCGGGGTGGCCACACAAAATATTGACACTTTGGGCCCAATGTGGACATTTTCACTTAGGGGTGTACTCACTTTTGTTGCCAGCGGTTTAGACATTAATGGCTGTGTGTTGAGTTATTTTGAGGGAACAGCAAATTTACACTGTTATACAAGCTGTACACTCACTACTTTACATTGTAGAAAAGTGTAATTTCCTCAGTGTTGTCTCATGAAAAGATATAATAAAATATTTACAAAAATGCGAGGGGCGTACTCACTTTTGTGAGATACTGTATATATATATATATATATATATATATATATACACACACTATATATATTGTACATTTTGCATTTAGTTTATGTATTATGTATACACATTTATATTTTGCATTGCTCAAATTATATTTTACTTGCAGAGAAATGTGTTTTCTATTAGATCAGTAAATTAATACTTGACTCTTTTGGTCACATATTACTACGCTGCATGATTTCAAACATTTAATCTGTTCAAATGATGCCTTGCAAAATTAACACCATCCTGAGCTAAGTGCTGTGCTAATTGTGAATGATACATGTTAACATTCATTGACTGTAAATGATTGTGTATGGTAATTCTCATTAGCAATTTGTAGCCAAGAAGGTGCTTCTGTTCATAGCATGCCATGTCATTCTAAGAATCACAGTTATTACCATCAATTTATTTTGACTGCATGCTCATGGTGTATGTAATTATTAAACGTACACCAAGTCTATCACTGTTTATCGCCGGCACGCTGAGAAGAACTTATTGCACTAATGATCTGCTCCATTTTAAGTATTGTGTCTGTGTCCTTCCTCATCCTCTCAAGCGTAAAGGTGTTACTACATTAACTGATTTGCTTTAATAAGCTTTCAATTGCAGCCAATGGGATAATCAATAAAGTTTAATTATTGCAATCAGCTCCCATTGGCCTTTCTAAAGTGGACACAAAACACATAATCTATTAAATGAAAAGGCTATTTCCTTTTTTAGGGCAAAGTCTCTCTTCTGTCCAAACAGTGATCCCCTTCCTTGTAATTATATTCCCTTATATATAGTATAAAATCTGTGATGTATATTGATTCACAGATAGTTCAAAAACATGTATGACAGGCCAATATAAAATAATCAAACACAAAGCAAACTATTACAAAATTATACAATTACCATACCACAGTCCGTATAAAAAAAAAAAAATAGACAGACAAATAGCTATCTTACAGATCTGCTAGCTGACACAGAAAAAACAAAGGGAGGATCAGGGGATAGTATTGAGGCTACATGGAGGATTTGTGCCCACATGACACCGAGTAAAGTAGGGGTTGACAGAAACAGCTGATGGATAAAGAGGGATATTGAAAAGTCTACAGGAAGACAATGGCTATAGGAGTAGCAGCTGAGAAAGGATCAGCCGACAAGGATTGCCTCACACTAAGAACCTGTATACAAACATGGTGGGAAGGACTTATTAGCTAGTTAAGTTGCCATCAGTAACATAAGACGGGATTAAGGGGCAGGGATAAAGCCTTCAAGTTGAGGTGATCCTTTTAAAGCTACCTTGGCTTGTAAACCATAAACAGGCAAGTGTTTCAATAGAGAATATAGCACTTTTGCAATCATTTCAGTAGAGAGTCAGAAATATATAGTATGGTAGATAATATTACTAATGGCTGTCAATATCTTTAACTGCCCAATTAATTCTTTGTCTCTGTGTTTGTATTTTTTCTTAGTACTTGCTTCTAATAACTTTCTATTACTAACTATGTGTATATTTAAACAGAAAATGTTGAACCCACCTCTCCTGATTAAGAAAACAATGTGCTGCTAGCCAAATAATGTATGTAACAAAAATTTCTGCATATACGGGCTCTTCATTCTCAATGATGATGATGTTATTGATGTCAATATTGCTAATATTCTGTATTGATATGTTATAGATGTCTGTATCCCCCTGAAGAAGATTGCATACAATTTTTTTTATTGAAACGCGTTGGGGTTACTCTAAACAGTAATATCCACAGATATAACATTTGTGGATCTCTCTTTTTGTTAAATGTTATATGGACATCTAATATGTTTGTTTTTGTGTACACCAGAGCTCTTGTTGTTGTTCCTCATTTTCCACTTGTTCCCCATCCCCTTTCCTTTTTGCTATTGCTACTTTTATTGTTGCAATTTTACCCATTGAAAGTAAAAATAATATTTTTATACTAAACAAGTATTTTTCATTACTTATAAGCTGCGTAGAAGCCATTGGGAGTATCTTGCTTTTTGTTATTATATGTATATGTAACCACTTTGGCCACAATAGTGAGTAATATAGACACTTAAATACCTAATTTGTTTCAGATAGGACCATGTATGGGACACAGACAGTTTTTAAGGTCCAATCACATTTGCTAAGATACTGAACAGTTAGAAGGGTAGATTTGATCATATGATGCATAATATAAGATGATTGTTTTCACTCCCCTCAATTTTGGTTGCACGTTTGGTTTATAGGTACTTCCACACCTCCTGATGTGCATTATTTAATGTGCGTTTACAGTACATGTACTTATGGGGGTTGATTTACTAAAGGCAAATAGCTTGTTCACTTTGCATGTGAACTTATATATATATGATTTGTATACATATGAAAGCAAGCACAGTTATTTTTTCATTTCCTTGGATGTGATTGTGTATTCCAGTGTTTCCCAACTCCAGTCTTCAAGGCGCCCCAACAGGTCATGTTTTCAGGTTTTCCATTAGTTTGCACAGGTGACTTGTTCAGTTTCACGGCCTTAGTAATTACCAGTCGTTTCATTTGAGGGAAATCCTGAAAACATGACCTGTTGGGGCGCCTTGAGGACTGGAGATGAGAAACACTGGTGTATTCTTTGCAAAATGAAACTTCACCACATTCACTAAGCTCTGGGGCAAAATTCTCTTACAAAGTACAAATTCACATGCAAAGTGAGCAGCCTCTTTTTCTTTAGTAAATCAACCCCTTTGTTTGCAAAATCCCTATGCTTTTTAAACATTTTCTATATAAGTTTTCACTTTTTTTCCTTTACTTATTACACCTTATAGGTTCTGGTCTCCTGCAGTCTCTTTGTAGTTTGTTTCTGTCTATATACATGTAGTTTAGTGATGAAAGTGCATACAGCCTACCTGACAGCCCCCCGAAAATACCAACACAATATTTCACCAAAAACAGACAAAAATCATTATTAGTGGACACCAGCATAACATAATTTACTAAATCCCTGCTAAATCTAAAAGATAAAACGGTATTGAATTAATAAAGTTCTGAGTGTAAATGAGGTCTTTGGGCTCATTCACATAGGTGCTGTGGCCTGTACAGTGTGAAGCGGTGTTTTTTTTTTTAAATGTGGCTATTGCTGTGTGCAGTAGACTTGTGCACAACGGACAAATTCATTTACCGTATATACTCGAGTATAAGCCGACCCGAGTATAAGCCGAGGTACCTACTTTTACCACAAAAAAACTGGGAAAACTTATTGACTCGAGTATAAGCCGAGGGGAGGAAATGTGCCCATTGCCACCTCACTGTGCCAATTGCCCAACCTTACTGTGCCCATTGCCATCTCACTGCCACCTCACTGTGCACATTGCCACCTCACTGCCCATTGCCACCTCACTGTGCCCCCTTACTGTGCCCATTGCCATCTCACTGTGCCACCTCACTGCCCATTTTCACCTCACTGTGCCCATTGTCACCTCACTGTGCCCCCTTACTGTGTCCATTGCAGCCTCCCTGTGTCCGAGTCAGTGTACCTCAAAATCTTGTAATTCCGCGGCCGGCGTCCATTGTTCAAATCTCGCGCCGTTCTCCCTGTCCCTTCCGTGATAGGTGTTTCCAGCAAACACTGTGTTGAGTGTTGCGCTTATCACGGAGGTCCTCTCATTCTCTGACTCCGTTTCCCAGCAGGCACTGTGTTCAGTGCTCCGCCAATAACGGACGTCGGACAAGAGGACCTCCGTGATAGGCGCAACACTCAACACAAGTGTTTGCTGGAAACGCCTATCGTGGAAGGGACAGGGAGAAAGGCGCTAGATTTAAACAATGGGCGCTGGCCGTGGAATTTCACGATTTTCAGGTACTGACTCGAGTATAAGCCGAGGCGTATACTTTCAGCCCTAAAAAAAGGGCTGAAAAACTCGGCTTATACTCGAGTATATACGGTAGTTTAGTTTAGTTTCTTTTCGGTCCCGCTGATTCGTAATCATTCGTAATTTTGCTAAACGGGATTTTTCGTGTTCGGACTAATTCGTATTTTCGCAAGCGACATTTTTAGTTGAATCGGAATGATTCATATTAATGTAAGCCTTATTTTTAGTTGATTTATAATTCGTACTTTCGGTAGCGTACATTGTTTTTCGTTGATTCTGGACACAACTCCTACTTTCGTAACTTTTTTTTGGTTTGTTGATTCGTAATTTTCCGTGTCTCTCTCACAATGGCGCTGCCTAACGTGCTTCGAATGGATTCGTACATTCGTAACTTTTTTTGGTTTGTTAATTCGTAATTTTCCGTGTCTCTCTCACAATGGCACTGCCTAACATGCTTATTTGTAACGATTCAAAATCTCGTATTTTACTTTAGTTTTTGACATGCGGCTATAGACTGCACCCCTGTACACCATTTTGAGAGGGAGTTCAGCACGGTGAGGGAGGAGCAGAGAGGAGAGCAGAGTGTTATTGTGCTTTGAATGGATTGGTACATTCGTAACTTTTTTTGGTTCGTTGATTCGTAATTTTCCGTGTCTCTCACAATGGCGCTGCCTAACATGCTTCGAATGGATTTGTACATTCGTAACTTTTTTTTGGTTTGTTGATTCGGGAATTTTCCATGACGGATCACAACAAGTCGACTTGCTGTTGCATTAGGCCGCATTAACGCAACAACGAATAATGCCGAAGGCATTCAGGCATTCGCTATTTGCGATATAATTTGTTTCGGATTCGGTTTTATTCGTAATTGCTTTGTTCAGAAATTCAAATGCTTCCGAACATCCGAAAGTTGCTAAACTTGTACGAATTTCGATTAGTTACGAAACAAATTGCACAAGCCTAGTGTGCAGGCAGGTTACATTATGGAATGCAGCAGCTGTATGAATACAGCCGCAGGTCATAATTTGAAAGGCATGTTGTGGGTGCAGGTGTGCAGCCCAGAATGCAGATTGTGTGCATTCAGGGACACTTACCCACACCTGCACATGGACACTCATCCACACCTGCACACCTGTCAAATTAGGACCTGCAGATGTGTTCATATAGCTGCTGCATCCTCATAGAGTAACAGGCAGCTCCTGTGTGCCCACAGCAGCCAGCAGAAGAGGGAAGCTAGCAGCGCTGCGGGGATAACATGTGGGCAGGACAAGGAGGGAGATTGCTGAAGAGGGGAGGGCAAATTATGTCCTGTTTGTCTCTACCTCTAGCAACTGAAAGCTGTCGGGAGGGAGAGGTGGAGAAATTGAATTTCAGCTGTTACAGGGAGAGATGCAGAGGGCATTGCTCCTGTAAATTGCAACTCCACCATAACGATTATCCTCCCTGTATTGGCCACATCTGATTCCTCCTGTTGCCTGGCCCCCCTGTGTGCCCAGACCCTTTACAGGAAGACCGGTGGTACACCCTTATCGCCGGCCCTGATTGTGTATTGACAGTAAATAAGTACTGGGACAGACACAGTGTTGTAAACTCATAATATAAAGTGTCTGAACAAGGATCTGAAGGTTCTCTAGGTATAATTGTAAAGAAATTTGCAGATTTCACACTTTTTAAAGTTACTTTTGAAATTGCAATAGCAATTGAATGATTGTGTTTACGTATACTTTAGGTTGTGTTTTTGCAAGTCTTAAGCCTCGTACACACATTCGGACTTCCATCTGACTTTTCTGTGGATTTTGGTCCGAAGGGCGTTGTCCGTGAACTTGGTATGCAGGACTTTTTTAGCCAACAAACACGAACATAGTGACGTAATAGACGTACTACGTGGTTTTTCTGGTCTTTACCGCCACCCTTTGGGCAACTTCTGCTATTGTTGTCTGATCTTTAGCATTGGTTCTGAGCATGCGTGTTTGTACTTTGAACTTAAAGGAGCACTATACCTTTTTTTTTTTTTGCTTTAAAATAACAAACATGTTATACTTACCTCCACTGTGCAGCTCGTTTTGCACACAGTGGCCCCGATCCTGGTCTTCTGGGGTCCCTCGGCGGCTGTCTTGGCTCCTCCCCGCAAGGACTCCACACCTTAATGCGAGTGAGCTCGCATGGTGTGGAGTGATTGCGGGCGCGCTCCCGTGATACAGCGGCGGCCATAGCCGCTGACTGTATCACTCGGCCCCGCCCCCCGGCGTGCCGCGTCATTGGATGTGATTGACAGCAGCGCCAGCCAATGGCTGCGCTGCTTTCAATCTATCCAGTGTAGCCAATCGGCGGCCAGGCAGAAAAACGAAGAGGATGACGGGGACGAGCATGGGACTTTCGAGGGGCCAGGTAAGAAAAACGGGGGCTCGGGGGGGGGCGGTATTGTCGAATGTTTTTTCACCTTAATGCATAGGATGCATTAAGGTGAAAAAACATGTAACTTTACTACTCCTTTAAGTCCGATGGACTTGTGTACACACGATCGGATTAGCCGACGTAGGACATTTGTTGCCGGAAAGTTTGTCTGTTCTCACAGCGATCATTTGTCCGATGAAAAAGCAAAAAAGTTTGTCCGATGGAGCGTACACACGGTCGGATTGTCCGATCAAACAGGTCCGTCTGAGGTTTCTTGTCAAAAAGTCAGATCGTGTGTATGGGCCTTTAGAAATGTGTTTGCTCATTATTAAGCAGAGTAGGGAAGTAATATTCAAGAAGAGAGATTGTCAATGGTACTGATGCAGTACAGATGCACAAAAATGCATGATATATATACTGTATATATATATAAAGCTGCTTTTATTGTCTTTTTTGCATCCTTGGATTGTTAAAGATATGTCCACACTCCTGTAATGCTTTAGCATTACAGGAGTATACATGGGCCCGAATGTCGGGCAATAGAAACCGCCCAACATTCGGGCTGTGTGTACTGCAGCCGGTCCAAAAGAAGCCGGCCATTCGGTCGGCTTCTGTCGAAGGGGCATGACCACAAAAGGACTGTCGACCAGCTCCCCATCAGCGCTCTCAGCTGACCGGAGTGTTCTGGTGGGGGTTGGGGAGGGGGCGTCCTCCTGTCAGTACACAATAGAACAGCAGGGGAGATCGCTGTAGTAACATCGGGTGGTCAGTACAGCAGCTCCGACCTGAGCTGTCAGTATTTTTTCATTCTGGGTTGAAAGAAAAATAAACTAGTGTACTAAGCTTAAAGCTGTACAAACTGGCCAAGAGTTGCTTTAGGACATTGAAGGGCCCAGGAAAAACCTTTCATGGATGGGCCCCCCCTTTTTCATCCCCAATTTCAGGATGAAACATCAAATTAACTTGATGTAGCAGCACAAAACCTAAAATAGCTTTACTTTTTAACACAGTAAACTATTTAAAGTGACCATTTTGCCATTTAAAAATTTTAAATGTAGAGCATTAATACTCACTTGTCCAACCAGGACAAACCAAACCTGAGATGAGACCACGTTGGAGTAGGTGGCCTGTTCTTTATGTACATACAGTACGTATTTATACCGTATGTCTTTAGGTAAGAAAGAAGCTTCTGTGGGTAATCGACATGAGAACATTGATCTCATCTGGAATGACCTGGATAATTAGGGAATTAGGTCTTCTGGTGTATGTGGTCATTCATGAAACTGTTGTCTGTTCTGTTGCATGATATGAACATTTACTTGAGCAAGCAGGGCACCGGTGTTAATGGCCAAGCCTAAGAAAGAAATGGAAGTTCAAAAATTGGGTTGAGCGATCAGTTTTGTGAATGTGTGGCCAGCCTAAGTGCCATTAGCACAATGCAAATGAAAGTTTTGATAAATAGTAAAAAACATGGTTTGTGATCACCATGGGAAAATTTGTGATTTAACTTTCAAATACCAGGCCTCAAAAGCGTTATTTACTACAAAGACTGCAACATAAAGAAACATTGCACCGAAAGCATTATATTTTTGTAGAAAGGTCTGAATACAGGCAATTTTAACCATTTTCTCTATTTGTTTATTCCTTTAAACAAATCGCCCCTGTGTTTCTAGTTTCATTACCAGGACCCCACAGAAGCCACCCGGCAGGATCAATCAGGCGCAGCCAGCTAGACAGTTTTCTTGTACTTTATTAAAGTGTAATCAAACATCGGTTAAGTGGAAAATAAATATCTAGATATAATAAGCAGCTCAGTCAGATCGTGTAAATGCAAATTACAAGCTGGTTCCTATCTCCCCGCCAGGGGATTGAACAAGCCACAGCAATTGCCTCATCCGCTGCGATTGTAAATCAGCTAAAATAATGGCTGGGTAATGACCAGTTTGCGGTTTCAAGCAGATAGAATGATAACAAACTGCGTGTGTCTCACCAGCTTTTCATTTAGCATCTCATCATGGAGCGAGAAGCCCAGCTAACAGCTTGCCTGCCTCATTAGCTTGTTGTCTGCAGCTTGTAAATTCACAATGCAGCCAGCAGATTACCTGACAATGTCTCTTGAAAGCAGAAAGAGACAATTCAATCCGAGCCATCAAATCCTGCATCGGGATGCTGGGCCATTGATATTCAGCATGGAAAGGATATGATGATCATATGTGTAAACTTTCATGCTGGAGGGGTGTGAGTGTGTGTACGTACACATGTACAGGCAGCTATTGTGTGAATTCACATTAGTAGTATATACACCTTTATTCATGCATGTGAAATGTAAATATGTTGCTTGTACAGGGCTACTCATGTCCCTTTGTGGCCTTGGGATATGTATTTTTAATAAGTGTTTTCCATTAAAAGACAGGCTGGTATACCTATGTTATGTAAAAATGCATGTCAATTCATGTCAAATAATAATAATAATAATAATAATAATAATATTAATAATAAAAATATATATATATACTATTTTGTTATGTAGCAATATTGTACAGTCTCCACAGCATTGTGGCTTTATTAGGTGGCAATTGACAATATAACATTTTTGAATTTTTTGTTTTTGTTTTATGTTTCTCTTATTACTCCTTTTCATCTACAACTCTTTATCTATCTGTGATCCAGATATCTATCCTCATCTGCAAATATGCACACACGCTACTAACCAGAGCCATGTTAAAGTTTTGTTATTGCTGATGTTGATTTAGCTGCTAATTGGTGACAGAAATTGTCAAATATGTGCCAGATTCAGACGGTGGAAGCTTCCGTCTTGGAAGGTGAGAAAATACTTTCACAGCTTGAACTGTAGCATTAAGATAGATGGCTTACTAAATTCCTCCTGGATATTTATTGCTGACATTAAAGGAAAAGATAAAAAATATAATAATAATAATAATTGGAGTGGTAGAAATCTCCCCACATTTATCACATAGATAGGTCTCTTTATTTAGATTCGGGGGTTGATTGTGTATGTGTGTGTGTTTGTGTAATAAGCAAGCTACCGGAGTGTAATTGAACAGTGGCTCTCAACCTATTTAAATAGGAAGACAGATAAAGGCTTACTCTGGATCTCTAGGGGAGGCTCCAGAACCCTGCTTTGACTTCTTCTTTTCTCAAGAGTATAAAATGAGCAGTAATTAGGCTTTGATACTCTGGCAAATGAACAGTAATTAGAATCTGCTACCTCAAGTCCTTAACTCCACTCCTCATAGAATATTCACATCATTATTGAACATTTAGATGAGGCTGCCTCTACTTGCACAAACATGGCCCGCCACATCCCACAGATGGTAGAGGGAAAGAAGAGAGACGATTCATTGGAGCCTCTGGGCCCACAGAGGGGATTTTCTGGTTATTAGAACACTACTAGATCAGGGCCAATTATAAAGAAAACTGTCAGTCAAGAGAAAATTGCTACATGATTAGTGAAAAGGACAAAATCAGGTGAAAGTGTGAATCATTCAAGCAGCTTTGATTTGCTAATCAGGGGAAGGGATAGAACAGGGAAGTCCCCAGCTGTATCGCTGGTTTACTCTTTTCATTTTACCCTGACCTTCTTAGCAGTTACTGATATAATCTCTGAAAAAAAAAAAAGAAGGAAAAAATAATATATATATAACAAAAGCTTTGTACGCACAGAGACTTAGCACGATAAGGAGGTCAGACAGTGTAAATGAGACGGAGGGACCCTGATTACAATGACTGTACATGAATAATCAAAGCCAAAGTCTTTGTAGTTACAAGGGCAGGATATTTCTAATTATGTTAATAGTTTTTAATAGACCTATTCCCAGTGAAGGGGGGGAAAAAAAGAAAGAAAAATAATCTTAAAGACGTGTGAAAGACGTAGAAAGAAAAATGCCATAGATCAGGCTGTTTATTTTATTTTTTTCTCATGCATAAACTATTTTTTTTTTTTTGTTTCACATTTTTTTGCCAAGCTAATTTGCAGTTTTCTTTTGCTGCTGACAGCAAAGGGTGTGGTGAAACCTTTTGTCAGGACTGAGTGCGCCTCTGGTTCTTGTGCTGAAGGAAGACAGGTAGACCAACTTAGACATATAATGAAGAACACAGAGTAGAGAATGTGACAGCTTTGGCAGCTGATGCATTGGGCCCATGCTAATTTTGTACGGAGGCATTGATGGATCCCAAAATCTTGACCACACATCCCATTAGCCTCTGTCTGTGACAGTGGAAGAAGGATATTAAAAATCAGTAAAAGAGCAGAAACAAAATTGACGGAAAGGTGGGAAGCAGTCAAAGATATGCATTGAAAACTGAAATGTTTTCAGAATATGTCTGATACATTTCATTTTCCTTGCAAGTCTTTGATTGGAGCTGCTAAACCTGGGATCAGATATTCATAGTATTACCACTGTCATGTTTGTTTTTAAATGTTTAAGTTTCGTTTTTGAACTTTAAGGCAAATTCTTAACCATGATAAAAAAAAAAAACACACCCAGTATTTGATTAGTTGAAAACTTACATACCTAATGTCTGTTGATATAATGCAATCATTTGGCTAATCTTTACGCCAGCCAATCTGAATACAACTTGTGTATAGGGAAACACTGCACACAGGGATGCTACCAATGTTCATTCTTTATGAAATAATGGTTAGTAGGTATACAACTCTGACATGTTTCTAATTGCTGTCTCTTTGTGTCCTTGTCTGAAACACATCAGAAATGTTTACCTGCTACATCATTTTATTATATAAAGCATTTTCCTTTGTATTTATTATGTATGGCAACCTTTAAACTGCTGATGGTAATCAAATCTATTTGGTTCTTTTAAGGGCTATGTTTATCATAAGGTACATGTGGGCCAGTGTCTAATATCCTTATGATGCAGCTAGTTTTCGTGAAGAACAGAACCTCATCAAGTCATATCAAATATAATAAGAAACATTTGGCACTTTTGCCCCAGGTAGCGAGTTAGTAGCCATGCCAGTGCTCAGGTAGTATTACTTGGATAATTGAGAATATTTTGATGATCAAAGCCAAATTTGAATGACTACAATTGGATAGGGTAGCAGTCAGATGCCAGGATAACAACGAAGCCTGGGGAATGCCCAGGAAAAACCAAGCCTACTTACTGACCAGCTCGCAGACAACCAAATAACCTGTCTAACAGTATGCGTTAAAAACAGGGGTTTGTCCGCACGCATTTGCAAACGCATGCGTGAGCCACAGAGCCATGCCAAGGCCCCCTGGAGTCTGTGGTCCTACACTAACTATGAGTGTCCCCACAATGGAGGAACATGCATTCTGATGGTTAGATGAGGACAGGTGGACTGAAGGGGAGCCACCCCTCCTTAAAGGTACAGGTGCACACCAAACACCCAGCATGTAGGACAATGGCTGCAAAGGTGTTGGTGCGCTGCTGGACCAATACAAGCACCATAGGTGAAAACAAAACTTGTCCACCACCCTCATCTATAGCTGGCTATCGCAGTAAGCAGCATTGGAAGGCTGAAACAGATAACAACAAAGCCTGGGGAATGCCCAGGAAAAAACCAAGCCTACTTACTGACCAGCTCGCAGACAACCAAATAACCTGTGTAACAGTATGTGTCAAAAACAGGGGTTTGTCCGCACGCATTTGCAAATGCATGCGTGAGCCACAGAGCCAAGGCCCCCTGGCAGATGCCAGGATGCCTTCTTCCCTGATGTGACCCATGACGCAACGCGCAGGGCAGAGACTGGGGTGACAGTGGATTAGAAGTGATGTCTTTTGAATGAAATTGCAGTATCTATAACATATTGTTGACATGCAAGCTGATTTAAAACCATTGTGAGTTCAGTTTTATTAAATAGTTATCTTAACACTACACCATTGGAGGCTGTTTTTCCCCCCTTTTCTTTGACATGTTATTTGAGGGATGTAGCATCACAGCATGAGTGTCAAGCAGCCTTAAATGGACCAGCACCTCACTCCCAGGAATAGTACTCCCAAGTATATACGAGCACCCTAGTGGACAGGAGGTTACGGGGATTCCACCTCCAGTGCACAGTGGGAGATCTGAGGATTGAGCAATACCTGCTGGAAACCTCACATCTGTTGATTGACCTTACATACATTATAGGTTGCACTACCAAGGTGAGAGCAGTGTGAGCACGGTAGTGAAACAGGAATATGGTGGTATAACACGCTATTGCACACTGATTAGTTAAGCGCAGCAAAGAACATCAAATTATACATTCACAGGATTTATGAAGGACTGTCGCTATTATGCAACATATCTGTTGAACTAATATAATATGTTGCATAAACTGTATCATGAATTTTATAAGCACTGTGTCAGAGCACATAACCACTATATTTGCATTATTTATTATTTATTCTTGTTTGATATATAAACAACAGTTTACATGTATTTGTTTAGTTTATTTTATATGCTCTGATTTATTTGCACCTGACACTAATCCTAACTTTGGGACCTGGTATTGATCCTAAGTTTGCACTTGATATTAATCCTAAGTTTTGGGTGTGATTGGTTCAGTGTAACACAGAGCTCTATACTTTGGTTTTGTATTTTCTAACATTGTGGGAACACAATTTAATGGTAGCTGCTTCCTCTGCTCTTAGTGGTATTTTGATTTGGTTTAGATTTTGAGAGCACAGGAGGTAATTTTGTATTTATTTATTTTAGATGCCAGGAGGTACCCGTAGACATTGGAGGTTTGAGAAAAGGGGGGAGAGAAACATTGGAGGTTTGTTGGATGTACATGCTACTTCATTTGGCATCTCAGTTCCATAAATTGCACATGATGCCTTGGCTCAACTAGACATTTTTAATTCCAATGCAGCGGGAGGAATTAAAAAGGACAACGTGGGAAAGGTTTTAAAGGCTAAGTTCACCTTTTCTAGGAAAAGGTCTTATGCAGTCAATGGGCTCCAGTAGATATTAAATAACTGTGCAGCCTTGTAAAATATTCATTCATTTAATTATTATTCCTGTAGGCCTTTTTGGCCCCTAGTTACTCTCCAAAAACTCCTAGTAAAACTCTCCTGCCTTGTTACTAGGATATAAAAACTGTTGGTTTTCACTCCTGAAATGCTTAGAGTGATGCCGCGTACACACAACCGTTTTTAATGTCATTGACGTGATTCTTCTCAAGCCTGCCTTGCCTACACACTATTGTGGAAAAAAATGCTTGAGTAAAGCGCGGTGACGTACAACACGTACGACGGCACTATTAAGGGGAAGTTCCATTTGGATGCTGCCACCCTTTGAGCTGCTTTTGTTGATCCTCCTGTTAGTAAAGTTTGTTGAGAGATGATTCGCGCTTTTCAGCCTTGTGCTTTTCAGTCCGTTACAGCGTGACGAATGTGCTATCTCCATTACGAACGCTAGTTTTACCAGAACGAGCTCTCATACTTGATTCTGAGCATGCACATTTTTTTTCACGTCGTTAAAGCCTACACACGGCCATTTTTAATGACGGGAGAAACGACGACGTGAAAAACGACGAGAAAAATTAGAGCATGTTCCAAATTTTTCATGGCCATTTTTCACGTCGTGAAAAATGCTCTGAAGCCCACACACGATCATTTTTAATGACCATTTTAAAAAATTGCATTTTTCTCATCATTAAAAACGGTCGTGTGTACGTGGCATGAGTTTCCCGTGGTTCTCATGTCCTAGCAACAAGGCAGGATGTGGGAATTGCTTACTGGGAGTTTATCACCCTGGCTTATGGATAGGCCCAAATGGTCCAGAGGTATGACAATTAGGGCTGAAACAACTAATTGATAAAATCGATAATAATCGATAATGAAATTTGTTGTCAACGATTTTCATTATCGGTTAGTTGATCCAATTAGTTGGTCACAGCGCGCACCTTCCTCCATGCTTGTCAGCTCTGCCTCCATCCGAGTGTTCTTTCTATAATCCCCTCTGTACAAGCCGGCGGCGCTGCTGTATACTTTTCGCATAACATCGCTCATGTGACCGGGTCGGCCGCCTCTCTCCTCCTCTTTGCTGACGTCAGCAGGGGGATTCTCAGCCCTGCCCGCTTTGCTGACTTGTGAGAGGAGAGAGAAAGAAGAGAAGCAGCTGGTCACGTGGGCACCAAGCTGCAATATCAATAAGGTATACATACAGCGGCTTACTTTTCTAAGTAGAAAAAAATCACTCAAAGAGTGCAGATACTCTCTTGGGACTTTAAATTGGGTAGCTGTATAACCTCATAGATAATTGTATACCAATCTATATTGTTTAGGGATGTGGGTTGGCTGACCTCTTATACTCATACACCAGAGACACTACCTTCCATTTTTTACTTTTCTAAGTAAAACAGTGACATAAAATTATATTTCTGGGAGGACAAGTCCTTAATTGGTGTTCCTGGGGGGGGATAGTGTCCCATCATTGGTGTTTCCTGGGGGGAATAGTGCCCCATCATTGGCGTTCCTTGGGGAAATAGTGCCCCATCATTGGTGTTCCTGGGGGGAATAGTGCCTCACCATTGGTGTTCCTGGGGGGGAATAGTGCCCCATCATTGGTGTTCCTAGGGTGAATAATGCCCCATCATAGGTATTCATAGGGGGAATAGTGGCCCATCATTGGTGTTTCTGGGGGAAACAGTGCCCCATCATTGGTGTTTCTGGGGGGGGGAATAGTAACCCATAATTAGTGTTCCTGGGGGGGGGAATAGTGCCTCATCATTGGTGTTCCTGGGGGGAATAGTGCCCCATCATTTGGTGTTCTGGCGGGGGAATAGTGCCCCATCATTGGTGATCCTGGGGGGATAGTGCCCCACCATTGGTGTCAGTTTGAGGAATACACAGACCTCTCCTTCCCACACTCCATTCCAGTTCCTTCAGCCCGCTCTCCCCTTTTGGGTCTGGTCCCCTGTCCAAACAAACTCCCTTTCTATCGCAACCCCCTCTGGTCCAGTTCCTATCCTACATGCCTCTCTTCCAATCTTCCTCCCTCCCAACCTACTCCCTCTAACGCCTGGTCTCCAAACTAGCTAACTCCCTCTGGCTACCTAATTCATATACATGATGTAATTTTCTGATCTAGTCCAACGCACAAGGTACTGATTGCATTAAGAAACTTGCAGGCTTATAGTTTGATTGTTCTAAAAAAACAATCTTGTGCTGGTCATATCTTCCAAATGCAATCTCATATCTATGGGCAGACTTTTGATTCAGTTAATCACTGATAGAGCCAAGTCGTATTTGCACTTTGTTACACTCCAATAGCTTGCAGAAGAATGGAGTAGATTGTAGTTCCTTTGAAACAGCAAACTGTTCTGTAAAACCGCATTGTTTTTCTTCAATTTGAAACGCCTGTGCCTCTTCTGTACTCTCTGGTGTGATCTGTCTCCTCAACATTACAAATAAACTCAGTGTTTGCTTTAGGAGAGAATCCAGGTGTTTGAATATTATATTAGGAATATTTTATCTTGTGTAAATTAGGGTAACATTTTTGACACCCAGTCCTTAAGAATAAATGACCTACTCTTTGGACAAATAGGTATTCTTTTCAGAATGCACTAAACAGTCAAGACGGAAGCTGGAGTACACAATTGACAAATAGCACCGCATCGAGTCTTGAAATGGAGAGGTTACCTTGACAGACACCAAGTACAATTATCACACCATGATGAAAGAGCTTCCAGGAGTATGTATTGCACACAGTTAATTACTGTCCTTTCTCTACTGGCTTTTAATGTGAAGAAAAACATGCAATGACAAGTGTGTAAAAGAGCAAGCACTAAATTACTGTCAGAAAAATAAACGTAGTAGCACACTGCAGCGCAGTGATTTACGGGGGCAATTAGTCACCACCCCAAGGAGTTGCTGAGGACAGCACAGTGGCAGAAGTGTCACAGGCAGAGCTGCCTTTTGCCTTCCAGACAACTTTTTTTCTTAAAATTTAGGGGCCTATTTGCTGCTGCAGAAGTTGTATTCGAAGCATTGTGTCTGTCTTAGTTTAGAGCTGAAGAAAGTATCTGTCTTTTGTTGTCTTAAGGTCACTTTGGCTTACCAGGTCACATAACATATAACTGCATTTTGAATATTTCAATATTTTTTGCACCACACCTATGGATAAAAGTATAAAACAGATATAGTGTATAGACAGGTGAAACTACTAAGCCTTTGGAACTATTCAAAATAGTTTTAGGTCTTTCATCAATGGTTGATGACAGGTTGTGGGGCATAAACCGTATGAGTTAAAATGTATTTAAAGCTTGTGGACACTTTCAAAGAATAAGATGACTGAGCGCAACTATTAACTGTGTTCTCCCACCCCCCCCCCTGTTCCCCACCCTACCTACTCTCCCCCCCAAAATAAAAACTAAGGACCCTCAATAAAAGTTTGAACCTCACCACATAAAGTAAGCTTCACTTTAATTCAATACATGACCTGGGGATTCTCCCCAGAAATGTCCCCCAGAAGATTTGTACGATACATACATACAAAGAAACATAGATACTACCTGAGACATAGAGCAAATCAAATACACTACCCGGAACGCCGGCATATTTACTTGATTAAAACCGGCTATAATCACCTCCATCCATTCACAGTATGCTCCCAATAGGGGTTACTGGGTGCTTTGGTGGCTAAAACGGCCTCCCCAAAAACTCTTTCTAGAGTGTCTCTAAGGTTATATGTTTATCCCAACACCCACTGGGCTAGACCCTCAGGGACCTTTATGTTTGGATACTTTGATATGCCTACATTAATGCTTACCACCACTATGACTACCATTATATATGTACTTAAATCATACTGTACCTGTACTTATATATTTGGCTTTATTACTCGTTTATTGTACAATGAAATTCCTTAATAAAAATATTGAAACAAAAAAAATATATATTTAAAGCCAAATGTTTGTGTGGAAGTGTTCCGACTAATGGCAGGTTTTTAATGCTGTCTGTGTCTGTGTTGTACAGACTGACCCACTTTATTGCTCTTGGTGACCATTGTCATTAGGGCTGAAAGCTATGGGAAATCCAAAATTCTACAGTTCTTACCAGGACAGAAGGCAAAGATACCTGCTCTGGTGAAAAATATCCAAAAACACCCCCCTTACTTTGGAGATATTTTCTCTCACTTCCTGTTGTGGCCTTGGGAATTGAATCCAGAAGCTGAACGTAATGAGCTTAGAAATAAAAAATGGACAGGTTTTTAATCCTTCTGTACTCTATCCAAAACTGGAAGAAAGTTTTGGCTTTAGAAAAGCTTTAATAGCCGGGGGTCACTGGGCATTGTTATAGCTAGAAGTGATCATTGTCCTGCCTATTGGAATTCTTTATAGTCATTCAGCGATTATTGTCTATTGTTTTTCTTTTGTTTTGTTTTTTCCATAAAACATTAAATGGCACATCACACATGCTTTTCAACAGTAAATCAGCAGAGTCAGGGAGAAAGCCATAAGAGACACGTGTTGTGCTGAATATCAACAAGGCTGGGCATATCTCACAACACCCAAGGTTCTCATAGAGATTTGTGTATTGTACATTTTGTAGATAAGGGCATAAATTCATATAAAAGCAATATGAACAATGCATTTTCAACAAACTTTATGTAAGCTTTCTTGATGTCTTTAAAGTATGCTTGAGATTCAGTTTGGGGATCATAATGGGAATGATGGCTGCCAATTTAAACAGATACCTAGCAGGTTTCAGGAGCATTCCAACAAGTCTGAAGTAGTGGTGAAGCTTGCTGAAAAAGTATTAAAGTCCGATAGCAGCTTGTTTAACAGCCAACACTATTATTAAGATGTGTTTAACACCGCCAAACTTGAAGCTTACTGAAACCTGAGCATGCCTTCTAACAATTTGCAATACCCACTGCTCTTACACAAACAGAAACCCACACGTCCAAGGCCACAAAGCTGAACTGCATACATTGGACACTGGAAAAATTAACATGTGTCCAGTTGCGCTAAACTTCATGTTGACCTTTATACGCTGGATTGAGATTGAAAATGTGTTACTCATTTACTGATAGGTATGTTTTTTTCTGCCTTTCAAAAAGAATCCCTGCAATAATGTAGAAATATTCACCTCTGCACAAACTAGTAATGGATACTCAAAATCTAGTTTTTTAAATGTTATTAGTTAAAGAAAGTTATTTATGTAGTCCAAATAGTGTTCTGCCAGAGAAGAGCTCTTACTGGCTGTCTTTTCTACTTATAGTACTGATATAACTTTATAACACAGAACGAAAGTTCTTTGCAAAATGTATATTCATCCCTAGGCATCTTACTCAATACATTGCCAGAAACAGAAGAATATATTTGATATCCACACACCCAGATGCATAAAGATGCATACTTACCTGATTTAAAAAAATATGTGCAGATTTAAAGCAGGATTTGGCTGCAGCGGGTACAAGGTTTAAATTTATGTGCATAACCATTACAAAGTTTAATGAGAATGTTTAATTGAGCCATCAGGCTTAAAGAAAACATATACTGAAAGAAATATGTAGGCTGACATTACTAACATTTCTTCTGAAAATTATATTTGCGTGCAAATCCTTTGACTTTAGTACTTTGTGGAAAACTAGCTTCGTGTTTGTAGATTAGGAGTTCTGATTTCAGTCCAAGCTAACTTGCAGTATATTGCCAGGCTGTGTCTTAAAGCCACTAGCATTTTCATAAGGAGGTCAGCAATGCCCATTTCATTGTCCTTTTAGTACATAATAACAATTGAAACAATGAAAGTTACAACTGCTTGTCCCCAAACCATTAAAATTAGCAAAAATTCCGCTTGGAACTTTAACACAGTTAAAATGTAATGCACCTTTATTAGTATATAGAAAAAAAAAATATTGTACAAAATTTCTTTAAAAAGACATCATGTGAGTATTAAAACATCTTTGATAGCTCTGACAATATATTGCCAAAAAATCTTGGATAGTTCTGACAATATATTGCCAAATATTAATCCTCTATCTTGGAACAATTCATACATCCAAGAACCTATAATAATAAGTATTACAGAAAATACATATGGCAAACCAAATGTGTTTCAATCATTCCAATCTAAGAGACTTTATAAAAGCAGCATTCAGTGTTCGCCATGAAGCCTTGGGCTGAGATAGGCAAGAGCGTTGCCCTGATGGTACACTGGTGACCACATAAACATCCCAACAAAGGTGCAAGGGAGGAGAAAACCAAAATGGCCACAAAAGTATAAGGAAACCACGTGATGTTGAAAAGGAGAAAGCAAGAATATCTTGTTTCTTCCTTAATAAATGATGGCTGTTTTTAAGTCAGCGCGATTCATCCAATCATCTTAAGTATGGACAAATGATCACTAATTTGATGGTGCTATGAGAAAAATAGTTTCCTATGAGATCCACCACAATACAAACTCCTACAGCATCCACCAAAGACTGCCAGGGAAACTGTTTGCCTGGACCTCGGAAGAAGATCTTGGATTGGAATGAGTGAAACACGTTGGATTTACTATATGTACTTTCCATTATACTTATTATTAGGGATGAGCCGAACACCCCCCTGTTTGGTTTGCACCAGAACCTGCGAACAGACAGAAAGTTCAGGCGAACTTCAAGTATGAGATTGACACATTTATTACCTGTTCCACTAAGTACGTAGTGTACCTGATTGAATGTCCGTGCTCTAAGCAGTACATTGGACGTACAAAAAGGGAATTGCACATACGTCTTAGTGAACATATAGGTAATATTCTGCGGGGCTTTCCAAAGCACAATCTATCCAGGCATTATGATAAATATCATAATCGTCAACTTAAGGGAACTAAATTTTTGGCTATAGATTCCCTTCGTCCACATTGGAGAGGGACCAATATGGTTAGGGCCATCTCTCAGTCCGAGACGAGATGGATATTCCTTATGAAATGTTTTAAACCTTTTGGCCTTAATGTGGACTGGGATATAAATTGTTTTATTAATAATTCTTAATTTTTCATTTTATATTAAATGTCAGGTGTTTTTTTTTTTTTTTTTTTGTGGTTAATCCATTTTTATTTGTTTATTACATATTCATATGTCTGTTTTTATCAGCACTTCAGTGTTTGGTTTATCTAATTGTAAGATTTCTGTTTTTCTGAGCATGAGTCCTTGTCTCTTCCTGCTTCTTTAGTTTTGCATGCTTGCAACTCGGTCATCTGGCCACTAGATGGCTCTATACTATTTTTATAGTATCCCTTAGGTTTTGCTAATATGTCTCTCTGCTATCCGTATTATTCAGCTTTTATTTAGCTGCCCTTCGTTTTCTCAATACATCCTTATGGGTGCCAGTAGTCAAAATGGCGCCCGCTGTGTATTTATATCCAGAGCGTGCTGACGGTCGCCTTCGGCCAATCCCCAGTTGATGTCCCATCGTGACGAAACGCGTAGGGGGACGGTGACGTCATCACGCTTTCCTCGGATGAGAAGCAGCGTTGCGGAACATACGGAGCTTAGGGAGAGACACGGACGAATGCCGTAACTATTTGATTCATCGCATCAATGCTGAACTTGCTTTTGGATTCTGTAAGTGCAATTTAACTTTTAATAAACTCCGCTGGTTTTTCATACTACACCATGAGCTTTTCCCTTTATGTCTGAGATCAAGGTACACTGTGGAAACCTGCTGTATTGGAGTTTTTATGGTTGTGGGAATACCTTATTTCCTATGCTAGGCGAGACTGTCAATTTGCAGTCATGGCTTTCTGGTAAGCAGAAACTTATTCTCTTCACTTTGGGTGTCAGCATTATCTAGAGGATTACACTCACTGGTTGAAGCTACCCTTTTCAAGGTGTTTTGGAGCACATCGTTTTCTTCACTTTGGACTCAGTTCTTTTTAAAGGATTTCCACTCGGATTGAGTTTTTGGACTTTCTTTCACTTCACATATTCTTTATTTATTATTTTTATCAATGCTTTATCACTCAGCACATTTCTCATCATATGCTTATTTTGTTTAACTATGCTAATGTTATTGATAAGCGCTGCATACTTTTGACCACATTTGAACTTTAGAACCCTATTAAATACAATGGGCTCGAACGTTCGAAATCAAAAGTGCTAATTATAAAGGCTAATATGCAAGTTATTGTCCTAAAAAGTGTTTGGGGACCCGGGTCCTGCCCCAGGGGACATGTATCATTGCAAAAAAAAGTTTTAAAAACGTCCGTTTTTTCGGGAGCAGTGATTTTAATAATGCTTAAAGTGAAACAATAAAAGTGAAATATTCCTTTAAATTTTGTACCTAGGGTGTGTGTATAGTATGCCTATAACGTTGCGCTTGTTTCCCGTGCTTAGAACTGTCCCTACACAAAGTGTAATTTCTGAAGGAAAAAAAGTCATTTAAAACTCACTTGCGGCTCTAATAAATTGTCGGCTCCCAGAAATACATAGAAAAGTCATTGGAAAAAAAAAATGCGTGGGGGTCCCCCCAAATTCAATTACCAGGCCCTTCAGGTCTGGTATGGATTTTAAGGGGAACTCCACCCCAAATTTAAAAAAAAATGACGTGGAGTTCCCCCAAAAATCCATACCAGACCCTTTATCCGAGCATGCAACCTGGCAGGCCACTGGAAAAAAGGGGGGACAAGAGAGCGCCCCCCTCCTAAACCGTACCGGGCCACATGCCCTCAACATGGGGAGGATGTCCCCATGTTGATGGGGACAAGGGCCTCATCCCCACAACCCTTGCCCGGGGGTTGTGGGGGTCTGTGGGCGGGGGGCTTATCGGAATCTGGAAGACCCCTTTAACAAAGGGGACCCCAGATCCCGGCCCCCCTATGTGAATTGGTAATGGGATACATTGTACCCCTACCATTTCACAAAGAAAGTGTAACAAATTGTAAAAAAAAACACAGACACCGTTGGGAAAGTCTTTTATTAAAAAAAAAACATTCCAGCGATGAAATCCAGTGTCCCGTGGTGATCCGATGTCCAGCGCTGTCCACACAAAATGTCATTGGCTGAGCCTGAGCGGACCTGATGGGGAACTTCCTCCGCAGTGTAATAAATTAATGGACCCACCCCTTCTAAAGTTCCCCATCAGGCCTGCTCAGCCAATGACCTAGGTGTAAGGCTAAGCGGACCTGATGCGGAACGTGAGAAGGGGCGGTTCTATTCATTTATTACACTGCGGAGGATGTTCCCCATCAGGTCCGCCCCCTCGTATGTCAGACCCGGCCTACGTCATTGGCTGAGCGGACCTGATGGGGAACTGCCTCCGCAGTGTAATAAATGAATAGCCCCTTCTCACGTTCCGCATCTGGTCCGCTTAGCCTTACACCTACGTCATTGGCTGAGCGGACCTGATGGGGAACTTTATAAGGGGCGGGTCTATTCATTTAATACACTGTGGAGGAAGTTCCCCATCAGGTCCGCTCAGGCTCAGCCAATGATGTTTTGTGTGGACAGCGCTGGACATCGGATCACCGCGGGACACTGGATTTCATCGCTGTTTTTTTTTTTTCTTTTATAAAGGACTTTCCCAATGGTGTCTGTGTTTTTTTTTACAATTTGTTACACTATCTTTGTGAAATAGTAGGGGTACAATGTATCCCATTACCAATTCACATAGGGGGGGCCGGGATCTGGGGGTCCCCTTTGTTAAAGGGGTCTTCCATATTCCGATAAGCCCCCCGCCCGCAGACCCCCACAACCACTGGGCAAGGGTTGTGCGGATGAGGCCCTTGTCCCCATCAACATGGGGACATGGGGCTTTGAGGGGTCACAGACCCCCAAAGCATCCTCCCAATGTTGAGGGCATGTGGCCTGGTACGGTTCAGGAGGGGGGGTGCTCTCTCATCCCCCTCTTTTCCTGCGGCCTGCCAGGTTGCGTGCTCAGATAAAAGGTCTGGTATGGATTTTTGGGGGAACTCCACGCCATTTTTTTTTATTTGGGGTGCAGTTCCCCTTAAAATCCATACCAGACCTGAAGGGCCTGGTATGGATATTTGGGGGGAACCCCATGCATTTTTTTTTAATTTGCGGCAGGGTTTCCATTAATATGCATACAAGACCTGAAGGGCCTGGTAATTGAATTTGGGGGGACCCCCACGCATTTTTAATTTTTTTTTATCAGTGACTTTTCTATGTATTGCCGGGAGCCAACAATTCATTATAGCCGTGAGTGAGTTTTAAATGACTTTTTTTCCTTCAGAAATTACACTTTGTGCAAGGACAGTTCTAAGCATGGGAAACAAGCGTGACTTTACAGGCATACTATAAACACACCCTAGGTACGAAATTTAAAGGAATATTTCACTTTTATTGTTTCACTTTAAGCATTATTAAAATCACTGCTTCCGAAAAAACGGGCGTTTTTAAACTTTTTTTTGTATTGATACATGTCCCCTAGGGCAGGACCCGGGTCCCCAAACACTTTTTATGATAATAACTTGCATATAAGCCTTTAAAATTAGCACTTTAGATTTCTCCCATAGACTTTTCGAATTTGCCGCGAACACCCCAAATAGTTCGCTGTTCGGCGAACGGGCGAACAGGCAATGTTCGAGTCGAACATGAGTTTGACTCGAACTCGAAGCTCATCCCTACTTATTATTATAGGTTATTGGATGTATGAATTGCTCCAAGGTAGGGGATTAATATTTGGTATTGTCAGAGCTATCAAAGATTTTTTAATACTCAAATGATGTATTTTTAAAGAGATGTTTTTACTTTTCTATATACTAATAAAGGTGTGTTACATAAAGTCCTAAGGGGGCATTTTTGCTAATGTTCTTTTAGTACAGGGTTTCTCAGTAAAAAGTGGAATTCCAGTGAAAACCTGTGTTTTATTTGCTACAAGCCAGGACTTAAAACAAGGACCATTGATGAACAGTATGAAAAATGTTATTGCAGTGGATCCATTTTTTGGTCTATATAGATTTGTTATTTGTTTGTGTCTGTTGTTTTTTTTAGCAAGTAACCAATAATTTCACCTATTCCTCAACTGGAGAAAAGAAACATGGAAACTGCATAGGTTCTTATTTTGAAATTCACCCCATAGTGCTGTCTCATAATCACTTTAATTATCTTTACTTAAGTAATACATGGAATAGTCTGACACAAACAAATTAGTAATTAAAGACTGTATACTTTATGTCACCGGTTCAATAAAATACTAATATGGATCCAGTTATATAATCAATTATGTTTGGTTTTTAAAGACCCCAAATTGCTAGTTCCCTGGTGTATCTGATGTAGACAGGCGAGTGAATGTAAAATGTAGATTTAACTGATGAGCTATTAAAACTTATTCTATTTTGCCATTGATTTACATTCCCATGGGTCTAGAAAAAAAACAGAATGACAGTCTTTTATTGATCTTGATCAATCATATAGCAGTCTATAATCTTGTAAATTACCAATAATCACAGCTGCTTTTTATAGTATTCACTCTATTGCCCTTTTCTTCCATCTGTTAGGACCACAGGGTTCATCCTTCAATTTGACACATGACCTTAAACAGTTGCATTGTCTAGATGTTAATTTGTTTTGATTGGGCTACTTGAAAAAAAATCACAGGAGAAATTCTCAGAGGTCGCAAACGTCTTAACCAGGTTAATGCAGTTTGTTATGTTATGCTACTATAAGGGTGGACATACAACGCCTAATCTCTGCAAGCAAAACCTATCTGCAGGCACCCAAAAACACACACCTCTGTTACTATCACTTCTTTTACAAAGAATATGTTTTTGTTTTGCTGAACCTGACCTGTCCTTTAACCACTTGCTTACTGGGCACATATACCCCATTCCTGCCCAGGCGAAATTATAGCTTTCAGTACTGTCACGCTTTGAATGAAAATTGCACGGTTGTGCGACGTGGCTCCCAAACAAAATTGACATCCTTTTTTTCCCTCAAATAGAGCTTTCTTTTGGTGGTATTTGATCATCTCTGCGGTTTTTATTTTTTGCGCTATAAACAAAAAAAAAGCGACAATTTTGAAAAAAACACAATATTTTTTACTTTTTGCTATAATAAACATCCCAATTTTTTTTTTTCTCAGTTTAGGCCGATACGTATTCTTCTACATATTTTTGGTAAAAAAAATCGCAATAAGCGTATAGCGATTGGTTTGCGCAAAAGTTATAGCTTCTACAAAATAGGGGATAGAATTCTGACATTATTTTTATTTTTATTTTTTTTGTGCTAGTAATAGCGGTTATCTGAGATTTTTGTCAGGACTGAGATATTTCAGCGGACACATCGGACACTTTTGACACATTTTTGGGACCATTCACATTTATGCAGTGAACAGTGCTATAAATATGCACTGATTACTGTATAAATGTGACTGGCAGGGAAGGGGTTAACACTAGGGGGCGAGGAAGGGGTTAAATGTATTCCCTATGAATGATTCTTACTGTGGGGGGAGGGGACTGACTGGGGGAGGTGACCGATCTGTGTCCCTATGTACAAGGGACACAGCATTGGTCTCCTCTCCCTGACAGGACGTGGATCTCTGTGTTTACTCACAGAGATCCACGTTCTTGGCTGTGTACCGGCCGATCGGGGGTACCTGGCGGACATCGCGGCCGCCAGGCACGCGCATCGGTATCTCAGTGACACGCCGGGCACACGCGCCGCCGGTGGCACTCGCGCGCCCCCCCAGTGGCCGGAGGAGCCGAGGCCGTAAAAAGACGGCCTCTAGGATTTGTAGAGCCACCTTGAGGCCGTCTTTTTACAATGGCCCGGGTCTGAAGAAGTTAATATTTAATGTTGTCTTCCTTTTTGCCTTTGCTGTCTATAGGCACTGGCCTACCGTGACTACTAGTAAATATTGCTCTGTCTCCACTGTTTTAAGATATTATTTCACCAATCGTGTACAGGTTTACCCATTAACCAAATTACCGGGGCAAGACTTGTTGATCAGTCAAATGTTTAGTTATGATTAGATGTCTCTTCAACCGATGTTCATTTCTCTGTCCAGTTTAAACAGTAAATCCACTTTTGTCTTTTGTGAAGAAAAAAAATTCCCTTCCGGATGATCTATGTGGATATTTAAGGATTTTACCAATTTTTGTTGCAGGTCCCTACCTTTCATTTCTCTGAAAAAATTGTTGTTTGTTTCTCTGTGTCCATTGTGCAAAGTGAATGTGAATGGGATTGATTTTATAATTATTGTTAATCAGCTGCACTTGCAGTTTGAAAGTTACTGGGTCTGCATACCTTTAGACGTGATTTCCCTTTGGTAATATCTTGCCAAAAATTATTTTTTTGTTGCAGGGGATGCCAAAAATCAGAAAATTACATTTCTGGGGGGTGTTCTGGATAGAACACCTCCAGGTTGTTGCATTTTACAAAAAAATACAGCACTGCAGATTGAAAAGTAGAGGTAATTTTATAAATTGTAATAATTTTCAATTACAATATAACCCGTGTAACAATTGCATATTCTTTTTTTTTTTTGCTACTTTTTTCCCACAAATGTGGAGTTACCCTTTAATTTGCCCATGGACATTTGTTTAAGAATGCACCATGTCAGTAAGAAACAATTCCAACAAAAAACTGACAAATAAAAAAGTAGGCTTCATTTGTTGAAAATATTTGATTATACAGTGGTCTTCACCACATGCAGGGGTAGGGCAATGTGATTTCATAGTAAGAAATGTTATTTCCGTTGTGCAAATAAAGGATCTTTAAATGGTGATTGTATTTACTTTCTGTAGAAAACTTTGACTGGTAAGTAAATAACTGCGCTTTTTCTTGCAGCCACTGATTATGAAGGAGGTTCTGGTTCGCCCCTATCATCGGTCGAAGGCAAATCCTGTATGTCCGAGATTGGCAGACCCAGAGAATTGATGCACGAATTCTGCAGACTGAATTCTTTGCAACCATAATGCAATGCCTGGCCTTTGATCTTAGGTCAGCTGGCTTAGAAGGGCCAGTAATGAGGGCTTTGTTATGGGGCCAGTCCTCTCACTATAAGAGTGATTTCCCAGCTGCCATTTGTCAGTGTGTGTTGGATTAGTTTAAGGAGAGCTGACAGTCTGTGTAGGGAAAGTTAGTAGCTATAAAGTGCAATACTGCACTATAATGTGCTACATTGCTGTGGATTGCAGGGAGGTGAAAAACACATTATTGAGTACCCCCCTATGGTCACAGCTTAGAGACTCAGTTTTAGGACTACCCTTTGTGTGTGTCAGCAATGACTGTACTTGCTGTTTAGCTGCTCCTGACCCTTGCAGTCTTTTTTTGTTTGTTTAATTCTTTTTTCTTTCATTATCTTTTGTTTCATGTTTATCTGTTTTTTTGCTAGCAATTAAGAAGAGGAGGTCATGGGACAAGCTTCAAGGGGGAATATTTCACCTCTCCTAAACCCAAGGAGTTGTATGTGATTGTGGTAAGAGTGTTGAGGACCATGATGTTCTCTGCTTCAAAAAAGGACTGGGGTCTTCTGATGCAGTTAGTTTGTGGTAAATAGGGTCTGAACAAGGAGGTTGGGATTGGGGTCATCAAAGAGAGGGACCACCATTTATTGACCACCCTATTAAATCCATTTCACAAGAGTAAAATTGCAGATCAACCAGAGGGAGCCAAACAATTACTCTATGCCACATTTCTTGATGGTGGCAACATTTCTTCTAGTAATCAACATGACGCCAGTCCTCTAACACCTGTAAGGAAGAGCAGCATTGGCTGCCTCAGTGTGACTTTAAATGATTTTTTGTTTAACCATAAGGACCAGGCCCATCTGCAAACAGCACTGACAGGTAATGTCGGAACCACATGGTTGCTGACTGCATCTGGTCCAGGATGGACGTGGACACCCTGGGTGCCCAAGATAAACCACTAGCCAGGGATTACACAGTATGCACTGGAGCTTCTGGCCTGCTCTGCAGCTCATGTGCTATTTTTTTTTTATTTGCCTGTCCCCTGACAGTATCTACTGGCTCACATTCATTAAAATGAACAGAATATTACCTTTAACTACAAAACATCTGCTGCTGATGTTACAGACCAAACGTTACCATCCTCCACCTTCCGCCTATTCTGGTGCTCCTGCACTGTAAAGCTGCCACACAAAACCTCTAATGTTTTTTACTAGGTAAATACTTATTTGTTTCTCAAAGTTTGCATCTTATTCCATATATATAGTGGACACACACCTGTCATCCACCTGCTCAGCGGAGATCAGCGAAGAGATTGCTCGATGAGCAAGAGGGTCCGGCTTCATGGAGACGCCCATGTTAAAGGGGTCTAAAGCTTGAGCTCTCAGACAAGCTGGTTGCTGACCCCATTGCAGCCTGTTTGGCACTCTTACCACGGAGGAGCCCAACCCCAGTACAGGATCAAATATATTGGTGATGAGCCTACTGTATAGTTTTGTGGTACCAGGACTTTGAACTGTTGACTGATTTTGGCTGAAGTAAGCTATTTTTGTTTATCTTTTTTTCAAATAAATGAACTGTTTGCTTTTACCAAATTGACTGGCTGTCATTCCGGAGCTACCTCAGATCACAACATCAACACCCAAATCTTCTGCAGGATATATCCCTCATTGAACCTTGCAGCCTATTCCTGTGCTCCAGCACAGAAAGAAAATGCCACACAGTATTTCTCAGATCCCAAATTCAGACATGGGAGTAAGTCACACATGTGCAAGTCACAAGCAAGTCTCAAGTCTTAACCTTCAAGTCTCAAGCAAGTCCCAAGTTACTGTGACGAAAAGCAAGCAAGTCAAGTCGAGTCCCTGCTAGAAGTCAAGCAAGTCAAGTCATTTATTTTGGTCAAGTCACAAATCAAGTCAAAATACTGATCTACCCCATACTGTATAAAAATAATAGGAGGGATATCAATAAATAATATTGGTTATGTGCCCATGCCTCACTGTGCCTCACTGTGCCCATGCCTCACTGTGCCCATGCCTCACTGTGCCCATGCTTCACTGTGCCCATGCTTCACTGTGTCCATGCTTCACTGTGCCCATGCCTCACTGTGCCCATGCTTCACTGTGCCCATGCTTCACTGTGCCCGTGCTTCACTGTGCCCGTGCCTCACTGTGCCCATGCCTTACTGTGCCCATGCTTCACTGTGCCCATGCTTCACTGTGTCCAGGCTTCACTGTGTCCAGGCTTCACTGTGCCCGTGTCTCACTGTGCCCGTGCCTCACTGTGCCTGTGTCTCACTGTGCCTGTGCTTCACTGTGCCCAATGCCTCACTGTGCCCGTGTCTCACTGTGCCCGTGTCTCACTGTGCCCATGCTTCACTGTGCCCGTCAGCCATGTACCTGATCGGCGGCATCCCGGCGGCCATTCCAGTATTCAAAAGCCGCGCCTCCTCCTCGTCTGTGATAGGCGGAACACTCAATTTCCCAGCATTCAGTGTTCCGCCTATCATGGACATCCGCTCATCCTCATAACACAGACGAGGATAAGAGGATGTCCTTGATAGGCTGAACACTGCCTGCTGTGAAATTGAGTGTTCCGCCTATCACAGACGAGGAGGCGTGGCTTTTGAACACTGCAATGGCCGCCGTCTGTCTGCATGACACGCTGATCAGGTAGGCAGACGGCGGCTTGCTGTTAGTGTTAGTGGTGCCAAGTCATTGCAAGTCATATAGCCCAAGTCAAAGTCAAGTCGCAAGTCATTAGTGACAAGTCAAAGTCAAGTCGAGTCATTTATTGAATTCCGTCAAGCAAGTCGCAAGTCTTCAAACAGGTGACTTATGTCTGACTTAAGTCAAGTCATGTGACTCAAGTCCCCCACCTCTGCCCAAATTTCTAATGTCTGCTGCAGTGTAAAACCTTGTGACAGGGCACTGTAAAGATGGCACACAATGTTTGAATGTCAGCTGCCAACATTTTTAACATTTATTCCATGGTAAATCCTACTTTGTGTCTTAAAGTCTGTAGCCTATTTCAGTGCTCAGGAGCTGTAAAAGTGCCACAGAATGTTTCTACTGCTGGATCTCAGCTGCCAGATTTCTAATGTTTGCAGCAAGGTAAATCCTGCGTTTCCCTTTAAGGCCCATTTTCCTACTGCGGCAATCAATTATTATTCTTTTTTTTTTTTTTTTTTTCATAGCCACACAAGTGACTTTAGGGCCAAACAGGGAATGGCTGAAATAGTCAGTGAATCCATTCTGCATCAATGCAACTAGAAGATCAGAACAAACTATCATTCTAACCTCTATCAATTGGTTCTAAGCATATGGATCCAAAAGTGGATAAAATGTGCATAGTATGTTATTCCACCGGCAGAAATGCACAGGATGTGGAGGAGCAGCAACCGACATATGGGCCAGAAGGTAAGGGCAGGCAGAGAAAAAGAAATTGTTACTGAGACTAGCATCCTGATCTGTGGGCTGCTGTGTGCCAACCTAGGAAGCCCTCCTACCCTAACTAGTCTATTTCTAGATTTAAAATATGAAGGCATGCTTTAAATGACTGCACTTTAAAGGGGTTTTAAAGAGTCAGGGTTTAAAAAAAAAAAAGTCATGCTTACCTCCGCTGTGCAGTTGGTTTTGCACAGAGTCTCCTCTTCTGGGTCCCTCAGCGGCGCTCCTGGCTTCTCCTCTTCTCGAGTGCCCCATCAAAGAAACACTCTCCTTCGTGGACACCCGTGCGGGTGTGCTCCCATGTCCTGCTTCTGTGTCTATTGACACAGAAATCAGGACATGGCTCGCCCCCGGCGCCCATGTCATTGGATTTGATTGACAGCAGACGGAGCCAATGGTTGCGCTGCTATCAATCTATCCAACCAGGACACAAGACACCGGCCAGAGCTAGTGTGCTCGTTCCCATCGTGGGAAACACAGGGTAAGTATAACAGGGGCTCGGGGGGGCTGATGAGTGACAGAAGGTTTTTCACCTTAACCACTAGGCGATGACCGCCGGGCACCCGCCATTGCTCTTGAGAGAGACAGAACAGAGATCTGTCAATGTAAACAGACAGATCTCCATTCTCTCAGCGGAGAGGAGACAGATCAAAAGTGTCAAAAGTGTCCTATGTTTCCACCGCAATGTCGCAGTCTCAATAAAAATCGCAGATCGCCGCCATTACTAGTAAAAAAAAATAATAATAAAAATGCCATAAATATAGCCCCTATTTTGTAGACGCTATAACTTTTTCGCAAACCAATCAATATACGCTTATTTACCAAAAATATGTAGAGGAATACATATCAGCCTAAACTGAGGAAGAAATTTGTTTTTTATATTTTTGGGGGGTTATTTATTATAGCAAAAAGTAAAAACTATTGCTTTTGTTTTTAAATGGTCTCTCTTTTTTTGTTTATAGCGCAAAAATAAAAACCACAGAGGTTATCAAATACCACCAAAAGAAAGCTCTATTAGTGTGAAAAAAAGGACATTCATTTTGTTTGGGTACAACGTCGCACGCCCACGCAATTGTTAGTTAACGCAATGCCGTATCGCAAAAAAAGGGCCTGGTCATTAAGGGGGGAAATCCTTCCGGGGCTGAAGTGGATAATGAATAGAATGCATAGAATGCATTAAGGTGAAAAAATACGAGCGTTTACAAGCCCTTTAATATTGTATTTAATATTTTTTTTGTATTATAATTCATTATAATTTATTAATTATTACATTATTATTATTATTATTATTATATTATTATATACATTATTCTCATATTACATTATTCTCCCTTTAATATTGCATATAATATATTTTTATTTTATTTAATTATTACATTATTCTCATTGACCAATCTTCTTGTAACTAGTTTACACACCAACCATTTAAAGATTGAGACATAAGAGAGACCAGTGTTACAGAATCTCCAGCTATAAAAGAAGCCTGATTGGCCATGATTTGATAAGTATGGGTATGGAAATGGCCTTTGCTCTGTGGCAAAAAGGGCTTTTCAGAAATGGAATGTTAAGCAGGCTTAAAATAAGCAAGCACATCATTGAAAATGTTACAAAAGGTCACTTCAACCAAATACATGGTGCAGGTGCTAATGGTACAGTATGTGGAAAGCTTTATTATTGAAGACTGATCACATATTCATAGGCACCTTGCATATACTGTAGCTCCACAGTTTCATGTTGGAGATTCAGTGTTGATTCTATTACCCGATAAAAGTGGGCTAAGGTTATGCAAACATGCATTATATTTCCAAGTAACGAGATCTAGCTATTTGTATCATAATTTAGACTGTATATAGCACGTTTATTGTCAGAATTACAGAATCTTTTTTCAAGGGTTTGATATCAAGTTATAATTTTTAATTTTTGAAAATAAAAAGGAAAAAAACATAATAGTTAACACTTGCCAGGATTTCAGAGTTCCAAATAGATTGTCTAAAGTTCTTTATCTGCTTGGTGAGAACACGTTTTGGTACACAGTTATTAATCATTAGGATAGGGATTATTGGTTTGTGCATATATTGTTTAATTTTTATGGCCAGGATTTAAAAACATATATTCTTGTTTTAATATTGACCTTGACCTGAACAAAAAGTGAAGATTTGCTATTTGTTATTGGAAACCTCTATAAATGTTAAATGCCAACTGATGGTCCAGTGTAATTCAACTAAATACTTTCCAGGTGTATCAAAACAAAAGGTGTGCCAAGTCTCACAGTTTTCTTTTCCTTTAAAAAAAAAAAGATTTTGAAAAGCCTTGCCTCTGCCCTTTTTCTGAAAAACAAAACAGAACAAAAAAAACCCCTTGCTCTCCATGTGGAAACAGTGGCCTCACTTCAAAGGTCCGGCACACCCCTTGCTTAGTCTAAACTATTTCTCTGCAATTAAACAAAGCTCATACTCCCTGCTGATTGCAGAGTTAAGCCTTGTACACATGATGAGATTATCAGACGAATAATGATCTGTTTTTTTTGCATGCTAGTCTCAAATGGAAAATGAAGAGGTTACTAAAGTATGAAAATTCTCATACGACAGAATAAAAATTTGGAAGTGATGTATTGTATTGTATACGTATTGTATTTTCTGACAAAAAGCGGACTGATTAAATGAAAAATCGTACGATCTGGTATCATACGAGAAGATTTTTCGTGTTTGTCTCTTCGGTAAATTTCTGCCGACAGCTGTGTACTAAGGATCAGATTATCACACGATTAAAACATTGAAAGAGGTATTTTTTGTACGATTTTCTGATCGTGTGTACAGGCTTTTATAGATCTGAATCAGCATATAGACCACTACCTCCATACAACTGTATGGAAGATGTAAACACTACAACATTAATTAGTGTTACTAAACCCAGTAATATAAAAATAATTAATCTGCCCCCCCCCCCCCCGCAGCTCATAAATATTATTTTTACAATAAAATACTGCCAATATATACCTTTTTGGCTGATCTGTATATCACGGTCACGTGATAAACTGCAGAGTCTACCCAAGTGCTGAGTGTTTAGGTAGGAGATTTCCACTACAGCCTGTGTTTTCATGCTCTTATTGGAGGCTGATCATCCATCAATCAAGATGTGACATTCCACCCACTGATTTCTTTTTTGGTTACTGTGCATGGAGGAGGCAGGAGGGACTGGGCTGTCATTTAGGATCTGTATACATGCCCACATGTGTGATGTCAATATAATGTGGCCTGAAAAGCTCAGCTCAACGAGGAAATAGTCTCTCCAGCAATAGAGACCAAACTGAGCATGTGCAGCTTTACTAATCTGACTATGTATTATCTGGCCTTGCCAAGAGAGACCCTGCGGGGGGGGAGGGGGGGGTGGCTGGGGATATGTGCATATAAGTATAAAGAGCCTTTTTACACAATGCAGATGATTACCCCCTTAAATTACACAGTGAGTATAACAACCATGCTATTCTGCATATACAGACAGATTTTACTGTTGTGGGTTCAGTAACACTTTTACAGTCAGAAAAGTCAGAAATGTCAACTCATTTTACTTAAATATGAGTCCCATTTCATGTATATATATGTATATATATATATATATATTTCAGCACTAACATCGTGAAGTGTTCTCTGGCTGAAATGGGGAGCAGGTGTGTCATATATATATATATATATATATATATATATATATATATATATAGTAAAACGTTGGTTTTAGGGTTTGAGAGTAACTTGGTTTGAGAGCGTTTTGCAAGACAAGAATTTTTTTTTAAAACATTTTGACTAGATATACAAGCGAAGGTACAACATTTAGCAACTCGCATGGTAGATGGTTAAAACAGACACATTTAAGTATGCAGGTATCCGGGGTAAAGCTGTCCACATAGACCATCCTCCACACCACCATCAATGACATCCGTTCCACGCTGCGCTCCAGGAGCGCTCCAAGCATCGCTTTCAAATCGCTCTATTACAGGGTAGTCTTCCTAGTCACGATTGCAGACTGACAGCGGTGAGAGGCGGCGGTGCGGAGGATGGTCTATGTGGACCACTTTACCCGAGGTGCTTGCATACTTAGATGAGCCTCTTTGAATCATAAACCATGTGAGTTGCTAAATGTTGTACCTTCATTAAATGTAACCATATTTCTACACTTAGAGGCACCTCTCTTCTCTTTTATACTTTGTAGCTCCTGCTGGATTTTGCTTCTAATCCCTTTGTAGAGGCTTCCATTTGTGGATGGACATTTTATGGTTACACAACCTATCACATTTCTATAATCTTTTTATACGGACTATAAACTGAAGGAATTATGAATGAATGGTTGTGGAACGAATCATATGAGTTTCCATTATTTCTTATGGAGAAAATTGCTTTGATATAAAAGTGTTTTGGATTACAAGCATGTTTCCGGAACAAATTATGCTCGCAATCCATGGTTTTACTATATATATATGTAGCGCCCACCCCATTTAGGGGTGCTATGTACCCAAATTTAGGGGCTGATCTGAGATAGTAGTTAGGCTCAGACCATTCTCAATTTATAGGTTGTGCTGCTTTATTTCCAGGATGGTATACTAGTGTGCAGTTCCCTGTGGCCTGTAGGTGGCACTGCCATAATGGGTCAGGGTTGAACCACTGGTATTAGTGCTGTGCCTTGGGGTGTCCTCTCTCGGCAGTGGTACAGTAGGCGTGGCCAACCTGCTGTGCATCCTGGGAGGGGATACATAAGGGGCAGACGCCGACTGGGAGGGGTCTTCGTTCCAGAGTCGGAGTCCGGGTGCGTGGCGCATGGCCCTCCAGGCCATGGGGCCATGTGTGCATCAGTCCCAGGCACCTTTAGTCCTGGGGCTGCATCTTCAACATCAGGCCCAGCACCTTTAGCTGGAGCCCACTTCTGGGAAGAGGAGTCCCAGGGTGTCCCTCGCAAGGGAGCCTGCTTCTAAGAAGAGGAGGCCGGGGAAGGACGTTTCTGAAGGAAGGGGCCCGGTAACTTTCTGGAGGGGTTCTTCTATCCACCAAGGGCCTAGTAATGTGCTGCTGCTGGCACCTGTCCTTATGTACCAGAAGCTAAGAGGTTCGGGGTCTGATAGATTCTGTGGCAGAGAGTCTCCCGATCGCATCTAGGAAAAGAACTTGATCAAACGTTCGAGCATCACTTCGGCTGCTAGGATCCACTTTGTAGGAGACTATCCAGGTGAGCTAAACCTACTCGGGGATAGAGTAGTTATTGTGCTATCCATTGTGCCTGGACTAACCTCCCAAACCTTGCTGTCCTATCTCTTATCCACCCTTTCCTAGAAAATAAACTCAACGTTGGAGTTTAATGTGGTGTGGACATTGGAATCACTGGGGGGAATACAAAGAGACTTGTCTCTATATCATAGGAGACGAGAACCAACTGACGGAAGAACCTAGCTGTGGGACCCAAATACATAACACCGCTTAACCTCCTCATCCAGGAGGGTACGGGCATATAGTACGGTGTGCCTTTTTCCTGCAATTGAGCCAAAGCAAGGGAAAAGGGTCCGTGTTCCCTACCCGGTGTCATGTGACTCGTTAGGGTTACAAGGTCTCGGGTATGAATGGGGAGCAGGTGTGTTAAATTTGGTGTTATCGCTCTCATTCTCTCATACTGGTCACTGGAAGTTCAACATGGAACCTCATGGCAAAGAACTCTCTGAGGATCTGAAAAAATAATTGTTGCTCTACATAGAGATGGCCTAGGCTATAAGAAGATTGCCAAGACCCTGAAACTGAGCTGCAGCATGGTGGCCAAGACCATACAGTGGTTTAACAGGACAGGTTCCACTCAGAACAGGCCTCGCCATGGTTGACCAAAGAAGTTGAATGCACGTGCTCAGCGTTATTTCCAGAGGTTGTCTTTGGGAAATAGACATATGAGTGCTACCAGTATTGCTGTAGAGGTTGAAGGTGTGGGGAGTCAGCCTGCCAGTGCTCACCCCATACGCACACTGCATCAAATTGGTCTGCATGGCTGTTGTCCCAGAAGGAAGCCTCTTTTAAAGATGATGCACAAGAAGCAGTTTCCTGAAGACAAGCAGACTAAGGACATGGATTACTGGAACCATGTCCTGTGGTCTGATGAGACCAAGATAAACTTATTATGTTCAGATGGTGTCAAGCGTGTGTGGCAGCAACCAGGTGAGGAGTACTAAGACAAGTGTGTCTTGCCTACAGTCAAGCATGGTGGTGGGAGTGTCATGGTCTGGGGCTACATGAGTGCTGCCGGGACTGGGGAGCTACAGTTCATTGAGGGAACCATGAATTCTAACATGTACTGTGACATACTGAAGCAGAGCATGGTCCCCTCCCTTCGGAGACTAGGCTGCAGGACAGTATTCCAACATGATAACGACCCCAAACACATCTTCAAGATGACCACTGGCTTGCTAAAATAGCTGAGGATAAAGGTGATGGACTGGCCAAGCATGTCTCCAGACCTAAACCCTATTGAGCATCTGTGGGGCATCCTAAAAACGGAAGGTGGAGGAGCGCAAGGTCTCTAACATCCACCAGCTCTGTGATGTCATCATGGAGGAGTGGAAGAGGACTCCATTGGAAACCTGTGAAGCTCTGGTGAGCTCCCTGCCCAAGAGGGTTAGCCAGTGCTGGAAAATAATGGTGGCCCACACAAAATATTGACACTTTGGGCCCAATTTGGACATTTTCACTTAGGGGTGTACTCACTTTTGTTGTCAGCAGTTTAGACATTAATGGTGTTAGTGTGTTGAGTTATTTTGAGGGGACAGCAAATTTACACTGTTATACAAACTGTACACTTACTACTTTACATTGTACCAAAGTGTAATTTCTTCAGTGTTTTCACATGAAAAGATATAATAAAATATTTACAAAAATGTGAGGGGTGTACTTATTTTTGTGAGATACTGTATATATATATATATATATATATATATATATATATATATATATCAAAATCAAAATTTTTTAACCCCTTATATATGCAACTAACCTTCTAGGAACACCACTCCTGGCAATACCATCTCACATATTTACATTATATTATAGACATAAGTAAATGTAACCATGATCTAAATACATGTCATCATCCCCGTATTCCATCTCAGACCCCCATGTAAGAGATCTGTAAGGAAAACACACGTGTATCAATTATTTTAGCAATAACACATCAAATAAAAGAGTTTGGGAGAATTCTGCTATATTCATAATAGGCAATTTCACCACACTTTAAAGACAGAGAAAGTAACAAGATTATAACAAATGTCAGCCTTTCTCAATTTGACACATCCTTGTCACTTAAAGAAATAAATGTAAATCAAAATCCTTATTCAGACCAGTGGGATGTAATGCTGATAAATGGTGAATTCACCAGACTTTTCTTTTCTTTAGCAGTAACACCCTATCACCCCCCTTCTAGGTTTAGGCATTTCATCAATAACCATAAATCTAAGGTCATTATCTTGATGACCCTATTCAGTGAAATGTCTACAAACAGGGAAGTTAGACTATCTCTGTCAGAATGAACACTGATGTTGGACGATACTGTCTTTGATCTTTTGTGTGGTTTCATCCACATAAATGAGTTTACATGGGCATATAATGATCAAATTTATAAATGAGGAATGGCAGTGTCAGGTAAATATGTTTATATATATATATATATATATATATATATATATATATACATACAGTATTGCCCACTGAAAAATAAATAATCAGTCTATAATTTTAATGGTAGGTTTATTTTAACAGTAAGCGACAGAATAAAAAATAATCCAGAAAAACGCATTTCAAAAAAGTTAAAAATTGATTCTGCATTTTAATGAATGAAATAAATATTTGACCCCTTCACAAAACACGACTTAGTACTTGGTGACAAAACCCTTGTTGGCAATCACAGAGGTCAGACGTTTCTTGCAGTTGGCCACCAGGTTTTCACACATCTCAGGAGGGATTTTTTCCCATTCCTCTTTGTAGATCCTCTTCAAGTCATTAAGGTTTCGAGGCTGACATTTGGTAACTCGAATCTTCAGCTCTCTCCACATATTTTCTATGGGATTAAGGTCTGGAGACTGGCTAGGCCAGTCCAGGACCTTAACCACTTCCCTACCCAGCCATAGTCAAATGACGTCCACAGATGGGATCTCCCATCCTGGGTGGACGTCATATGACGTCCTCGGCTTTGTAGGGAGATATCTGAATGATGCCTGCAGCTAGAGGCATCATTCAGATATCATTTTCTTGGGCCAGCGATTCTGTGCACCATAAGAATGATCATAGCGGCGGTTCCGCCGCTTGATCGTTCTTACAGGCGGCGGGAGAGGACATCCCCCCCTCCCGCCGCCATCTGGTGCTTCTCCGGGCTCCCCGTGCGATCGGGGACCCGGAGCGAATCTTCCGGCATCGTTGGTGGGTCACGTGATGAGCATAGAGATGACTGGTGACCAGATGGTCACCAGTCATCTCTATGATCGTCGGAGGCCCGGGCGCGATGTGATGACATCACGCCCGGGCCTCAAATGTAAACAAAGCCGCCATTGCGGCTGTAAGTATGAGATCAGTGAAAATGTTTTCACTGATCTCATGCTTTCCAGCCTGGAGGAGAGATGTGGGGTCTTATTGACCCCGCATCTCTCAATAAAGAGAACCTGTCACACACATTCCTATTACAAGGGATATTTACATTCCTTGTAATAGGAATAAAAGTGATAAAAAAAAAAAGTCAAATAATTGTAAAAAAAAGAAATAAATAAGTAAAAAAAATAAAAAATAATAAAAAAAAAACATTAAAACGCCCCTGTCCCCGGTAGCTTGCGATCAGAAGCGAATGCGCACGTAAGTCGCCCACATATGTAAACGCCGTTCAAACCACGCATGTGAGGTATCACCGCGTGCGTTAGAGCGCGTGCAACAATTCTAGCACTAGACCTCCTCTGTAATTCTAACCTGGTAACCTGTAAAAAAATTAAAGCGTCGCCTATGGAGATTTTTAAGTACCGAAGTTTGGCGCCATTCCATGAGTGTGCACAATTTTAAAGCGTGACATGTTAGGTATCTATTTACTCGGCGTAACATCATCTTTCATATTTTCCCAAAAAATTGGGCTAACTTTACTGTTTTGTTATTTTTTAATTCATGAAACCATTTTTTTTTTTTAAAAAGACGTTCGAAAAATTATTGCGCAAATATCGTGCAAGAAAAAATGTTGCAATGACCGTCATTTTATTCCCTAGGGTGTCTGCTAAAAAAAACATATATAATGTTTGGGGGTTCTGAGTAATTTTCTAGCAAAAGAATGATGATTTGTACATGTAGGAGAGAAGTGCTAGAATAGGCCCGGTATTGAAGTGGTACAAAAAGCCCTGTATTGAAGTGGTTAATGTGCTTCTTCTTGAGCCACTCCTTTGTTGTCTTGGCCGTGTGTTTTAGGTCATTGTCATGTTGGAATACCCACCCACGACCCATTTTCAATGCCCTGGCTGAGGGAAGGAGGTTCTCACCCAAGATTTGATAGTACATGGCCCCGTCCATCATCCCTTTGATGCAGTGAAGTTGTCCTGTCCCCTTAGCAGAAAAACACCCCCATAGCATATTGTTTCCACCTCAATTTTTGATGGTGGGGATGGTGTTCTTGGGGTCATAGGCAGCAGTCCCCCTCTTCCAAACATGGCGAGTTGAGTTGATGCCAAAGAGCTCGATTTTGGTCTGATCTGACCACAATACTTTCACCCAGTTCTCCTTTGAATCATTCAGATGTTCATTAGCAGACTTCAGACGGGCCTATACATGTGCTTTCTTGAGCAGGGGGACCTTGCGGGCGCTGCAGGATTTCATTCCTTCACGGCGTAGTGTGTTACTAATTGTTTTCTTGGTGGCTATGGTCCCAGCTGCCCTGAGATCATTCGCAAGATTCTCCAATGTAGTTCTGGGCAGATTCCTCACCGTTCTCATGATCATTGAAACTCCACTAGGTGAGATCATGCATGGAGCCCCAAGACCAAGGGAGATTGACAGTTATTTTGTGTTTCTTCCATTGTTGTCAAACTCTCACCAAGATACTTGGCAATGATCTTGTAGCCCATTCCAGCCTTGTGTAGGTCTACAATCTTGTCCTTTAAATCCTTGCACAGCTCTTTGGTCTTGGCCATGGTGGAGAGATTGTAATTTTATTGATTAGTTGCTTCTGTGGACAGGTGTCTTTTATACAGTTAACAAGCTGAGATTAGGAGTACTCCCTTTGCCCTGGTTCACACTGGTGCGATTTGACATTCGATTTGCACATGTCAAATCGGCGATATTTGCCGCAAATTGCGGGCAATGGCACTGTCCTAATCGGTGCGACGCCGCATCTGCGGCGCTGCACCGATTTCAAAAAGTCGTTTCTGTACTACTTTTTGCAATTTTGGCCGCGATTTACATTGACATCTGTGTCCAGTGGCGTATCCAGGGTATGGCAGACATAGCAAGTGCCATGGGCGCCACATGAAGGGGGCGCTGGTGAGTAGCTGGCAGTCTACACACTGCTCAGATGACCCCCAGCAGAACACACAGTCGGTGCTCTTCTCCTCTCCCGGGAAGGTCTGTGAAAGTGTTTTTAGTGTGTGGGTGAGGTGACTCCCCCCCTCCGGCACATCACAATGATGTACCTGCAGAGTGAGTGCTCACTCTCCGCTCCGCGGCTGTGCAGTGTACAGGGGGAGGGGGGCGGCGGGAGGAAGTTGCTGCATGGAAGAGCGGAGTTGTTGCACAGCTGTGCCCCCCCAAATGAAAACGATCCTCACGGCAATTATAGAGCGATTCCCTGTGTGTGTGTCTCCCTTCCCCCCTCCTGTAAGCTCTCAGCTGCTGGAGGGATAGAAATACAGAGAATCGCTCTGTAATTGCTGTGCCGATCATCCATTCCTCAGTGTCGGGGGCTCCTGCTTGTCATAATGGCAAAAGGCAGAGCCAGCTCCAGCAGAACATCTCCAACCTGTACTGTGAGTGTGTGCAGAAGAGGGTTCACAGCACAGCACAGCACAGCACAGCAGTAAGATTCAGGGGGCTGCATGATGATAATGTCAGTGTCCCGACTCGACCATCACAGGGAGGAGGAGGGGATATATGCATCTCATCTCACTGTTAGCCTATCATACTTTGCCCATGTTGCAGCCCCTCCCTCTTCCCCTCCCACCGGCCACATTTTGACTTCAGTTCCAGGAAGAAGAAGCCAGAAGCAGTCCTTAACGTGCTTCTACACATGTGAGTTTTTTCTTTCTTTGTTTACTTCAGAGAGGGGGAGAAGGAGGTTCTGCAGTAGCAGCAGCAGGGACACTGGGACAGTCATGGATTCATTTAGACTTTTAATGCAGCAGGTGACAGAGGAAGAGAGGAACAGGACCAGAATTTGCTTATCTATTCATGTTGTCATGTACTTACTCTGGCACTATACCCCTTAACCTGGCACTATACCCCCATAACCTGGCACTATACCCCCTAACCTGGCACTATACCCCCTAACCTGGCACTATACCCCTTAACCTGGCACTACTGTATATCACCTAACCTGGCACTATAGCCCCTAACCTGGCACTATACCCCCCTAAACTGGCACTATACCCCCCTAACCTGGCACTATAGACCCTAACCTGGCACTACCATCCTAACCTGGCACTATATTACTCTAACCTGGCACTATATTACTCTAACCTGGCACGCACTATACCACCCTAACCTGGCACTACCACCCTAACCTGGCACTACCATCCTAACCTGGCACTACCATCCTAACCTGGCACTATATTACTCTAACCTGGCACTATATTACTCAAACCTGGCACGCACTATACCACCCTAACATGGCACTACCACCCTAACCTGGCACTACTGTATATCACCTAACCTCGCACTATACCACCCTAACCTGGCACTACTGTATATCACCTAACCTGGCACTTTGTGTTGGTCTATCACATTAAATATATTTTACATTTTTGGTTGTAACGTGACAAAATGTGGAAAGTTTCAAGTGGTATGGATACTTTTTTCAAGGCATTGTGTGTGCGTGTATGTGTGTGTGTGTATATATATAATTTTTATATTTGGGCCCCCCTACGTTTGTTCCTGTCCCCCCATGTGCCCCCCCTAAATATGAAAGCTAGAGACACCACTGTTGCACAGAAGACGGAGTGACAGTGCAGCGGCAGGAGACTCAGGGGCCACACACCTGCAGCCAGGGGCCACTTGTGCAGTGATTGGTGGCACAGCGCTGTCCCAGGAGTGATCGGCGGGGACGGATGGCGCTGATCGTACTGTTGCTTGGGTATCATGCAGAAGAGTGTGGGCTGTAACAAGGGTCATGCTCTGTACCTGGCTCTCCTTGCCCACAAGGAGGGCACTAAGAGGGGGCAACTCAGCATGAAGACGGCCAAGACCAACGGATGGCACTTTGAGGGAGAGCAGAGCACCTGACCCTCCGGACTCTACATGCTGGAGGGTGCCAGCTGCGAGAGGATCCCCACACCCATAGTGGGCAGCGGGGGCAAGGAGAGCATGGAGAAGTAGGTACCCCACCAATGTCTACATATATATATATATATATATATATATATATATATATATATATATACTGGGCTCCACTCCTGCCCAGGACACTAGCTACATGGAGTTAGCATGTTCTCCCAGCAGGGTTCCTCTTCCACTCCAAACACATGCAGGTAGGTGAATTGTACCCTGTATACAGACTGGCAGTGTACATGGCTAATCATATTCTACACTGACCCTACAATCATAGAGGACCCTACACATATCTATGTATACTTCCATTCAGTCCTGTCCAGCTCTTGGCAGATTTTGGGCCAGCGCTCATTTTTGGATAATTTTTCAGGCATGGGGGGTGGCATGCAGAATGTGATCGCCCATGTACATTGCCACTTCATACAGACAGGGGACTATCACCTTCCAACATGGCTTTGGAGTGTGCCCACACCAAGAGAACATGCAAACTACATGCAGATAGCTTCCTGGCCCAGATTCAAACCAAGTGAGGCAAGTCCCAACAACTAACCCACTGTTCTCCCTATATACCTGTATATACTGACAGTATTATCTGAAAGATGGGTTTCAAATGTTTTGACAGGGGCGCAGTTTCAGTGCTTGCCATAGGCGCCATTTTCACTAGATACGCCTCTGTCTGTGTCAGATGTCTTTGTAATTGTGGCTGAAATCGGGACTGCCAGCAAGAGTGAAATCGTGCGAGTTCAGCTGAACTCCCACGGCTTCACTTCCGCAGCCCCAGTGTGAACCTGAGCTTTAAGAGAGTGCTCCTAATCTTTGCTCATTACCTGTAAAGAAGACACCTGGGAGCCAGAAATCTTGCTGATTGATCAAATACTTATTTCACTCATTAAAATGCAAATCAAATCATAACTTTTTTGAAATGCATTTTTCTGGATATTTTTGTTATTATTCTGTCTCTTACTGTTAAAATAAACCTACCATTAAAATTATAGACTGATCATTTCTTTGTCAGTGGGCAAACATACAAAATCAGCAGGGAATAAAATACTCACTGTATATCTATCTATATATATAGATATACAGTATATATATATATATATATATATATATATATATATATATATACTGTATATGCATATATGATATATATATTTTTTATCATGTGATTTTGTATGTATGATCCTTGACCAAATTACCGTATATACTCGAGTATAAGCCGACCCGAATATAAGCCGAGGCACTTAATTTTACCACAAAAAACTGGGAAAACATATTGACTCGAGTATAAGCCTAGGGTATCCATCTGCATGCCTCACTGTGCCTCACTTTGCCTCACTGTGTCCATGTGCATGCCTCACTGTGCCCATGCCTCACTGTGCCCATGCCTCACTGTGTCCATGACTAGACTGACGTTTAACATGGGAGTCTATGGAAGGGGTGCCCAGGTTTGAAAAATTGGTGCTCCTTGGCCGTAGATTCCCCGGACAAAAAACTTTGCACACTTGTAGAGGAAGAGTGGGACTACATGTGTGCCAAGTTTGTGGTCCAAGGGACCTACGACCGGCCAGTACCTGGTCCCCAAAGTCACCGGAGAAATTACCATTTAACATGGGAGTCTATGGAAGGGGTGCCCGGCTTTGAAAAATCGGTGCTCCCCGGCCGTAGGTCCCCCGACAACAAACTTTGCACACTTGTATAGGAAGAGTGGGGCTACATGTGTGCCAAGTTTGTACCGGGTCCCCAAATCCCGGGAGATCAGACACAAAAGGGTGACTCGAGTATAAGCCGAGGGGGGCATTTTCAGCATAAAAAAATGTGCTGAAAAACTCGGCTTATACTCGAGTATATACGGTAACTAAAGAACTAAAGTAGACATGGTTTGATTAACTAAAACTGGAAAGTGCAAAATCTGGTGCAGCTCTGCATAGAACCCAATCAGCTTCCATTTTTTTTTGTCAAAGCTTAAATGAACAAGCTGAAGGTAGAATCTGATTGGCTACCATGCACAGCTGCATCAGAATTTGCACTCTACAGTTTTAGTATATCAACCCCTTTGTTTATACATGTTTCACTATTTTTATTTTGTCTGTTTGCAATGGTACTTGGTTTGAAAATTGTCTAAACGGAAACTGTGTTGTCATTTATATAGGATAAAAAAAAGTAAACTTTACAGCACTCAACCACATTGTGTGGATTTTGCTTGCATTATTGTTTGTAGCTGTGGATATAAACTTATCTCTAAATTTCTGCATCAAGACGTTTCACATTATTTTGAAGTGTTTTTCATTTCATTCATATTATAAGAATATTGAATTAGGATATGTTTCCCTGAGCTGTTCAAGAGTTGTAAATAAACTACTGACATGCTGGGAGAATTGCAGGCAATACAGAGAAAATGTATGTATGTTTAATGTTATATAGAGCATGGCTTTGTGGGAACAAAAAAAGTTTGATGTGCTAAGATTTCCTATGGCAGCTGTATATTGCCTGGTTTTAGGTGCAGTAAAAATAGACAGTTCTCCGTAGTACATAGTTGGAAACTGTAGACTTTATTGTCACCTGTAATGTTAGAGTAAGTTACAGGAGCTTCAGTGAGCCAGCACCAGCATACAAGAAGCCTTAGGCACATCAGTCTGCATTGCAATCGTCAGAATTACCAATTTGCCAGTCTGAGTCTGCCTTCTCCTCAGCAGTGGATATAAAGCAGTGGGGGCTACAATAATTGTCACATTGTTGGCCCAGAACTAAAGCAAGAGATACATACATAAAGACTATAGGCCTAATTCACACAGCTATCACAAAAAATAAAGTGTTCTCTATATTATCCATGTGACCATATTTTATAAATCTCATTGGACTCAGCTGAAAATAACTGCCACTTTTAAAAAAAATTGTACCTTTGTCTTGGTGTGTTAGCTTTGTTAATTTAGGCCAGCCATAAACGTTTCAAATCTTGGCCTGTTTAACAGGAACCGGCCGAGATTTGAACCATTAATAGACAGGCTAAATGTACCAAGTTGATCGATCAATCAACTTGGATACAACTAGCCTGTCAGATTCTCATACGATCACGGCTAGCGGCTACTATAGCTGCTAGTGATAATCACTGTCTTCCCCCGCCAGGAGAAGACAATTGCTGATTACCCTGTCAGCACTGTCTGTGTTGATGGGGGAATCATGCAAATTTCTTCCCAGCAACCCGTGTATGGCCAGCCTAAGCCTCATGATTTCTACTCTGCCCGAATGTATGCAATCAGATAACTCTCTTAATAAAATAAATCAATTACAGTATCTTTCCACGTGCTTCTACTTTACATCCCCTTCTAACCATAGACAACGAAGCCTCTATATGCGCAATAAATCAATATACAGTATATACAAATATTATAAAAGTGATGCATTAAAATATCACATCTAAACAATGTTAGCGCCTCTTAATACATACATAAAACAAATGAATCAATATATACAGGAAAAGCACCTTACTATATAAGGTCCATTAATTTGTGGAAAAACATGCCACAAAATCCATATAAAGGACTCAATATTCCAAATGCATTTACATTTGTGAAATAAAGTACCTCACTTGTGTCCCTTGCCAAATATAGTTTTCTCCACCTCCATCAGTTCAACTTTATAGTGCCCAATAATCCAACAAACGATGTAGATCTAAAAGCGATTCTCTTCTCAGAACCCCTTTACAGTGATTTCCCCCTTCTTCACAAACCCATTTTACGCTCCCATTAAGCAACAAAATCATTGTTGTTCAATATCTTAAATAACCTATTAATAGTGTAAAAGTATAAACGCAAGAGGTCACTTACATTTGTTTTAGCTCACACAGCATTCACATCAAACCTTGCCTGCTGGTGTATGCACACTGAAGTCGTCACTTTACCATCATATAGGAGGGGTTTGCCTCACATTGGAAACATATTATTTTACTTCTTAAAGAGATCTCCACACAATGGAACTTTTTAGATGCCCTAGTAAAATTTAATATTAGGTAAAAAACACTTTATTTCAACATGTTTGACAGATAAAATACATAACATATTATAGAGAAAAAATACAACTTCAATATGAATAAGTCACTTTATAACCTCAGGTTACAAAAAACGTTTAATGAAAACATATAGACATATTGGCATGATCAGCTTCAACAGGAAATGCTACAGTATGTAATGAGGATGTGTTAGATATAGGGGGGATTCTGGCACTCCAAATGGTGTTATGTCCTTAAAAACCACTTAAGCCCCGGACCATTTCGGGCCATTAGGACCAGGCCTGTTTTTGGGATTCGGCAGTGCGCTGCTTTAACTGTAAATTGTGCGGACATGCAATGTTGTACCCAAATGAAATTTGCGTCCTTTTCTTCCCACAAATAGAGCTTTCTTTTAATGGTATTTGATTGCCTCTGCGATTTTTATTTTTTGCGATATAAACAGAAAAAGACCGAAAATTTTGAAAAAAAATGATATTTTCTACTTTTTGTTATAAGAAAAATCGAATAAACTCAATTTTAGTCATACATTTAGGCCAAAATGTATTCAGCCACATGTCTTTAGTAAAAAAAATGTCAATAAGCGTATATTTATTGGTTTGCGCAAAAGTTATAGCGTTTACAAACTAGGGTACATTTTCTGAAATTTACACAGCTTTAAATTTATGACTGCCTATCTCATTTCTTGAGGTGCTAAAATGGCAGGGCAGTACAAAACCCCCCCAAATGACCCCATTTTGGAAAGTAGACACCCCAAGGAAATTGCTGAGAGGCATGTTGAGCCCATTGAATATTTTTATTTTTTTGTCCCAAGTGATTGAATAATGACAAAAAAAAAAAAAATTACAAAAAGTTGTCACTAAATGATATATTGCTCACACATGCCATGGTTATATGTGGAATTGCATTTGGTTATATGTGGAATTGCACCCCAAAATACATTCTGCTGCTTCTCCTGAGTACGGGGATACCACATGTGTGGGACTTTTTAGGAGCCTAGCCACGTACGGGACCCCGGAAACCAAGCACCGCCTTCAGGATTTCTAAGGGCGCAAATTTTTGATTTCACTCCTCACTACCTATCACAGTTTCGAAGGCCATAAAATGCCAAAATAGCACAAACCCCCCCCAAATGACCCCATTTTGGAAAGTAGACACCCCAAGCTATTTACTGAGAGGCATGTTCAGTCCATGGAATATTTTATATTTTGCCACAAGTTGCGGGAATATGGCAAACTTTTTTTTTTTTGCACAAAGTTGTCACTAAATGATATATTTCTCAAACATGCCATGGGCATATGTGAAATTACACCCCAAAATACATTCTGCTGCTTCTCCTGAGTACGGGGATACCACATGTGTGGGACTTTTTGGGAGCCTAGCCGCGTACGGGACCCCAAAAACCAAGCACCGCCTTCAAGGTTTCTAAGGGCATAAATTTTTGATTTCACTCCTCACTACCTATCACAGTTTTGAAGGCCATAAAATGCCAAGATGGCACAAAACCCCCCCAAATGACCCCATTTTGGAAAGTAGACACCCCAAGCTATTTGCTGAGAGGCATGTTGATCCCATTGAATATTTTTTTTTTGTCCCAAATGATTGAATAATGACAAAAAGAAAAAAAAAAATACAAAAAGTTGTCACTAAATGATATATTGCTCACACATGCCATGGTTATATGTGGAATTGCGCCCCAAAATACATTCTGCTGCTTTTCCTGAGTACGGGGATACCACATGTGTGGGACTTTTTGGGAGCCTAGCCGCGTACAGGGCCCCAAAAACCAAGCACTGCGAACGCTGCAGTTATGTGTGTTGTGTTTGGTAAGTGACAGTGATCGATCGATACTGCACTTGGGTGGGCTGGGCTGGGCTGGGCTGGGCCGAGGGGCTAAACGCAGGCGCTAGCAGGTATCTGGGCTGATCCCGCTAACACTGCGTTTTTGGGAACCCTAAACCGCTGGGGATGCTAGTATAGATCTGATCAGATCTGATCAGATACTATACCACTAAGGGGGGTGTATGCTTTGCGCATGGGTGTTAGCGTTACTGTCACTAACCTAACACTGCCTGGGGCGACGCAGACCCTCTCTGGCGCTAAAACCTAATTGATCTCACCCGCCGGGCGATCAGGGGGGTTAAACCTTTATTGGGTTATATACGGCGGGTGCCCTGATGCTATAAAAAGCAAACTAATCAACCAGCGTCACCCGTAACCTTTATATGGTGATCACTGGTGAAAGGGTTAACTAGGGGCAATCAGGGGGTTAAAACCTTTATTAGGTTAAATATGGGGGTACCTGACACTATATAAAAACCTGACGGGTAACCTAAATAACTAAATAACTTACTGGCTAACCAGTGACACCAGTGACGCTTATACGGCGATCACTGGTGAAAGTGTTAACTCTAGGGGCAATCAGGGGGTTAAAATAATATATGGGGGTACCTGACACTAATAAAAACCTGCGGCGAACCTAAAAAAAAATAACTGCCTATCTAAAACACCAGCGACACGAATACAGCGATCGGAAAAACAATCGCTTAGTGACGCTGAAGTTAGGGGGTGAAAGGGTTACCTGGGGGGTGATCAAGGGGTTAAACCTTTATTAGGGGGGGTTAGGGGGCTACCCTGGACCTAAAGGGGCCTAATCCTAACTGCCCTGCAACTTTTTACAATCACAGATGACACTAAATGCAGTGATCAGTAAAATAAATGATCACTGCAATCAGTGACACTGTGATTGGGGGCTTTGGGGTGACCTGGGGGGTGATCTGGGGGTGACTGGGGGGTGATTTGTGTGCCTATGTGTACCTACGTGTCAGTGGACTGTTGGTGCACTAACCTGCTTCTTCTCTGCTCGGCGCCGGGAACGAAAAGACCGCGGCGAGGGAGATGACATCACTTCCTCCTGCCTGTGTTTACATCACATGGCGGAGGAAGCATTTTCATTGGCCGGGAGCGATCGCGAGGGGGGGGCGGAATCGAGCGCCCCCCCCTCATGCCTGATCGCTCCCGAACACTTAACGGCCGCTCACTGCAGTGAAGGGGGGTCCGGATGGACCCCCCAACTGCACAAAGGCGATCACGTAGATCTACGTGATTCTGCCTGTCGGTGCCATTCTGCCGACGTAAATCGGCGGTGGGCGGTCGTTAAGTGGTTAATGGCTTTAATGGCAATTCCTGATAGTTCAATACTAGTAACTACTGTTCGTGAGAAAAGGAGGCAGCCATCTTCAGAGGGTGTCCAGTACCTCTGTGATCAAGTCAAAAGTAAAGAGGGGGGAGGCGCCAACTGGAAGTATGACAAAGAGTTCAGCATAAAAAGTGCAATAAATGAACATTTACAAAGTCCAAACAGGAGAAGATGCCCATCAGGATTTGATCAGCTCTGGAGTGATCCGATGCCGCTCTGCAGGCTCCTCCGCCAGCCCCCCGGCTGTTGGGAATGTGGATCTTTTCACTGGCTGTGTTTATCTCAGGATGACAGAGAGCTCCACGCGGACCAGTCTTGAAGGCGGAAGCGGATGTGACGTCACCGGGGCAGGGCAAGCATCCGAGCTGGGGGCTGTCAATTAAAAAGTAACACCAGCTACGTGCTCGGAGCTCACAGCTCCTTCTACTGGCCTACTGCTCTTGGGAGGAGAGCAGTTTAAATACACAGGCATGATGTCCACAGCCATGGAACTACAACGGCCAGCAGGCCAATATTATACAACAAAATGTCTAAAAGCATATTTTTAATAGGAAATATTTAAAAGATATAAAAATATATAAAAAGTGTAAAAAGCACTTTAATTTGTGTTATAGACATGCAATGGAGCGTGTGGGTATCCCTGGATGTAACATCCCTATATACTTCCATCCCTCATGAGATAGGCCTCAGGACAGTAGAGTACTTTCTTTCTGATGACCCTCTCATCAATCCCAGACAAGCCCATTTCATACTGGAGGCTACACAATTTTGTATAAAAAACCCCCTCAGAGGTGGGACTTTAAAAGTGACTGCAAAACACACAAAGTATATTGAAATTGTATAGATTTAATAAATAAGTACAAAAAGGACAAATGAATATAAATCACATGAATTGTGTACAAGTCCAGAAAATTGGTTGCGTGGGTAAGGAGAAAATTTGAAACATTGATAGTCAAACCCGACAGCTGTTTCGGTTACGCCCTTCTTCGGGGGAATTGTAGACATACAGTTCAATAAGACAGACAAACTCTGTTGAATACATAATATAGTACAGATAAATATCACGCTGTATGCATATACATACATTACAAACAGTCATATAAAAAAATATATATATATTAAATAAATATATGCTTACAGTAATCTATCCAAAGAAAAATTAATATTTGGTGCACCGGGGGACCACATGCACGGCAGTAAATGTGGGGTGAAAAAAGAGAACACCCCACCAATGCGGGGGCTCCAAGATCGATGGGGTCCAATATCCCAACAACGGGGGTCCCCAGGCGACGACACGCAGACAGGCCAGAGAGAGACCAAGGAATCCGGTAGGGTAATTATCTAAAAGACAAATTTATGAAGGGTGGGAGGCAAAAGGGGGAAATCACATTCGTGGGTCCCTAATATGTAGTAAAGTCCCCCCAAAAAAGCCCTATAGACCCTAACTTAAGTCCCATATATAGATAGTGTGAGTTCATCCATTACATGTATAATGTGTGTCCAAGGAAACCTACCAGTATGGAAAAGTATTCCAGATCAGGGAGGTGTCTGGTGGAAACTTGAAACGGCTTCAAAAGTAGAGGGAGTCCTCAATACAAAAATTGCATCCAATATGCACTATTGTAGTGATGAAGCAAATATGTGCATCGTTTCAATCTGATTTAAATCCAGAGAATCTAAAGGGTAATATGGATGGAAAAACAGGGGACAATAGGTAGATATAGCATTAAATTTGTCCAAGGTAAATAAGCAAAATACAAAGTTTCAAGGAACTGTCCTATAAGAGTTTACCTGTAAGGATCCCGGGTGTCCCAATGATCGCTGCGTGAGGTACCTCGTGTGGACTCCGACTGGTCCTTGAGAGCTTTAAATGGTGTCTCAAAGACATCTGCGCATGCGTCAGAAAGCGCCGGTAAACGACGCAGACGTAGTGACGTCAGTGCGCTATCCGTCGCGTACCTATGACGCTCCGGACGGGCACATAAAGAAATAGACTTTAATGAACAGGAATGTGAGATGTCTCTCTATACAGAGAGTGTGCCGCAGTATGTCTGAAAGGAACACATAGGTATAGCTGTATAATCCCTGCCATTCCGTGCCAAAGACAGTACCCGTGTATATAATGAAACCCGACAGCAGGGAGGAGGAAGAAGAAGGATTAATATTATTATAAATATACTAGGAGTTATATATCTCTATATTATATTGAAACTCCATGTTATCCAAAATTTTACTTTAAATAAACTCTTCAATCTAAATATGAATTATATATTGAAAGTTATTAAAAATAAAAAAATAAAGATGTAAAAAAATGGAAAGAAGAGAGTTAAATAATAGTAGTCAGTCATAATTCAAAGAGAATTGGAGCAATATCATTCATTGTTTACATGGAAAATGATCTTTACATTCATATTCCATGGAGAAATTGTATATCGACTATAACATTATATCTATTAGAAATTACATAACAATAATAATCAAATAGATGAAAGCCTCCCTCTGATACAATGGATGTTTGTTAATATAGTAAAAAGGCACATATAGGGCAGGCAGGTTCCCAGTGTCGAATCCAGAGGTTAGAGTCGCCAATAGGGGGCCCCCCGCGCGGCATCCGCCCAAAGACCGTCCCAAGTGGCGGTAATTGGCAGATGACGCGCGCCGACGCATAAATGCAAATAAATGCATAAAAAAGGGGGGTAAGGAAGGCCAATCCCCCCAGAAAGAAAAAAAAGGGGGGGGGAAAAACCTGGCGGCCCAACTCGCCCCCTGTGTGCGCCGTGTGAGGAACAATGAGCCCACTGGGAGCCCCAAACTGACGTATGCATGCGGGTCACCGGTACATCAAAAGGAAATAAAAATAAATATAAATAAAAAGTGGGGGAAATCTGGGGGAGAGAAAGGGGAGAGGGAAAAAAAAAAAAATTGGTAAGAGATACATCGTCTCACCTGTACTTCTATTCTTCCCACCCCCCTGAGGAGAAACCCTCAAGAAAAGGACGATAACTTATAAGATCGTTCAATCCTGGAGGCATGGTGGCATTTAGGGTAAAAATCCATCTAGTCTCTCTTTGTAGGAGAGTTCTGTTCCAATCTCCTCCTCTGTTGCTAGGGTGTACCCTGTCCAGAATTAAGAATTTTATTATGGGAATTCTACTATTATGGATATCTTTTATATGGCGTCCAAGGGGAAGGTCTGGGTCACATTTCTTCATACAGGTGATATGTCTAGCCGCTCTCTTAAAGAATGGCTGTTTGGTTTTGCCAATGTAGAATGATCCACATTGGCATGTGAGTAGATAAACTACTCCTTCCGTTTTGCAGTTCGCAAAATGAATGGGTTTGAAGATTTTGCCATTAGGTAGTGATGCTTTTTCATCAATGTTCATATATTGGCATAGATTGCAACCTCCACATCGATATGTGCCAGGTCGCCTACATGGGTCAACCCGGAATTCACCCATGTATTCACTCTGTATTAGGTTATCCTTTATTGAATCTGCCTTCCGATAGGTAATTGCCGGTTGAGCCGGCACAAAGGAGGCTAGAGAGGGATCGATCTGCAAAAGATGCCAGTATTTGGAAATAATTTTTCTAATCTGTTCGCTTTGTCTATTAAATTTGGTAATAATCCGTATAGTATTAGAATCAAAATTGTCGGGTTTGATGCTGGGTTGTTTTTTTGTTAGAAGTTGATCCCTAGATTTTAGGGTAGCCCTTCTAAAAGATTTTTTAAGGCTATTAAGAGAGTAGCCTCGTATCAAAAGGCGGTCTCTGAGGGCATTTGCTTCATTCTGAAACGTAGCATCATTCGTACAGTTTCGGCGTAGCCGTAAATATTGTCCGTATGGAATTGATTTTACTAACGATGTAGGATGTGCACTCCCCGCATGTAGTATAGAATTGCATGCTGTATCTTTGCGATATAGTGCACTTGTTAGTTTACCATTTGTGTCCTTAAGTATAGTGATATCTAAAAAATTAACGGACGTCTCACTATACGTCATGGTGAATGTAAGGTTGTAGGAGTTATCATTCATAGCATCCAAGCAGGACAACAATAGTTCTGGAGTGCCTATCCAGACGATAAAGATATCGTCGATGTAGCGACTCCAGTTGACAATATATTCAGTCATAGGCAGAAGGCTCTCTTCAGATAGAAAATTCTGTTCCCACTCCCCCAGATACAGGTTAGCGTAGGATGGGGCGCAGCAAGTCCCCATTGCCACGCCCTGTATCTGGAGGTAGTGGGACCCATCAAACGAAAAGGCATTGCAGGTAAGAATATGTTCAAGAGCAGAAAGCAAAAATAAATCGAAAGAACGATTATCACGATGCGATTGGGATAAGATATGTCTGATTACCCCAATGCCCCGCTGGTGGGGGATGGAGCTATATAGGGCTTCTACATCAACAGCCACCAGCAGGGCATTGGGGGGCACAGACATCTCATCCAATTGATTGAGTAAATGCATTGTATCTTTCACAAAAGAAGGCAAGTTGTTCACGTAAGGACGAATTTGTTCATCTATGAACTTACTAAGGTTCTCCGTGATGCTACCACATCCCGATACGATGGGGCGGCCTGGTGGCATAGTTTGATTTTTGTGCACCTTAGGAAGACTATAGAAAGTCGGGATTCTGGGATGAAGAGTTCTGATAAAGTTCCAAATCTGCAGATCGATTGTCCTGTTCGTATAGGCCCCATCGATCAGTATATAGAAGGCATCATTGAATTTCCCAATCATGGTTCTTGATTTAACTGAAGGCGAAAAAAAGGCCCTTGAGAATCTGACTAAACAGATTCATCTGACAATAAAACCGGCAGATAAAGGGGGCAATATTGTGATCATGGGGAATCTCCAATACAAGGAGATGTGTTTAAAAATACTAAACAACAGTGATTGGTATAGAAAAATCTCAAGAACCATGATTGGGAAATTCAATGATGCCTTCTATATACTGATTGATGGGGCCTATACGAACAGGACAATCGATCTGCAGATTTGGAACTTTATCAGAACTCTTCATCCCAGAATTTCTATAGTCTTCCTAAGGTGCACAAAAATCAAACTATGCCACCAGGCCGCCCCATCGTATCGGGATGTGGTAGCATCATGGAGAACCTTAGTAAGTTCATAGATGAACAAATTCGTCCTTACGTGAACAACTTGCCTTCTTTTGTGAAAGATACAATGCATTTACTCAATCAATTGGATGAGATGTCTGTGCCCCCCAATGCCCTGCTGGTGGCTGTTGATGTAGAAGCCCTATATAGCTCCATCCCCCACCAGCGGGGCATTGGGGTAATCAGACATATCTTATCCCAATCGCATCGTGATAATCGTTCTTTCGATTTATTTTTGCTTTCTGCTCTTGAACATATTCTTACCTGCAATGCCTTTTCGTTTGATGGGTCCCACTACCTCCAGATACAGGGCGTGGCAATGGGGACTTGCTGCGCCCCATCCTACGCTAACCTGTATCTGGGGGAGTGGGAACAGAATTTTCTATCTGAAGAGAGCCTTCTGCCTATGACTGAATATATTGTCAACTGGAGTCGCTACATCGACGATATCTTTATCGTCTGGATAGGCACTCCAGAACTATTGTTGTCCTGCTTGGATGCTATGAATGATAACTCCTACAACCTTACATTCACCATGACGTATAGTGAGACGTCCGTTAATTTTTTAGATATCACTATACTTAAGGACACAAATGGTAAACTAACAAGTGCACTATATCGCAAAGATACAGCATGCAATTCTATACTACATGCGGGGAGTGCACATCCTACATCGTTAGTAAAATCAATTCCATACGGACAATATTTACGGCTACGCCGAAACTGTACGAATGATGCTACGTTTCAGAATGAAGCAAATGCCCTCAGAGACCGCCTTTTGATACGAGGCTACTCTCTTAATAGCCTTAAAAAATCTTTTAGAAGGGCTACCCTAAAATCTAGGGATCAACTTCTAACAAAAAAACAACCCAGCATCAAACCCGACAATTTTGATTCTAATACTATACGGATTATTACCAAATTTAATAGACAAAGCGAACAGATTAGAAAAATTATTTCCAAATACTGGCATCTTTTGCAGATCGATCCCTCTCTAGCCTCCTTTGTGCCGGCTCAACCGGCAATTACCTATCGGAAGGCAGATTCAATAAAGGATAACCTAATACAGAGTGAATACACGGGTGAATTCCGGGTTGACCCATGTAGGCGACCTGGCACATATCGATGTGGAGGTTGCAATCTATGCCAATATATGAACATTGATGAAAAAGCATCACTACCTAATGGCAAAATCTTCAAACCCATTCATTTTGCGAACTGCAAAACGGAAGGAGTAGTTTATCTACTCACATGCCAATGTGGATCATTCTACATTGGCAAAACCAAACAGCCATTCTTTAAGAGAGCGGCTAGACATATCACCTGTATGAAGAAATGTGACCCAGACCTTCCCCTTGGACGCCATATAAAAGATATCCATAATAGTAGAATTCCCATAATAAAATTCTTAATTCTGGACAGGGTACACCCTAGCAACAGAGGAGGAGATTGGAACAGAACTCTCCTACAAAGAGAGACTAGATGGATTTTTACCCTAAATGCCACCATGCCTCCAGGATTGAACGATCTTATAAGTTATCGTCCTTTTCTTGAGGGTTTCTCCTCAGGGGGGTGGGAAGAATAGAAGTACAGGTGAGACGATGTATCTCTTACCAATTTTTTTTTTCCCTCTCCCCTTTCTCTCCCCCAGATTTCCCCCACTTTTTATTTATATTTATTTTTATTTCCTTTTGATGTACCGGTGACCCGCATGCATACGTCAGTTTGGGGCTCCCAGTGGGCTCATTGTTCCTCACACGGCGCACACAGGGGGCGAGTTGGGCCGCCAGGTTTCCCCCCCCCTTTTTTTTCTTTCTGGGGGGATTGGCCTTCCTTACCCCCCTTTTTTATGCATTTATTTGCATTTATGCGTCGGCGCGCGTCATCTGCCAATTACCGCCACTTGGGACGGTCTTTGGGCGGATGCCGCGCGGGGGGCCCCCTATTGGCGACTCTAACCTCTGGATTCGACACTGGGAACCTGCCTGCCCTATATGTGCCTTTTTACTATATTAACAAACATCCATTGTATCAGAGGGAGGCTTTCATCTATTTGATTATTATTGTTATGTAATTTCTAATAGATATAATGTTATAGTCGATATACAATTTCTCCATGGAATATGAATGTAAAGATCATTTTCCATGTAAACAATGAATGATATTGCTCCAATTCTCTTTGAATTATGACTGACTACTATTATTTAACTCTCTTCTTTCCATTTTTTTACATCTTTATTTTTTTATTTTTAATAACTTTCAATATATAATTCATATTTAGATTGAAGAGTTTATTTAAAGTAAAATTTTGGATAACATGGAGTTTCAATATAATATAGAGATATATAACTCCTAGTATATTTATAATAATATTAATCCTTCTTCTTCCTCCTCCCTGCTGTCGGGTTTCATTATATACACGGGTACTCTCTTTGGCACGGAATGGCAGGGATTATACAGCTATACCTATGTGTTCCTTTCAGACATACTGCGGCACACTCTCTGTATAGAGAGACATCTCACATTCCTGTTCATTAAAGTCAATTTCTTTATGTGCCCGTCCGGAGCGTCATAGGTACGCGACGGATAGCGCACTGACGTCACTACGTCTGCGTCGTTTACCGGCGCTTTCTGACGCATGCGCAGATGTCTTTGAGACACCATTTAAAGCTCTCAAGGACCAGTCGGAGTCCACACGAGGTACCTCACGCAGCGATCATTGGGACACCCGGGATCCTTACAGGTAAACTCTTATAGGACAGTTCCTTGAAACTTTGTATTTTGCTTATTTACCTTGGACAAATTTAATGCTATATCTACCTATTGTCCCCTGTTTTTCCATCCATATTACCCTTTAGATTCTCTGGATTTAAATCAGATTGAAACGATGCACATATTTGCTTCATCACTACAATAGTGCATATTGGATGCAATTTTTGTATTGAGGACTCCCTCTACTTTTGAAGCCGTTTCAAGTTTCCACCAGACACCTCCCTGATCTGGAATACTTTTCCATACTGGTAGGTTTCCTTGGACACACATTATACATGTAATGGATGAACTCACACTATCTATATATGGGACTTAAGTTAGGGTCTATAGGGCTTTTTTGGGGGGACTTTACTACATATTAGGGACCCACTAATGTGATTTCCCCCTTTTGCCTCCCACCCTTCATAAATTTGTCTTTTAGATAATTACCCTACCGGATTCCTTGGTCTCTCTCTGGCCTGTCTGCGTGTCATCGCCTGGGGACCCCCGTTGTTGGGATATTGGACCCCATCGATCTTGGAGCCCCCGCATTGGTGGGGTGTTCTCTTTTTTCACCCCACATTTACTGCCGTGCATGTGGTCCCCCGGTGCACCAAATATTAATTTTTCTTTGGATAGATTACTGTAAGCATATATTTATTTAATATATATATATTTTTTTATATGACTGTTTGTAATGTATGTATATGCATACAGCGTGATATTTATCTGTAGTATATTATGTATTCAACAGAGTTTGTCTGTCTTATTGAACTGTATGTCTACAATTCCCCCGAAGAAGGGCGTAACCGAAACAGCTGTCGGGTTTGACTATCAATGTTTCAAATTTTCTCCTTACCCACGCAACCAATTTTCTGGACTTGTACACAATTCATGTGATTTATATTCATTTGTCCTTTTTGTACTTATTTATTAAATCTATACAATTTCAATATACTTTGTGTGTTTTGCAGTCACTTTTAAAGTCCCACCTCTGAGGGGTTTTTTTGTTTTTTACTTAATTTTTGGGATGTGGTGACTGTTAAACCAATACAATCTTGCAGATGTCGGTTCCCTTTTGTCCACAATTTTGTATAAAACACAATTATTTTGAGTTTGATAGTACCTTTTATTTGCAGTCCCAAGGAACAGCTATGGGGGCCAATTTCGCCCCAAGCTATGCAAACCTAACCATGGGTTATTGGGAACATCACTCACAACAACCCTTTCACTGCCAAGGTTATCTACTATGGACGCTATATCGATGATATAGTCATCATATGGGATGGCACCAGAGAGAGAGTGGAATCTTTTGTACAGTATTGCAACCACAATCCACTAGGGCTCTCCTTTACTCATGTTATGCTCCCCGATAAACTAGCCTTTCTGGATCTAGAACTTTACCACAGTGAATTCCAGATCCCAGATATTTGCTTAGGGAGTCCTATGCGACATTACTGAACACAAACTAAGGACAAACACAGCCAGAACCAAAATTGGGACCCTTTGTGGGCTGCAGGAGGAGAGGAAGAAAAGAGGGTAACTTGAGGCTTTTAAATGAAAAGAGAAATTGCTTACAGGGGATGTGGATTAAATTAAGAGGGCATTTTTCATCAAACAAAGTTCACATATAAGGCATGACCAGCCATTCTTTCACTACCTGTTAAGTCTACAGGGCACGAAGCAAAGGGAAATCTCCCTAATGTGACACTTTTAGATATATTTTTAAGACTAGTTCTTTGGCCTCTGGCTTTTTGGGGCACAGCTTTCGCAGTTTGGGTTCTTTAAAGCAATTTTTTTTATTGTGATTGTAGCATTTACTATTTTTTGTTTGATACAAAACTGATGTTAATATTCAGTACTGTGTAAGTGTGCACACCTCATACCTGCTCATCTAATTCACAAAACCTTAAAGCGTTTGTTAATCCCCAAAAAAATGGATCCTGCTCCCTTTAAGCATGGTATATGACACAGTGCTTGTCCTGTGTCATTTGGCCCCCTGTAACACCTAAAAAACTTGGCTGATCCTGTCAGTTTCTCCTCACTCCTCTGTAAACTGATCACGGTGTATCATGGCTACTGAGACCAGACACTGTGGTCAGTTTACGTGCCTCTGTCGTCAGCAGACTGCTATCTGCTCTCCTCTCTGCTTTTGTGTCCTCCTCCCCCCTCCCCTCTCTGTCTGTGTGTGAGCCGCCCCCCCTCCTGCTGTTCTCATAACACTAACCTGTATACACCATCAGCACTGCCTCCTATTGCAGTGTCCCCCTCTGTGAATGATTTATAAATATAAATGCTGTATATACCTCATTTAAGAGCTGAGATTGCGATTACATGACCAGCCAGCTCTCTCCTCCTCTCCTCCTCCCCTCCAGACTCACATCAGCAGAGGAATCTCAACCCTGCCCACTGCATCTCTCAGAGGAGGAAAGGAGAAAGCTGGCCAGTCATGTGATCGCAATATCGGCAGTGAAATTAGGTATTTGCAGCATTTATTTTTATAAATCACACAGAGGGAGATACTACAATAGGAGGCAGTGCTGATGGTGTATACAGGTTAGAGTGGCTTAACAACCACTTTAAGTAACTTCATGGAAGAGGTAATGGCAATCATGAATTCAAGGTCTTTAGTACCAGAGTCAGCAGGCCCAGACATACAAATAGTTCTTACCCCAGCTGTACTCCTAAAGTAGAATTCAAGCTGAAGGCCCCTTTAGCATGGGAGCCTCTGTCTTGTGGATTCTGCTTGCTCAGCGGGGGATCACTTCGCTGATCCCCGCTGAGCAGGCGGGTGACAGGTCCTGTCCGCTCCGCTGTGCAGAGTTGGTGCGGACAAAGTCCTGCTCTCCTCTATGGGGAAATCGGGTGGAAACAGACTGCTTTACGACTTTCATCCGATCCTATCTGATCCGCCAGATGGATGGAAAATAGGAAGACCATCCGTCTGGATTTTGCAGGCAGGAACGGATAGAGGCGGGTGTCAGCGGACATGTGTTCACTGACATCTGCCACTCCATAGAGGAGACTGCAAGGTCCAATCAGGTCTACCTGAAAAACTGATGGGCAAACCTGATTGGAAAGCCGTGTGAAAGGACCCTAAACCTCACTAGCCTTAAAAATGTCTCCTCCTCCCACACATCACCTATGTGGACTAACCAGTTTAATTTTTTTTTATATATTGTACTTATATTCTGCCCACTCCAGTCTGGTCATGTAATCCCCTGTGTTAACCAGTGGCAGCTGCAGGAGAGGGGAGCCTGGAGCAGTGATGTCACCCATAGCATCCTATGAGCCAGAAGTGGGCCTGTACATTAGAGGGGGGTGTTTTATTTTGAAGGGCATGATTAAAGTCAGAGGCTCTAATAGGCTTCAAAAAGGGTGGGCCCGGGTCGCAGAGCACTGCACAGTTGTGTGAGAATAGCGAATGAATATTCACTATTCTCGCACTGATCCTTCTCCCAGGCCAATCAGGAAGCAGGTCCTGAAACACTTGATTGGCTCAAAGGACAGGCAATCCTATTTGCCACCTAAGAGATGGAGGGAGGAGATGCACAGCGGAAGCCGCCGTGATGCAGAGGAGGAGGAGATGCCAGCCCAATGCCCATCGCCCATAGGAGCGCTGCCCGCCCACAATCTAGATGGGGTAAAACATGAGGTCACCCAACCGTGAGACCCCCGTGGGGTGCGGGTGGGATCTGCGCCCCCCAAAAAAAACACCAGCCACCACTGCTATGAGCCACCTCTTTTTAGCGCTCCCTCGTCTCCCCTGCAACTGCCACTGGTGGAAACTGGTGGACACTTACCACTGGAGGTAAGAATATGCAGTGGAAGCAATTACAGTGTCAGACTGACACATTTTGGAAGAAATGGAGAAGAGAATACCTGTACACCTTGCAAAATGCCAAAAAGCGGACACAACACCGGCCAAATATTAAAATAGAAGATGCTGCTGAAAGACAGACAAATGAACAGTGGGTGCAGTGGGACTCCTCACCACAATATAGAGATAAGGAAATCATAAAAAATAAAAGTGAGAACTGTAAAGCAGGGAATTGAGGAAGTCTTTCTGAGACCAGTTTCAGACATTGTAGTTTTGCTTTCAGAAGATGCTTAAGATGAGCAAGCCCATAATCAGCAATTTATATTTTAGCAGAGTTGTGCTATATTGAAAAAATCATGTCTTGCAAGGCAGGAAGTGTTCTGCCTTATATTAGTGGACATATACAGTGTAAGTATTGAAGTCGTCACTGCCATTGTCTGGTCATTAGTATGTATAGCAGGGATTAGTTCATCAGAAAAGTCTCTATGAAGTTACATCAATGGTGAGAAGAACTTGCCTCTATCTTCCTTTTGTCTGTATGTTTAGTGTTCCTCTTTGTAGCCCTCAAGCCTGGGACATTACGTGACACTATGAGTTTGATTTACTAAAACTGGAGAGTGCAAAATCTGGTGCAGCTCTGCAAAGAAAACAATCAGTTTCAGTTTTTTTTGGCAAAGCTTAATTTAACAAGCTGTACCAGATTTTGAGTGCTCCAGTTTTAGTAAATCAACCCCTATGCAACTATGCTCCTTGTTGGCAGGATTCTGTTTAGTTAATTGTGGATTTTGCAGTGAATATGCTTTCTTACTAGGTAAAAATTGAGACATTTGTATTTATACTCAGTTTTGTGTGCATTGTAATTTCACAACATAAAGAACTAGTTCAGTAAATGCAACTACAAAAAAGTCAAGTTTCTTCTGATTCATTGGAGTTGAAGTTGTTTAGCTAGCTGCCTAGCTGTACACAGAGCTACATGCCACAAGGGCAGTATAAGAGTACTCTTCTCAAAACAAAATGCCATATGTCTGGAATAAAGTAGTGAAATAATAATAATTCCTTCAAAGCTAAAGTAAAGCATTTATTCAATTGTACCCACATCAAAGATGATACCTTAGGCTATGCAGCAATTTTCTCAAGCAGTCGGTATGGTATATGCATATATGTATTAGCAACTGAATAAATAAAAAGGTATTAGACATAAGAATAGGCCTTGGACACTGAATTCATAAACAGAAATGTAATACAATCCAACTTATGGCATGGAATCCATCTGTGTATGCAGATACAGGGAATTCCAGGTCAATCCATCGCCCCCTTTTATTGTGAAGTTCCTTATACAAGCTGGCATAGAGTGTAAACAGGATTTTCACCTATACATAGTGTAAGGTATACAAAAAGATTTAATATCCCTGTTGATTTGGCCCTCTGTAGGAATAATAATGCTTTATTAGGTTCCTGGAATGAAACACGTTGATGTCATCATGTGTGGCTCCTTCCACTTACTCTTACAGTTGGACCCATGAGAGCTTTGCATCTTGATTCCTTATGGCATATGGCATCTTCCCCCCTATGCATCATGAACATTTTCACAGAGGGCAATTGAATAAGTGCTTTCCATCAGCTTTGAAGAAATGATTAACACCTTTTGTTATGGACACCTTAATGCAGTATTAAAGTGGTTGTAAACCCTTACAACACACTTTTTTATATAAGGCTTTCACATAGGGCAATCACAGTGCCGGAGCCCATGATACCCGGAAGTAGCTCCGGAAGCGATGTCGGCCGCCGGAGCGGTGTATGAGGACGGCTGCAGGGGCTTCGATCTCAGGTAAGTTATTCATAATGAGCTAGTATGCTATGCCATCCTTCATTGGAGGCAAGATCTCATATTTACTACTTTATTTTAATTTATCATTTGTTCCCATTATTACTCGATGTTTGCTTTTATATTATCCTACACTCACATATGGTATGCTTAGTTAATATTGTCACTTATATTGGTTTTTATGAATATTGTGGCATATTGATTCATACAGTGGGTCAGCGCGGCTACATCTGTTTTTCTTTCTGTATTTGGTGTGTATTTTCACTGTTTAGCTGCCGCTTTTGTATTTACTTTGCTTTTTGGGGTGTTAGCGTGGTACTCTCCAATTTTTATCCATTTATTATATTACAGTTTAGCAATTCTTAGATGCAATGGCTGTTTTAGTTTTCTTTTTTAAGCTTTCTTCTTTTTTTATCTGGTGATCCAGCCAGCAGGTCTATTGTTTTTCAAAGGCACAAGCTCTGCAACAGAATGCATCAGTGTACATGGATAAGACAAACCACTTAACACTGGCAGGGTGATTAAAATGAAAAGCTTGTATTTATACATGCAAAAACTGTATCCCAAAATGAAAAAAAAACATGTTTGCTGTAACTGCTTATAAAGTGTAAGCTGGAGTTTGGCTTCAATGTGTTAGTGTATGGAAATCTGTTAATATATGTTATACTAGCCCCCCACTCCAGACTTACAATGGTACTGTCTGCTGTGCCTCCTGTGCTCATTCTTCTTCACTAATTTGTGTTACTGGCCAGATCACCAGGTGAAAACAGAGAGAAAAAAAAACAACGGAAAACTGATGCAGCCACCACATCTAATGATTGGTAAGCTGCAATGTAATACATTTTTGGTTTTGGGTTTAATACCACTTTAATCTCAATACAGTCTCCTTCTCAATATACCTGTTAATTTTTTTGGTTATAGTATTTTATGTATATGTAGCACACAGACCCTTTTTTCCTGCTTGCCTTCACTTGCAGGTTTAAGGCACACCATGCCACATGCCCGTATCCTCTTGGTATAAGAGGTTGAGCAGTGTTCTTGTAATTTTTGGGTCCTGCGGCGAGTTACCCCCTTCCACTGGTTCTCATCCCTAGAGTGTAGGGAAGAGTCTATCTTTCCTGCTTAAAAAAAGGCCATTGTCCAAACAGTGTCAACTCCAACGAAAGAGTTTATTTTTCCTTTGCTTGATAACAACAGGGGAGGTTGAAGAGAGAAAGAAGTTGGATAGGGAGGTAGATTCAGGCACACAACACCTATCGTTACTCTTTGACACTCAAGCCTGAGTGGGCTTTGCTCACCTGGATAGTCCCCTCTCACGGTTCTAGCAGCCGGAATGAAGCACGAACGGATACTTAGATTTTGTCCCCTTTACGGACAAGCCCAGGAGATCCTCTGCCACAGAATCCTTTAATTTCTGAATTAGAACTTTGAAACCCCTGTAGATTATTAGAGACCATAGGTGCCAATGGTGCACACTACAGGAGCTATCTTGCAACTCGCGAATCCTTCCCTCTGATAGGCAACCAGGCCTTCCTGAGACAGTGACTTCCTTCACCGGTCCTCCGGACAGGTCCTCCCCTGGTTTCCTCTATTTCAGAGCGGGCCACCCTCAATCGGGCTCCCTGGGACTCCAGTGGTTGGTTGTAGACCCAGTTGAAGGTACTGGGCCTACCTGGAACTCTAAAGGTGCCCGAGACTCCACAACCAGTTCACGCACCCCCCGCCAGCATGGCCAAAGGGCGCGACTTCGCCTCCTTGGAATCCCCCCGGCACACCTCCCCAGATCATGGCGTCTGTCCTTTATGTACCCTCTCCCGGCATGCACAGCAGGCAAAACCCGCCCACCGCACGGCAGCCGAGAGAGGATACCCAATCCTGCAACGCCACCCGTGTCTCAACCCGAGACCTAGGCAACAGCGCCACCCACAGGTCAAGGGGAACTACACTCCAGGCAACACCACAGCAGAGCAGAGTCCAAACCAACAGAATTAGAGAACCTATTGCTCAAGTCACCCTCAAATCTAAAGCACAGCGACCCCAAATCTGGGGGGTCCTCTACACATAGTTTCAATTAACAGCTCTTGGAATTTTTTCATTTTTGTAATTGCATAGTTTGATTAGGTGGGGAGAGGGGGCTTAGCACTTGTGAGTTACATATAGAGTGGGGATGAGTGTGATGCCTTGTTTTACAACAGTTTTGATATGTTTAATAATTATTATATGACTAAAACATTTTTACATTTTTAAGAGGATATGGTTTTATCTGCTTGCCTACCAGACCAATTCTGCCAATTCTGCCAATTCTCACATGCAGTGGGGAGAACAAGTATTTGATACACTGCTGATTTTGACGGTTTTCCAGCTTATAAAGGATGTAGAGGTATGTAATTTTTATCATAGGTACTCTTCAACTGTGAGAGACGGAATCTAAAACAAAAATCCAGAAAATCACATTGTATGATTTTTAAGTAATTAATTTGCATTTTATTGCATGACATAAGTATTTGATACATCAGAAAAGCAGAACTTAATATTTGGTACAGAAACCTTTGTTTGCAATTACAGAGATCATACATTTCCTGTAGTTCTTGACCAGGTTTGCACACACTGCAGCAGGGATTTTGGCCCACTCCTCCATACAGAGCTTCTCCAGATCCTTCAGGTTTCGGGGCTGTCGCTGAGTAATACGGACTTTCAGCTCCCTCCAAATATTTTCTATTGGGTTAAGGTCTGGAGACTGGCCGGCCACTCCAGGACTTTGAGATGCTTCTTACAGAGCCACTCATTAGTTGCCCTGGCTGTGTGTTTTGGGTCGTTGTCATGTTGGAAGACCCAGCAACGACCCATCTTCAATGCTCTTACTGAGGGAAGGAGGTTGTTGGCCAAGATCTTGCGATACATGGCCTCAAACATCCTCCCCTCAATATGGTGCAGTCATCCTGTCCCCTTTGCAGAAAAGCTTTCCCAAAGAATGATGTTACCACCTCCATGCTTCACGGATGGGATGGTGTTCTTGGGGTTGTACTCATTCTTCTTCTTCCTCCAAACACAACGAGTGGAGTTTAGACCAAAAAGCTCTATTTTTGTCTCATCAGACCACATGACCTTCTCCCATTCCTCCTCTGGATCATCCAGATGGTCATTGGCAAGCTTCAGACGGGCCTGGACATGCGCTGGCTTGAGCAGGGGGACCTTGCGTGCGCTGCAGGATTTTAATCCATGACGGTGTAGTGTGTTACTAATGGTTTTCTTTTAGACTGTGGTCCCAGCTCTCTTCAGGTCATTGACCAGGTCCTGCCGTGTAGTTCTGGGCTGATCCCTCACCTTCCTCATGATCATTGATGCCCCACGAGGTGAGATCTTGCATGGAGCCCCAGACCGAGGGAGATTGACCGTCATCTTGAACTTCTTCCATTTTCTAATAATTGCGCCAACAGTTGTTGCCTTCTCAACAAGCTGCTTGCCTATTGTCCTGTAGCCCATCCCAGCCTTGTGCAGGTCTACAATTGTATCCCTGATGTCCTTACACAGCTCTCTGGTCTTGGCCATTGTGGACAGGTTGGAGTCTGTTTGATTGAGTGTGTGGACAGGTGTCTTTTTCACAGGTAATGAGTTCAAGCAGGTGCAGTTAATACAGGTAATGAGTGGAGAACAGGAGGGCTTCTTAACCACTTAAGCCCCGGACCATTTCGGGCCATTAGGACCAAGCCTGTTTTTGGGATTCGGCACTGCGCTGCTTTAACTGTAAATTGTGCGGACATGCAATGTTGTACCCAAATGAAATTTGCGTCCTTTTCTTCCCACAAATAGAGCTTTCTTTTAATGGTATTTGATTGCCTCTGCGATTTTTATTTTTTGCGATATAAACAGAAAAAGACCGAAAATTTTGAAAAAAAATGATATTTTCTACTTTTTGTTATAAGAAAAATCGAATAAACTCAATTTTAGTCATACATTTAGGCCAAAATGTATTCAGCCACATGTCTTTAGTAAAAAAAATGTCAATAAGCGTATATTTATTGGTTTGCGCAAAAGTTATAGCGTTTACAAACTAGGGTACATTTTCTGAAATTTACACAGCTTTAAATTTATGACTGCCTATCTCATTTCTTGAGGTGCTAAAATGGCAGGGCAGTACAAAACCCCCCCAAATGACCCCATTTTGGAAAGTAGACACCCCAAGGAAATTGCTGAGAGGCATGTTGAGCCCATTGAATATTTTTTTTTTTCGTCCCAAGTGATTGAATAATGACAAAAAAAAAAAAAAAAAAAAATTACAAAAAGTTGTCACTAAATGATATATTGCTCACACATGCCATGGTTATATGTGGAATTGCACCCCAAAATACATTCTGCTGCTTCTCCTGAGTACGGGGATACCACATGTGTGGGACTTTTTAGGAGCCTAGCCACGTACGGGACCCCGGAAACCAAGCACCGCCTTCAGGATTTCTAAGGGCGCAAATTTTTGATTTCACTCCTCACTACCTATCACAGTTTCGAAGGCCATAAAATGCCAAAATAGCACAAAACCCCCCCAAATGACCCCATTTTGGAAAGTAGACACCCCAAGCTATTTACTGAGAGGCATGTTCAGTCCATGGAATATTTTATATTTTGCCACAAGTTGCGGGAATATGACAAACTTTTTTTTTTTTGCACAAAGTTGTCACTAAATGATATATTGCTCACACATGCCATGGGCATATGTGAAATTACACCCCAAAATACATTCTGCTGCTTCTCCTGAGTACGGGGATACCACATGTGTGGGACTTTTTGGGAGCCTAGCCGCGTACGGGACCCCAAAAACCAAGCACCGCCTTCAAGGTTTCTAAGGGCATAAATTTTTGATTTCACTCCTCACTACCTATCACAGTTTTGAAGGCCATAAAATGCCAAGATGGCACAAAACCCCCCCAAATGACCCCATTTTGGAAAGTAGACACCCCAAGCTATTTGCTGAGAGGCATGTTGACCCCATTGAATATTTTTTTTTTGTCCCAAATGATTGAATAATGACAAAAAGAAAAAAAAAATGTACAAAAAGTTGTCACTAAATGATATATTGCTCACACATGCCATGGTTATATGTGGAATTGCACCCCAAAATACATTCTGCTGCTTTTCCTGAGTACGGGGATACCACATGTGTGGGACTTTTTGGGAGCCTAGCCGCGTACAGGGCCCCAAAAACCAAGCACCGCCTTCAGGATTTCTAAGGGCGTAAATTTTTGATTTCACTCCTCACTACCTATCACAGTTTTGAAGGCCATAAAATGCCAAAATAGCACAAAACCCCCCCAAATTACCCCATTTTGGAAAGTAGACACCCCAAGCTATTTGCTGAGAGGCATGTTGAGTCCATGGAATATTTTATATTTTGCCACAGGTTGCGGGAATATGACAAACTGTTTTTTTTTTGCACAAAGTTGTCACTAAATGATATATTGCTCACACATGCCATGGGCATATGTGAAATTACACCCCAAAATACATTCTGCTGCTTCTCCTGAGTACGGGGATACCACATGTGTGGGACTTTTTGGGAGCCTAGCCGCGTACGGGACCCCAAAAACCAAGCACCGCCTTCAAGGTTTCTAAGGGCATAAATTTTTGATTTCGCTCCTCACTACCTATCACAGTTTTGAAGGCCATAAAATGCCAAGATGGCACAAAACCCCCCCAAATGACCCCATTTTGGAAAGTAGACACCCCAAGCTATTTGCTGAGAGGCATGTTGAGCCCATTGAATATTTTTTTTTTGTCCCAAATGATTGAATAATGACAAAAAGAAAAAAAAAAATGTACAAAAAGTTGTCACTAAATGATATATTGCTCACACATGCCATGGTTATATGTGAAATTACACCCCAAAATACATTCTGCTGCTTCTCCTGAGTACGGGGATACCACATGTGTGGGACTTTTTGGGAGCCTAGCCGCGTACGGGACCCCAAAAACCAAGCACCGCCTTCAAGGTTTCTAAGGGCATAAATTTTTGATTTCACTCTTCACTACCTATCACAGTTTTGAAGGCCACAAAATGTCAAAATAGCCCAAAACCCCCACAAATGACCCCATTTTGGAAAGTAGACACCCCAAGCTATTTGCTGAGAGGCATGGTGAGTATTTTACAGCTCTCATTTGTTTTTGAAAATTAAGAAAGACATTTTTTTTTCTTTTTTTTTTTCTTTTTTTACATTTTCAAAACTTTGTGACAAAAAGCGAGATCTGCAAAATACTCAACATACCTCTCAGCAAATAGCTTGGGGTGTCTACTTTCCAAAATGGGGTCATTTGGGGGGGTTTTGTGCCATCTGGGCATTCCATGGCCTCCGAAACTGTGATAGGCAGTGAGGAGTGAAATCAAAAATTTACACCCATAGAAATCCTGAAGGCGGTGCTTGGTTTTTGGGGTCCCGTACGCGACTAGGCTCCCAAAAAGTCCCACACATGTGGTATCCCCGTACTCAGGAGAAGCAACAGAATGTATTTTGGGGTGTAATTCCACATATGCCCATGGCATGTTTGAGCAATATATAATTTAGTGACAACTTTTTGTACATTTTTTTTTTTTTGGTCATTATTCAATCACTTGGGACAAAAAAAAAAATATTCAATGGGCTCAACATGCCTCTCAGCAAATAGCTTGAGGTGTCTACTTTACAAAATGGGGTCATTTGGGGAGGTTTTGAACTGTCCTGGCATTTTATGCACAACATTAGGAAGCTTATGTCACACATCATCCACTCTTCTAACCACCTGAAGACAAAGCCCTTTCTGACACTTTTTGTTTACATGAAAGAAAATTTTTTTTTGCAAGAAAATTATGTTGAACCCCCAAACATTATATATTTTTTTAAAGCAAAGGCCCTACAGATTAAAATAGTGGGTGTTGCATTTTTTTTTTCCACACAGTATTTGCACAGCGATTTTTCAAACGCATTTTTTGGGGGAAAAACACACTTTTTTATTTTTAATGCACTAAAAAACACTATATTGCCCAAATGTTTGATGAAATAAAAAAGATGATCATAGGCCGAGTACATGGATACCAAACACGACATGCTTTAAAATTGCGCACAAACGCGCAGCGGCGACAAAACTACATTCATTTTTAAAAGCATTTAAAAGCCTTTACAGGTTACCACGTTAGATTTACAGAGGAGGTCTACTGCTAAAATGACTGCCCTCGATCTGACCTTCGCGGTGATACCTCACATGCATGATGCAATTGCTGTTTACATATGACGCTAGACCGACGCTTGCGTTCGCCTTTGCGCAATAGCAGGGGGGGACAGCGGTGCTTTTTTTTTTTTTATTATTATTTATTTGGCTTTTTTATTTTATTTTTAAACTGTGCCTTCCATATTTTATTTTTTTACCATTTTTATCGTTATCTCAGGGAATGTAAATATCCCCTATGATAGCAATAGGTAGTGACAGGTACTCTTTTTTTGAAAAAAATTGGGGGGTTAGACCCTAGATCTTTCCTCTGCCCTCAAAGCATCTGACCACACCAAGATCGGTGTGATAAAATGCTTTCCCAATTTCCCAATGGCGCTTTTTATATCCGGGGGGGGGGACATTCCCTCCCACTGCTTGTAAAAGCAGTCTAGAGGCTAATTATCTGCTAGAATTGCTTTTACATGAAAGCCGGCTGCTGGCTGAAAAGAATGATACCAAGATGATACCTAAACCCGCAGGCATCATTCTGGTATAAACATTCAAAGTCCAGCAACATACCAGTACGTTGCTGGTCCTTGTTGGACATGTATTGTAATCTTTTTTTTCATACAGCCTATTGGCTGAACGAAAAAAAGAGATTGATTGGTGGGTATGCCCACCATTAGAATACCTCCCTTCATCCACCCACTTCTAATGATGGGCATATATGCCGAAGCATGGGGGCATCCTCCCGCAAAAAAGTTATGCCGCGAACACACGGTCAAGCCTTCGTCGGAATTTCGACCGTATGTACGCGGCATAAAAGGTTATGCCGCGTACACACGGTCGGACTTTTCCACGGATAAGCCTCCGTTGGAATTTCGACCGTATATACGCGGCATTAGGAGCAAAATCGCTCCTCCGCCCCTGCTGCCCCCATGCTTCGGCATATATGCTCTTTTTTTTAACTGTGGTGGTGAAATCACCTCCTACAGCGTTGGAGTCACGGCTTTATGTATCGTGGGAGCAAACGCTGTTGCTGTCAAGATAAATAGATCCGCGCTGCAACTGAATGGCGTACCGGCTAAGCAAATGGTGGTTAACATTAAAACAAAGTAACATTACAGTACAACAGTAAGACCTTACCATGCCATACCTGCAAAGCAAATACCAAAACAAAACCTAGTAAAAAATAAAAAAATGTTTTAACGCAACCTGTGCCTAAAATATATATATGCCGAAGCATGGGGGCATCCTCCCGCAAAAAAGTTATGCCGCGTACACACGGTCGGAATTTCGACCGTATGTACGCGGCATTAGGAGCAAAATCGCTCCTCCGCCCCTGCTGCCCCCATGCTTCGGCATATATGCTCTTTTTTTTAACTGTGGTGGTGAAATCACCTCCTACAGCGTTGGAGTCACGGCTTTATGTATCGTGGGAGCAAACGCTGTTGCTGTCAAGATAAATAGATCCGCGCTGCAACTGAATGGCGTACCTGCTAAGCAAATGGTGGTTAACATTAAAACAAAGTAACATTACAGTACAACAGTAAGACCTTACCATGCCATACCTGCAAAGCAAATACCAAAACAAAACCTAGTAAAAAATAAAAAAATGTTTTAACGCAACCTGTGCCTAAAATATATATATGCCGAAGCATGGGGGCATCCTCCCGCAAAAAAGTTATGCCGCGTACACACGGTCGGAATTTCGACCGTATGTACGCGGCATTAGGAGCAAAATCGCTCCTCCGCCCCTGCTGCCCCCATGCTTCGGCATATATGCTCTTTTTTTAACTGTGGTGGTGAAATCACCTCCTACAGCACTGGAGTCACGGCTTTATGTATCGTGGGAGCAAACGCTGTTGCTGTCAAGATAAATAATTCCGCGCTGCAGTTGAATGGCGCACCTGAAAACAAAAAATTACATACCTGAAAAGCAAGCATGATAAAACATTGCAGAATAGAATACAGTAAAAAAGAGCAGAACAATAGAGAGAAAATAGAGAGAGAGAGAACAATAAAACGACAACTATTTTTGGTTTTTTTATTTTATATTTTTTTTGTGTTTTGTTTTTTACGTTTTTTTTTTCTTTTTTACACTTTTTTTTGTAACTTTACAACTGTAATGGTTCGGGTCTCTCAAAATGTAATGGCATCTTGGGAGACCCTGTGTAAGTGTGTCCTAGTCTGTGAAATGCTGTACCCTACGCTAAAACTTCACTTTTGAGTGGTAGCGTTCAAAACATTCACCTTGGCAAAGACCAGGCTTGTCAGGACAGAGTGGACAAAAACTACGGGTGTCACGCCTAAATCCGCGCTTGCTACAGACACGACATCTTTTTTGGGGGTGGCTTTGGGTAGGGGTACTCGGGAGGACATACGAATAATGCCTCTCATGCAGCCGGCTTACTGCATTTGGTTGGGGATGGTGAGGTGCAGAACCGCCTGGATACAGGAGTTCTGTGACTATCTCATTCTGGAATTTTAGAAGAGATAACGTCCCGCCTGAAGCTCTGTATAGCACATGAGCGTTCAGCAAAGCCAATTGGAATAATGATAGAGACACTTTTTTGTACCAGCGTCTCGCCTTACGGTCAATTAGATACGGCGCCATCAACTGGTCGTTGAGGTCCACCCCTCCCATATTTTGGTTATATTCGTGGACACAGAGGGGTTTCTCCACAACACCAGTCGCCGTACGAATTTGGACTGTCGTGTCTGCATGAAGGGAGGTAAGAAGGAAAACATTCTTATTGTCCCTCCACTTCATAGCGAGCAAGTTATTACACTTCAAGCAGGCTCTCTCCCCCAGCCTAAGACGGGCATCTACAAGCCGCTGGGGAAAGCCCCGGCGATTAGGTCGCACGGTGCCACATGCTCCAATCTTATGATCAAACAAGTGACTAAACAGTGGCACGCTCGTGTAATAATTGTCCACATACAAGTGGTACCCCTTTCCGAATAAGGGTGACACCAAGTTCCACACTATCTTGCCAGCGCTCCCTATGTAATCCGGGCAGTTGACCGACTCAATCTGACTGTCTTTTCCCTCATAAACCGTAAAGTTCACTACATAGCCTGTTGCCCTGTCACAGAACTTGTAGAGCTTGACCCCGTATCTGGCACGCTTGCTGGGAAGGTACTGCTTGAAAGACAAGCGGCCAGAAAATTTAATCAGGGACTCATCAACGCAGACAACTTGATCGGGAGTAAACAAGGCTGCAAAACGTTCGTTGAAGTGGTTTATGAGGGGCCGAATTTTATAGAGCCGGTCGTATTCAGGGTCCCCACGTGGACGACAAAGTTCATTGTCGTTGAAGTGCATGAACCGCAAAATCTGCTCGTATCGTGCCCTGGACATGGAGGCAGAGAACACGGGCATGTGGTCAATTGGGTGCGTGGACCAATAAGCACGCAATGACGGAAATTTATGTGTGCCCATGTTGAGGGAAAGGCCCAGAAAGGTCTTAAATTCGGAAACCGTAATTGGTTTCCAATTTCTGGCAATTTTAGGCAACTGGGGGTTAGCGGCGATAAATTGACCAGCATATAAATTACTCTGGTCCACAATAGATCTATAGAGATCTTCCGTGAAAAACAGCGAATAAAAATCGATTGGCATAAAATCAGCTGTTTCCACCTGAATACCGGGTTGGGCAGTGAATGGGGGAAGTACGGGTTCTGCAGAAGTGGTGGGGACCCAATCAGGATAGGCGAATTCTGCAGGAAGGGCAGTATGGGCACGACGGGCCTGCCTTTGTCTTCTTGGTGGCAGCGGGACACTACTTGTGCTTGCCACCTCGCCAGCTTGAACTGCACTTATGGGACTCGCCACGTCACCAAGTGTTACTGCAGTGCTGGATGTACGTCCAGGCTGTACTAGGCCGCTGGTGCTTGCCAGTTCACCAGAAGGAATAGCGGCGCTAGTACTACTCTGCTCCATGATACGAGAGACCTGCGGTTCTTGCTCCTCAACAACCTCAGAAGATCGGGATCGGGTACGCCTGACCTTAGCAGGGACCTCAACTTCGTCGTCAGAGCTATCTGACGTGGGGCCGCTGACGTCACTGTCTTCTACGGGAAGATATTCTGAGCCTGAATCTGACAGATACGTGACCTCCTCTTCACTATCTGTCATGCTCAGAATCTCGTAGGCCTCTTTACTAGTGTACCTTCGACTTGCCATTTTGGGCTCTAAATTTAGGGGTACACTAGTAAGATTCACAGGAAAAAAAGCACCTGACTGTCGTCAGCAAATATATCAAACGCTACAAAAAAACTGTTAGCGATCGCAGGGATCAGGCCTGTCTCTGCGAACGCTGCAGTTATGTGTGTTGTGTTTGGTAAGTGACAGTGATCGATCGATACTGCACTTGGGTGGGCTGGGCTGGGCTGGGCGGAGGGGCTAAACGCAGGTACTAGCAGGTATCTGGGCTGATCCCGCTAACACTGCGTTTTTGGGAACCCTAAACCGCTGGGGATGCTAGTATAGATCTGATCAGATACTATACCACTAAGGGGGGTGTATGCTTTGCGCGTGGGTGTTAGCGTTACTGGCACTAACCTAACACTGCCTGGGGCGACGCAGACCCTCTCTGGTGCTAAAACCTAATTGATCTCACCCGCCGGGCGATCAGGGGGGTTAAACCTTTATTGGGTTATATACGGCGGGTGCCCTGATGCTATAAAAAGCAAACTAATCAACCAGCGTCACCCGTAACCTTTATATGGTGATCACTGGTGAAAGGGTTAACTAGGGGCAATCAGGGGGTTAAAACCTTTATTAGGTTAAATATGGGGGTACCTGACACCAATAAAAACCTGCGGCGAACCTAAAAAAAAAATAACTGCCTATCTAAAACACCAGCGACACGAATACAGCGATCGGAAAAACAATCGCTTAGTGACGCTGAAGTTAGGGGGTGAAAGGGTTACCTGGGGGGTGATCAAGGGGTTAAAACTTTATTAGGGGGGGTTAGGGGGCTACCCTGGACCTAAAGGGGCCTAATCCTAACTGCCTTGCAACTTTTTACAATCACAGATGACACTAAATGCAGTGATCAGTAAAATAAATGATCACTGCAATCAGTGACACTGTGATTGGGGGCTTTGGGGTGACCTGGGGGGTGATCTGGGGGTGACTGGGGGGTGATTTGTGTGCCTATGTGTACCTACGTGTCAGTGGACTGTTGGAGCACTAACCTCTGTCTTCACTCCTCGGCGCCGGGAACGAAAAGACCGCGGCGAGGGAGATGACATCACTTCCTCCAGCCTGTGTTTACATCACATGGCGGAGGAAGCAATTTCATTGGCCGGGAGCGATCGCGAGGGGGGGGCGGAATCGAGCGGCCGCCCCCTCATGCCTGATCGCTCCCGAACACTTAACGGCCGCTCACTGCAGTGAAGGGGGGTCCGGATAGACCCCCCAACTGCACAAAGGCGATCGCGTAGATCTACGTGATTCTGCCTGTCCGTGCCATTCTGCCGACGTAAATCGGCGGTGGGCGGTCGTTAAGTGGTTAAAGAAAAAATAGCAGGTCTGTGAGAGCTGGAATTCTTACTGGTTGGTAGGTGATCAAATACTTATGTCATGCAATAAAATGCAAAATAATTATTTAAAAATCATATATTTTGATTTTCTGGATTTTTGTTTTAGATTCCGTCTCTCACAGTTGAAGAGTACCTATGATAAAAATTACATACCTCTATATGCTTTGTAAGCAGGAAAACCTGCAAAATCGGCAGTGTATCAAATACTTGTTCTCCCCACTGTACATGCAAAAAATCTTTTTTTTTCCAGAAAATTACTTAGACCCCCTAAACATTATATATTTTCTAAAAGCAGCGGTCCTGGAGAATAAAGTAGTGGCTAGCTATTTCAATTTTTTATGACGCACAATATTTAAATAGCAGTTTATTAAACACAAATTTTCAAATAAAAATACACTTTAATGAATTTTATTGCACACAAACACAATACAATACCCAATTTTTTGTGTAAAATATAAACTATGATGTTACACTGAGTAAACGGATACCTAACATGTAGCGCTTTAAAATTGCAAATGCAAAGGTGACATACAACAGTATATTAAATTATCTATAGGCAACACTTTAAAAGCTTTTACAAGTTACCAGTTTAACAGGAGGTCGGCTGCTAGAATTATTGCTCTCACTCTGACATTCACAGTCATACCTCACATATGCGATGTGATCACTGCTTACATATGCGCGCAGGACCTACGTGCATGATTGCATTTACACGTGAGCATGGGGGGAGGGGGCTCTTCAAAAAAAACTTTTAAAAATGTATGTATTTCATTTACTTTTTTTTTTTTTTTTTTTACACTGTTTCTTAATTTTTTTTAAATAAACTTTATTGCTATCACAAGGGATGAACCGCATCCCTTGTAATAACAGGTTCTCTTTATGGAGATATGTGGGTTCTATTAGACCCTAGATCTCTCCTCTGTTCTCCGAAGCAGTGTATCAAAGTGAGATCAGTTTGATTGGCAGCTTTACTAGCCAGTAACAGACAGAAAACAAACAAACTGAAACCAGAAGTGATGAAATCCTTGTCGCTTCCGGTTTCTTACGTCACAGAAGAGATCAGAGAATGAAGAAGGTTCCTCCAACTGTTCACAGTGCTTCCATTACGACAAGTCGCATCGGTCCTGTTTTTCCTGGAAGAAAGGCAGCGGACAGCAGTGTGAGGGGGTGACCCTCTTCCGCCTCCTGTAAAAGTGATCACTTTTACAAGAAAGAGAATCGCCGGCAGAATATATCTAAATCATAGCTGCAGATGCAACCATGATCTTGGTATAACCTATTCCAGGAGAAGATGGGGAAGGGGTTCCCACAAGAGGAATTACAGCGGTAGGAAAACAAGTATATGTTGTTTCTTCCTTTATGCTTTACCCCATCCAAAAAATTTGCCTCCCGAGATATCTCAATCTTTTCTTTGATAGAAGTCTAATGCCGCGTACACACGACCGTTTTTCATGATGAGAAACATGCCATTTTTTAAATTGGTCGTGAAAAACGGTCGTGTGTAGGCACCAGAGCATTTTTCTCAACGAGAAAAACGGCCTTTAAAATTTTAGAACCTGCTCTATTTTTTCTCGTCGTTTTTTACAACGTTGTTTTTCTCATCGTGAAAAATGGTCATGTGTACGCTTTAACGACGGGAAAAAACACGCATACTCAGAAGCAAGTTATGAGACGGAAGTGCTCGTTCTGGTAAAACTAGCGTTCGTAATGGAGATAGCACATTCGTCATGCTGTAATGGACTGAAAAGCACAGAGACTGAAAAGCGCGAATCGTCTCTCACCAAACTTTTACTAACATGCAGTAACACGAAATCAGCAAAAGCAGCCCAAAGGGTGGCGCCATCCGAATGGAACTTGCCCTTTATAGTAGACTTGTGCACAACGGAAAAATTTGTTTAGTTTCGGTTCGTTTTTTGTGCACAACGGAAAAATTTGTTTAGTTTCGGTTCGTTTCTTTTCGGTCCTGTTGATTTGTAATCATTCGTAATTTTGCTAGACGGGATTTTTCGTGTTCGGACTAATTCGTATTTTCGCAAGCGTCATTTTTCGTTGAATTTTTAGTTGATTTATAATTCGTACTTTCGGTAGGGTACGTTGTTTTTCTTTGATTCTGGACAACACTCCTACTTTCGTAACTTTTTTTGGGTTCGTTGATTCGGAATTTTCCGTGTCTCTCTCACAACGACGCTGCCTATTATGCCTAATGTGCTTCGAATGGATTTGTACTTTTCTAAATACATAGCGGTTATTTGTAACGATTCAAAATCTTGTATTTTACTTTCGTTTTTTACATGCGGCTATAGCCTCCGCCCTCCGCCCCTGTACACCATTTTGAGAGGGTTCAGCACGGTGAGGGAGAAGCAGAGAGCAGAGCAGAGTGTTATTGTGCTTCGAATGGATTCGAAATCTCGTATTTTACTTTCGTTTTTTCATGCGGCTATAGCCTCCGCCCCTGTACACCATTTTGAGAGGGAGTTCAGCATGGTGAGGGAGAAGCAGAGAGCAGAGTGAGTGTTATTGTGCTTCGAATGAATTCGAAATCTCGTATTTTACTTTCGTTTTTTCATGCGGCTATAGCCTCAGCCCCTGTACACCATTTTGAGAGGGAGTTCAGCATGGTGAGGGAGAAGCAGAGAGCAGAGTGAGTGTTATTGTGCTTCGAATGGATTTGTTCATTCAAAACTTTTTTCATAACGAATTATGCCGAAGACATTCGGGCATTCGCTATTTTGCGGTATAATTTATTTCGGATTCGGTTTTATTCGTAATTGCTTTGTTCGGAAATTCGAATGCTTCCGAATGTCCGAAAGTTGCTAAATTCGGACGAATTTCGATTCGGTACGAAACGAATTGCACAAGCCTACTTTATAGTGCCGTCGTACGTGTTGTCGTACGTGTTGTACGTCACAGCGCTTTGCTCAAGCATTTTTTTTCAAGATAGTGTGTATGCAAGGCAGGCTTGAGAAGAATCACGTCGAAAAAAACGTTGGTTTTTCCCATGACATTAAAAACGGTCGTGTGTACGGGGCATAAGTCTTGAATTGTCCTGCAATTAGTTGAATGAGATTTGGGGCATCTGCTGACATTGAGAGTGATGGGAGGACATATGAAGCAGACACTGCTCTTTTGTTTTGTCTTTTTTTCAATTTTTTCCATCAATTTTATGAATGTTATTAAAAAAACATTCAGTTATATGGTTTCTTGTGAAACTGGTCCATAGGATCCTATAAGGTATTGATGCTTTGCTCTGTAGTCATATTTATTTTCTAAGCTCTCATGGAGTATAAGATCAATCCTACACCATATTGTCAACAAGAAGTTGGACATTTATTAAAGTGTACAGAAATAAATTCACGCTTTTCACTTTAATCACATTTCAACATACATGTAGAGTTTTTAAACTGATGATCATTTTTGTCTACAGTAATAAGTAATTGCCAACATTTGAAAATAATTCCCAAGGACACCTCGCTGTGAGGCAGCTGTATTTATAACTATCACTGGCAGGGCACTCTTGTCAGTTGTAGGGTACCACTGTGTTCAATATGACATGACCCCTGGACATGATCTCTGTGAAATTCTACTGACTTGTGCTTTCTTCTCTTCACTACATTTGGAAGAGTGTAGAGTCTTGAAAGAAAAGTATATTGGTATGACATTCTAGGATTCAGGATAAGTAATGCAGAAGACTGTAAATCTAACAATATTGATAAAGGGGGCCTAGACTAAGATTATCATAATTTCTCTGCTTACACATTAATAACAACATATGCAAATTATAGCACATGTGACAAAAGAACCATAACCAATGTTAACTACTTGAGCTCAAGAAAGCTTTACCCCCTTCATGACCGGGCCATTTTTTGTTTTGCTATTTGGCACTGCGCTACTTTAACTGGCAATTGCGCAGTCATGCAACAATGTACCCAAATGCAATTTATATAATATTTTACCACAAATAGAGCTTTCTAGGCTTTAACTTTCTGTTTTAAAATATATGCAATAAAGTCAAATTTCTTCATGAATTTAGGCCAAAATGTATTCTGCTACATGTCTTTGGCTTAGTGTGAAAGTTATATAAATTATGCTATATACAGTATATTTGAAAATTTATCAATCCTGATGTGCTGACAGACATTTCTTGAAGCCCTAAAACACCAGGACAGTACAATTACCACTCAAATTATACCTTTTTGGAAAGTAGACAATCTGAGGCAATTAGTAGAATGCATGGTGAGTTGTTTGAAGTTGTAATTTTTTGGCACAATTTTGTGGAAAATTAAACATTTAAATAACATGTTTTACAATTTTCTTGTCACCTGTGCAGTACAATATCAGCATATGACTGGAGTGGCTGTAAACAGGGATACTGACTGATGCCAGGCTCCATAAGCGATGTCCCTCGCTATCTGGTACTTGCTGGCGCTGTGGTTGAGAACCAGGCTTGCTATTCCATATTTTCTGGCAGTGTATACTCATTTAACCTTTTTGGTCTCAAGTGGCTATAGTTTTTCAGGATAATTTTGATTTCCACTAGATCCTATTCATCTCTTGCTTGGTGTTCCTTATCCATGACTTTCTAAATACTCCAAAAGGTTGATTCCCACATATTAATGGCTACCAGGAGAGCCATTCCCCTACACTGGCTTCCTACTAGAGCTCCATCTCTTCCAGAATTTTTGTCTATCATTTCAGATGGCAGAACTATGGAGAATCTCACGGCTAACATTGGAGATACATTATCTTTATTCCATGATACTTGGGATAAATGGAATCAATCCTCCTTTGGCCACTTGCCTTCTCAGTGTTAGAATATTATTGATATGCATTAAGCTTATAAATATAACATGTCCTAGTATCTCTTCCCATCCATTACCCTCTTAGCCACTGAGGTGTTTGGCAGCAGACTATTTCTCTAATGGCTGGTCAAGGGGCTAGGACTTTTGCTTTTTAGAGATGATTACTTACTGTATGCTGACTGTATATTCTGATGTACATCTGGATTTCTACTTCTATTTGTATATTTTTGACTGAAAACCTTTAATAAAAATACAATAAAAAGTGACCCTCTCACTGATGACATTATATCAAACTGAACCTTTGTCTTCAAAACTTTGCTGTATTGCAGATCTCCATCCACCGCTGGTACTTGACACTTCTCAGTGTGTTAGATACCTGCTGCGCAGTTCGGCTCCTCCCCTACATCACTTATGGATACCAGTGGCGACTGGAGATCTGCACCACTGCAAAGACATGTCCAGAAAGGTAACTATACATTTTCTTCTTTTTACAGGCTAGGTTTAGTTTTTGGTTGCTTTTATTTAGGCTTACATTTATTTTGCTACTATTTGTGACAGGGCTGCTTTAAAACTACTAAATACCAAAGTATTATTGTGTATTTTTGAGGGTGAACATTATCCCCTCACTTCTTTGCTGCCTTCTGTAGTTTAAAATTATAGGTTGAGCAAGGCACCAGCCCTTCTCCAGTTGACAAGAGCACGTGTTTGCAGTTCAAAACGTTAAGTGTATTTCCACTTTTGCAGCCAAATTAATATATTATCAATGGAACCTTGGTTTACGAGTAACGCAGTTAACAAACGTTTTGAAAGGCGAGCAACTTTTTTTTTTTAATTCTGACTCAGTTTGCGAGTGTTTGTGAGTGTTTTTCCCTGGGGCTGTGGTTTTCAACCTCGGCCCTCAAGTACCCCCAACGGGCCATGCTTTGGGAACTTCCCTTAGATAAAATAGCTCTTATCAATACCATGTCATTGATATTATATTAAAGCTAAAAAAATATATATAATGTTTGGGGGCTCTGAGTAATTTTCTAGCAAAAAAATTATGATTTTTACATGTAGGACAGGAATGCCAGATTTGGCCCGGTATGGAAGTGGTTAGGAGGGGGTTGTGAAGTGATATACAAAAATATAGTGCTGCAAATGTGATGAAAGACACTTTAACCATTTCAGCCCCGGAAGAATTTACCCCCTTCCTGACCAGAGCACATTTTGTGATACGGCACTGCGTCGCTTTAACTGACAATTAAAAACAAAATTGATGTATTTTTTTCCCACAAATAGAGCTTTCTTTTGGTGGTATTTAGTCACCTCTGCAGTTTTTATTTTTTGCGTTATAAACAAAAAAAAAGCGACAATTTTGAAAAAAAAAAATTTTTTACTTTTTGCTATAATAAATATCCCCCAAAAATATATATATAAAAAAAATTTCCTCAGTTTAGGCCGATATGTATTGTACATATTTTTGGTAAAAAAAATCACAATAAGCGTATATTGATTGGTTTGCAAAAGTTGTTGCGTCTACAAAATAGGGGATAGATTTATGGCATTTTTTAATAATTTTATTTTTTATTAGTAATGGCGGTGATCTGCGATTTTTATCACGACTGCGACATTATGGCGGACACATCCGACACCTTTGACACTATTTTGGGACTATTGTCATTTATACAGCGATCAGTGCTATAAAAATGCACTGATTACTGTGTAAATGGCACTGGCAGGGAAGGGGTTAAACACTAGGGGGCGATCAAGGGGTTAAGTGTGTCCTAGGGAGTGATTCTAACTGTGGGGGGGGGTGATCTCACTAGAACATGACAGAGATCGCTGCTCCCGATGACGGGGAGCAGTAGATCCCTATCATTTTGCTAGGCAGAGCAGGAAAAATGCCTTGTTTACATAGGCATCTTCCCGTTGTGCAGCTTCGTGACACGATCATGGGACACCAGCGGACATCGAGTCAGCGGGGCCTGCGGGCACAGTCACGGAGTATGCGGCGGGCACGCGCGCCCCACTGGCGGCGCGGACGCACCCACTAAGCCGTGATTTAAAGGGGACGTGCCATTGTGCCGACGTACATCGTCGTGCGCTGGTCGGCAATCGGTTAAGAGTATATTTTCTAGCCTGTTTCTCTGGGATAAAATGTAGGTTGAGATCTTTACTGTAATGTTAAATCTGAACTCTGGAATCTAAATTTTACATTTAAATATATTCTTCAGTAGCCAAGAAGGATATAAATCTGCTTTTTGTGCACTGAATGCATTAATGTTTATTACCTTGTAAAAGTAATGGTACACTGTGCTGCACATAGCCTATGCAGACAACACAATGAAGAGTGGCGAGTGGGTCCTAGCAGTTCCACCTAATACAGACTGCTTGTAGAACATTACAGGGGGGCAGATACAAGACCAGTTACCCAGCACAATTAGAGAGCAGCACTGACCAGTCTTTATTACAGGAAAATTCCAGGAGTTCTTTCATGTTGGTTCACTGAAAGAAAAACACAAAGCACACCAAGATTCATGCAATAATATACATGGCTTTTGTATCAAGGCAATATTTGTTTAGAACAATATCTCAATTTAATTTGCTTAATAAATAATATAAATAAATTAGCATAAAGCATAATTGTAATTTTTGACATTTATTAAGGGAAAGAGGTACAATCCATCACAGTTTCAGAAGATGAGAATTGTATACCCCATGTCTTTGGCAGAGAGAAAAAAATATGAGTAGGTGTCTATGATGTTTGTATTGGATCACTGTGACCCTTCACCCTTTTCTCCTGATGCATGCTGGGGGAGGGGCTGTACCAGGAAGTAAGTTAGAGTGTGTGTGGGACTGGAAGCAGCAGCATGATACACAGAAGGGATTACATCTGGTAATGACAGAAGCCTGTTGTATTAGGACTCCATGTAACAAAGTCATCATGTTCTGAGTGAGTAATAAACCCTCTCCATGGTTAAGAAGTTCATCCAGCCTGTGTGTAACTTGCTGAGCAGATTCTGGCAGCATTGCTAGCAGCACCCTGAGAGACCCCGTGTCTAAGGGACATAACAGTGGCTTAAGCCTAGTACACATGGGCTGAATGTCGGGTGGCCTTGGCCGGTTCAATAGAAACCAGCCGACATTCAGGTCATGTGTACCGGAGTATCGGTGTACCGGAGTCAAGAAGCTGGCTGTTAGGCCGGCTGGCTTCTGTCAAACAGTTATGATCAATGGCTGAGAGCGTTGAGCGGAGTGTTCTGGTGGGGGGTTGGGGGCTACACCTGTCATAACACAATAGAACATCAGGGGAGATCGATGTACTAACGGATAGTTAGTACCGTGGCTCCTCCTGAGCTATCAGTTTTTTTTGGTTCAGCCCTGCTGGGTTGAACAAAAAAAAACTACTAGTGTGTATGTGGCTTTACCGACCCTTTAAATGGAAAATATGCAAATTTTTGTGACGTAGCATTAGGATGTATGTGTCAAAATACAATTGTAGGTATTAAATAATGTTCTCAATTTAGGCATTGGATAATAAAAGCACAAACAAAATGTTCTTTTTGTTAAGGGATTTTAACAAGTCATATTAGAGAAATAACAATACCAAGTAACTTAATAATTATACTATTGTGTTGCAGATGGATCTCCAATAGTAAATGTTTTTTTTTCTTCCTCCTGCAAAGAAAGGATGTAAATATATAGGACCATGAATCAATCTAGATAATGATGAAAGCTGAATGTAATAAATAATACAGTAACAACCCTAAACTAATGAGCTGTTGCTAAGGTACATTTCACAGGCTCATCCGCTATATAAAACTCACTAATAATCCCTTGGTGTAATCAGATGATAAAGCTTTGCCATAAGGCAACACCTGCGCAATTAAAACTGCAGATTCTTTTGCACATTTCATTAATTTCAGGTTTTTGTAAAGACAATGACTACACTAATAATCTAGTCTACTTGACTCCATGTCTGTTGGAAACAGGGTGTCTAATTAGGTAAAGGTAATTAATTAGTGGTAAACGGAGCTAATCAGGCCCTGTTAACATTCATTCTCTGAATTAAGACAATTTGGACACCTAGTGTATTACAACCTTTCAAACTTGTGCAAATACTTCAGCAGCTGTAGACATTTGCTCTGATGTGTTGTGTTATAAAATTTATGAGTTTACTCTGATGAATTACATTAAAATATCCAGACGCTTTCTTGAAATAAAACAATATTTACATAAAAGTCTACTACTCTGAATAAACAATCTACAGCAATTTATTTTTCCAAGATAGGAGAATATCTAAAGAGAAGCAGATATGACTGGCTAGTCAAGTAATAATGGATATTTATAATATGACTTTTCTAAGCAATTTTGTATTTTTCTGAATATTTAGGGGTATTTATGGATAAGCAAGTGATTGCAAGCAGGCCAGAGATGGTAAGGTTAAAACAGAAACAATTATGCCGCATACACACGATCGTTTTTCATGACGAGAAACATGCCATTTTTTTAATTGGTCATCAACCACTCAAGCCCCAGACCATTTGGTAGCTAAAGGACCAGAGGTGAATTCAGAATTTTGCACTGCGCTGCTTTAACTGTAAATTGTGCGGACATGCAATGTTGTACCCAAACAAAATTTGCGTCCTTTTCTTCCCACAAATAGAGCTTTCTTTTAATGGTATTTGATTGCCTCTGCGATTTTTATTTTTTGCGATATAAACGGAAAAAGACCGAAAATTTTGAAAAAAATTATATTTTCTACTTTTTGTTATAAGAAAAATCGAATAAACTCAATTGTAGTCATACATTTAGGCCAAAATGTATTCAGCCACATGTTTTTAGTAAAAAAAATGTCAATAAGCGTATATTTATTGGTTTGCGCAAAAGTTATAGAGTTTACAATCTAGGGTACATTTTCTGAAATTTACACAGCTTTAAATTTATGACTGCCTATCTCATTTCTTGAGGTGCTAAAATGACAGGGCAGTACAAAACCCCCCCAAATGACCCCATTTTGGAAAGTAGACACCCCAAGGAAATTGCTGAGAGGCATATTGAGCCCATTGAATTTTTTTTTTTGTCCCAAGTGATTGAATAATGACAAAAAAAAAAAAAATAAATTACAAAAAGTTGTCACTAAATGATATATTGCTCACGCATGCCATGGTTATATGTGGAATTTCACCCCAAAATACATTTTGCTGCTTCTCCTGAGTACAGGGATACCACATGTGTGGGACTTTTTGGGAGCCTAGCCGCGTACGGGACCCCGGAATCCAAGCACCGTCTTCAGGATTTCTAAGGGCGCAAATTTTTGATTTCACTCCTCACTACCTATCACAGTTTCGAAGGCCATAAAATGCCAAAATAGCACAACCCCCCCCCAAATGACCCCATTTTAGAAAGTAGACACCCCAAGGAAATTGCTGAGAGGCCTGTTGAGCCCATTGAATATATTTTTTTTTGTCCCGAGTGATTAAATAATGACAAAAAAAAAAAAATTACAAAAAGTTGTCACTAAATGATATATTGCTCACACATGCCATGGTTATATGTGGAATTACACCCCAACATACATTTTTCTGCTTCTCCTGAGTACGGGGATACCACATGTGTGGGACTTTTTAGGAGCCTAGCCGCGTACGGAACCCCGAAAACCAAGCACCGCCTTCAGGATTTCTAGGCACAAATTTTTGATTTCACTCCTCACTACCTATCACAGTTTCGAAGGCCATATAATGCCAAAATCGCACAAAACCCCCCCAAATGACCCCATTTTGGAATATAGACACCCCAAGCTATTTGCTGAGAGGAATGGCGAGTATTTTACAGCTCTCATTTGTTTTTGAAAATGAAGAAAGAAAATATATATATATATATATTTTTTTAAAATTTTCAAAACTTTGTGACAAAAAGCGAGATCTGCAAAATACTCACAATACCTCTAAGCAAATAGCTTGGGGTGTCTAATTTCCAAAATGGGGTCATTTGGGGGGGTTTGTGCTATCTGGGCATTCCATGGCCTCCGAAACTGTGATAGGCAGTGAGAAGTGAAATCAAAAATTTACACCCTGTGAGGGGGTTAGCTCGGCAGCGGGTGTGTGTGACCCCCGGGATGGGCTCCCCACACAAAACAGGCCCAGCAAACGGAGGTTGTGGTTTTCAAAATCAAAAAAGGTGCGGTTTATTTTCTATTTACAGTGACAAAACACAGCAAAGCAAAAGAAACATAACCAAAATAAATCCTGGTCAAGTTGACCTCTGACTAAACATACAGGTTTCCTAACTAACAACTGGGATCAGCCTAGTGCTGTCCTAGTCCCTAAGTCCCTGGTTTTAAATGTCCAAGCAAATAGCCACACAGGCTTTTTCTCACCGCACAGGGGTTCACTCTCCCTAGACAGTCCACACAGGTCTGGTTCCAGGCATGAGCTAACATCTAATGAAGCTGGGAGTTCTTATAGAGGCCTAAATGAGCTGACAAGGTTCAGCTGGTCTCCTCATCTCTGTCTGCACGACGCCCCACACTCTCCCTAGAGGTATGAGTCATCCATGAGCCCACTAGCCTTATACAACTCTCCACCTAGTTGTATAAGTCGGCGTAAAGCCTGAATCTGGGCGAAATATATCTACCCCCCTGGATGCAACCAGGTGACTTTACCTTCCTGCTGTCACATACCCCCCCCTCTTGTTTTAACCTCGGGGTTGGAACACCAGCAATCAGGCATTCATGTACTCGAGACAAAGCATCCACATTCCCCATTTGAACGCCAGGGCGATGCTTTACTGTGAAGTTGAATTCCTGGAGGGCCAGGAACCACCTATTCACTCTTCTATTTGTTTCCTTGTTTTGAGCCATCCACTTTAACGGAGCGTGATCCGTAACCATGTCAAAGTGCCTACCTAGCAGGTAGTACCGAAGGGAATCTAGAGCCCACTTCACCGCTAAACACTCCTTTTCAACGGTGGCGTAATTTACCTCATGGGACTTCAACTTCCTGCTGAGGTAAATGACTGGGTGCTCTTTCCCGTTCCAGACCTGGGACAATACTGCTCCTAACCCCACATCTGACGCATCACTTTGTACGACAAAGTCTTTAGAGAAGTCGGGTGAGTACAACACTGGCTGGCTACATAAGGCTTGTTTCAAGAATTGGAATGCTGCCTCAGCCTCGGGGGTCCATTTAATCATGACCGACCCTTTCCCCTTCGTCAGGTTGGTTAGGGGCACAGCCTTAGAAGCAAAGTGGGGAATGAATCGCCGATAATACCCAGCGATTCCCAGAAAGGCTCGTACCTGCTTCTTGCTGTTGGGACGTGGCCAACTCTGGATGGCCTCGACTTTGTTGAGTTGGGGTTTTATTACTCCCCTCCCAATGGTGTACCCAAGATATTTGGCCTCCTCCTGCCCAATGGTACACTTCTTGGGGTTAGCCGTAAACCCCGCTTCCCGAACAGAGTCCAGGACTGCTTGCACTTTTGGCAGATGTGAGGCCCAATCTGTGCTATGGACAATTACGTCATCCAGGTAAGCCGCAGCATACTTCTGATGGGGCCTCAGCATCTGGTCCATTTTCCGCTGGAATGTGGCCGGCGCATTCTGTAACCCGAACGGCATTCTTTTATATTGGAACGCCCCGTCTGGGGTTACAAATGCGGTTTTCTCTTTGGCCGACTTGGCCAGGGGGATTTGCCAATACCCTTTTGTGAGGTCAAGAGTCGTCATGTATCGGGCTGTTCCCAGCCGGTCGATCAACTCATCTATACGTGGCATGGGGTAGGTGTCAAATTTTGTAACTTTGTTCAACTGACGAAAATCGTTACAAAATCGCCAGCTCCCATCCGGTTTAGGCACCAACACGATGGGACTAGACCAATCACTTTGGGACTCCTCTATCACCCCTAAGTTCAGCATTTTCTGTACTTCCTCCCGTATTGCCTCCCGTCGAGCCTCTGGGATCCGATAGGGTTTTAACTTCACCCTTTCACCGGGCGGGGTAATGATGTCATGCTCTACCCCAGATGTTTGTCCCGGCAGCTCAGAGAATACCTCCTTGTTGCGAAGCACAAACTCCTTAACCTCCTGTTGTTGGGGTTGTGACAAGGTGGCTGCTATTCCAACCTCAGGAATCACGCAACCAGTTTGAGCTGGTGACCAAGTGTCTGCGACTAGGGACTCTCTATCCCTCCAGGCTTTCAACAGATTAACGTGATAGATCTGTTCGGGCTTTCGCCTTCCTGGTTGTCTGACCTTGTAATTCACTTCGCTCACTTTTTCCATTATCTCGTAGGGGCCTTGCCATTTGGCAAGGAATTTACTTTCAACCGTAGGGACAAGTACCAATATCCTATCCCCCGGGGAAAAGGTACGGGTCTTGGCTCCACGGTTGTACACTCTCTGCTGTGCCAACTGCGCTTGGGCCAAATGTTCCTTCACGATGGGCATTACCTGTGCAATTCGATCTTGCATCAGGGCGACATGCTCAATCACACTCCTGTGGGGAGAACTCTCACTTTCCCAAGTTTCCTTGGCAATATCCAACAGCCCTCTTGGGTGTCTCCCATACAGTAACTCAAAGGGGGAGAATCCCGTAGAGGATTGGGGCACCTCCCTAATAGCAAACATCAAATAAGGAAGTAAACAGTCCCAATCCTTTCCATCTCTATCCACCACTTTCTTCAACATTTGTTTTAGGGTTTTGTTGAATCTTTCAACCAGCCCATCGGTTTGGGGGTGATACACAGACGTACGCAATTGCGTCACTTTGAACAATTTACACAGCTCTTTCATAACCCGGGACATAAAGGGTGTACCTTGGTCCGTAAGCAGTTCTTTACAAATACCCACCCGGCTAAAAACAAGAGATAGCTCTTTGGCTATGGTTTTGGCCGAGGTATTTCGGAGAGGGATCGCTTCTGGATAACGGGTGGCATAGTCCATTATAACTAATATGTACTGGTGCCCCCTAGCGGACTTGATTATAGGACCTACCAAATCCATGGCGATCCTCTCAAACGGGACCTCAATGATGGGTAGAGGGACCAGCGGGCTACGGAAATGTGGCATCGGGGCCAACCTCTGACACACAGGGCAGGAGGAACAATAATTTTCTACGTCCTTCATCACCCCCGGCCAATAGAATCTCTGTAATACCCTCTCTCGGGTTTTCTCTGTCCCCAGATGACCTCCAAGAATGTGCCCATGGGCCAACTCCAACACCAACTTCCTGTAAGGTTTGGGCACCACAAGCTGCTCAACGGTTTCTTCTGCCCTTTTTGCCACCCGATACAGTAGGTCCTTCTCTACGCTGAAGTATGGGTAAGTGCAGGTATTATCTGGGTTCACTAACTCGCCATCTATTTTCACTACGTTTTCCCGTGCCTTTATTAGGGCGGGGTCTTTCAACTGTTCTGTGGCAAAGTTTTCCCTGTGAACCTCAAGATCAGAAAACTCCACAGACGGTAGGTTTTCGTCTGAGGAGGTGGGCTCCTCTCCAGTTTCTTGAGTCTCCCCTGCCAATACTGATAAGGGAAATTCCGGAGAGTCCTCACCACTCTCAGGGGAGTTCTGGCTATCACATTCCTGGTACATAGGGGCACCAGTGAGGGGCTCAGGATCATCCCACAGTTCCCAGAACTTCGGAAAATCCCTTCCCACAATGGCGTCATGCGGTAACTGAGATACTAAGCCCACTGGATGAGAGAGGGTACCTTTGGGGGTCTCGAAACACACTGTAGTCACTGGATACTCTCGGGTGTCCCCATGCACACAAATAACAGCTACCTTGCTATTCCCAGAGACCTCTGTTTTAACTAACTCAGCCTTTATCAGGGTCACAAGGCTACCTGAATCCAGCAATACCACAACATTTCTACCATTAACACACATTTTGCATAAATGTTTCTCAGTTCCTCGAATGGCAGTGCATGCGACTGTCGCACACAGCGACTGACGTCTGCCCGTCAGAAAGTCACACTGCATGGGTTCCTCCACAACCGGGCAATTGGCTGCAATATGTCCCGCTTGCCGGCAGCGGTAGCAAACGATCCTTCTTGCCGCCTCTTGAGCCGCTGATTTCCCAGGCTGTTCTCGCCAAACTTGGGGTAGAGCTCCCACCCTCTCACTCTCTCCACCCTCACCCCTTGGAATCCTCTTATCCGCCCCTGGGGATGGTCTGGTCTTAGGGTGGAAAGTCCGAGTGTCTCTGGAAGAGGCCGTCAGGTTCTCTGTAGCCAAGTATTTCTCCACACGATCCACAAGACCATCGGCCGTCTCTGGGTCTCCATGGCTTACCCACTTTTGGATGGCCGTAGGAAGAGCTCTCAAAAACCGATCCATTACAACACGTTCCACAATCTTTGGTGCGGACAAAGTCTCTGGCTGTAGCCACTTTCTGCTCAGGTGAATGAGATCATACATTTGAGACCTGGGGGGTTTTCCAAGCTGGAAAGTCCAGTTATGCACACGCTGAGCCCGGACAGCCTGGGTGACACCCAGCCTTGCCAATATTTCAGCTTTTAGCATCACATAGTCTTTTGCTTGGTTAGGCTCTAGGTCATAGTAAGCTTTCTGCGATTCACCAGTTAACAGAGGAGCCACCAGTCCAGCCCACTGCTCCTCAGGCCACTTTTCTCTTTCAGCGGTCCTTTCAAATGTGGTCAAAAATACCTCTGGATCATCCTCTCCAGTCATTTTTGTCAATAAACGACTCACCCCAAAGGACGCGGTATTAGTGGGACGGCTTTCCTCACTGGTCTGCGGACGTTGCTGCATTACTGCTTCCATCTGTTGTTGTAGTCTCTGCTCTTGCTTCTGCAACAGGTCTATGAAGCGGGCCTCAGATTGCTGCTGGGCTCGTTGCTGAGCCTCCAGACTCTGTTGCAAAGTTGCGTTTGTCTGCTGCTGGGCTGCAAGGCTCCTTTGCAAACCTGCATTTGTCTGCTGTTGATTGGCATTTGCTAGAGCCAGCTGCTTCAGTATCTCCTCCATGCTGGCTTAAAAAAAACTGCCACTGGTTCTCCACCAACTGTGAGGGGGTTAGCTCGGCAGCGGGTGTGTGTGACCCCCGGGATGGGCTCCCCACACAAAACAGGCCCAGCAAACGGAGGTTGTGGTTTTCAAAATCAAAAAAGGTGCGGTTTATTTTCTATTTACAGTGACAAAACACAGCAAAGCAAAAGAAACATAACCAAAATAAATCCTGGTCAAGTTGACCTCTGACTAAACATACAGGTTTCCTAACTAACAACTGGGATCAGCCTAGTGCTGTCCTAGTCCCTAAGTCCCTGGTTTTAAATGTCCAAGCAAATAGCCACACAGGCTTTTTCTCACCGCACAGGGGTTCACTCTCCCTAGACAGTCCACACAGGTCTGGTTCCAGGCATGAGCTAACATCTAATGAAGCTGGGAGTTCTTATAGAGGCCTAAATGAGCTGACAAGGTTCAGCTGGTCTCCTCATCTCTGTCTGCACGACGCCCCACACTCTCCCTAGAGGTATGAGTCATCCATGAGCCCACTAGCCTTATACAACTCTCCACCTAGTTGTATAAGTCGGCGTAAAGCCTGAATCTGGGCGAAATATATCTACCCCCCTGGATGCAACCAGGTGACTTTACCTTCCTGCTGTCACAACCCTTAGAAAGCCTGAAGGCGGCGCTTGGTTTTTGGGGTCCCGTACGTGGCTAGGCTCCCAAAAAGTCTCACACATGTGATATCCCCGTACTCAGGAGAAGCAACAGAATGTATTTTGGGGTGTAATTCCACATATGCCCATGGCATGTTTGAGCAATATATCATTTAGTGACAACTTTGTGCAAAAAAAAAAAAAAATTGTCGTTTTTCCGCAACTTGTATCAACATATAAAATATTCCATGGACTCGACATGCCTCTCAGTATATAGCTTGGGGTGTCTACTTTCCAAAATGGGGTCATTTGGGGGGGTTTTGAACTGTTCTGGCATTTTATACACAACATTAGGAAGCTTACATCCACTCTTCTAACCACTTGAAGACAAAGCCCTTTTTGACACTTTTTGTTTACATGAAAAAAAATTTTTTTTTGCAAGAAAATTATGTTGAACCCCCAAACATTATATATATTTTTAAAGCAAAGGCCCTACAGATTAAAATGGTGGGTGTTGCATTTTTTTTTTCTACACAGTATTTGCGCAGCGATTTTTCAAACGCATTTTTTGGGTTAAAAAATACACTTTTTTAAATTTTAATGCACTAAAATACACTATATTGCCCAAATGTTTGATGAAATAAAAAAGATGATCTTAGGCCGAGTACATAGATACCAAACACGACATGCTTTAAAATTTCGCACAAACGCGCATTGGCGACAAACTACATACATTTTTAAAAGCCTTTAAAAGCCTTTACAGGTTACCCCAGTAGATTTACAGAGGAGGTCTACTGCTAAAATGATTGCCCTCGATCTGACCTTTGCGGTGATACCTCACATGCATGGTGCAATTGCTGTTTACATATGACGCCAGACCGACGCTTGCGTTCGCCATTGGGCAAGAGCAGGGCAGGACAGGGGTGCTTTTTTTTTTTCTATTTTTTTTATTATTAATTTTGCTTTTTTATTTTATTTTTAAATTGTTCCTTCCAAGTATTTTTTTTTTATCATTTTTATTGTTATCTCAGGGAATGTAAATATCCCCTATGATAGCAATAGGTAGTGACAGGTACTCTTTTTTTGAAAAAACTGGGGTCTTCTAGACCCTAGATTTTTCCTCTGCCCTCAAAGCATCTGACCACACCAAGATCGGTGTGATAAAATGCTTTCCCAATTTCCCAATGGCGCTTTTTATATCCGGGGGGGGGGCATTCCCTCCCACTGCTTGTAAAAGCAGTCCAGAGGCTAATTAGCTGCTAGGATTGCTTTTACATGAAAGCCGGCCGCAGGCTGAAAAGAATGATACCAAGATGATACCTAAACCCACAGGCATCATTCTGGTATAAACATTCAAAGTCCAGCAACATACCAGTACGTTGCTGGTCCTTGTTGGACATGTATTGTAATCTTTTTGTTTCATGCAGCCAGTTGGCTGAACGAAAAAAGAGATTGATCGGTGGGTATGCCCACCATTAGAATACCGCCCTTCATCCACCCACTTCCAATGATGGGCATACACGCACCATTTATATATGCCGAAGCATGGGGGCAACCTCCCGCAAAAAAGTTATGCCGCGTACACATGGTCGGACTTTTCCACGGGCAAGCCTCCGTCGGAATTTCGACCGTATGTACGCGGCATTAGGAGCAAAATCACTCCTCCGCCCCTGCTGCCCCAATGCTTCGGCATATTTGTTTGTTTTTTTTAACTGTGGTGGTGAAATCACCTCCTACAGCACTGGAGTCGCAGGGATCAGGCCTGTCTCTGCGAATGCTGCAGTTATGTGTGTTTTTGTTTTGTAAGTGACAGTGATCGATCGATACTGCACTTGGGTGGCCTGGGCTGGACGGAGGGGCAAAACGCAGGTGCCAGCAGGTATCTGGGCTGATCCCGCTAACACTGCGTTTTTGGGAACCCTAAACTGCTGGGGACGCTAGTATAGATCTGATCAGATATTGATCTGTTCAGATACTATACCACTAAGGGGGGTGTATGCTTCACGCGTGGGTGTTAGCGTTACTGGCACTAACCTGACGCTGCCTGGGGTGTGACTCAGACCCTCTCTGACGCTAAAACCTAATTGATATCACCCGCCGGGTGATCAGGGGGTTAAACCTTTATTGGGTTATATACACGGCGGGTGCCCTGACACTATAAAAAGCAAACTAACTAACCAGCGTCACCCGTAACACTTATATGGTGATCACTGGTGAAAGGGTTAACTAGGGGCAATCAGGGGGTTAAAACCTTTATTAGATAATATATGGGGGTACCTGACGCTATAAAAACCTGCGGCGAACCTAAAAAAAATTACCAGCTACCGATCTGCATCACCGACACTAAGACAGCGTTAAGAAAAACGATCGCTTAGCGACAGTGGTGATGGGGGTGAAAGGGTTACCTGGGGGGCGATCAAGGGGGTTAAACCTTTATTAGATAATATATTGGGGTACCTGACGCTATAAAAACATGCGGCGAAGCTAAAAAAAATTACTGGCTACCGATCTGCATCACCGACACTAAGACAGCGTTTAGAAAAACGATCGCTTAGCGACAGTGGTGATGGGGGTGAAAGGGTTACCTGGGGGGCGATCAAGGGGGTTAAACCTTTATTAGATAATATATTGGGGTACCTGACGCTATAAAAACATGCGGCGAACCTAAAAAAAATTACTGGCTACCGATCTGCATCACCGACACTAAGACAGCGTTTAGAAAAACAATTGCTTAGCGACAGTGGTGATAGGGGGTGAAAGGGTTACCTGGGGGGCGATCAAGGGGGTTAAACCTTTATTAGATAATATATTGGGGTACCTGACGCTATAAAAACCTGCGGCGAACCTAAAAAAAATTACCGGCTACCGATCTGCATCACAGACACTAAGACAGCGTTTAGAAAAACGATCGCTTAGTGACAGTGGTGATAGGGGGTGAAAGGGTTACCTGGGGGGCGATCAAGGGGGTTAAACCTTTATTAGATAATATATTGGGGTACCTGACGCTATAAAAACATGCGGCGAACCTAAAAAAAATTACTGGCTGCCGATCGGCATCACTGACGCTAAGACAGCGATCAGAAAAATGATCGCTTAGCGACAGTGGTGATAGGGGGTGAAAGGGTTATCTGGGGGGTGATCAGGGGGTTAAACCTTTATTAGGGGGGGGTTAGGGGGCTACACTGGACCTAAGACTAAACTTTGGTGACACTTTTACAGTCACAAATGTCACTGATTGCAGTGATCACTAAATAAATGGTCACTGCAATCAGTGACACTGTGACTGGGGGCTGGGGGGGTGATCTGGGGGGTGATCTGGGGTGTATGGGGGGGCCTGGGGGGGCGATTTATGTCCCTATGTGTCCTGGTGTCAGTGTAGTGTTGTGTGCACTGACCTGATGTCTTCTCTTGTACGGCGCTCGGTATATGTGAGCGCCGCACCAGAGATGACATCACTTCCTCCTGCTCCCTCTGTCTGACACAGACAGAGGGGGCATTTCCATTCGCCGGGAGCGATCGCGAGGGGGCGGCCAGAAACGAATGGCTGCCCCCTCATCCCGGAACACTCCCGGACACTTAGCCACCGCTCACTGTATAGTAGGGGGGTCCGATTGGACCCCCCAACTATACAAAGGCAATCACGTACACTCTACGTGATTGTGCCTGTCGGTGCCATTCTGCCGACGTATATATACAGTGAGCAGTCGTTAAGTGGTTAAAAACGATCGTGTGTAGGCTCCAGAGCATTTTTCTCGATGAGAAAAATGGGCATTAAAAATTTAGAACATGCTCTAATTTTTCTCGTCGTTTTTCACGTCGTCATTTTTCTCATCGTGAAAAACGGTCGTGTGTACGCTTTAACGAAGGGAAAAAAACGTGCATGCTCAGAAGCAAGTTATGAGACGGGAGCGCTCATTCTGGTAAAACTAGCGTTCGTAATGGAGATAGCACATTCGTCACGCTGTAACGGACTGAAGAGCACAGAGACTGAAAAGCGCGAATCGTCTCTCACCAAACTTTTACTAACACGCGGTAACACGAAATCAGCAAAAGCAGCCCAAAGGGTGGCGCCATCCGAATGGAACTTCCCCTTTATAGTGCCGTCGTATGTGTTGTCGTACGTCTTGTGCATCACTGCGCTTTTCTCAAGCATTTTTTTTCACGATAGTGTGTATGCAAGGCAGGCTTGAGAAGAATCATGTTTCGAGAAAAACGTTTTTTTTTTCCATGACATTACGCGGCATAAGAAATAGGCAACCGATTTGGCCACAAAAAATCCCTTTATGACCATTGCTTGAAGACAGCCAAATGGTAGCCTTGGTTTTTTCCATTCAGTAGTCAGTTTAGAGATTACATCTGCAATGATCTAATTCAGTTTTTAATGTACAAGCTATAGAAAGCCAAAGATTTTGCCCTAGACATCACTGGCCAGGGCCAAAGGCAACATATAGGGTTTGATTTGTTAAAGGCTGTTCACTTGGTGGGAACTTTCCCTTCGCTTTGTGAAGGAGGTGAAGCTCTGCTGACTTTCATCATCTAACCATGTGCAAGGAAAAATACTTTTCTTCTCTGTGCGTGATTGGGTATTTTGAGTTTTCACCACCTTCAATAAGTTAGGTGAAAATTAGATCACACATGGTCCTCACGTTTAGGTAGGTCCATTGTAGGTTGGGCACCAGGGACCTAGTCAGTTAGCAACTCATCAGTCCTTATGTACTGACACGTATATACTGACAAAATGCGGTAATGGTTGTGATCATCTATCTGTAAGAATTGTTGCTGTTCTCTGACAACTGACTGCAGACTTTGTATCAATGGGCAGTAGGTGCAACTTACTATGTAGTTTAAATAAATGAGTGATTCTAGAACTGATTGTTAATATCCTCAGACAGTGGGTAAGACAGGTGACTTGACTGGTGGTATGGACAAATCTTCCCAATAAGAACACAGATGACAATAAAGATCTAATGCCTTGTACACTATGGAAAAAGTCAGATGGAATTTTTTCATTGGATATTCCGGCCATGTGTGTGCCCCATCTGACTTTTTTCCGTCAGAATTTAGAAAGAGAACATGTTCTCTTTTTCTCAGACGAAAAAAAACTCTGATCGGAAATTCTGATAGTCTGTATGGAACTCCGACATGAGAAAAAAACACGCATGCTCAGAATCAAGTCGACGCATGCTCAGAAGCATTGAACTTAACCACTTCCATACAGGGCACTTATACACCTTCCTGCCCAGACCAATTTTCAGCTTTCAGCGCTGTTGAACTTTGAATGACAATTGCGTGGTCATGCTACACTGTACCCAAACTAAATTTTTATAATTTTGTTCCCACAAATAGAACTTTCTTTTGGTGGTATTTGATCACCTCTGCGGTTTTATTTTCTGCAAAAAAAAAAAAAAAAGACAGAAAATTTTGAAAAAAATATGTTTTTTTTTTGTTTCAGTTACAAAACTTTGTAAATAAGTTAGTTTTCTCCTTCACTGATGGGCACTGATGGGGCTGTACTTACGGGAACCGATGAGGTGGCACCAATGAGGTGGCACTGATGAGGTGGCATTAATGGGCACTGATGATGGGCACTAATATGTGGCACTGATGGGCACTGATAGGTGGCACTGATATGCAGCATGGATGGGCACGGATAGGTGGCACGGATGGGCATGGATATGTGGCATGGATGGGCACAGATAGGCGGCATGGATGGGAACAGATAGGTGGCACGGATGGGCACTGATAGGCGACACAGATGGGCACTGATAGGCGGCATGGATGGGCACTGATAGGTGGCGTGGATGGGCACTGATAGGTGGCACGGATGGGCATGGATGGGCACTGATAGGTGGCACTGATGTACTGTAATGTATTGTAATGATGGATGCCAATCAGTGCCAAACAATAATGCCTGCCAATCAGAGATGCCCATTGTGGGCACTGATTGGCATCCATTGTGGGCACTGATTGGCATCCATTAGGGGCACTGATTGGCATCCCTGGTGGTCTAGGGTGGCATACCTGGTGGTGAGCATCCCTGGTGGTCTGGTGGTCCAGTGTGGGCATCCTCGGGGGGGCTGCGCTGATAATCGATCAGCACAAACCCCCCCCCATCAGAGGAGCAGCAGATCGTCTCTCCTCTACTCGCGTCTGACAGACGCGAGTGAGGAAAAGCCGATCACCGGCTCTTCTTGTTTACATCGTGATCAGCCGTGATTGGACACGGCTGATCACGTGGTAAAGAGTCTCCATCAGAGACTCTTTACCTAGATCGGTGTTGCGGGGTGTCAGACTGACATCCCGCAACAACGATCGCCGCGATGCGCACCCCCGGGGGCGCGCAGCGGCTTGTTATCCTGCTGACATCATATGACGTCCGGTCAGGTTATTGAAACCACTTTGCCGCCGTCATTTTGCTGTAAGGCGGGCGGCAAGTGGTTAATTTTTCTCAGCTCGTCGGAGTGTTGTATGTCACCGCATTCTTGACCATCGGAATTTGGTGTGACAGTGTGTATGCAAGACAGCTTGAACGGAATTCCGTCTGAAAAATCCGTCGGAGTTTATCCCAACGGAAATTCCGATCGTGTGTGTACAAGGCATGACAAGGCTTCAACTTTTCTACACTCTTTCCAAGGTAATTCTTTAAGATTAAATATTCAGATTATTCAGCAAATCCAGATGTTAATGGTACCAAAGATATTTGTAACATATACCTGAATGGGTAAGTATTTGGAACAGCATAGGGTACCCTTATTATTTACAGACAGCTTTTGAATCCTTCTTGGATCTACACAGTCCTATTTGGATAGACAATGAAAAAGAGACACATAGTTGGGATCAAAATATATTATTCCAAGTCTTTATTATATCTCAATAGTAGAAAAAAAGAAAGATATGACCATTAAAACAACAATATAGTTATTATCATGCATTAAATCTGCTTAAAGAGGTTGTATACCTCCCTGTAACATTTGTACCTGTAGGTAAGCCTACAATAAGGGTTATCTATAGGTACTGTAAATATCTCCTAAACGTGCACCGTTTAGGAGATATTTACTGTATACTGGCACTGGTGATGTCATCGGAACATGTGCGCTGAAGGAACGGATGCCGTGCCGTTTCTTCAGGAGCGTGTGCCGTGACTGGCGGCTCCCGCGCAAATGTGCAGGAGTGATGTCACACGGCTCCGGCCAGTCACACAGCCGGAGTACACAGCCCCGGAAGGAAGATGGGCGAACATGGATGCGGCCTGCAAGGGGAAGGGGCGTGGGCTTCATTTGTAAGTGTCACATAATGTGCTAGTATACGATGCATACTAGCACATTATGCCTTTACTTTGCAGAGAAGAAGATAGGAAGAATAATTTATCAGAGTTTACTTCCTCTTTAAGCATACTATATAAAGGCTACATTCAATTATATCAGCCCCTTAAACACCCTGACAGCAAAGTGGCAAGGGATCTCATATGTTAAGTACTATGGTGTTTGTCTTTCCTAACAGTGAATATTCAAATTTCCAGACTATATGACAAGCAGAGCCTTTAAAGTGTTACTAAACCCAGCATTCACTATATCTGGTCTCCCACAGTACACAGAACATGGAAATGCAATTATTTTAGTTAAGATAAACTGCTAAATACCTTTTCTCATCAGCAGTACAGGTATATAGCAGTCTTGTGACTTTTATCAGTGTCGGGCTGAGTACAGTCTAAAGCTTGTAGGTTTAGTTTTCATTCTATTCTGTCCTATAAGGCTGCAGGACCCCTGGCCCTCTTTTTGGACAGTGCTGATTGGCCCTGTGCACCCTCCCAAGAAAAAAAAAGCTCTCTAGCAATACACACCAAATTGAGCATGTGCAGAGTGTCCCCAAGGCTCTGTACTATGAGGAGATAGATTTGGGACAGTGGAAGAAGGGGAGGATCAGAGAAGACAGGATCAACAGCCTTTTTTACCCAATACAGAGGATTAACCCCTTAGGCTTCACAGTGAGTATAACAAGCATGCTTTATTGCATATACAGACTGATTTTACTGTTGTGGGTTTAGTAACACCTTAAGTACTATAACGTTTGTCTTTCTTAACAGTGAATATTCAAATTACTAGACTTGTGCACAACGGAAAAATTCGTTCCGTTTCGGTTCGTTTCTTTCCGGTCCTGTTGATTCGTAATCATTCGTAATTTTGCTAGACGGGATTTTTCGTGTTCGGACTCATTCGTATTTTTGCAAGCGACATTTTTCGTTGAATTTTTTGTTGCTTTATAGTTCGTACTTTCGGTAGAGTACGTTGTTTTTCGTTGATTCTGGACACAACTCCTACTTTCGTAACTTTTTTTGGGTTCGTTGATTCGTAATTTTCCGTGTCTCTCTCACAACGACGCTGCCTATTATGCCTAATGTGCTTCGAATGGATTTGTACTTTTCTAAATACATAGCGGTTATTTGTAACGATTCGAAATCTCGTATTTTACTTTCGTTTTTTACATGCGGCTATAGGCTCCGCCCCTGTACACCATTTTGAGAGGGTTCAGCACGGTGAGGGAGAAGCAGAGAGCAGAGTGAGTGTTATTGTGCTTCGAATGGATTCGAAATCTCGTATTTTACTTTCGTTTTTTACATGCGGCTATAACCTCCGCCCCTGTACACCATTTTGAGAGGGAGTTCAGCACGGTGTGGAAGAAGCAGAGAGCAGAGCAGAGTGAGTGTTATTGTGCTTCGTATGGATTCGTACATTCGTAACTTTTTCATAACGAATTATGCCGAAGACATTCGGGCATTCGCTATTTGCGGTATAATTTATTTCGGATTCGGTCTTATTCGTAATTGCTTTGTTCGGAAATTCGAATGCTTCCGAATGTCCGAAAGTTGCTAAATTCGGACGAATTTCAATTCGTTACGAAACGAATTGCACAAGCCTACAAATTACCAGACTATATGATTGACAAGCAGAGCCTTTAAGCTTTTTAACAATCCTTATAAGCATGCTTTGATTAGTTGGTAATTTTATGAAAAAATTCAATCCTTTTACATATACTCTATATGTGTACAGTACATCATTGAGCTAGTTCTGTAGTATGGTGTACCACTAAATTCTGTATCTCATACAGTATACACAAATACTGTATGTACTCCATCTATAATCAAATGTCACTCAATGCATAAGTGTACATGCATATTTTATCATGCTCACAACTCTTACCTAAGCCCTACCCTTAAGTTAATGCCCAACTTCAGCTATTTTATTTTTTTCGTTTTTAGATGTGGGGGAGAATTCTTGACTGGTGGTGAGGGCAAATCTTCCCAACAAAAATATGGATGAAAATAAAACCTGACAGGGACTTTCATACTCTTTCCAAGATAATTCTTTAAGTTGAAAAGTTCATATTGTTAAGGGTAACTCCACTTCCGTGGGGAAAAAAATAGCAAATAAAGAAAAATTATTATAGCGTATACAATTGCGACACAAGTCATATTGTAATTGAATGTTATTAAAATTTACCTTTCCTTTTCCAATCTGCAACTGCTTTATATTTCTGTAAAATGCAATGCAATATGGCTACCTGGAGTTGTTCTGTACACAGAATGTGTACTGACCACTCCCCGGAAACATCATTTCCTGCTTGTGTGATTGGGTCAACAATTTTATCTCAAGTCTGCGTAATGCTGGCCAAAAATCGGCCGAACCCATTTTCGAAAAACGAACATTTGGCCGTGAGCGCAAACGATCGTTCAGAGGACATAAAAAAAAAAAATTGGTTAGTTTTTTTTTTACATATACCTAGTGCAGACAGTTCGGACGGGAAACACATTAACCTTTAAATTTATCATTCGTTCGGCAGAAGTTTTCCAAACTTGCCGTTCGTTTTTTTTTTTTACACAAACTTGCCGAAAAACGAACGAAGTGTCTACATGATCGATTTTCAGCTGATTTTTCGTATAGTGTAAGATAAAAGTCAAATTTCAGGCATCCCCTGCAACATTATTTTCTGTGAGGTACTCCCAGTAGGAACATGTCTAAAGGGATGCAGACCCAGCAGCTTTCCTCATTAGTGCTCTGCAGCTGCACAGCTGATGGATAATTATGAAACCCCTCCCATTAGACCCACTCAGAACAGAGGCACAGAGGAACAAACAGTGATTTCTTCAGTATAACAAAAGGAAGGAATCTGCAACAAAGGTTGTTATAATCCTTGCAATGTACATAGATCACCCAGAGGGTAATGTTGTTTTTCTCAACAAAAGTGGGGTTACACTTTAAGTAACTCCAGATGTGAATGATGTCAAAAACATGGACATCTGTAACAGAGACCTATGATTAACCATCTTGCGCCCGCCGTACGACTATATACGGCCACGAGGTGGTTGTTACATGCCGGGAGGCCGTGTTTATACGGCCTCCACTTATTTGGCCACTGGGGGGCGCGCGAGTGCCGCCGGCGGCGCGCGCACGTACCCGGCGCGTCACTGCAATGCCGATGCGCGTGCCTGGTGGCCGCGATGTCCGCCAGGCACCCGCGATCGGCGGTTACACAGACAAGGACATGGATCTGTGTGTGTAAACACACAGATACATGTCCTGTCAGGTAGAGGGGACCGATGCTGTGTCCCTTGTACATAGGGACACAGATCGGTCACCTCCCCCAGTCAGTCCCCTCCCCCACACAGTAGTAATCACTAATAGGGCACATATTTAACCCCTTCCTCGCCCCCTAGTGTTAACCCCTTCCCTGCCAGTCACATTTATACAGTAATCAGTGCATTTTTATAGCACTAATCACTGTATAAATGTGAATGGTCCCAAAATATTGTCAAAAGTGTTTGATGTGTCCGCCATAATGTCGCAGTCACGTAAAAAATCACTGATCGCCGCCATTACTAGTAAAAAAAAAAAATATTAATAAAAATGCCATAAAACTACCCCTATTTTGTAAACGCTATAACTTTTGCGCAAACCAATCAATAAACGCCGCTTGCAATTTTTTTTTACCAAAAATATGTAGAAGAATACGTATCGGCCTAAACTGAGGAAAAAAAAAAAATCCAAAAAAATTGGGATATTTATTATAGCAAAAATCTAAAAATATTGCTTTTTTTTCAAAATTGTCGCTCTATCTTTGTTTATAGCGCAAAAAATAAAAACCGCTGAGGTGATCAAATACCACCAAAAGAAAGCTCTATTTGTGCGAAAAAAAGGACGTCAATTTTGTTTGGGAGCCACGTCGCACGACCACGCAATTGTCATTCAAAGCGTGACAGTGCTGAAAGCTGAAATTTCGCCTGGGCAGGAAGGGGGTATATGTGCCCAGTAAGGAAGTAGTTAATATAACTGTAATTACGGTAATAAAAAAAGGAAACAAAACCAAAAAAATCATGAACTGACATTTTACATTGTGGGAGTGCAGGGACCTATGGGGTTAAAGGTCCGCTTTAAGTTATACATTAACAACTTAAAATGTATTGTAAAGAAAATGAAGATTTTCAGTTCTGAAAAATGTAGATGAGCTCATTATATACAAAAAGAATGTGAATAGAAACAATGATAAATAGAGTGTATTTTCCTTTACAAGCATGCAAACATTAATTAAGGATTAATGACTCTGAATTAATCATCGCAGGTAATTTGCATCATTACTGCTCCACTTGTAATGTTAGTCCACTTATCCACATAATGTTCTACAGTCAATTCAAAGACTCTTTTCCCAATATACCTCATTTTCAAACATAGGAAAAAGCGAGATCTGATCTTGGAGATATAATTAATCTTTACGTGCTTGTAACACATTCTGTCTTTGCAATGGGAGCTGACTTTGATATTCAAGATCAATTAGAAATGACTTTGTGATATCACACCTTGAATACCAGGTGCAATTTTTTTTGGCACACCACAGTAATGATCATCAGCAGTTTAACATACCATACTGTGCAGTATGTCACCTGTAACCCTGGAAACTGAATTGAAGTGGAGAGCGACTGGGTTTTCAGGAAAATCAAACTTCGATTTAGTATGAATAAAAATCAGAAAAGAGAGCAATTTAAGCTGAACTCCACCCTTACCTTCAGTCATGCACAATGGTACAGGCTGGCCTTATGTACTGAAATTGCTTACTCTGATTTTGATGCACACTTTGAGTTTTTCACACTGTACATTTAAAGCTGCAAGTCAGAGCCGATCTTGTTTTTTGACCAGAGGATGTACATGTAGCGGACACCCCAAATTTGGGGGTCCCTATGTTCTAAATTTAGGGGTAGTATGAGCCATAGTTGGCTCAGGTTCTCTAATTTTGCTAGGTATGGATTCTGTTTTGCTACGGTGTTGCCTGGTGTATGGTTCCCCTTGTCCTGTGGTGGCGCTGTTGCCCAGGTCTCGGGTTGAACCACGGGTAGCATTGTGGTGTGATTGGGTGTCCTCTCTCGGCTACCGTGTGGTGGGCGGGGTTTTGCCTGCTGTGCATGCCGGGATAGGGTACATAAAGGGCAGACGCCATGATTTGGGGTGGTGTGCTGGGGGAATTCCAAGGAGGACCCCTGGTGGCAAAGTTGCGCCCTTTGACCCTGCTGCCCGGGGAGTGCGTGAACTGGCCGAGGAGTCTCGGGCACCTTTAGCCCGAGGCTACAACGTTCCAGGTAGGCCCAGTACCTTCAACTGGGTCTACAGCCAACACACTGGAGTCCCAGGGAGCTCGTGTGAGGGTGGCCCGCTCTGAAAGAGAGGAAACCGGGGGGAGGACCTGTCCGATGGATCGGTGATGGAGTTCACGATGAAGGAGAGGCCTGGTTACCTATCAGAGGAAGGATTCGTGAGTTGCAGTATAGCTCCTGTAGAGTGTCCCACTGACACCTATGGTCTCTACTAATCTACGGGGTTTTTGTTCTGAAGTCATAATTCAATCATTAGGGATTCTGTGGCAGAGGATCTCTAGGACTTGTCCGTGAAGGGGACTAAATTCAAGTAGCAACTGTTCGTGCTTCACTCCGGCTGCTAGAACTGTGAGAGGGATCTATCTGGGTGAGCAAAATTCATACTTGAGTAAAGAATAGGGTAACTGGGTGCCGCGTGCATGAACCTATCTCCCTACCTACTTGTCGCTATCTTCAACCTGTTTCCCAAATCTGTTTGAGCAAGATAAAAATAAACTTGGCTGTTTGGAGTTTAAATACTGTTTGGACATTGAGTTACTTTGGGGAAAGAACACAGACTTTTCCCTACATTCTAGGGACGAGAACCAGTGAACGGGAGGTAACTCGCTGCAGGACCCAAAAATAAAGAACACTGCTCAACCTTCTAAATCAGGAGGATTTGGGCATGTGGCACGGTGTGCCTTTATCCCTGCAAGGAGAAGGTAAGCAGGAGAAAAGGGTCCGTGTTCTACATACAACATCATCTAGCTCTTTCGTTCCCATCCTTATTGTCTCTAGCCCACCCATTTCATTCATTGGGTTTCAGTTCATTAAATCATGGGAGCTCACATGTGGGTATTAAATAGAATGTTATGCATGCAAAAGGGTTTGACTTAAGCCTCGTACACACGATCGGATTATCCAATGGGAATTGTGTGATGACAGGCTGTTGTCGGAAAATCTGACCGTCTGTGTGCTCCATCGGACAATTGTCAGATTTTCCGTGGACAGATGTGGGATAGCATGCTTTAAAATTGTCCGCCAACAATTGTGGGTTGTCAGATTTTCCGATCATGTGTAGACAAATCCGTCGCAAAAAAATACAAAGTACAAACACGCATGCTGGGAAGCAATGCTCACCATAACACAACATTTGCAGAAGTTGCCCAAAGGGTGGTGCTAAAGAGCTGAAAAACCATGTTGTTTCGTGTTTGTTGGCCAACAATTCTTTGACGTTTTTATGCAATACAAGTTCCTGGCAAATGCCCTTTGGACAAAAGTCCTACGCTTTGTCTGATGAAAATCCGATCGTGTGTATGAGGCTTAAGGAACATCTACTCCCCCACAGTAACATTAAAGGATCTTGATATTTGCAAGGCTCCTCCCAAGATCCAGCTCACTGCTTGCATCAGGACTGAGAGCTCCTAAAATAATTGTAAAGGCACAAGATTTTTTCCTTCATGTATTCTGTGTGCAGCAGCCCGCCTACCCCCTTAATGCTTACCTGAGCCCCCATCTCGATCCAGCTATATCCTCGAGAGCCTTGCTTTTCCAGGGACTGTCACTCACAAATATCTTTTGGCAGCAGCGGGAGCCATTGGCTTCCACTGCTGTCAATCACAGCCAGTGAGCCAATCAGGAGACGAGGGGGTGATGCCGAGCCACGGCTCCGTGTGAATGGACACACAGAGCTGCGGGTCGGGAGCGCACCTGCTTGGGTGCCCCCAAAGAAAGCAGGAGGGAGGAGCCAGGAGCACCGTTGTGGGACCAGAAAAGAGGAGGATCTGGGCTGCTCTGTGCAAAACCAGATAATTTGGTATAAAAAAAAGGTATGTAATGGTGGATTTTGCTTTATTTCATTAGCATGTTGATAGTGAGAAAAAGGGATGGCGGGGGAGACCAAGGAAGGCAAAATTTATGGCAGAATACATAGAAATGCATAATAATTGTTAGCTTTAAATAAGAACTCCATGTTTACTGTGTCTTTAACAATGTGGTCAGTTTAGTTTAAATAAATCCTTACTGTGTCAGGACAGTCCGGGTGCTGTGGAGGCTGTAATACAGTAAAACAGTTTGTGCTGCATACAGTGAGCCAATCTATCTTCCTGGTCAAGTCCTGCACACTGCCCATCTTGACCTTCACTGTGTTACTGGATGTCTCTTCTGTTTGCTGCCTGTCCTGATCTTTGGTACATCCACGGATCAAACCTACTATCAGCCACCAATCCTTACTCCTCCACAGTGGCTTCCATCTTGTTTCTCCCATTGCTGTATGTTACATCTACTATCCTCCACCTTGGGTCCACTAAAGCCACAGTATATAGTTTTGTGTATTAAATCTAGTACTGGCAGGCCTGCTTGCCTTAAGGGAATGGGGCTTCTAAAGGTGAAGTTACAATTGTCCTGTCAGGAACCATGAAACACACAGAGACAGAAAATGCTGTAAAAATCACACCTTTTAATAAAATGGTAAAAATAGTGCAACTGGTAAAAGTAGTCAAAACATAGCCAGGGTTCGGTAGCCAAATAATTAGAGCAATTATTGCTCACAAGCTTACTATTTTGTAGATGGTTTTCAAATGCTTAATATTTTAAATGAAATATGCAGAGATACCTCAGAACTTAAAGAGTTTTTTACCCCAACATTTCATATTCCTGATATGTGCCTGCTGTACCATGTACTTGTATGAGACATTATCAGGTTCTCTTTGTATTGCTTCCTTTACGTGAAATCCCTGGTGTTCCTGCTAGTCCCTCTGCTTTCCTATTAAAAACTGACCACACTAAGCAGGAGAACACAGCGTGGTCAGTTCTCTAGCTATGCCTGCTCTCCTCCAATGATCAAACTTGTCCTGACACACCCCTACTGCACAGCCATTCACTGGGAAGTTCAGTGTACTGTTGCTTCTCCTCCCCCCAGTTTTTATGCAGCTGAGAACAGTGGGAATGTGATCACCTATAAGAAAGGGTTAAAAGATATTTATCATTTTTTTTATATCTATACAAAAATGTTTTGTCTTTCATTTCTATTTTAAACTGAATGGTTTGTTTTACAAGGTGATCGTTTATAATCACTTTAACAGAAACATGTACTGATGGAAATATGAGGGCTGCCATTGCTGACCTGCTTTGAAAATGTTAGTTACCTGTCTATCACTGGCTTCAATACTTTCTGGGTCAAAAAGCCTGAATGAGATAAACGCTAGAGAAGTTAGAGTAAATTTAGAACTCCTGATATGTGTAGCAGCCTCCTCACTCCCCTCTTTGCATCAGCTCGTCTTTCTCTTGTCTAGGGGTACCTCAGAGGGGAGAGAGCGGGGTCACGACGCCAAGCCTTCACCACATGTGTCCGTGAGGTGTGAGCAAAGTTCCTTCTCTACCTTCGGGTCAGTATTGTGCACCTGGAGTTACCTTGAACAATGTCCACCAGAAAAGAGCCCCACACCATTAAAGTCCAACACTCCTTTATTCTTCTTGAATGAACAGCATAATCAATTAGACTCCCTTAGAGAACAGAGCAAACAAGGAGGTGTGGATGCGAGTAGGCCCAGACACAATGAACTCTCCACTTTCCTCCCTGAAAGTGGGCTGAGGTCTCCGAGCGGGGGGGGGGGGGGATTTTCCTTCCAGGCGGTCTCCGATGGGAGGCTCACCTGTCACTGGCAATCTGCTGCACCAGGTCTTCAAGTGAGTAGCTCCCCCCGGTCCATTACGCCTTCCGGATTCGGGTACCCAATCCCTGGGTTCCCTAGGACCTCCTTCCCTCGCGGAACTCAGTGTTAGGCACTGAGCTCCAGACCTCCATCCGAGTACCTCACCCCAGGCTAAAGGTGCCTGGGATGGAACACGACCTCCAGACGTCCTCTAGGCCTAGGCCGCCTAGAGGACCGACACGAACCACCGCCCTCAGGCTGAAGGTGCCTGGGACTCGACCCCATGACAAAGATGGTCGGCCCTTTATACCCTCTCCCAGCAAGCACGGCGGGTTCCCCGCCCCACCAAACCGCTGCCGAGGGAGGACAAAAAGGAGGCACAGCACACAGCAATGGTTCAACCCCAGCCCAGGGCGACAGCGCCACCCACTGGACCGCAAGGAACTGAACATCACTGGTGTCTCTGCCAGTTTGAATTACACCCGGGAAAGTACATACCCGCTACATATGTATGTTTGTTTTAGGTCAGTTGGGTTGATTTACTTAAAGCGGAGTTCCACCCAAAAGTGGAACTTCCGCTTTAAGCACTCCTTGCCCCCTTACATGCCACATTTGGCATGTAATTTATTTTGGGGGAGAGTGGGGGCTTCATTAGGAGTGGGACTTCCTGTCCCACTTCCTACTTCCACCTACGGGCCACCTAGGTGACTCCTCCTCTGCCCCTAAGTGGCCCCTCCCTCTAGGCGATCTCCTGGGACATGTGAAAGGTCCCAGGAGATCGCCTGTCCACTCCGGGAGCGCAGCGCGACTCGCGAATGCGCAGTGCGTGCCCGGCCGTGAAGCCAAAAGCTGTCACGGCCGGGTGCACAGAGTTGCAATGGAGGCGCCGAGGAGAGGAGCGGGGAGAGGAGCGACGCTCTGGGCGGCCACATCGCTGGACTGTGGAACAGGTAAGTGCCTGTTTATTAAAAGTCAGCAGCTACACTTTTTGTAGCTGCTGAATTTTAATAAACATTAAGAGGCTGGAACTCCGCTTTAATGTAAATAGTCTGTTCACTTCTCAAGGGAATTTTCCCTTTGCACAACAAATATTCCTTAGCTGCGTAAATGATTATGTGAATCTCTGCTGACTTACATCATCAAAGCATGTGCAAGCAAAAAATAGGATTTTTTACTCACCGTAAAATCCTTTTCTCTGAGTCCATGGACCGACACAGCTTCTCTATTGACAAAGTGGGTATTATCCGTTAATTAGGAGTGACTAGGCAGAAAAACTTGTAAAAAGTGTTGCATCACACCTTCTACAGTACCGCCCAGGGGGCGGACCCTCTGGGTATACCCTCTCAGTCTGCATCTTCGCAGATCAGTTCGTCAAAAAGCAGTACAAAAACTTAAAAGGAGGGGTGGGTGCTGTGTCGGTCCATGGACTCAGAGAAAAGGATTTTACGGTGAGTAAAAAATCCTATTTACTCTTTCGTCCATGGACCGACACAGCTTCTCTATTGACAAAGTGGGACGTCCCAAAGCAGTGTCAGAGAAAAAACGAGGGGTGGTAACAGCATAAAAATAAACTTCACCCCAAACACAAAACAGCACTCCTCCAACGGAGGAGTTGCAACTCTAAACAGCCGCTTGCAAAACCTTGCGGCCAAAAGAGGCATCCGAAGATGCACCTACATAAATTTTGTAGAATTTTGTGAAAGTGTGTGCGGACGACCAAGTCGCCGCTTTACATAATTGGGAAACAGACGCTTGATGTCGGAAAGCCCAAGAGGCACCTATTGCCCTGGTCGAATGCGCCGTGACAGGAAAGGGGGGAGCCTGACCCTTTAAGGCGTAAGCCTGGATTACTATCTGTCGGATCCACCTAGAGATGGTGGCCGATGAGACTGCTTGGCCCTTCTTGGGACCAGCCACCGAAACAAACAGTGAGTCTGACTTCCGGAACAGGGAAGTAGCAGATAGGTATACTCTCAAAGCTCGGACAACGTCCAAGGAATGCAACGCCGACTCCTTAGGATTCGACGGCTGAGGGCACAAGGATGGAAGTACAATGTCTTCGTTGAGATGAAAAGCCGAAACGACTTTCGGAAGAAAGGAAGGCTGCGGCCGCAGCACCACCTTATCCTTGTGGAAAATCAAATAGGGAGCCTTGCAGGACAAGGCTGCCAGCTCAGAGACTCGTCTAACTGACGTAACAGCCACCAAAAAGACCACTTTCTGAGAAAGTGTCAACAGGGGAATATCTCTAATATTCTCAAACGGTGCCTTCTGAAGCACCGAGAGGACCAGGTTCAAGTCCCACGGAGGTAACGGGGGACGGACCGGAGGGGCCACATGTCGGACCCCCTGCACAAATGTACTCACGAGAGAGTGAGTCGCCAGGGGTCGCTGAAAAAAGACAGCCAGGGCAGATATCTGTCCCTTAAATCGTACTTAGGGCAAGCCCTTGGTCCACCCCATGCTGTAAAAACAGCAGGATTCTGGAAACCAAATAGGTACGCGAATGCCATTTCATTTCCTCACACATGGAGATGTAGGCCCTCCAAGTGCGGTGATAGACCTTCCTAGAGGACGGTTTTCGAGCACTTCTCATAGTAGAAATTACTGAGTCTGACAGGCCCCGGTCTCTCAGTACCTGGTTCTCAACAGCCATGCCGTTAAAGCCAATGACTGTAAAGCAGGATGGAATATGGGACCTTGCGATAGCAGGTCCTTCCGTAGTGGTAGGCGCCAGGGGACGTCTGCTACCAGACGTACTAGATCGGCGTACCAAGGACGCTGAGGCCAATCTGGAGCGATTAGGATCATTGGAATTCCCTCTGCCTCCACTCTGCGGAGCAGAAGAGGAAGAAGCCTTAAGGGAGGGAAGGCATAGATTAGCCGATACTGACCCCACGATGCTACCAACGCGTCCGTTGCGTCTGCCCATGGGTCTCTTGACCGGGCCACAAATCTCAATACCTTCCGATTGAGTCGGGAAGCCAGAAGATCTACGTCTGGTGTGCCCCATCTTTGGCAGAGGAGTTGGAACTACTCCGGGTGTAAGGACCCTTCTCCCTGGTCCAGCATCTGGCGGCTCAGGTAGTCCGCCTGCCAGTTTTCCACACCCGGAATGTACACGGCCGACAGTGCCGGTACGCTCCTCTCTGCCCACTTCAGGATGCGAGCGATCTCCGATGTTGCAGCTGAGCTTCTTGTTCCTCCTTGATGATTGACATATGCCACTGCTGTGGCGTTGTCTGACTGGATCCTGACTGGACGCCCTTGCAGCCTCTGAGACCATTTGAAGAGGCACAGCCTGATCGCCCGGATTACCAGGACATTGATCGGCAGGAGGGCTTCCTCTGGGGTCCAGCGACCTTGCGCCGACTGAACACCCAAGACTCCTCCCCAACCTGTAAGGCTGGCGTCCGTCGTGATCACTATCCAGTAAACTGGAATAAATGACTTCCCGGCCATTAGAGCCGGTGCTGTCAGCCACCATACCAGGGATCTCCTGACTATGTGGCTCACTCGGATTTGATAATCCAGAGATGATGGACATCTGTTCCATCTGGACAGAACTTCCTTCTGTAACACTCGAGTGTGGTATTGAGCATATGGAACCGCCTCGAAGGAGGCTACCCTGAGGCCCAACACTCGCATGCAAAAAACGGAGTGACGACCAATTCCTGGAAGTCAGCTGCCGTACTGCAGCCCGGAGGGTCTGCAACTTCTCCACAGGGAGGAATACCTTTGCCTCTGAAGAATCCAGAATCAACCCCAGGTACCCTAGGCGTTGAGTGGGCACCAATACTGACTTTTGCGTGTTTAGTATCCAACCACAGTCTCGAAGAGTCTGACAGGTAATGGACACGCTTACCTCTAATTCTGAGCTTGAAGGGGCCTTCAGCAGAAGGTCGTATAAGTAGCCTGTGATAGCGATACCCCGCTGTCTTAGAAGTGCCAGAATCAGAGCGAGCACCTTGGTGAACGTCCTGGGTGCTGAGGCAAGGCCCAACGGGAGGGCCACAAACTGGTAGTGGTCCTTCCCGATAGCAAATCGCAGAAACCTCTGGTGTCTGGAGTATATGGGGACATGCAGGTATGCGTCCTTGATGTCCAAGGAGGCCAGAAAGTCCCCCGGATGGAGAGCCGTGACTACAGATCGAACCGACTCCATCCGAAAACTTTGTACCTTCACAAAGCAATTGAGGGCTCTGAGATCCAAGCTTGGACGAACCCCCTCCTTCTTCGGCACAATGAACAGATTTGAGTAAAAACCCCGTTCCAGTTCTGGAACTGGAATAACTACCCCGCGTTCCAGTAGACCCTGGACCGCCCCATACAGGGCCTCCCGACGGGTCGGTAGTAGCTGGAGATTGGAGGTGTTGAATCTGTCTGGTGGACAAGAGAGAAACTCTATCTTGTAGCCTGAGGAGATTACTTTGCAAACCCACCTGTCGGAGATTAGTGCTGTCCACTGAGTCGCGAATTTGCGAAGACGTCTCCCCACCCGAGAGCTGGGTGGGGGTGGACCTTCATGCGGACGCAAATTTGTCCGCAGGCTTATTGGGTATGCGGGACCAGGGACGCTTTTGTCCTTGGGCAGGCGCTTTATCGGCCTGGGGTCTTTTCCCTGTCGCCCTAGGGGGACGAAAAAAACACTTGTGTGCAGTAAAGGAGGGCCCTTGCCCTTGGCGTGGCCCCTTATCCTTGCTAATTTGGGGAAGCAAAGTGCTTTTACTTCCTGTGGCATCCTTGATGATGTCATCCAGAGAAGCCCCAAAAAGTCTGTCACCCTTAAAAGGCAGATCCAACAGGGCTTTCTTGGAAGTCTGGTCCGCAGACCAGCCTTTTAGCCAGATCAGGCGGCGTATTGCTACTGCATAAACCAAAGTTTTAGACAGCAGGGGAATAGTATTCATGTCTGACTCGCAGACAAACCTAAGGCCCTGGACCAACAGGTCGGCCAATGTTATCTCATCAGGAGGAGCATCTCGCTCCTTAACCCCTGGAGTAGCAATCTTGCTCATTCAGTAAGTGTGTGAGACACTAGGGCCCCCGCCAATGCCGGGCGTACTGCCGAGCCTACCACTGAGTATAGGTAGCAAGCGAGTGCTTCAGCCTTCTTATCCACAGGGTCCTTGAAAACAGGAGCCCCTTCTACAGGAATTGTGGTGGCTCTATTAAGTCTGGACACCGGAGGGTCCACTATAGGGGGGAGAGGTCCATTTCTTCAGAAAACTCTCCTCAAAAGGGGTACCGTACCGCAAAACCTCCTTGGGGCTGTAAAGACCCTCAGTGGGTTCTCCCATTCCTTGTATAAGAGTTTATCAAAAGACACACAAGGAACACCTTAGCAGTGTGGGGAGGTCTATGAAACCCAAGTGGACCGGAGTCTCTGCTGCTTCCACAGTATTTTCCAATTTTAGCATATCCCGCACTGCAGTAATAAGGTCAGATACCAAAGCCGTCTCGCGTACTGACCTGGACTTTGAGTCATTCTCACTGTCCGGTCACGGTCTGCAGTCTCTGATGCGTCAGAATCTGGGCCCTGAGCCGTAGCTGGACCTGGTTCTGCACCAGAATTATCCCCAGAAGCTTGCAGGGGATGGGGCGTTTACTACCCCCTGTATTCCCGTGTGCTGCTTCCACCCTGGCAGCAAACGCCTCTAGGATTGCAGTCATAGCGTTCATAGACACCTCAGGGGCACCAGCTGCTAAATCTGGTGTTTCAGGGGAGAAGACATCTGGCTCAGATGCCATGCTGACCACACGCTGACACTCACAGGGCTCCAGGCAAGATATCAATAGGCCACCCTCCTGTGCTGCAGAGAGGCCGGGTCACCCAGAGGACTCACCACCCTGGATAGGTACTGCTATGCTGCGCCTGTGATGCTGTCCCACTGCTGCTGTGTCAGTCTGCTTCTTTTATCAGCACTTCCTGTGTGAATTTTCGCACCAGTGTAATGCACCCTAGAGGCCGGAGGCTCTCGAAAAATGGTTGCCAAAAACGTCTGTATGGAAGATAATGTGGGCTCTAAGAAAATGGCCGCCGACAGAAGATAGAGGTCAAGCAGCCATAGCCCACAAAAAGATGGCCGCCGAACGGCAATATCTGCATACAGGGTGGACAAACATGGCCGCCGATCAGCTGATAGGGGCCAGTGGGTGTGGCCGAACCACAGGAAGATGGCCGCCGGGCAGTCACAAGAGGCCAAACTTGGCATGGACCACCTCAAAATGGCCGCCGACAGCATGGAGGAGGAAGGACACAAACACAGGTAAGAAAAAATGACATTTCTTTTAAATGTTAGTTACAGCCAGCCCCGCTCCAGTGGGACCCCCTAGGTGACCCCCAGCACCCAGCAACCTTTAGCTAGAAGCCCAGGGAGGAGGGAAAGGCAGGGAGAGAGGGAAGAAAGGGGCCACAACCACTTACTTGATCTCTCCAGGAATGTCTAGCTAAATCACCCAGCCGAGGCAGGGGAGTTTTACTTACCTATCCTGCATGTATTCTGCTGGAAGACATTCCAAACAAATCATCGTCCGCGCACGGAAGGTGACTGTTGGCCAGGCATGCTGTGATTGGACCCCGAAGGGACGATCATATGTATGCCCTGGAGCATGACGCTCACCGGACAGGCTGCTGCGACTCGGCCGTAAGGTCAGCCGAAGCTGAGCGGTCCGATGCAAGCCTTGGAGCGTAGGCTCACCGGCCAGGCTGCTGCGACTCGGCCGTAAGGTCTGCCGAAGCTGAGCGGTCCGATGCAGGCCCTGGAGCGTAAGCTCACCGGCCACCCGTGGAGCGACGGGCATGTCGTGGAAAACCCAGCGCGTAGCTAGGGTCGGCACACGCTCGATGGCCGAAACTGGGGAGACTACAAGGATCGAGGATCCAGCCTGTCACCCAGTCGGCAGTTCATCGAAGATCGCAGGAAACAACAAATGTAGCAAAAAAATAAAAATATATATATATATATATCTTTTTTCCCCGGACCAATGGGCCCGAAGGGAGCCATGTCCTACTCCTTGCTAGACAGAAAAAAACTGATCTGCGAAGATGCAGACTGAGAGGGTATACCCAGAGGGTCCGCCCCCTGGGCGGTACTGTAGAAGGTGTGATGCAACACTTTTTACAAGTTTTTCTGCCTAGTCACTCCTAATTAACGGATAATACCCACTTTGTCAATAGAGAAGCTGTGTCAGTCCATGGACGAAAGAGTAATACAGTTTTTTTAAACTTTCCTTGCATGTGATTAAATATTAATTGCACAGAAACTTTTTACCTTATTCACTAAACTAAAGGAAAATTACCCTTTCCAGCTGAAGAGCTTATTTGCCTTTAGTAAATCCACCCCATGGTTCTGTATAGATAATGCTAGAGAAGACTATCAGAGACTGCAGATAAACTGTACTGGAAGAAATGATAGTCAGTGAGTGGTGACATGCTACAGATGTGGTTGGAGACTGGAAACATGCTGCAATAAACAGTGTAGGCTAACAGAGATCACTGTTATTATCCCTTCACAAATCCAAGCTACCACTCCCACCACTAACTTCTGGGATCTGAGGGGCTGCACAACATGTACCAATTAAATCCTTGCACTTTGGGACCTAGTAGTTCATGAGTTCATGTGTGTTGACGCCTATATTCTGACAACATACAGTAAATTATATTTTTCCTACCACATAAATATGTTTTGATCATTATTCTGCAACAAACACTGCTGCTGTCTGACAACTGTCTGAAGTGATTGTTATTGGTCTCCTGTCCATGCTGCAAGTTAAATTCACTGCAACTTGTTATTTGCCTTTAGTAATCAACTCATGGAAATCAAAGGCATTCAAACCATTGGGGTTGATTTATTAAATCTTTATGTAGTTAAGTGGTCACTGGTCAACTCCAATACTGTGTTACCGCACCAACGTCCCTGTAAAGGTATAGAAAATACAAAGTAGGGGGGATGGGACTTTATGGGTGCAATTAGTACAAGGACATGCCAAGTTGAATAAAATCGCAATTTATTAAAGTTACAAGGGTACATAAAAACAATATTATACAATACATGAACAGCTTTATGGTCATTCAAGACGTGTTTTTGTAGCTCCTATAGTTGTTCCAACATCTTAATCCTACATGTTTCGCCGTATGGCTTCCTCAGGGACAAACGTGGTTTTGTGGCTACTATATGAATGAACTGAAAGCGCATTACAAACGATACATGTAATGTTATATAACCACTTAACGACCGCTCACTGTATATATACGTCGGCAGAATGGCACCGACAGGCACAATCACGTAGAGTGTACGTGATCGCCTTTGTACAGTTGGGGGGTCCGATCGGACCCCCCTTCTATACAGTGAGCGGCCGTTTATCGTTGGGGAGCGTTCAGAGATGAGGGGGTGACCATTCGATTTCGGCCACCCCCTCGCGATCGCTCCCGGCCAATGAAAATGCTTCCTCTGCCATGTGATGTAAACACAGGCAGGAGGAAGTGATGTCATCTCCCTTGCGGCGGTCTTTTCGATTCCGGCGCCGAGGAGAGAGGAAGCAGGTTAGTACACCAACAGTCCACTGACACGTAGGTACACATAGGCACACATTTCACCCCCCAGTCACCCCCAGATCACCCCCCAGGTCACCCCCCAGCCCCCAATCACAGTGTCACTGATTGCAGTGATCATTTATTTTACTGATCACTGCTTTTAGTGTCATCTGTGATAGTAAAAAGTTGCAGGGCAGTTAGGATTAGGCCCCTTTAGGTCCAGGGTAGCCCCCTAACCCCCCCTAATAAAGGTTTAACCCCTTGATCGCCCCCCAGGTAACCCTTTCACCCCCTAACGCCAGCGTCACTAAGCGATCGTATTTTCGATCGCTGTATTTAGTGCCGGTGGTGCCCTAGATAGGCAGTTATTTATTTTTAGTTTCACCGCAGGTTTTTAGAGCGTCAGGTACCCCCATATATTATTTTAACCCCCTGATTGCCCCTAGAGTTAACCCTTTCACCAGTGATCACCGTATAAGCGTCACTGGTGACACTGGTTACCCAGTTAATTATTTAGTTATTTAGGTAACCCGTCAGGTTTTTATATAGCGTCGGGTACCCCCATATTTAACCTAATAAAGGTTTTAACCCCCTGATTGCCCCTAGTTAACCCTTTCACCAGTGATCACTATATAAAGGTTACGGGTGACGCTGGTTGGTTAGTTTGCTTTTATAGCATCAGGGCACCCGCCGTATATAACCCAATAAAGGTTTAACCCCCTGATCGCCCGGCGGGTGAGATCAATTAGGTTTTAGCGCCAGAGAGGGTCTGCGTCGCCCCAGGCAGCGTTAGGTTAGTGCCAGTAATGCTAACACCCACGCGCAAAGCATACACCTCCCTTAGTGGTATAGTATCTGATCAGATCTATACTAGCGTCCCCAGCGGTTTAGGGTTCCCAAAAACGCAGTGTTAGCGGGATCAGCCCAGATACCTGCTAGCACCTGCATTTAGCCCCTCCGCCCAGCCCAGCCCAGCCCACCCAAGTGCAGTATCGATCAATCACTGTCACTTACCAAACACAACACACATAACTGCAGCGTTCGCAGAGACAGTCCTGATCCCTGCGACCGCTAACAGTTTTTTTGTAGCGTTTGATATATTTGCTGACGACAGTCGGGTGCTTTTTTTCCTGTGAATCTTACTAGTGTACCCCTAAATTTAGAGCCCAAAATGGCAAGACGAATGTACACTAGTAAAGAGGCCTACGAGATTCTGAGCATGACAGATAGTGAAGAGGAGGTCACGTATCTGTCAGATTCAGGCTCAGAATATCTTCCCGTAGAAGACAGTGACGTCAGCGGCCCCTCGTCAGATAGCTCCGACGACGAAGTTGAGGTCCCTGCTAAGGTCAGGCGTACCCGATCCCGATCTTCTGAGGTTGTTGAGGAGCAAGAACCGCAGGGCTCTCGTATCATGGAGCAGAGGAGTACTAGCGCCGCTATTCCTTCTGGTGAATTGGCAAGCACCAGCGGCCTAGTACAGCCTGGGCGTACATCCAGGACTGCAGTATCACGTGGTGACGTGGCGAGTCCCATAAGTGCAGTTCAAGCTGGCGAGGTGGCAAGCACAAGTAGTGTCCCGCTGCCACCAAGAAGACAAAGGCAGGCCCGTCGTACCCATAGTGCTCTTCCTGCAGAATTCGCCTATCCTGATTGGGTCCCCACCACTTCTGCAGAACCTGTACTTCCCCCATTCACTGCCCAACCCGGTATTCAGGTGGAAACAGCTGATTTTATGCCAATCGATTATTATTCGCTGTTTTTCACGGAAGATCTCTATAGATCTATTGTGGACCAGAGTAATTTATATGCTGGTCAATTCATCGCCGCTAATCCCCAGTTGCCTTCCATTGCCAAAGATTGGAAACCAATTACGGTTTCCGAATTTAAGACCTTTCTGGGCCTTTCCCTCAACATGGGCACACATAAATTCCCGTCATTGCGTGCTTATTGGTCCACGCACCCAATTGACCACATGCCCGTGTTCTCTGCCTCCATGCCCAGGAAACGATACGAGCAGATTTTGCGGTTCATGCACTTCAACGACAATGAACTTTGTCGTCCACGTGGGGACCCTGAATACGACCGGCTCTATAAAATTCGGCCCCTCATAAACCACTTCAACGAACGTTTTGCAGCCTTGTTTATTCCCGATCAAGCTGTCTGCGTTGATGAGTCCCTGATTAAATTTTCTGGCCGCTTGGCTTTCAAGCAGTACCTTCCCAGCAAGCGTGCCAGATACGGGGTCAAGCTCTATAAGTGCTGTGACAGGGCAACAGGCTATGTATGGAGCTTTATGGTTTATGAGGGAAAAGATAGTCAGGTTGAGCCGGTCAACTGCCCGGATTACATAGGGAGCGCTGGCAAGATAGTGTGGAACTTGGTGTCACCCTTATTCGGAAAGGGGTACCACTTGTATGTGGACAATTATTACACGAGCGTGCCACTGTTTAGTCACTTGTTTGATCATCAGATTGGAGCATGTGGCACCGTGCGACCTAATCGCCGGGGCTTTCCCCAGCGGCTTGTAGATGCCCGTCTTAGGCTGGGGGAGAGAGCCTGCGTAAAGTGTAATAACTTGCTCGCTATGAAGTGGAGGGACAATAAGAATGTTTTCCTTCTTACCTCCCTTCATGCAGACACGACAGTCCAAATTCCTACGGCGACTGGTGTTGTGGAGAAACCCCTCTGTGTCCACGAATATAACAAAAATATGGGAGGGGTGGACCTCAACGACCAGTTGATGGCGCCGTATCTAATTGACCGTAAGGCGAGACGCTGGTACAAAAAAGTGTCTCTATCCTTATTCCAATTGGCTTTGCTGAACGCTCATGTGCTATACAGAGCTTCAGGCGGGACGTTATCTCTTCTAAAATTCCAGAATGAGATTGTCACAGAACTCCTGTATCCAGGCGGTTCTGCACCTCACCATCCCCTACCAAATGCAGTAAGCCGGCTGCATGAGAGGCATTATACGCATCTCCTCCCGAGTACCCCTACCCAACGAGCCCCCCAAAAAAGATGTCGTGTCTGTAGCAAGCGCGGATTTAGGCGTGACACCCGTTATTATTGTCCACTCTGTCCTGACAAACCTGGTCTTTGCCTTGGTGAATGTTTTGAACGCTACCACTCAAAAGTGAAGTTTTAGCGTAGGGTACAGCATTTCACAGACTAGGACACACTTACACAGGGTCTCCCAAGATGCCATTACATTTTGAGAGACCCGAACCATTACAGTTGTTAAAGTTTAAAAAAAAAGTGTAAAAAAGAAAAAAAAAACGTAAAAAACAAAACACAAAAAAAAATATAAAAGAAAAAAACCAAAAATAGTTGTCGTTTTATTGTTCTCTCTCTCTCTCTATTTTCTCTCTATTGTTATGCTCTTTTTTACTGTATTTCATTCTGCAATGTTTTATCATGCTTGCTTTTCAGGTATGTAATTTTTTGTTTTCAGGTGCGCCATTCAACTGCAGCGCGGAATTATTTATCTTGACAGCAACAGCGTTTGCTCCCACGATACATAAAGCCGTGACTCCAGTGCTGTAGGAGGTGATTTCACCACCACAGTTAAAAAAAAAGAGCATATATGCCGAAGCATGGGGGCAGCAGGGGCGGAGGAGCGATTTTGCTCCTAATGCCGCGTATATACGGTCGAAATTCCGACGGAGGCTTGCCCGTGGAAAAGTTTGACCGTGTGTACGCGGCATAACCTTTTATGCCGCGTACATACGGTCGAAATTCCGACGAAGGCTTGCCCGTGGAAAAGTCCGACCGTGTGTATGCGGCATAACTTTTTTGCGGGAGGATGCCCCCATGCTTCGGCATATATATATTTTAGCCACAGGTTGCGTTAAAAAAATGTTCTATTTTTTACTAGGTTTTGTTTTGGTATTTGCTTTGCAGGTATGGTATGGTAAGGTCTTACTGTTGTACTGTAATGTTACTTTGTTTTAATGTTAACCATCATTTGCTTAGCAGGTACGCCATTCAGTTGCATTGCGGATTTATTTATCTTGACAGCAACAGCGTTTGCTCCCACGATACATAAAGCCGTGACTCCAACGCTGTAGGAGGTGATTTCACCACCACAGTTAAAAAAAGAGCATATATGCCGAAGCATGGGGGCAGCAGGGGCGGAGGAGCGATTTTGCTCCTAATGCCGCGTATATACGGTCGAAATTCCGACGGAGGCTTGCCCGTGGAAAAGTTCGACCGTGTGTACGCGGCATAACCTTTTATGCCGCGTACATACGGTCGAAATTCCGACGAAGGCTTGCCCGTGGAAAAGTCCGACCGTGTGTACGCGGCATAACTTTTTTGCGGGAGGATGCCCCCATGCTTCGGCATATATGCCCATCATTAGAAGTGGGTGGATGAAGGGAGGTATTCTAATGGTGGGCATACCCACCGATCAATCTCTTTTTTTCGTTCAGCCAACAGGCTGCATGAAAAAAAAGATTACAATACATGTCCAACAAGGACCAGCAACGTACTGGTATGTTGCTGGACTTTGAATGTTTATACCAGAATGATGCCTCCAGGTTTAGGTATCATCTTGGTATCATTCTTTTCAGCCAGTGGCCGGCTTTCATGTAAAAGCAATTCTAGCAGATAATTAGCCTCTAGACTGCTTTTACAAGCAGTGGGAGGGAATCCCCCCCCCCCCCGGATATAAACAGCACCATTGGGAAATTGGGAAAGCATTTTATCACACCGATCTTGGTGTGGTCAGATGCTTTGAGGGCAGAGGAAAGATCTAGGGTCTAACCCCCATTTCTTTTTCAAAAAAAGAGTACCTGTCACTACTTATTGCTATCATAGGGGATATTTACATTCCCTGAGATAACAATAAAAATGATAAAAAAAAAAATATGGAAGGAACAGTTTAAAAATACAATAAAAAAGCAAAATAAATAATAAAAAAAAAAAAAAAAAAAAAAAAAAAGCACCGCTGTCCCCCCTGCTCTTGCGCAAAGGCGAACGCAAGCGTCGGTCTAGCGTCATATGTAAACAGCAATTGCATCATGCATGTGAGGTATCACCGCAAAGGTCAGATCGAGGGCAGTAATTTTCGCAGTAGACCTCCTCTGTAAATCTAACATGGTAACCTGTAAAGGCTTTTAAATGCTTTTAAAAATGAATGTAGTTTCTCGCCGCTGCGCGTTTGTGCGCAATTTTAAAGCATGTCGTGTTTGGTATCCATGTACTCGGCCTAAGATCATCTTTTTTATTTCATCAAACATTTGGGCAATATAGTGTTTTTTAGTGCATTAAAAATAAAAAAAGTGTGTTTTTCCCCCAAAAAATGCGTTTGAAAAATCGCTGCGCAAATACTGTGTGGAAAAAAAAATGCAACACCCACTATTTTAATCTGTAGGGCCTTTGCTTTAAAAAAATATATAATGTTTGGGGGTTCAACATAATTTTCTTGCAAAAAAAAAAATGTTTTCATGTAAACAAAAAGTGTCAGAAAGGGCTTTGTCTTCAAGTGGTTAGAAGAGTGGATGATGTGTGACATAAGCTTCCTAATGTTGTGCATAAAATGCCAGGACAGTTCAAAACCCCCCCCAAATGACCCCATTTTGGAAAGTAGACACCTCAAGCTATTTGCTGAGAGGCATGTTGAGCCCATTGAATATTTTTTTTTTTTTGTCCCAAGTGATTGAATAATGACAAAAAGAAAAAAAAAAAAATGTACAAAAAGTTGTCACTAAATTATATATTGCTCAAACATGCCATGGTTATATGTGGAATTGCACCCCAAAATACATTCTGTTGCTTCTCCTGAGTACGGGGATACCACATGTGTGAGACATTTTGGGAGCCTAGCCGCGTACAGGACCCCGAAAACCAAGCACCGCCTTCAGGATTTCTATGGGTGTAAATTTTTGATTTCACTCCTCACTGCCTATCACAGTTTCGGAGGCCATGGAATGCCCAGATGGCACAAAACCCCCCCACATGACCCCATTTTGGAAAGTAGACACCCCAAGCTATTTGCTGAGAGGTATGTTGAGTATTTTGCAGATCTCGCTTTTTGTCACAATGTTTTAAAAATTGAAAAAAGAAAAAAAAAAAAATATGTCTTTCTTCATTTTCAAAAACAAATGAGAGCTGTAAAATACTCACCATGCCTCTCGGCAAATAGCTTGGGGTGTCTACTTTCCAAAATGGGGTCATTTGTGGGGGTTTTGGGCTATCTTGGCATTTTATGGCCTTCAAAACTGTGATAGGTAGTGAGGAGTGAAATCAAAAATTTGTGCCCTTAGAAATCCTGAAGGCGGTGCTTGGTTTTCGGGGGCCCGTACGCGGCTAGGCTCTCAAAAAGTCCCACACATGTGGTATCCCCGTACTCAGGAGAAGCAGCCAAATGTATTTTGGGGTGCAACTCCACATATAACTATGGCATGTTTGAGCAGTATATCATTTAGTGACAACTTTTTGTACATTTTTTTTTCTTGTCATTATTCAATCACTTGGGACAAAAAAAAAATATTCAATGGGCTCAACATGCCTCTCAGCAATTTCCTTGGGGTGTCTACTTTCCAAAATGGGGTCATTTTGGGGGGTTTTGTGCTATCTTGGCATTTTATGGCCTTCAAAACTGTGATAGGTAGTGAGGAGTGAAATCAAAAATTTATGCCCTTAGAAACCTTGAAGGCGGTGCTTGAGTTTTGGGGTCCCGTACGCGGCTAGGCTCCCAAAAAGTCCCACACATGTGGTATCCCCGTACTCAGGAGAAGCAGCAGAATGTATTTTGGGGTGTAATTTCACATATGCCCATGGCATGTGTGAGCAATATATCATTTAGTGACATCTTTGTGCAAAAAAAACAAAGTTTGTCATATTCCCGCAACTTGTGGCAAAATATAAAATATTCCATGGACTGACCATGCCTCTCAGTAAATAGCTTGGGGTGTCTACTTTCCAAAATGGGGTAATTTGGGGGGGGGTTTGTGCTATTTTGGCATTTTATGGCCTTCGAAACTGTGATAGGTAGTGAGGAGTGAAATCAAAAATTTACGCCCTTAGAAATCCTGAAGGCGGTGATTGGTTTTTGGGGCCCCGTACCCGGCTAGGCTCCCAAAAATTCCCACACATGTGGTATCCCCGTACTCAGGAGAAGCAGCAAAATGTATTTTGGGGTGCAATTCCACATATAACCATGGCATGTGTGAGCAATATATCATTTAGTGACAATTTTTTGTACATTTTTTCTTTTTTTTTTCTTTTTATCATTATTCAATCATTTGGGACAAAAAAAAAAAATATTCAATGGGCTCAACATGCCTCTCAGCAAATAGCTTGGGGTGTCTACTTTCCAAAATGGGGTCATTTGGGGGGGTTTTGTGCCATCTTGGCATTTTATGGCCTTCAAAACTGTGATAGGTAGTGATAGGTAGTGAGGAGTGAAATCAAAAATTTATGCCCTTAGAAATCCTGAAGGCGGTGCTTGGTTTTTGGGGTCCTGTATGCGACTAGGCTCCCAAAAAGTCCCACACATGTGGTATCCCCGTACTCAGGAGAAGCAGCAGAATGTATTTTGGGGTGTAATTTCACATATGCCCATGGCATGTGTGAGCAATATATCATTTAGTGACAACTTTGTGCAAAAAAAACAAAGTTTGTCATATTCCCGCAACTTGTGGCAAAATATAAAATATTCCATGGACTAATAATGCCTCTCAGTAAATAGCTTGGGGTGTCTACTTTCCAAAATGGGGTCATTTGGGGGGGTTTTGTGCTATTTTGGCATTTTATGGCCTTCGAAACTGTGATAGGTAGTGAGGAGTGAAATCAAAAATTTGCGCCCTTAGAAATCCTGAAGGCGGTGCTTGGTTTCCGGGGTCCCGTGCGTGGCTAGGCTCCTAAAAAGTCCCACACATGTGGTATCCCCGTACTCAGGAGAAGCAGAAGAATGTATTTTGGGGTGCAATTCCACATATAACCATGGCATGTGTGAGCAATATATCATTTAGTGACAACTTTTTGTAATTTTTTTTTTTTTTGTCATTATTCAATCACTTGGGACAAAAAATAAAAATATTCAATGGGCTCAACATGCCTCTCAGCAATTTCCTTGGGGTGTCTACTTTCCAAAATGGGGTCATTTTGGGGGGTTTTGTACTGCCCTGCCATTTTAGCACCTCAAGAAATGAGATAGGCAGTCATAAATTAAAAGCTGTGTAAATTCCAGAAAATGTACCCTAGTTTGTAGACGCTATAACTTTTGCGCAAACCAATAAATATACGCTTATTGTCATTTTTTTTACTAAAGACATGTGGCTGAATACATTTTGGCCTAAATGTATGACTACAATTGAGTTTATTCGATTTTTCTTATAACAAAAAGTAGAAAATATCATTTTTTTCAAAATTTTCGGTCTTTTTCCGTTTATATCGCAAAAAATAAAAATCGCAGAGGCAATCAAATACCATTAAAAGAAAGCTCTATTTGTGGGAAGAAAAGGACGCAAATTTCGTTTGGGTACAACATTGCATGTCCGCACAATTTACAGTTAAAGCAGCGCAGTGCAAAATTCTGAATTCACCTCTGGTCCTCTAGCTACCAAATGGTCCGGGGCTTAAGTGGATAAGAAAATACCAACAATATACATAGCGTATACAATACATTTAATACATGACTGCATCTTATACATGTTGATTTATTAAAGGCAAATAGGTTGTTCACTTTACTAGGGAATTTCTATGGACTCATATTATAAATGCTCTGAAACAATTCTATTTGTGAAAAGTAAAATTTCCAATTTGGGCAAAGTGACAACCCCCTAGTCAAAGGAGAAATATAATACTGGTACAAGTCTACATTAGACACATTAAAGCTGGTCTCCATGTAAGATCTTTATTGCATATTTACATTGGTCTAGCTTGGACCAATTTAAGTAAGCATATCTCATATGTGAGGAACTGCTGTGGAAACTGACAATAACTGTAGCAATGTGTGCTTCTACAGTATCGCCATGAGTTTCTGGGTTGTGGCTGCCAAATTTTCGGGAATGGCTACCCCACTACATATTGACCACAGGGCAATCAATTGCTCAACACAGGTGTGAATGGAGCCTCATGGTTCTTGTGTAAACACACCAATTTCACTTTTAGGCCCCATTCACCTCTAGCATACTGGGAGTGCATGTTTTTTCGCTTCTTTTTCCCGTGACACAGATAAGACAGCCCATTGATTTTAATAGGTTTCCCTATATGTGGCAAAGTAGCTCATGGAACATTGGTATGTTGCAGTTTGTAAATTTTTACTGCGTGTTTTGCTGTGTTTGTCTCTCATTTGTTCACGTGGAAAAATGTGTGTTTGTTTCTGCAATAAACCAAAAATAAATTGTGCTAAAATGAAAAAAATATTAAGATTATTGAATAATGATAAGTCTGTGTGCACAAGCACTTTAAAAAATAGGAAAGTAACATGATGTCCAATATAACCCTCAGTGCTTAACACTTTCACCAGAATATTTGTGGAATTCCACCTAATGAAAATGGCCACTTACCAGATACTTATGACCTCCTGTTACGGAAGGTCTCAAACGCTTGTGGCTATATACCCAGCCCGGGCCTTTGATCATCCAGGGGAATCGCGCTCTCAAGCCTCCACCACCCGAAATTGGGTTTGATCATAAATTAGCCCCAAAAAGAGATAAGGTCTTCATAGTATAAAATCTTTGGTGTTTATTGGTTAAAAATTAGGTTGCACTTTGTTTCTGCGTTCGGAGTGCCGTGAGCAATTAATGGCACCAAATGTGTGACTAGTTCATTTTAGGTATATAAAGGTGGCCATACACTATACAATCTTTGTAAATCTCCTTTAGATTTCCCAAAACGATAAAATAGAAGAACACACCTATCTATCCAATCACTCTATATACAAGCAGGTAAACCCTTTACACTACATAGTTTATGAAAGATTTAAAGCAGATTGTACAGTCAGATTATATAGTGTACAGTGAGCTTAACTGACTTCCAGGGACACACTTCTGTTTTCAGTACAGCAGCGCTGTAACACATAGGCTCTTATGTGATTGCTCAGCTTCTGCACACTCTACCAAATGAATGATCTTTGCAAGATGAAGTTAAAGTACAAAACTACTGATGGCTGTGTATTGAGTGAGAACATTGCTGACATTGCCTGCATTGGAGAAGCATGAAATTGCAGATGGGATGTGGGCAATCTTCTGGAGGGGGAGGGCAGGTGCAGGGTGTGTATTATTGAAGTCAGATGGTGAACTACTTCCTTGTAATGTTTTTTTTTTTCTGTTCCAAATACCAACTTTCAGGTAATATAAGAGTTTAATACAGGAAAAAAAAGATGAGCCTTTAAGCTCATACCTGGTGTTCAGCTTTAATCAAAACTGTTGTCACGCTTTAGCATGCAGTTTCCTGCCTGTGTATTTTTACCTCCTTGCTGCAGTGTTTCTGCTAGACTTATGATTCCTTTCACATGTTGTTTGACTTCTGTGCTCACTTATGGGTGTCGCCTGTTATATTGAGTTTTTATTTCCATTCCACTTTCTGGACCGCCTCCTAGCTTTCTTTACTATATAAGACATGCCCAGTGCAGCCCGCATTGTCTGAGCAGCTTCCTAGTTCTCTGAGCTCCTGTGTGCTTAATGTTTTGTGTATTCAGTGTCTGACTTCCTATGTACTGACCCCAGCTTCATCATCCATTTGTGCTTGTCTGCCACCTTCCCTGACCTCGGCTTGATTCCCCTCCCCTCTGGACATACCTGGGGGCCGCAACCTGGTTCCAATTTGCTATAAGTCCATCCCCACCATCAGGGGCCCTCGTGAGGAAACAGGCTGGGGCTTAGACGCCGCACCCTGGGGAACCCCGGGTTGGAATTCTGCAATGGCTTACTCCCATTGAAACCTGACAACTGTTTGATTAAAACTGTTGTTGATAATTTTGTTACCTGACACTTTTTTTGTAAAATTCTGTGACTGTAAAGCAAGCCATAGATGGATTGAAGCTCGGCCGGTTCAGCAGAAAGGTTTCCCATCTGCAGAACACAATAGTACTGTGGGAAGGATTCACACACACAGTCAGTCTTGATAGCAAATCAAGGAATTTTCTTTCCTGCAATCCATGGTTGCAGGAAATTAAATCCATCATCTACTGTATCTATGGCTTGCTTTAGACTGTTTCTGTAGAGGATGTTGTTTGTGTTTATAGAATAACCACAAAACTCTGTGCCAGCAAGGAGCAGGCCACTAGGGATGAGCTTCGAGTTCGAGTCAAACTCATGTTCGACTCGAACATTGCCTGTTCGCCGAACAGCGAACAAATTGGGGTGTTCGCGGCAAATTCGAAAAATCCATGGGAGAAATCTAAAGTGCTAATTATAAAGGCTTATATGCAAGTTATTGTCCTAAAAAGTGTTTGGGGACCGGGGTCCTGCCCCAGGGGACATGTATCAATGCAAAAAGAAGTTTTAAAAACGGCCGTTTTTTCGGGAGCAGTGATTTTAATAATGCTTAAAATGAAAAAATAAAAGTGAAATATTCCTTTAAGTTTTGTACCTAGGGGGTGTGTATGATATGCCTGTAAAGTGGCGCATGTTTCCTGTGCTTAGAACTGTCCCTGCAAAAAATTTCATTTTTGAAAGAAAAAAATGCATTTAAAACTCATTCGCGGCTATTAATGAATTGTCGGCTCCCGGCAATACATACAAAAGTCATTGATAAAAAAAAAAAAAAAAGCATGGGGAAGCCCTTCAGGTCTGGAATGGATATTAAGGGGAACCCCGCCGCAAATTTAAAAAAAAATTGACGTGGGGTTCCCCCAAATATCCATTCCAGGCCCTTCAGATCTGGCATGGATTTTAAGGGGAACTCCACCCCAAATTTAAAAAAAAAATGGCGTGGAGTCCCCCTAAAAATCCATACCAGACCCCTTATCCGAGCACGCAACCTGGCCGGCCGCAGGGGAAAAGAGGGGGACGAGAGAGCGGCCCCCCCTCCCTCCTGAACCATTCCAAGCCACATGCCCTCAACATGGGGAGGATGTCCCCATGTTGATGGGGACAAGGGCCTCATCCCCACAACCCTTGCCCGGTGGTTGTGGGGGTCTGCGGGCGGGGGGCTTATCGGAATCTGGAAGACCCCTTTAACAAAGGGGACCCCCAGATCCCGCCCCCCCTATGTGAATTGGTAAAGGGTACATTGTACCCCTACCATTTCACGAAGAAAGCGTAATTTTTTTTTTAAAAAAACACACAAACACCTTGAAAAAGTCCTTTATTTAAAAAAAAAACAAAAAAAAACTTTCCAGCGGTGAAATCCAGTGTCCCACGGCGATCCCGATGTCCAGCGCTGTCCTTCATTGGTTGTGCCTGAGCGGACCTGATGGGGAACTCCCTCTCAGTATTTTAAATGTATAGACCCGCCCCTTCTAAAGTTCCCCATCAGGTCCGCTCAGCGGACCAGATGCGGAACATGAAAAGGGGCGGGTCTATACATGTATTACCAAAGTGAGAGCAGTTCCCCATCAGGTCCGCCCCCTCGGTATGTCGGACCCGCCTACGTCATTGGCTTGAGCGGGGAACTTCCTTCACTGTGTAATTTAAATTTACATAGTGAAGGAAGTTCCCCGCTCAAGCCAATGACGTAGGCGGGTCCGACATACCGAGGGGGCGGACCTGATGGGGAACTGCTCTCACTTTGGTAATACATGTATAGACCCGCCCCTTCTCATGTTCCGCATCTGGTCCGCTGAGCGGACCTGATGGGGAACTTTAGAAGGGGCGGGTCTATACATTTAAAATACTGAGAGGGAGTTCCCCATCTGGTCCGCTCAGGCACAACCAATGAAGGACAGCGCTGGACATTGGGATCGCCGCGGGACACTGGATTTCACCGCTGGAATGTTTTTTTTTGTTTTTTTTTTAAATAAAGGACTTTTTCAAGGTGTTTGTGTGTTTTTTTAAACATTTTTTTACGCTTTCTTCGTGAAATGGTAGGGGTACAATGTACCCCTTACCAATTCACATAGGGGGGGGCCGGGATCTGGGGGTCCCCTTTGTTAAAGGGGTCTTCCAGATTCCGATAAGCCCCCCGCCCGCAGACCCCCACAACCACCGGGCAAGGGTTGTGGGGATGAGGCCCTTGTCCCCATCAACATGGGGACATCCTCCCCATGTTGAGGGCATGTGGCTTGGTACGGTTCAGGAGGGAGGGGGGCCGCTCTCTCGTCCCCCCTTTTCCCCTGCGGCCGGCCAGGTTGCGTGCTCGGATAAGGGGTCTGGTATGGATTTTTAGGGGGACTCCACGCCATTTTTTTTTAAATTTGGGGTGGAGTTCCCCTTAAAATCCATGCCAGATCTGAAGGGCCTGGAATGGATATTTGGGGGAACCCCACGTCAATTTTTTTTTAAATTTGCGGCGGGGTTCCCCTTAATATCCATTCCAGACCTGAAGGGCCTGGTAATTGAATTCTGGGGAACCCCCACGCTTTTTTTTTTTATCAATGACTTTTGTATGTATTGCCGGGAGCCGACAATTCATTAATAGCCGCGAGTCAGTTTTAAATGCATTTTTTTCTTTCAAAAATGACATTTTTTGCAGGGACAGTTCTAAGCACGGGAAACATGCGCCACTTTACATGCATATCATACACACCCCCCAGGTACGAAATTTAAAGGAATATTTCACTTTTATTTTTTCATTTTAAGCATTATTAAAATCACTGCTCCCGAAAAAACGGCCGTTTTTAAAACTTATTTTTGCATTGATACATGTCCCCTGGGGCAGGACCCAGGTCCCCAAACACTTTTTAGGACAATAACTTGCATATTAGCCTTTATAATTAACACTTTAGATTTCGAACGTTCAAGTCCATTGTATTTAATAGGGTTCTAAAGTTTACACGAACATTTTGTCTGTTCGCAGGTTCTGGTGCGAACCGAACAGGGGGGTGTTCGGCTCATCCCTGCAGGCCACATGTCTGATGAGCTCTGTCTTATGTGTTTGGGTAACCTTATACCAATCATCTTTGGATATTATCCAAAACATCCTCTGAAGAACCAAGTTCTGTCCGTGACTTTCCAGAGGTTGTTCTTGAAATATCTATTTAATTACCGTACTTGAGTTTTTTCAGGTACTTTCTTGTACTATATCTGTTCTGTTTCATTTCCAGTTTCCAAAAGAAGAAAATGCTGTCTTCAAATTTAGTAAATTTCTTGTTTTTATGTTTCTTTTTAAGCTACTTTAAAGGCACTAATGCTTCCTTAGTCTTTTCAGTGCGTGTTTTCCTGTGACCTACCAGTCATTTTCAATTTTTACTCACACTTTTGCTATTCTCTTTGAATTATTTAATTTTTTTAAGGGTTTACAGTGTCTTGTAACAGTTTTTAAGGTAAAGTTTTATTTTCATGCAAAGTTCAGTTAATAAAACTAGCATAAACACCAGCAACCCTATTGATTTCAGTTTTTTGTAATACTCTGCATATCAGTACTAATGGTCCTATTTGTAGTGGAGAGCACATGCCATTGATCTATCTCCACTGGATACAACAGTGTTTACTCCACACTACATTTGTATTGTACTTACCATTCATAAAATGCAGACCATGATATGGTGCCTGTGATGTCCCATAGAGTGCTTACTGTATTATGCTGCAGAGCCTACTTTGTGATTAAAGGGGAAGCCTGTGACATGACTTTGACAGTTCATGTGACTGGTCCCCCTTGCTCCTGACACTGTTTTGTTCATTCATTGGAACGAATGGTGCATTGTTTATCTTGGAGTCCCAAAGTAATCAGAAGGTAATACACATTTGTAAATCATATTGCTGTACTACTGCTCCTTCGTTGTCCACGCTGAGGTGGTTATATTCCTGTGTAGCAGCTTGCTATATTTTTAGGGGGAGTATATGAGTGGTAATTAGGCTCAGATACACTAATTGTCAGGTTTCTTGGACCATTTCTGTCCCTGGGAGATAGTATTGGTGTGCAGTTCCCTGTGGCCTACAGGTGGCGCTGTTGCCGTAGGCCAGGGTTGAGCCACTGATACAAGGCTGTGCCTTTTTCGTCCCCTCTCAGCAGTGGTGATGGCAGGCCGGGGAACCTGCTGTGCCTGTCGGGAGAGGGTATAAAAAGGGGCGGCCATCTTCCAGAGGGGTTGGCATAGGCACCTTCAGCCTGGGTGGTGCGTGTGTCGTCTCCGGGTACCCTAGGCCCGGAGGCCGAGTTCCTGTTCCATCCCAGACACCTTCAGTCTGGGGTGAGGTACTATTTTGGAGGCCCGGAGCCCAGCGCCTTTGGCTGGGTTCCGCCAGGGATTAAGGGCTCCCAGGGTGCTGCCTTGCGAGGGGACCCGTATCCAGGATCAAGGAGGCCAGGGAGGTGACCCCTTCTGAAGTCCCAGCGCAGAGTCGTGGTGACGGTGGGGGCCTCTGGTAACTCTCCGGAGGGATGTTCTTCTCCTTGACATGGGCCAAGCTTCTTCAAGAAGGAAGTGCATGTTCTGTAGGTCATAGTGGCAGTGACTCTACGCACACCAGGTCAGTGGCAGTGACCAAATAGGGCAAGGCCCTATTCACCAGGTCAGTGGCAGTGACCAACTTCAACAAGTCAGTGGCAGTGACTTTCATATTCACCCAGTCTGTGGCAGAGACCGTGCGCCCAAACCTGTTCGTGAAATCAGAACAGTAAGAGAAACTAAATTGAGTTTGTGCCTGGACCTCCTCCCACCTTATCTGACCTGTGTCTCGTATTAACCTGTCTGCTCTCATAGAGACTATTTGTTATCTGTGGTGAAATAAATACAAAAGTTGGACTTTCAGTTGGTGTGGACAGTTACTTTACTGGGGAGAATTAAGGACTTGTTTCTGGCTAATGCAGAGGCAAGATCATCTTGGGAGGATTCTAACACCAGCAGCAGGCAGGCCCGAAAACTAACACCACCCAACCTCCCCATCCTGGAGGGTACGGGCTTATAGTGCGGTGTGCCTCATTCTTTCCTGCGGAGGAGCCAAGTAAAGAAAAGCAGGTAAAGTCTGGGGTGGGTGTGCTAGACATGGGGGCTCGAGTCCGGGATGTGTCTGCGGTTGCAAAGTGTGAAAACCCCCCCAGAAGTTGAACTTCATTCCCAGTGAAGTTCCGTGGAGGTCGGCCATATTGAGAACTGCGCCACGAGGAGAACCCTGACTGCGTAGTTCGTGGGCGTGCCTATTCAGAAAGCCCGCGAACGGTTCAGGAGTTGGGAGGAGTCTGGCCATGTGTGGAGTTGCACGTGGGGACTTTGGCGCGAAAAGGTCAGTGTGCAATGGAGCAGCGGATGGACAACATGGCGTCTCATGCCTCATGGGTTCCGGCTACTACTACCATGAAGATGACTTAATTCGCTGCTTCTTTAACGGATTTGGGGATTCGGCTAAAGCCCCGGGGACGATTTGCCCTCTACGTGTGTAAAGATGTGGAGGCCCTCTGAGTGATTTGTCCCGGCAGCCGGGACTGGTGGTTCATCTGAAGCCATTCGGGCGATGCAAGAACTGTAAGGAGTTCCTATTTGAGGTCAGGCAACCTACGGAAAAGCCTCGGGCCTTCCACCTCAATTGCCTTACGGGTGCCACCACTCCAGAAGGAGGAATCAGAGCTTATGCCGCCACCCCTGCGCGCACTGACGGGACTTCGGAAGAGCTCGTTGTAGCGAGTGAGAGACCGGAGGATGCTGCTTCGGTTACCACAGAGTCCTTTCTCCCACCGCCCTAGAGGAAGATCGGGTTCGTGACAGCTTCCTGCGACCGTGGTGGAGCAACGCCCCAGCGCTTACTCGGAATGGATGTATCCGAAGGGAAAAGTTCCGGACGTCCCGGTTCTTTTTTCAAGCCGAGGTAAGCCGGGGGAAGAGACTCTGTGCAAGATCCCGAGTGTTGGGGGTTCACATGTCTGTGAAACAACCGGAGGCGGTGACTCGTCCTTCACCAGGAGTTGCCTTCCTGCGGAGGAATATGACAACTCCGATCTGGAGTCCATCTCTGATGCGGGTGATGACACCGCCATAGATGAACTGTTCGAGTGAAAGGGATGGGATAAGATGCCCCTGTCCTTGTCCCGTAGGTCCAGGGACCCACCCATGTCTACTGGGGAAAGTACAACCCGGGTGGTGGCGTCCGAGCCTGAGGAGGGATCTGTCCCCTTGCCTGCCCCTCCACCGTTGGAGGCACCTGCTTCAATAGCCGAGAAGAGTCGGGTGTCACTGCGGGCCCCTGCAACTGGTCCGGAGGTAGTTAAAGTACCTCGGCACCCTGATGCCATCGTCTTGCCTGGCACGGGAGACCGCGCTACCATGCCACTACTGTCCCATTTACAGAGACTTTTTAATCAAAGAGTTGCCAGCGAGTATGGGTGGGAATACCCGTACCTGCCAAGGGAACTTTTATTCGAGGTGGAGGCCTGTAGACACCGGTGGTACGAGGACTTTGTGTGGACACATATCAAAGTATCCCAGGCCAGGAGATACTTCTCATGTTCACCCGCGACCACTCTGCGGTTTAAGGACTGTAAAGCTGCCTGGATGTTGGGTCGGCACATCTATGCAGACAAGGTACTCATTTGATAAACATTGGAAGCCGCTGGTGTTGCCTGACCCACATTATTACTTGTGAGAGACAAGACTCTTTGTTTTTTCTTGAGTACACTCTCTTTTCAAAGCCCAGGAACTCTTTGCCCTAATTAAAGGGGATTCTACTCATTGGAGGAGCGGGAGCTGTTGCTGTTTTTTTTGTTTTCCCCTCTGTCCCCACCGCAAAGGTAACAAGGACTTTGGGGTTGTAGACAGAGTAGGGTCACAGTTCAAGAAGAAGAGGATTTTGCCATCATCAGTGATTTCATTGCGGCACTACCACTAGGTGGCGGTGTTGTGCAACGATTGAAAGGACACTCAGTATTATGCAGTTTACTTATTGGAAGGAAGGGTTTTTTCTCTCGGGGAGGATCTTTTCATTCCAACTAATGTTATTTTAGGTGTGTTTTTCTTTCCCCTGCAGGTGAATGCCGAGCAAGACTGCTGAGTATGGAGTGGGTCTTAGTTATTGCAGCGGGAGGGAAATTAAAATTGTATTGAAAATTTTATGTGGCCTCAAAATGTTTTTTTTCTCCCATGCACATGTGTATTTCTCTTTTCCCTTCTGTGTTTCCCTTTCCTTTCTTGTGCTAGGTTCCGGCACAAACAAACAGTTTTTTTTAAATTGACATTTTTTTTGGTAGTCTGTCTCTGGATCGGGCTTATGCTGACTCAGGTCTGAGAGGCATAGGTTGGTTTCAGACACTGGGGACCAGTGTCCATCAAGTGAGGGGGATGTGTAGCGGGTGCTATATTTAGGGGGAGTATCTGAGTGGTAATTAGGCTCAGATACACTAATTGTCAGGTTTCTTGGACCATTTCTGTCCCTGGGAGATAGTATTGGTGTGCAGTTCCCTGTGGCCTACAGGTGGCGCTGTTGCCATAGGCCAGGGTTGAACCACTGATACAAGGCTGTACCTTTTTTGTCCCCTCTCGGCAGTGGTGACGGCGGGGCGGGGAACCTGCTGTGCCTGTTGGGAGAGGGTTTAAAAAGGGGCGGCCATCCTCCGGAGGGGTCGCCCCCAGGCACCTTCAGCCTGGGTGGTGCGTGTGTCATCTCCGGGTGCCCTAGGCCCAGAGGCCGAGTTCCTGTTCCATCCCAGACACCTTCAGTCTGGGGTGAGGTACTATTTTGGAGGCCCGGAGCCCAGCGCCTTTGGCTGGGTTCCGCCGGGGATTGAGGGCTCCCAGGGTGCTGCCTTGTGAGGGGACCCGTATACAGGATCGAGGAGGCCAGGGAGGTGACCCCTTCTGAAGACCCAGCGCAGAGTCGTGGTGATGGTGGGGGCCTCTGGTAACTCTCCAGAGGGATGTTCTTCTCCTTGACATGGGCCAAGCTTCTTCAAGAAGGAAGTGCATGTTCTGTAGGTCATAGTGGCAGTGACTCTACGCACACCAGGTCAGTGGCAGTGACCAAATAGGGCAAGGCCCTAATCACCAGGTCAGTGGCAGTGACCAACTTCAACAAGTCAGTGGCAGTGACTTTCATATTCACCCGGTCTGTGGCAGAGATCGTGCGCCCAAACCTGTTTGTGAAATCAGAACAGTAAGAGAAACTAAATCGAGTTTGTGCCTGGACTTCCTCCCACCTTATCTGACCTGTGTCTCGTATTAACCTGTCTGCTCTCATAGAGACTATTTGTTATCCATGGTAAAATAAATACAAAAGTTGGACTTTCAGTTGGTGTGGACAGTTACTTTACTGGGGAGAATTAAGGACTTGTTTCTGGCTAATGCAGAGGCGAGATCATCTCGGGAGGATTCTAACACCAGCAGCAGGCAGGCCCGAAAACTAACACCGCCCAACCTACCCATCCAGGAGGGTACAGGCTTATAGTGCGGTGTGCCTCATTCTTTCCTGCGGAGGAGCCAAGTAAAGAAAAGCAGGTAAAGTCTGGGGTGGGTGCGCTAGACGTATATTCCTATAATTCAGTATTATCCAGAGATAGATGTCAGGGCGTACAGGAACTGGTTCCGCAGATTTACAAATCTGTTGTTAGTACAACATTTTGCACATATAGGAACATACTGGACATTAAAGGATAGCAATAATTTAAAAAAAGGAGGGGCCAGCTGCCGTCACCCTCCCTATTGCATATGTAATGCCCATGATCTCCAGCAATGATCTGCTGCCTATGTCAGCTGTGGAGGTTTTATAGTTCTCTGAACTGGAGAAGTTATCTCTCTGCAGACTTGCAAATTGAAAACTTCTAATTCAAGCTCAAAGAAAAGCTGTGCATACACTGTATGCTGCTCACTGAAGAGAACTGCAGAAGCACTGGAGCTAGCATAGTGCGAAGGGTAAGGGATGACACTTAGCCCCAATTTGTTATAACGTTTTGATAGCCTTAAGAATACAAGATTGGTTCTGAGAAGCTCACCCATTTTCCCATTTGGCAACAATTAAATGCTCAAAGCCATTAACAAGATCCCAAAACATGTAAAATTTCTATAGCTATAACAGTGTACAAAAATAAATAAATTCCCCACTTCTTCCCTTATACACTCCACTGCGCTTCAGGAGTGAGTCTGCTAAATCAGACCAAAACACCTTACTAGCTGCTACTTTGCAAAAACATACAATGAAAAATAAATTTGAATAACCAAAATTAGTAGCGCTTTGTGTATCACAACACAGATCTAAATATTACAAATTATATATATCCTATATAAAAGTGTACATATGTGAGAAAATTATATATAAATGTGAAAAAATATATACCGTTCGACCAATGGATCCCATTGGAAGAAGTCCTATGCGACAAAACTAGTCTGGGAGAAGCTACACGGAGCTCTTTTACAGTGAGTAGCGTTCGGATTTTCCGACCGCTCATCGAATATTCGGTCCGGTGTTTGGGCGGAAGTCTGTGGTGTTTTTGATTGGAGTGGAGAGGCGGGCATACGTGAAGGAGGGTGAGACACACATAGTTGGTCGGTCCGCCGAGACCGCAATACATCGCGGCTACCTGTCATATGCCTGTCTGGCATTTTTTAAGTGTTTTTGCTGAAGTGCCTAACTTTAATCTACTAGATGTGAGTGAAACCATTGAAGGTTACCTGTGCTGTGTTATTTTAATAAAAGTTTTTACGTACTTCACTATTGGAGGCATTTTGTTTTTTCATGTGGGATACTTGACTGACCTGCTTAACATCGTGTTGGATCTGTCTTTGATACCCTGAGGGGTGACTAAGCTGTAAGGCCGAGCATGAGAGTGCAAGGCATATCCTATTGGTGAGTGCAAGTCCTTAGGGAGTGGAATCACTAATCACGTTGGTGTGGTGAAAGTTTATTCAAGGGAACACAGGAAGAATTTTATGTAATTTTGAAGTCACTATATTTGGAACACCTGTTTCACTGATGGACTTTTTTTTAAATATTTTCACAGCAATTGGTTTGAAAACACCATTGGAAAGCTATGGACACTAATTAATGCATTTTTTGTATGCACATATATTTTCAAGAGTATATGTTTATATATATATATATTCACATTTACAGTCATGCTCGAAATTGTTGGCACCCCAGAAATTTTTCCAGAAAATCAAGTATTTCTCACAGAAAAGTATTGCAGTAACACATGTTTTGCTATACACATGTTTATTCCCTTTGTGTGTATTGGAACAAAACAAAAAAAAGGAGGAAAAAAAGCAAATTGGACATAATGTCACACAAAACTCCCAACAGCAATTTTAAGATCTCTCCACAGGTGTTCAATGGGATTTAGATCTGGGCTCATTGCTGGCCACTTTAGAGCTCTCCATCGCTTTGTTGCCATCCATTTCTGGGTGCTTTTTGACGTATGTTTGGGGTCATTGTCCTGCTGGAAGACCCAAGATCTCGGACGCAAACCCAGCTTTCTGACACTGGGCTCTACAGTGCGACCCAAAATCCTTTGGTAATCCTCAGATTTCATGATGCCTTGCACACATTCAAGGCACCCAGTGCCAGAGGCAGCAAAACAACCCCAAAACTTCAATGAACCTCCACCATATTTCACTGTAGGTACCGTGTTCTTTTCTTTGTAGGCCTCATTCTGTTTTTGGTAAACAGTAGAATGATGTGCTTTACCAAAAAGCTCCATCTTGGTCTCCTCTGTCCACAAGACGTTTTCCCAGAAGGATTTTGGCTTACTCAAGTACATTTTGGAAAACGTTAGTCTTGCTTTTTTATGTCTCTCTGTCAGCAGTGGGGTCCTCCTGGGTATCCTGCCATAGCCTTTCATTTCATTTAAATGTCGACGGATAGTTTGCGCTGACGCTGATGTTCCCTGAGCCTGCAGGACAGCTTGAATTTCTTTGGAACTTGTTTGGGGCTGCTTATCCACCATCCCGACTATCCTGCGTTGCAACCTTTCATCAATTGTTCTCTTCCGTCCACGCCCAGAGAGATTAGCTACAGTGCCATGGGGTGCAAACTTCTTGATAATGTTGCGCACTGTGGACAAAGGCAAATCTAGATCTCTGGAGATGGACTTGTAACCTTGAGATTGTTGATATTTTTCCACAATTTTGGTTCTCAAGTCCTCAGACAGTTCTCTTCTCCTCTTTCTGTTGTCCATGCTCAGTGTGGCACACACAGACACACAATGCAAAGACTAAGTGAACTTCTCTCCTTTTTATCTGCTTTCAGGTGTGATTTTTATATTGCCCACACCTGTTACTTGCCCCAGGTGAGTTTAAAGGAGCATCACATGCTTGAAACAATCTTATTTATCCACAATTTTTAAAGGGTGCCAAGAATTTTGAGCAGCCCATTTTTGAAGTTTTGTGTGACATTATGTCCAATTTGCTTTTTTTCCTCCCTTTTTTTGATTTGTTCCAATACACACAAAGGGAATAAACATGTGTATAGCAAAACATGTGTTACTGCAATACTTTTCTGTGAGAAATACTTGATTTTCTGGAAAAATTTCTGGGGTGCCAACAATTTCGAGCATGACTGTATATATAATTTTCACATATATGTACACTTTTATATAGGATATATATAATTTGTAATATTTAGATCTGTGATGTAAAATTTCTAGAATTCTGAAAAAAATATTGACTTAACATACTGTATAACTTGCTTTTGACATGGGGCCCTTGGCAGCATAAAGTTAGTATCCTATACATGTTTCCTTCTACTGACATTGACTCCAGGGTATGTTCTCCTACCCATTACCAGCAATATTAGGAGCACTATGTTACATACTCCTGACCCCTGCACTCCATACACTAAGTTATACATTACTTGTGCCTAACCTCTATACTCTGTATGCTAAGCTGTACATTTTATAATCCTGACCAAAGTGTTTATTGTCTAAGTAGTTGCCATTTGTATTTTTTTACTGGTTTAATATACATTTTATGTCTATATTGTGGGGTGCATTTTGGTTTTGTGCTGCCCCAGGCAAGACTAAACAAGGGCTCCCCCATCTATATTTGTCCCATCCCAGCCGCTTTAAAATCGCGCACGCCCGTGTAACAGCGACAAACTACGTACATTTTACTATCCATAGGCAATGCTTTAAAAGCCTTTAGAGGTTACCACTTTAGATTTACAGAGGAGGTCTTGTGCTAGAATTACTGCACATGTATGGGACGATCGTTTTTTGCGTGCGTGTAGGACCAACACGCACGTTTGCCTTTATGTGCAAGCATGGGAGGACAGGGGCACTTTAATTTTTTTTATTATTATTATTCATTTATTTTATTTTTTTATTTTTACACCGTAACTTTTTGTATCACTTTTATTTTTGTAACAAGGAATGTAAACATCCTTGTGACAACAATAGGCAGTGACAGGTACTCTTTATGGAGAGATCTTGGGTCTATAAGATTCCAAATCCCTCATCTGCACTTAAAAGCATTCAAAACACCAAGATCAGGGTTTTTAAATGCTTTAGATTTGGTCGCTCGGGTCTCCCGGTGGGACGGGAGAGCTGTGGAAGGTGGGGGCGTGGAGGGGAGGACGTCCCCTCCCGCTGCTTGTACTAGCAATCGAGTGGCTAGTAAGCTACTTTGATTGCTATGACAAGACAGCCAGCCACTAGCACTAAAGAATTATACCGGGTGATGCCTGCAGCTGCAGGAATCATCCTGGTTCAGATGCCACCCCCCTGAAAAATGCCGCCCCAGGCAAACGCCTTGTTTGCCTCGTGGTAGATACACCCCTGATTGTACTTAGAAAAGAATACTGTATGCAATGAAAAAAATGTATTTAAAAAAAATTATACTTTCTCCTGGAGTTTATGTGTGCTGAAAATAGCTACATTCAAAATAGGGACTTGCGTGCACAAGGAAAGGTATACAGTATTATAAATACAACCTGTATAAACGTGAAGATCAATTTCTATTCACATATTAATAATGCAATCTTTTTTATCAAAGATGACCAATCTCATAATTAGTATACAGTGATGCTCTAAAACCATGTATCATCTCCCGTTTGGATTAGTCCAATCAATACCAGTGTTCCACAAGGGCCATTCTTATCAATGTATTTTGCGGTTTTATACCACTTCTTCAGGACTGGGCAATGGGAAATGCGGAATAACTCTAAAAAGATAGATCCATTTTATATGTATAATGCATCTGTCAGGATCTGAGGCTGCCATGTCTTGAACTCTGGTCTCCAATGGCCTAGAGCGTGGTTTGTCTGTTCTGCAACTCCAGTTTTGCTTTTACTTTTGCAATTGTTATAGTTCTGCATAAATGCATTGCAGTTTCAATGAGTCTTACCTTTTTCTGATCATGTGGCTAATCAATGTGAATGGCCATCTATTCAAGTCATTCTTGTTTCCTGCCAGATTATTGTGCTTTCACATAATCCTGCCTGTTGCTCAGTGATACCCCTATTGTTGCTTGTTACTGACCTTGTCTTGTGACCCTGACTCTGATTCTCTGCTTCCTGCACCGATATACTGATTCTCTGCTGCCTGAACTGACCCTGGCTTGCGACCCCCAAAGCTATCACTGTTTCTTGTGATTGGGACTAATTAATTCCTTTTTAACTAATAACTGTGCCTAGTCTGAAGTTTATAGCTACTGGTCTCAATTACCTACAGGCAGATTCCTAACTCGAAATGGTGGTAACCCTGGATAACAAGGTTAAAGGAGTTATAAAAGCAGAGTTTTTTTTTATCTTTATGCATTCTATGCATTAAGATAAAAAACCTTCTGTATGTAGCAGCACCCCCCAATTACCTACCTGAGCTCATCTCTCTCCAGCAATGTCCACGATCCCCTTAGCCATCCAGTACACTCCTCCTGATTTTCTGAGACAGAGCAGCGACGCCATTGGCTCCCGCGGCTGTTAATCAAAGTCAGTCAGCCAATCAGGGGAGAGAGGGGGTGGGGCCAGGTTGGGGCTCCATGTCTGAATGGATACACGGAGCTCTGGCTCAGCTTGGGTGTCCCCTGTAGCAAGCTGCTGGTTGAGGGACACTCAAAGGAGGGAGGGACTAGGAGCAGCAAAGATGGACCCGAGAAGAGGAGGATCCGGGCTGCTTTGTGCAAAACCAAACTGCACAGAGGAAGTAAGTATAAGATGTTTGTTATTTAAAAAACAAAACGAGCCTTTACAATCACTTTAAGTAAGAAAATTTTAAAAAACAACAAAAAGCCAAAGCAATAAAAAGACCAACAAAAAACAGTCAGGTACCCCACAAAATGTATGGCTCTCTTGGCCTTTGGGAGGGCCTTAAACAAGGGTACTGATGAACAGGACTATATACCATGATTAAATGTCTTTGGTAGGTCCATATAGGCTCATCATATGTAGGTAGAACAGGGCCATATAGTGTACTAGACTGTCACAGATAAATATATATCTGAACAACTATAAAAAAAGTACTGGGCACAAAAATGTGCCTCCACAACATATGTATCTTGAAGAGTGTGTATGTATGTACTATGAGAATGTTTAAGTTCTATTCAATCACCTACCCACCAGGGTGTCATTCATTCATTCCTTCTGTTTCCTAAAATATTAGGTTTGCACCAGTAGAATAGAATTTTCCACGATACCTATAAAATTAGAGGTAGTGTAAGGTTTAAGGGGGCTATTACTTTTTTTGTTGTAAGAAATTACTTTTGCAGGTGTGCCTAATGTATAAACATTCATTATAACTAATTTGTGCTGGTAATTAGGGATGAGCTTCGAGTTCGAGTCGAACTCATGTTCGACTCGAACATTGCCTGTTCGCCCGTTCGCCGAACAGCGAACAAATTGGGGTGTTCGCGGCAAATTCGAAACATCTATGGGAGAAATCTAAAGTGCTAATTATAAAGGCTTATATGCAAGTTATTGTCCTAAAAAGTGTTTGGGGACCCGGGTCCTGCCCCAGGGGACATGTATCAATGCAAAAAAAAGTTTTCAAAACGGACGTTTTTTCGGGAGCAGTGATTTTAATAATGCTTAAAGTGAAACAATAAAAGTGAAATATTCCTTTAAATTTCGTACCTGGGGGGTGTGTATAATATGCATGTAAAGTGGCGCATGTTTCCCGTGCTTAGAACTGTCCCTGCAAAAAATGTCATTTTTGAAAGAAAAAAAGTCATTTAAAACTCACTCACGGCTATTAATGAATTGTCGGCTCCCGGCAATACATACAAAAGTCATTCATAAAAAAAAATAAAAAATTACCAGGCCCTTTAGGTCTGGAATGGATATTAAGGGGAACCCCGCCGCAAATTTAAAAAAAAATTGACGTGGGGTTCCCCCAAATATCCATTCCAGGCCCTTCAGATCTGGCATGGATTTTAAGGGGAACCCCAAATTTTTAAAAAAATGGCGTGGAGTCCCCCTAAAAATCCATACCAGAACCCTTATCCGAGCACGCAACCTGGCCGGCCGCAGGGGAAAAGGGGGGACGAGAGAGCGGCCCCCCTCCCTCCTGAACCGTACCAGGCCACATGCCCTCAACATGGGGAGGATGTCCCCATGTTGATAGGGACAAGGGCCTCATCCCCACAACCCTTGCCCGGTGGTTGTGGGGGTCTGCGGGCGGGGGGCTTATCGGAATCTGGAAGACCCCTTTAACAAAGGGGACCCCCAGATCCCGGTCCCCCCCCTATGTGAATTGGTAAGGGCTACATTGTACCCCTACCATTTCACGAAGAAAGCGTAAAAAAATGTTTAAAAAACACACAAACACCTTGAAAAAGTCCTTTATTTAAAAAAAACAAAACATTCCAGCGGTGAAATCCAGTGTCCCGCGGCGATCCCGATGTCCAGCGCTGTCCTTCATTGGTTGTGCCTGAGCGGACCTAATGGGGAACTCCCTCTCAGTATTTTAAATGTATAGACCCGCCCCTTCTAAAGTTCCCCATCAGGTCCGCTCAACGTGCATAGCCCCCAACTGTCCCTGATTTCGAGGGACTGTCCCTGATTTGGAACTAAGTCCCTCTGTCCCTCTTTTCACCTCATTTGTCCCTCATTTTGGTCTTAGCTATATGCTTGTATATAAAATACACTTTTTATCTTTTAAAAGGTGTGTCCCAGTGCTAAACCTTGCATCCAATTTCTAAATTACTGCATTTGTAAATTTCACAAGCCAATATAAAGGATTAGTAGTGGTGAAAAAAAAAAAAAAACACTAGGTTTTACTAATTTACTAACTTTTTTTGTATAATTCTCCTTTAGGGGGCGTGGCAGGGGGTGTGTTCTATACCTACATACTTCTGCTAATAGGTGTCCCTCGTTCCCATCTCAAAAATTTGGGAGGTATGAATGTGGGATATATTCACAATCTTCACATAAAACATTAGTATGAACTACTTACTAATCTAAATGAATCAGCATGCACATTGAGATTTTTTTTTCATGACAGTGCACCTTTTCATTGGCATCTCGAAGAAAGGTTTATAGGGAAGGTTAGTGTCAGGGGTAGTGTAAAAGTTACAGGGTGGGATAGTGTTAGTTACAAGAAGGGGTTATGTGCAGTTAATGTTAGATTTATAGAAAGGGTTAGTGTCATAATTAGCATTAAGCTTAAGGAAGGGCTAAATGTGAGAGCTAGTGGTAAAGGACTAGTAAATGTAAGGAGTTGGAGTTAGTGTGAGGGTTAGTGTGGGAGTTAAAGGGAAGGTTAGGTTTAGGGTTACAGGAAAGAATAATATGATGGTTAAACATTTGGGTTAAAGGACGGGTTTGTATCAAGGTTAATGTTAAGGATACATGGAGGTATAGTGAAAGTGTTGATGTGAGAGTGACAAGGAGGGTTGGTCTGAGTATTAGTGTGGGAGTTAAAAGGAAGGTTAGGTTTAGGGTTACAGGAAAGAATAATATGATGGTTAAACATTTGGGTTAAAGGACGGGTTTGTATCAAGGTTAATGTTAAGGATACATGGAGGTATAGTGAAAGTGTTGATGTGAGAGTGACAAGGAGGGTTGGTCTGAGTATTAGTGTGGGAGTTAAAAGGAAGGTTAGGTTTAGGGTTACAGGAAAGAATAATATGATGGTTAGACATTTGGGTTAAAAGAAGGGTTAGTTTCAAGGTTCATGTTAAGGATACTGTGAGGGGGTTAACTCGGTAGCGGGTGTGTGTGACCCCCTGGTTGGGCTCCCCACACAAAAACAGGGCCAGCAGACGGAGGTTGTGGTTTTCAAAATCAAAAGGTGCGGTTTATTTCTCTATGTACAGTGACAAAAACACAGCAAAGCCAAAAAGAAACATAAACAAAATAAATCCTGGTCAGTTTGACCTCTGACTAAACATGCAGGTTTCCTAAACTAACAACTGGGATCAGCCTGGTGCTGTCCTAGTCCCTAAGTCCCTGGTTTAGTAAAAGTCCAAACAAATAGCCACACAGGCTTTGCCTCACCGCACAGGGGTTCACTCTCCCTAGACAGTCCACACAGGTCTGGTTCCAGGCATGAGCTAACATCTAATGAAGCTGGGAGTTTTTATAGAGGCCTTTAAATGAGCTGACAAGCTTCAGCTGGTCTCATCAACTCCCTGCCTGCACGACGCCCAGCCCTCTCCCTAGAGGTATGAGTCATCCATGAGCCCACTAGCCTCAGCTGGGCTTCATCAACTCCCTAGTTGTATAAGTCGGCGTAAAGCCTGAATCTGGGCGAAATATATCTACCCCCCTGGATGCAACCAGGTGGCTTTACCTTCCTGCTGTCACATACCCCCCCCTCTTGTTTTAACCTCGGGGTTGGAACACCAGCAATCAGGCATTCATGTACTCGAGACAAAGCATCCACATTCCCCATTTGAACGCCAGGGCGATGCTTTACTGTGAAGTTGAATTCCTGGAGGGCCAGGAACCACCTATTCACTCTTCTATTTGTTTCCTTGTTTTGAGCCATCCACTTTAACGGAGCGTGATCCGTAACCATGTCAAAGTGCCTACCTAGCAGATAGTACCGAAGGGAATCTAGAGCCCACTTCACCGCTAAACACTCCTTTTCAACCGTGGCGTAATTTACCTCATGGGACTTCAACTTCCTGCTGAGGTAAATGACTGGGTGCTCTTCCCCGTTCCAGACCTGGGACAATACTGCTCCTAACCCCACATCTGACGCATCACTTTGTACGACAAAGTCTTTAGAGAAGTCGGGTGAGTACAACACTGGCTGGCTACATAAGGCTTGTTTCAAGAATTGGAATGCTGCCTCAGCCTCGGGGGTCCATTTAATCATGACCGACCCTTTCCCTTTCGTCAGGTTGGTTAGGGGCACAGCCTTAGAAGCAAAGTGGGGAATGAAGCGCCGATAATAACCCGCGATTCCCAGAAAGGCCCGTACCTGCTTCTTGCTGTTGGGACGTGGCCAACTCTGGATGGCCTCGACTTTGTTGAGTTGGGGTTTTATCACTCCCCTGCCAATGGTGTACCCAAGATATTTGGCCTCCTCCTGCCCAATGGTACACTTCTTGGGGTTAGCCGTAAACCCCGCTTCCCGGATAGAGTCTAGGACTGCTTGCACTTTTGGCAGATGTGAGGCCCAATCTGTGCTATGGACAATTACGTCATCCAGGTAAGCCGCAGCATACTTCCGATGGGGCCTCAGTATCTGGTCCATTTTCCGCTGGAATGTGGCCGGCGCATTCTGTAACCCGAACGGCATTCTCTTATATTGGAACGCCCCGTCTGGGGTTACAAATGCGGTTTTCTCTTTGGCCGACTTGGCCAGGGGAATTTGCCAATACCCTTTTGTGAGGTCAAGAGTCGTCATGTATCGGGCTGTTCCCAGCCGGTCGATCAACTCATCTATACGTGGCATGGGGTAGGTGTCAAATTTTGTAACTTTGTTCAACTGACGAAAATCGTTACAAAATCGCCAGCTCCCATCCGGTTTAGGCACCAACACAATGGGACTAGACCAATCACTTTGGGACTCCTCTATCACCCCTAAGTTCAGCATTTTCTGTACTTCCTCCCGTATTGCCTCCCGTCGGGCCTCTGGGATCCGATAGGGTTTTAACTTCACCCTTTCACCGGGCGGGGTAATAATATCATGCTCTACCCCAGATGTTTGTCCCGGCAGCTCAGAGAACACCTCCTTGTTGCGAAGCACAAACTCCTTAACCTCCTGTTGTTGGGGTTGTGACAAGGTGGCTGCTATTCCAACCTCCGGAATCACGCAACCAGTTTGAGCTGGTGACCAAGTTTCTGCGACTAGGGACTCTCTATCCCTCCAGGCTTTCATCAGATTAACGTGATATATCTGTTCGGGCTTTCGCCTTCCTGGTTGTCTGACCTTGTAATTCACTTCGCTCACTTTTTCCATTATCTCGTAGGGGCCTTGCCATTTGGCAAGGAATTTACTTTCAACCGTAGGGACAAGTACCAATATCCTATCCCCCGGGGAAAAGGTACGGGTCTTTGCTCCACGGTTGTACACTCTCTGCTGTGCCAACTGCGCTTGGGCCAAATGTTCCTTCACGATGGGCATTACCTGTGCAATTCGATCTTGCATCAGGGCGACATGCTCAATCACACTCCTGTGGGGAGAACTCTCACTTTCCCAAGTTTCCTTGGCAATATCCAACAGCCCTCTTGGGTGTCTCCCATACAGTAACTCAAAGGGGGAGAATCCCGTAGAGGATTGGGGCACCTCCCTAATAGCAAACATCAAATAAGGAAGTAGACAGTCCCAATCCTTTCCATCTCTATCCACCACTTTCTTCAACATTTGTTTTAGGGTTTTGTTGAATCTTTCAACCAGCCCATCGGTTTGGGGGTGATACACAGATGTACGCAATTGCGTCACTTTGAGCAATTTACACAGCTCTTTCATAACCCGGGACATAAAGGGTGTACCTTGGTCCGTAAGCAGTTCTTTACAAATACCCACCCGGCTAAAAACAAGAGATAGCTCTTTGGCTATGGTTTTGGCCGAGGTATTTCTGAGAGGGATCGCTTCTGGATAACGGGTGGCATAGTCCATTATAACCAATATGTACTGGTGCCCCCTAGCGGACTTGATTATAGGACCTACCAAATCCATTGCGATTCTCTCAAACGGGACCTCAATGATGGGTAGAGGGACCAGCGGGCTACGGAAATGTGGCATCGGGGCCGACCTCTGACACACAGGGCAGGAGGAACAATAATTTTCTATGTCCTTCATCACCCCAGGCCAATAGAATCTCTGTAATACCCTCTCTCGGGTTTTCTCTGTCCCCAGATGACCTCCAAGAATGTGCCCATGGGCCAACTCCAACACCAACTTCCTGTAAGGTTTGGGCACCACAAGCTGCTCAACGGTTTCTTCTGCCCTTTTTGCCACCCGATACAGTAGGTCCTTCTCTACGCTGAAGTATGGGTAAGTGCAGGTATTATCTGGGTTCACTAACTCGCCATCTATTTCCACTACGTTTTCCCGTGCCTTTATTAGGGCGGGGTCTTTTAACTGTTCTGTGGCAAAATTTTCCCTGTGAACCTCCAGATCAGAAAACTCCACAGACGGTAGGTTTTCGTCTGAGGAGGTGGGCTCCTCTCCAGTTTCTTGAGTCTCCCCTGCCAATACTGACAAGGGAAATTCTGGAGAGTCCTCACCACTCTCAGAGGAGTTCTGGCTATCACATTCCTGGTACATAGGGGCACCAGTGGGGGGCTCAGGATCATCCCACAGTTCCCAGAACTTCGGAAAATCCCTTCCCACAATGGCATCATGCGGTAATTGAGATACTAACCCCACTGGATGAGAGAGGGTACCTTTGGGGGTCTCGAAACACACTGTAGTCACTGGATACTCTCGGGTGTCCCCATGCACACAAATAACAGCTACCTTGCTATTCCCAGAGACCTCTGTTTTAACTAATTCAGCCTTTATCAGGGTCACAAGGCTACCTGAATCCAGTAATACCACAACATTTCTACCATTAATACACATTTTGCATAAATGTTTCTCAGTTCCCCGAATGGCAGTGCATGCGACTGTCGCACACAGCGACTGACGTCTGTCCATCAGAAAGTCACATTGCATGGGTTCCTCCACAACCGGGCAATTTGCTGCAATATGTCCCGCTTGCCGGCAGCGGTAGCAAACAATCCATTTGGCTGCCTCTTGAGCCCCTGACTTCCCAGGCTGTTCTCGCCAAACTTTGGGTAGAGCTCCCACCCTCTCACTCTCTCCACCCTCACCCCTTGGAATCCTCTTATCCGCCCCTGGGGATGGTCTGGTCTTAGGGTGGAAAGTCCGAGAGTCTCTGGAAGAGGCCGTCAGGTTCTCTGTAGCCAAGTATTTCTCTACACGATCCACAAGACCACCCGCCGTCTCTGGGTCTCCATGGCTTACCCACTTTTGGATGGCAGTAGGAAGAGCTCTCAAAAACCGATCCATTACAACACGTTCCACAATCTCTGGTGCGGACAAAGTCTCTGGCTGTAGCCACTTCCTGCTCAGGTGAATGAGATCATACATTTGAGACCTGGGGGGTTTTCCAAGCTGGAAAGTCCAGTTATGCACACGCTGAGCCTGGACAGCCAGGGTGACACCCAGCCTTGCCAATATTTCAGCTTTTAGCATCACATAGTCTTTTGCTTGGTCAGGCTCTAGGTCATAGTAAGCCTTCTGCGATTCACCAGTTAACAGAGGAGCCACCAGTCCAGCCCACTGCTCCTCAGACCACTTTTCTCTTTCAGCAGTCCTTTCAAATGTGGTCAAAAATACCTCTGGATCATCCTCTCCAGTCATTTTTGTCAATAAACGACTCACCCCAAAGGACGCGGTATTAGTGGGACGGCTTTCCTCACTGGTCTGCGGACGTTGCTGCATTACTGCTTCTATTTGTTGTAGTCTCTGCTCTTGCTTCTGTAACAGGTCTATGAAGCGGGCCTCAGATTGCTGCTGCGCTTGTTGATGAGCTTGCTGCTGGGCTGCAAGGCTCCTTTGCAAACCTGCATTTGTCTGCTGTTGATTGGCATTTGCTAGAGCCAGCTGTTTCAGTATCTCCTCCATGCTGGCTTAAAAAAAACTGCCACTGGTTCTCCACCAACTGTGAGGGGGTTAACTCGGTAGCGGGTGTGTGTGACCCCCTGGTTGGGCTCCCCACACAAAAACAGGGCCAGCAGACGGAGGTTGTGGTTTTCAAAATCAAAAGGTGCGGTTTATTTCTCTATGTACAGTGACAAAAACACAGCAAAGCCAAAAAGAAACATAAACAAAATAAATCCTGGTCAGTTTGACCTCTGACTAAACATGCAGGTTTCCTAAACTAACAACTGGGATCAGCCTGGTGCTGTCCTAGTCCCTAAGTCCCTGGTTTAGTAAAAGTCCAAACAAATAGCCACACAGGCTTTGCCTCACCGCACAGGGGTTCACTCTCCCTAGACAGTCCACACAGGTCTGGTTCCAGGCATGAGCTAACATCTAATGAAGCTGGGAGTTTTTATAGAGGCCTTTAAATGAGCTGACAAGCTTCAGCTGGTCTCATCAACTCCCTGCCTGCACGACGCCCAGCCCTCTCCCTAGAGGTATGAGTCATCCATGAGCCCACTAGCCTCAGCTGGGCTTCATCAACTCCCTAGTTGTATAAGTCGGCGTAAAGCCTGAATCTGGGCGAAATATATCTACCCCCCTGGATGCAACCAGGTGACTTTACCTTCCTGCTGTCACAATACATTGAGGTATAGTGAAAGTGTTGATGTGAGAGTGACAAGGAGGGTTGGTCTGAGTATTAGTGTGGGAGTTAAAAGGAAGGTTAGGTTTAGGGTTACAGGAAAGAATAATATGATGGTTAGACATTTGGGTTAAAAGAAGGGTTAGTTTCAAGGTTCATGTTAAGGATACATTGAGGTATAGTGAAAGTGTTGATGTTAGAATGACAAGGAGAGTTGGTCTAAATATTAGTGAATGAATGAATGACTTGTATAGCGCTCACATGCGAACTGAATCGCCTCTAGGCGCTTTTTGCAGCCAGTGTCTGCTTGGCTGGTGCGGTAATTTTACCCCGTAGGATCTCGACACGCTTGAGACACACAGTCGGACACACATATATACATATATACTGGGCCAATTTGGACAAGATCCAATTAACCTACCAGCATGTCTTTGGAGATGTGTCAGATTTAAAGGGAGTATTATTGTTACTGTTAATGTGCCCCTTGCTACATGCTCCTAGATACCCACATAGACCAGCATATGATTCTCTGCAGTATATGCGGGTATTTAGTCTTCGTGATCAGTGTGATTCTTCACCGGTTTTGATACACAAAACCGTACCCCCTGGAACGTATATATCTTTATATTTTCTCACCTTTGTTGAAAAGTAAGCATGCTGATGTTCTCAGGCTCAGAGTAAGAAACACCTTGCATCCCCTATCTGCTCTCTATGCAGAACCAAAGCTGCTTACAAAAAAAGTGTTTGTCAGTATGTGTACAAACATGGTTGCTGATGGTAAAATATTTTTTCTCTACTTCATACTTTTGCAAATTCTTCTTAAAACACTTCTGTTGGTTATGTAAGTATTGATTCTTATTTTTTATCATTACTAAAAATTGTAGTATAGTTAAATTATTGAAATATCTTTCTATTGTTTTGCTGCCCTTTATTTTTTTATTTTTTATTTTTCTTCCAGTAAGTAACTTGTGAACACATTGGCCTTTAATTAGACTTTTTTTTGTTGTAGGATTTTAACAGAATAGAGGTTTTATTCGTTCTCTCCAGTCTTTTTCAGCTTTCAGTGCCAGAATTGAAAGCCTTGGTCAAAACTGTATTTCTTAGGACACTGTGAGCTCTGACTATAATACTTCTCATAATCCAACGGATTGTTGTCTGACAGTATTGGCTTGATCTGTGACCTTGGGGGTCATGCCAGGAATTGAACTTCTGTTATACAGAACAGTAGTGGGTCTTGCACATTTTTCATGGTTATATGTCAAATCAGCATGCAACTGCTGTGCACTCATACTGCTTCTTGCCTTGCTATTATGAAAGGCTTTGTTATGTATCAGCTCTTCAGTAGATGTTTTGGATCTGTTTGGAGTGCGCAGAAAACAGTTTAAGAGGTTTAGTTACTCTATGACTACCACATTTTTAAATCTATTGAGTGAAAATGTAAAGTAATTTGAGCAAAATAAAATACCTTGAAAAGCAGTTTTTATTGTTTACTTACCAATTACATTTTTGTAGAGTATTACATTTCAGAAACTTTATTAGCTATTGCTTATATAATTTTATTTTAATATCTCCTCTGTGTTTAATTCAAAAAAAATATAACTCCAGCCAAAGTTTTTTCCTAGTTTTGGATAGTGGGGGGGGGGGGGGGTTTGCCGTCGGTGTCTTACCAGGGGAGATTCACTTTATCTCTTATGCCTGGTACACACAATGAGATTATCGGACGAATGATCTAGATTTTTTTTGCATGCTAGTCTCATATCAAAAATGAATAGTTTACTAAATTTATGAAAATTGTCGTACGACAGAATAAAAATTCGGAAGTGATGTAATGTGTTGTAGTGTATTTGTATTGTATATTCAAATGACAACTGTACTGATTAAATAAAAATCATACGATCTGGAATCGTACGAGAAAAAATGTTATGCTTGTTCCATCAGATAATTTTGCATGAATTATCGTGATCGGCTCTCGAAAGGGGTGTACTAACGATTAGATCATCGCACTATCATTTTGAAAGTGGTATTTTTTGTACTTTCTGATCGTGTGTATGGGGCATTAGGCCTGGTGATCATTCTCCCAAGGACAGAAAGTAATGGAAAGTTAACATTTTACAGTTGTCGCTGGAGAAGAGGCCATCTGAATATGCATGTCACGGACTCGGGTAACAGATCGGCAAAGTGATTATGCAATGGGCACAGTGAGGCCAGGCTGCAATGGGAACAGTGAGGCCAGGCTGCAATGGGCACAGTGAGGCCAGGCTGCAATGGGCACAGTGAGGTCAGGCTACAATGGGCACAGTGAGGTCAGGCTGCAATGGGCACAGTGAGGCTGCAAATGGGCACAGTGAGGCATGCAAATGGGCACAGTGAGGCTGCAAATGAGCACAGTGAGGCTGCAAATGGACATTGTTGACCCTCTTTTCCACTTACAGTAGCTGCTGCATTCTCACCCTAGGCTTATACTCGAGTCAATACGTTTTCCTATTTTTTGTGTTAAAATTAGGTGCCTCGGCTTATATTCAGGTCGGCTTATACTCGAGTATATACTGTAGTTGGTCTTTTAGCCTAAATTGTGTGTGATTTTCTGACCTCTGTGATAGTATTAACAGTTTACTAGATTTGCCAGTATATAATAAGCCAAATAGATATTATAAAGTGGTTGTAAACCATTACATATACCCAGTGAAGTGACTGGCCTCTGGTGATACACATAGATTAAATAAATTCTCTAACATAAGTTGTACCTGTTTATGTGCAGTCTTCTTTTCTCTACATCCGTTCAAAGTCCAGAATTTATAAAGCTTATCTGAGCTGCCAGAAAAAAAGGGGGCAGAGAGCTGAAATTACACTCTGCAGAGCTCAGTGAGAAGAAGTCTGAGAGCTGATTGGAGGAAAGAGACACACCCCCTTCACACAGCACACAGGCACATAGCTGAGACCTCTAATCAGCTGTAGCTCCCTCTCCATCACCATTTTTCTCTTGGTGTCAGGAGAACTTGGCAGAAGTGATTCATGCAGAGGAAAAAAGCAGCAGACAGAAATTACACTTAGTGCTCCTGAGACAAGTCTACACTATAGAGGGATATGCTTTGTTCATATTTAATGTCTGTGGTTTTCAACCACTTGAATGGATCCAGAGATCAGATGTTCTGTGTAGGTTCAGTCTCTGCTCTCTCCTAAAAAGACTTAACAGTGTTGTCACTGTAATGAAGACAATCTTCCAAATTTCTTTATTCTACAACTATGAGCAACCTACAACCCGCAATGGAAGAGGGAGAGATAAATCTGTTTTCATCATGAAATAAATATTACAGTGCATTATGTCAGATACAAGAGACAGAAATATTGCACAGGTGTGCTGCATATCATGTACCGTATATACTCGAGTATAAGCCGAGTTTTTCAGCACATTTTTTTGTACTGAAAATGCCCCCCCTCGGCTTATACTCGAAGTCACCTTTTTGCGCCTGATATTCCGGACTTTGGGGACCTGGCACTGGGTCCCCCACTCTTCCTCTACAATTGTGCAAAGTTTGTTGTCTGGGGGACCTACGGCCGGGGAGCAGCGATTTTTCAAACCTGGGCACCCCTTCCATAGACTGCCATGTTAAACGTCAGTCTAGTCAAGGACACAGTGAGGCATGGGCACAGTGAGGCATGGGCACAGTGAGGCATGGACACAGTGAGGCATGGACACAGTGAGGCATGCACATGGACACAGTGAGGCAAAGTGAGGCACAGTGAGGCACAGTGAGGCATGCAGATGGACACACTAGGCTTATACTCGAGTCAATACATTTTCCCAGTTTTTTGTGCTAAAATTAGGTGCCTCGGCTTATTTTCGGGTCGGTTTATACTCGAAAATATACGGTAAGTGTTTTTATTAAGCTGCAATAGAAGGGGTTGAAATGAGGATTTTTTTTTTTAAGAGATAAACATGACAGAACTGCACGGGACTTCATACCTCTGTATGTAGCACTGTACAGCAGTTATCTATAGTTATCTATATCTGAAATTGCTCTAGCTGTCAACTGTCTCTGTCTTATCCAAATCCAGTAGTCACTGAAAAAAGCTGATGGGACAGTTGAAGTTTATTAGAAGGATCTGTCACACTCATAACCCAGATAGCAAGAATAACTTGCCACAAATTTGTGGCAGTATTGAATTGTAATGCCGCGTACACATGGTCGGAATTTCCGATGGAAAAAGTCAGATGGGAGCTTTTCGTCGGATATTCCGACCGTGTGTATGCCCCATCTGACTTTTTCTGTCGGAATTTCCGATGGACTTAGATAGAGAACAGGTTCTCTATTTTTCCGACTGAAAAAATTGGAAAAATCCGTTCGTCTGTATGCAATTCCGACGCACTAAAAACCATGCATGCTCAGAATCAAGTCGACGCATGCTCGGAAGCATTGAACTTAATTTTTCTCGGCTCGTCGTAGTGTTGTACGTCACCGCATTCTTGATGGTCCGAATTTGGTGTGATCGTGTGTATGCAAGTTTGCAAGTTTGAGCGGAATTCCGTCCGAAAAAACATAAGATTTTTTTCCAATGGAAAATCCGTTCATGTGTACGCGGCATAAGTCTTATTAACTTGCTGCACGTTTTCACTGGCAAATTGTACACTTTCAGAGCACTTGAAGCACAAGTTCTAGTTGACACTTGTGCTTCTAGTTCTACCAAATTTGCATGGCAAGTCTCTAGCAAAAGCAAAGTTGCAGTGGTGAGTCTACAGCAAAAGCTCTGCAAGTCAACAGCATGAAAATTCAGCCACAGTGACCCCTGTGGTGGGATGACTGTTGCACAACATAACTGAACCAGAACTTGCAGCAGACTTAAATGTTTGCAAAGAAAGTTCATCTGGAGTCATGCAATGCAGACTTGCTGCAATTATGCAACACATTTGTGAAGCCTGGCAAGTCTAGCAATAGCTTAGCAAGTCATTTTTAAACTTGCAGCACAATTGCTTGCTATCTGGGAAACCCTTTTTTTTTTTGCCCATACTATGCTACCTTACCACCAGTATTAATTTTGATGTCAAATTTAGATTTAGTTTTAGTCATAGTCTTTTGACTAAAATTCCATTTAAGTTTTAGTCATATTCTAGTTATCTGAAATGTATTAGTTTTAGTTGTATTTTAGTCAACTAAAATCTCCTGTACATTTTAGTCATCTAAAATTTAAAGGGTTTAGGTAAATTGCAATGCATTATTTAAGCATTTCTTTAGAATGGCCAAACTCATTATATGCTCCTGGAGTAAAAATCGAAAAACATGTTATTATTTATGGTATATATATGAAATGACATGCCATATATTTACATTTTAATCTGGTTCACATTAGCATCATCCTCTCAAAATATATCTATGCATAAAATCTATATATATAAAATGTATTCTATTTCACATTAAAATAAACTAAATTTCCATGAGAGTCTAACAAGAACAAATAAGGAATAAAGAAATTCCTTTAGGTAATTCAGAGCTTTGTTAATTGGAAAAATTCCACAGATAGCTTCACAAATGGTCTACGTGTTTCGTGGGATCCCCTGCTTCCTCAGGACTGTGTAAACTTTATGAACAAATCTGTATTTTGAGCTTTGACTGACCTACTTATTCCTATGTGGTAGTGAAGTGTTAATTTTGGCGTCAAATTTTGAATTCGTTCTAGTCATAGTCTTTTGACTAAATGCCATTTTAGTTTTAGGCATATTTTTGTCTTTTAAAGAAAATGCCAATTTAGTTTTAGTCATATTTTAGTCATCTGAATTGTTTTAGTTTTAGTTGTTTTTTAGTTTAATAAAATAGTGTTTGTTTATAAAAATATTTTCGTCTACAAATATAACACTGCTTACCACAGTTCACAGTTCATGAAATGCATTATGGTAATTGGGACCCCCTTTTTCCAAAATGAAAGACATAAAAGTTCAGGTCAAACTCTATCTCGACCCGAACGAGAATCCTATCCCAAATCAGCATCAGTGGGATATGATGTTGGAATTACTACTGTGCGAGCGAGATAATGCAATCCTTCTCACACAGGAAGTTCTCTGGAGGAGAACTAGGAACCGGGCACATAGTAGGGCAGTTGTATCCCCACCAAATCCTCCCTCCCTCCTCTTTTATTGGCCCTTCTTCCTCATTCTACAAAATGCAGTTGTCAATCAAAAAAGAAGGTGCAAGGCAGAAATGAGGGAGCCACGTTGTTCTTTGTAGTGATTTGCTCTGTCCCTTACGCAAATATAGCAGCATAATGATAAACCAAGAGACTGGTGTGAAAAGCCAAAGACCTCTGATCTGTACAGCTAATAGAGCTCAAGGCAGGAGGTCATAAAGAATATCAGGTCCTGCTGCTATGCCTGAACAGTAGCAATCTCAGAGCTTTTGCATAAGAAAAAAATAACTGCTTTAAATTTCTCCCAAATATGCCTATTAGGTCAACTTTAATCTTTTGTAACAAGATAATACTTTGCATGACATACAGTAGTTGTGCCTTTTGGGTGGGTAAAGCTATGTACGGAATACTGTATATTTGCAGATACAAAGAAAAATAAGAAATTACCTATATGAAGCAATCAGAAACTGGCTTTCTTTCCTAGCCCTGTGCTAAAAACGTGACAACTCAAATCCAATTATTTTGAATTGGGCAGCAATGGGCAACATACTTTGTTCCCCCATTTTTTTTTTTTTATTAATTGGCCCCATAGTTTTACAAATTATTATTCATTCACAGGTTATAGCTCTCTCATTCTTTTAACAAAAATAATGATGGACATTTCCAGCAAAGTATATTAAATGAGTCTCTTAATTATTTGTTTAGTCTTGTAACACAAAACTATTTTCCTTTTATGTTCTTTTGCCTTGTTCCCCCAATGGGACTTTTGCAGCATGCAAGTGCATAATTTTATAAATTATTAAATTATAGAACAAATAATATTATCCCATTATAGGTACAAGTTCAACATTAAGAAGTATGTTGCCTGTTCTAAAATGTAATTGTTTTACAATTAACAAAAGAGATGCTGTTTTATCTGAACAACTAGAAGATTTTGTTTTACTCAGGAGACTCTGTTCCAACAGACAAAGGGTCTGTCCCTTGATACACATTATTAGAGTCTATTGAACGACAAGCAAGCAAATGTGCTGTCACTGGCCTTGTTCAAATAGAATATGTTTATTTTTGCTGCACTCTTGGGATAGTGAAGGCAATATCAATGAACAGGTCATGTGGCCAAGTTAGGAAGGCCTTTGATTTTTTTTCCCCCTTTCTGAATTACATTTTTGTGCAGGATATATCTAATTAGATCACAACAGATGTACATGACATGATAATATTCAAATAATATTTACACAACATTAGGAAATTATTATACATAAATATTTTAATGAATACAGCAGATTTATTTTAACACATATATATATTTAAAAAATCCTTTTAAACAAAAGGACACATTCAAAATACAAGCAAAAAAGCAGTTGTTAAATATATGTTGTTAAGCGAATAAGATCCTAATATGCATGACTAAACAATGAATATGTTTATTTTGGTAACCAAAGGTTTAGTCACCAGTATTACCAATAGGCTCGTTGCAGCCAATAGTTTTCACAGGACCAAGTTGGCATGCCTCATTTCAGACAGTGTTGCTTTGTGGAAGCAGCCATCTCGGTCAAGGCTTGGTTTTGCTTCCCCATGTGAGAACCACCCCTCTGATGAATGGTAGGGGAATAATCGAGAAGCAACAGGAGAAATGGAGAAAGCATAGAACTACAGAATGAAAGAAGTAGAAGCAGTAAGATCTTTGCACTGCATGCTGTCAGGTACAGCTTCTTCTCTTTTTTTTTTTTTTTTTACGAAGTAAGAACTTTATTGAAAAGCAAATGTCAGTATCACAAAACATTGCAGGGTAAAAAAGATGGTACAAAAATATTCTCAGTATACATTATTTACATATGTCTGTATAGGGAATACCAGTCAACCATAGCCAATAGGGCTATTAGAAAAAAGAGATTATCAGATATTTACTAGGAGGACACTCTCACCCGGACCACCCGGACCAGTGAGTCTTGGATAGACACTGGAAGATCCCCATGGGGGGGGGGGGGCGGAGGGGGAGACATGGGGGGGAAACAGGAGGGGAGGAGGGGTGAAAGAAGGAGGGGAGGGGGCAAGGTACAGTGGAGAGGACATGGAGGGGGCAGGAAGGATATGTGGAGGGGGAAGGGGAGATTGGGTGGGACCTATGACAACCAGGCCAAGGTCCACCCGACCCAATATTGTAGATAAACCTAAGGGTCCGCTTCCGGGCTGGATGGAGAGCTGTAAAGAGCCCCAGGAGTCTATCCAGAAGGACCATATTTTTTCAAACTTACTCGGACAGTTCCTATTGATAAATGTTACTTTATTTAAAGGTAGGACATTATTCAGGGTATTCCGCCATTTGGTGATGGTGGGTGGCAATTCAGACTTCCACTTCAGTAAAATTTCTCTGCGAGCATAGTACGTGGAATAAATTATGAACATTTTGGCATATTTTCTCACTGTGGGGTCAGTGATAACATTCAACAACAGGACCTCAGGCGTTAGTGGGAGTGCTGTCCCCGCAACCTGGTTGACATCCCCAAACCTGTTCCCAGAAGCTCTGCAGAAGGGGGCAGGGCCATATCATACGTATAAAGGAAGCCTTCAGGTCTCCACATCGTGGGAAGGACGTGGATCTATCCATGTAGATAGCTGCCAGTCTGCGTGGCGTATAGTAAGCCTTGAGTAAAAATTTAAGTTGTATAAAACAATCTCTAGCAGAGATCAGATTGGTAACATAGAAGGAAACACAGCTTTCCCAGTCCTCATCAGAGAGGGATGGGATATCCCGCTGCCATTTTGTAAAGACCTTAGGTAATTTAGAAGTTGGGGACACCGAGAGGTGGAAATATAGTGTGGACAAGGGGCTTATCAGGATTTTAGTTGACAACAACCGTTCTACTGGATCTGATTCGAGGGTGATACAACTGGGGAATTGGTGTTGAAAGGCATGTCTCACCTGCAAATATCTGAAGAACATCCAGGTGGGAAAATTATACTCTGCCTTAAGCTCTGGAAATGTACTCAACCCACCCGCTGTCACCAGGTGCTTCAGCCCTACAATGTCTCTAGAGGCCCAGACCTGAGGGTCAGGAATGCTGTGCATATGAGGGAGGGTTTCCCCACACAGGAGTGTGGGGAGAGAAGGTCTCCAGAGAGCGACATGATGCCCTAAGTCGATGCCAGACTGTTATTGTTGTATGCATTAAAGTTGTTATCTCAGTGGGCCCTGACCCCGCGGAACCCTAGGTTGCTGAGTGTAGTGTATGACCACAGGATCGCTGCCTCCAAAGTCACTGCCGGATTGTCCTTGGGCTGCAAAAACCACCAGCGGACCGTCACTAGGACAACCGCCCAGTAATATTGTTGGAAGTTGGGGAGGGCTAGTCCACCTTGCCCTACCGGTAGCTGCAGTGTGGAGATCGCCAGTCTAGGCACCCTACCTAGCCAGATAAAGGAGATGACTATGGACTTTAGTCTTTTAAAGAACAACGCCTGGAGCAAGAGTGGGCAGTTCCTAAAGAAATACAAAAATTTGAGAATTTTTTTTAAAATTAAATTTACCATGCCAACCATTCAGAGGGGGAGTGACTTCCAGTCCGCACAGGGCCGCAAGAACGACGTTAGCAGGAGCATCAGGTTGAGGTCCAAGTACCCAGTGACCGGTCCGCCCATGCGTATCCCCAGGTAATTAAAGCTGTCCACCCAGACTAGCGGACTCTGCATGAGTGGTCTAGGCTGTGAAGAATTCAAGGGATATATGAGGGGTTTATCCCAGTTAATAGGGATGAGCTTCGTGTTCGAGTCGAACATACGTTCGACTCGAACATTGGCTGTTCGATCGTTCGACGAAGATCGAACGATTTGGGCCGTTCGCGCCAAATTCGAGTGACGCGAACGGCCCACAATGCACTACGCCATCGCAGTGTCATCCAGGCGCTGTGATTGGCCAAGCATGCACTGTGACCCCGCATGCTTGGCCAATCACAGCGCCGGCAGCGAGGAGAGCAATGATTGGCCACAGGCAGGATGCCTGTGGCCAATTATTGCTGAGGGTGTTTAGTACACGCCCCACACTATAAAAGGCCGCCAGCACGGCGGCCTAGTGTAGTGTGTTCCGGAGCAGGGATAGAGTAGCATAGGCAGGGACAGTGACTGTTATTTCTTTCTTGCTTAACCTGGATTCCTTTAGTTTAGGGAAAGAGAAGGATAGGTAGGGAGAGTGTCAGTGTGTTTTGTGCTTCTGCTATAGTGTGCTTAAAAAAAACATTTATTCTAGGGACAGAAAACTCTAGGTAGGGACAGTGTCAGTTTCTTTCACTCTGCAAGTCCTTGTTTCCAGGGACCTGTAAGGACAGTGAGTTAATTGTCCTTGTGCTATATTGTGCTTAAAAAAAACATTTATTCTAGGGACAGAAAACTCTAGGTAGGGACAGTGTCAGTTTCTTTCACTCTGCAAGTCCTTGTTTCCAGGGACCTGTAAGGACAGTGAGTTAATTGTCCTTGTGCTATATTGTGCTTAAAAAAAACATTTATTCTAGGGACAGAAAACTCTAGGTAGGGACAGTGTCAGTTTCTTTCACTCTGCAAGTCCTTGTTTCCAGGGACCTGTAAGGACAGTGAGTTAATTGTCCTTGTGCTATATTGTGCTTAAAAAAAACATTTATTCTAGGGACAGAAAACTCTAGGTAGGGACAGTGTCAGTTTCTTTCACTCTGCAAGTCCTTGTTTCCAGGGACCTGTAAGGACAGTGAGTTAATTGTCCTTGTGCTATATTGTGATTAAAAAAAACATTTATTCTAGGGACAGAAAACTCTAGGTAGGGACAGTGTCAGTTTCTTTCACTCTGCAAGTCCTTGTTTCCAGGGACCTGTAAGGACAGTGAGTTAATTTTCCTTGTGCTATATTGTGATTAAAAAAAACATTTATTCTAGGGACAGAAAACTCTAGGTAGGGACAGTGTCAGTTTCTTTCACTCTGCAAGTCCTTGTTTCCAGGGACCTGTAAGGACAGTGAGTTAATTGTCCTTGTGCTATATTGTGCTTAAAAAAAACATTTATTCTAGGGACAGAAAACTCTAGGTAGGGACAGTGTCAGTTTCTTTCACTCTGCAAGTCCTTGTTTCCAGGGACCTGTAAGGACAGTGAGTTAATTTTCCTTGTGCTATATTGTGATTAAAAAAAACATTTATTCTAGGGACAGAAAACTCTAGGTAGGGACAGTGTCAGTTTCTTTCACTCTGCAAGTCCTTGTTTCCAGGGACCTGTAAGGACAGTGAGTTAATTGTCCTTGTGCTATATTGTGATTAAAAAAAACATTTATTCTAGGGACAGAAAACTCTAGGTAGGGACAGTGTCAGTTTCTTTCACTCTGCAAGTCCTTGTTTCCAGGGACCTGTAAGGACAGTGAGTTAATTTTCCTTGTGCTATATTGTGATTAAAAAAAACATTTATTCTAGGGACAGAAAACTCTAGGTAGGGACAGTGTCAGTTTCTTTCACTCTGCAAGTCCTTGTTTCCAGGGACCTGTAAGGACAGTGAGTTAATTGTCCTTGTGCTATATTGTGCTTAAAAAAAACATTTATTCTAGGGACAGAAAACTCTAGGTAGGGACAGTGTCAGTTTCTTTCACTCTGCAAGTCCTTGTTTCCAGGGACCTGTAAGGACAGTGAGTTAATTGTCCTTGTGCTATATTGTGATTAAAAAAAACATTTATTCTAGGGACAGAAAACTCTAGGTAGGGACAGTGTCAGTTTCTTTCACTCTGCAAGTCCTTGTTTCCAGGGACCTGTAAGGACAGTGAGTTAATTGTCCTTGTGCTATATTGTGATTAAAAAAAACATTTATTCTAGGGACAGAAAACTCTAGGTAGGGACAGTGTCAGTTTCTTTCACTCTGCAAGTCCTTGTTTCCAGGGACCTGTAAGGACAGTGAGTTAATTGTCCTTGTGCTATATTGTGCTTAAAAAAAACATTTATTCTAGGGACAGAAAACTCTAGGTAGGGACAGTGTCAGTTTCTTTCACTCTGCAAGTCCTTGTTTCCAGGGACCTGTAAGGACAGTGAGTTAATTTTCCTTGTGCTATATTGTGATTAAAAAAAACATTTTTTCTAGGGACAGAAAACTGTAGGTAGGGAGAGTGTTTTTTTTCTTTCACTCTGCAAGTCCTTGTTTCCAGGGACCTGTAAGGACAGTGAGTTAATTTTCCTTGTGCTATATTGTGATTAAAAAAAACATTTATTCTAGGGACAGAAAACTCTAGGTAGGGACAGTGTCAGTTTCTTTCACTCTGCAAGTCCTTGTTTCCAGGGACCTGTAAGGACAGTGAGTTAATTGTCCTTGTGCTATATTGTGCTTAAAAAAAACATTTATTCTAGGGACAGAAAACTCTAGGTAGGGACAGTGTCAGTTTCTTTCACTCTGCAAGTCCTTGTTTCCAGGGACCTGTAAGGACAGTGAGTTAATTTTCCTTGTGCTATATTGTGATTAAAAAAAACATTTTTTCTAGGGACAGAAAACTGTAGGTAGGGAGAGTGTTTTTTTTCTTTCACTCTGCAAGTCCTTGTTTCCAGGGACCTGTAAGGACAGTGAGTTAATTTTCCTTGTGCTATATTGTGATTAAAAAAAACATTTATTCTAGGGACAGAAAACTCTAGGTAGGGACAGTGTCAGTTTCTTTCACTCTGCAAGTCCTTGTTTCCAGGGACCTGTAAGGACAGTGAGTTAATTGTCCTTGTGCTATATTGTGCTTAAAAAAAACATTTATTCTAGGGACAGAAAACTCTAGGTAGGGACAGTGTCAGTTTCTTTCACTCTGCAAGTCCTTGTTTCCAGGGACCTGTAAGGACAGTGAGTTAATTTTCCTTGTGCTATATTGTGATTAAAAAAAACATTTATTCTAGGGACAGAAAACTCTAGGTAGGGACAGTGTCAGTTTCTTTCACTCTGCAAGTCCTTGTTTCCAGGGACCTGTAAGGACAGTGAGTTAATTGTCCTTGTGCTATATTGTGCTTAAAAAAAACATTTATTCTAGGGACAGAAAACTCTAGGTAGGGACAGTGTCAGTTTCTTTCACTCTGCAAGTCCTTGTTTCCAGGGACCTGTAAGGACAGTGAGTTAATTGTCCTTGTGCTATATTGTGATTAAAAAAAACATTTATTCTAGGGACAGAAAACTCTAGGTAGGGACAGTGTCAGTTTCTTTCACTCTGCAAGTCCTTGTTTCCAGGGACCTGTAAGGACAGTGAGTTAATTGTCCTTGTGCTATATTGTGCTTAAAAAAAACATTTATTCTAGGGACAGAAAACTCTAGGTAGGGACAGTGTCAGTTTCTTTCACTCTGCAAGTCCTTGTTTCCAGGGACCTGTAAGGACAGTGAGTTAATTTTCCTTGTGCTATATTGTGCTTAAAAAAAACATTTATTCTAGGGACAGAAAACTCTAGGTAGGGACAGTGTCAGTTTCTTTCACTCTGCAAGTCCTTGTTTCCAGGGACCTGGAGAGACATTGAGTGAATTGTCCTTGTGCTATATTGTGATTAAAAAAAACATTTATTCTAGGGACAGAAAACTCTAGGTAGGGACAGTGTCAGTTTCTTTCACTGTGAAAGTCCTTGTTTCAAGGGACAGAGAAGGACACCTGAAGGTAGCCCTTATTGCTTTTTTCCCATCTCCCTGCAGGCCATCTATTAGAATGTCTGGAAGGCAAACAAGGAGAGGCAGACAGTCAGGAGGCAATAAAAGAGGGCAAGCAGGCTCTGTGTCTGGGGGCAACAGTGCTGGTCGTGGACGCGGTGCATTGTCATCAGCACATGGCCATGGGACACGCTTGTCCTTCTTTTCGGCAGCTGGACATGTTGAGCCACATCATGCCGAAGACTTGGTAGAGTGGATGACCAAGCCCTCCTCCTCCTCCTCATCCTCTCTCACCCAGGCTCAGGGTACTGGAAAAGCAGCTGCCAAAGCGTCGTCTTCCCTGGTATCAATGTCAGACAAATCATCAGTCACTCCTTCCCTAGACCCACCATGTCCTCCTCCTGAGGAGTCCCCCGAACTGTTTCAGCACAGTGTTGGGTACATGCTCCAGGAGGATGCCCAGCGTTTCGAAGGGTCTGATGATGAAACCCAGCTAGAGGAAGGCAGTAGCGTGAGAGCAGACAGAGGGGATGCTCAAGAAGGACACCAATCTGGCAGTCATGTTCCAGCAGCTGCAGCATACTGCCAGATTGGCTCCAGTGATGAGGAGGGAGGGGATGATGAGGTCAATGACTCCACGTGGGTGCCTAATAGGAGAGAGGAGGAGGAGGAGGATGAGGAGGAGGCACATCTCCAACGAGGCAGGATGCCCTTTGGTGGCCAGCGTAAGGGCAGTACACCGACGGAATCACACCGCAGAGCTCCGCCTGTGCAGGGCGCTGCCTCTGCCCGTCATTCAAAAAGTTCTTTGGTGTGGGCCTTTTTTGAGGCTAGTGCATCAGATCGCACAGCTGCTGTTTGCAACATATGTCTCAAGCGTATATCGCGTGGCCAAAACATCAGCCGCTTGGGTACCACATGCCTGACCAGACATATGTTGACCTGCCATGCAGCTCGTTGGCAAGCCTACCTCAAAGACCCACACCAAAGAACAAAGCGGACCTCTCCTTGCACCGCATCAGCTGGGATCTCCAACCCCACTATAACTTCAGTCCTCTCTGAAACATGCACTGAGAGGAATGAAGGTGTAGAATTAGGTGTGTCACAGCCAAGTACTTGCGCCCACTCTGCTAGCAGTACACCGACGTCCGATTCTAGCAGGCAAATTTCCCTGCCCCAGCTGCTGGACCGTCGAAAGAAGTTCACTCCCAGCCATCCACATGCCCAGCGGTTGAATGCTAGCTTGGCTAAATTGCTAGCGCTTCAACTGCTGCCTTTTCAGTTGGTAGACTCGGCCCCCTTCCGTGAGTTTGTGCAATGTGCGGTTCCTCAGTGGCAGGTTCCCAAACGCCACTTTTTCTCACGGAAGGCTATTCCGGCTCTCTACCGGCATGTGGAAGGCAATGTCTTGGCCTCGCTGGACAGGGCGGTCAGCGGTAAGGTGCATATTACCGCTGACTCATGGTCCAGCAGGCATGGACAGGGACGTTACCTTTCTTTCACGGCCCATTGGGTCACTCTTTTGGCAGCTGGGAAGGATTCAGGACAAGGTGCAGTAGTGTTGGAGGTTGTCCCACCGCCACGCCTCCAAAATGCTACTACTGGTTGTGACACACCTCTCTCCTCCACCCCCTCCTCTTCTTCTTCCTCCATGGCCTCTTCCTGTGGTTTGTCCTATGAACCAGCGGTGCTCCGTAGCCGTTCACGGGGCTACGCAAGTACGCAGGCAAAAAGATGCCATGCCGTGCTTGCGCTGGTGTGTTTGGGGGACAGAAGCCACACTGGGGCAGAGGTCCTGTCTGCTCTGCAGGGCCAGGCCGAGAGGTGGTTGACGCCACGCCAGCTTAAGCCAGGAATGGTGGTTTGCGACAATGGCACCAACCTCCTCTCCGCCCTCCGACAGGGACAACTGACCCATGTGCCCTGTGTGGCTCACGTCCTTAACCTGGTGGTGCAGCGCTTCTTGGGCAGGTACCCGGGCTTACAGGATGTCCTGAGGCAGGCCAGGAAAGTCTGTGTGCATTTCCGCAGATCTTATAATGCCAGTGCTCGCCTGGCTGAGCTGCAAAAGGAGTTGAACCTGCCCAAGAACCGCCTTATATGTGACATGCCCACCAGGTGGAACTCAACGTTGGCCATGCTGCAGCGGCTGCACACGCAGCAGAGGGCCATCAATGAGTACCTGTGCGACTACGGCACCAGGACAGGGTCAGGGGAGCTTGGTTTTTTTTCTCCACGCCAGTGGGGCATGATCAGGGATGCATGCACTGTCCTGGCACCATTTGAGGAGGCCACGAGGATGGTGAGCAGTGACAGTGCATGCATCAGTGACACTGTACCTCTTGTCCACCTGTTGGAGCACACGCTGCGTGGAATAATGGACAGGGCACTTGAGGCAGAACAGAGGCAGGAAGAGGAGGACTTCCTTGCCTCTCAAGGCCCCCTTTACCCAGACAGTGTTCCTTCTGTCCCACCCATCGCACAGGAAGAGGAGGAGGAGGAGGAGGAGGAGGAGGAGGAGGAGGATTGTGTCAGCATGGAGGTGGAGGCTGGCACTCAGCATCATCAGCAGCAGTCTTTTAGGGATGATTTACAGTCCCAAGAAACCAGTGGACTTGTACGTGGCTGGGAGGAGGTGGCTGCGGATCATGTCGTCCTTAGTGACCCAGAGGACTCCGGAGCGAATGCCTCAGCAAACCTACGCTGCATGGCCTCCCTGATCCTGCAAAGTCTGCGGAAGGATCCTCGTATTCTTCGGATCAAGGAGAGGGACCATTACTGGCTGGCCACTCTCCTTGATCCACGGTACAAGGGTAAGGTTGCGGACCTTATGTTACCGTCGCAGAGGGAGCAGAGGATGAGACAACTCCGGGAGGCCTTGCAGAAAGGTCTGTGCAACGCGTTCCCAGAGACTGGGAGGTTGCAAACTCCTGGTCCTGGACAACGAGTTGCTGAGGCTTCGGCCAGTCAAAGAAGGAGCGGTGGGGAAGGTGGCCGTCTGACCGATGCGTTCAGACAATTCTTTAGTCCGCAGCCCCAAAGTATGATCGGTTCCAGCAACCATCGCCAGCGTCTGATAAACATGGTGCAGGAATATCTAGGGGCAAGGTCAGACTTGGACACCTTCCCCACCGAAAATCCTCTGGCTTACTGGGTCTTGAGGATGGATCACTGGCCAGAGCTTGCACAGTATGCAATTGAGCTACTGGCCTGTCCTGCATCCAGCGTTCTTTCGGAACGCACATTCAGTGCTGCTGGAGGATTTGTCACGGATCACAGGGTGCGCCTGTCCACCGACTCGGTTGATCGACTGACTTTCATCAAGATGAACCAGTCTTGGATCACCACCAGCTACCACACACCTGATGCTGATATAACAGACTAATTGATTTTAAAATGTCACATCCCTTCAAGACTGATGCTGATGCTGAGTGCCTGTGCTGTTATGTTGACTGGCTATCCTCCTCCTCCGAGTCCTCAATGATACGATTGATGATGATAGCTTGGAAGATCATTTTTGTTTATGGGTGCCGCCACCAGTGCCTAACGCCCAATTTTTCAGCCCCTGTTTAACAGTGGCGTGTAATTACAATTTTTGAAGCAATACTTTGCAACAGGGCTCATTGCTGTGCTCCAAGTACAGTATCTGTGAGGAGTTGCAGTGTTGTGCCACCAGTGCCTAAGGCCCAATTTTTCAGCCCCTGTTTAACAGGGGCGTGTCATTACAATTTTTGAAGCAATACTTTGCAACAGGGCTCATTGCTGTGCTCCAAGTACAGTATCTGTGAAGGGTTGCAGTGTTGTGCCACCAGTGCCTAAGGCCCAATTTTTCAGCCCCTGTTCAACAGGGGCATGTAATTACAATTCTTGATCTAATAATTCACAGCAGGGCCCATTGCTGCACCCACCAAGAGTAACTGTCAGGGCTTACAGTGTTGTGGCACCAGCACCACCATCAAAGGCCCAATTTTTACTACCACTGTTCAACAATTATATGTAATTAAAATTCCTGATATAATAGTTGACAGCAGGGCGTTCCAGCACCAACCAAGAGTAACTGTGAGTGCTTACAGTGTTGTGCCAACACCAACAACTAAGGGGCCTATTTCTGCAGAGTATATACGGCAGGTCCCTACTTTCAAACATCCAACTTACAAACGACTCCTACTTGCAAACGCAAGAAGACAACAGGAAGTGAGAGGAAATCTACCACTAGGAAGGAAAATTCTCTCCTGTAAGAATAAATATGGGAGAAAGGTGTCTCCTCTGTACTGATGCTTTATCAGCAATCCTTGTTTCAAGAAAAACACCACATTTCAAAAACAGTTGTCATTAGGACGGAAAGTGAGGTGAAATGTTCTGAACAGGGGCACAGACAGCAAAACAAATGTTACAGGGGTGATAACCCTTACCTATGTTTTCCAAAAAGTTTAAAAATAGATTTTTGGTCTGGAGCTACACTTCAACAATGTACCTGTTCAAAATTACAAACACATTCTACATAAGAACAAACCTACAGTCCCTGTCTTGTATGCACCGCCTGTATACGGCTGTTCAGAGTATATAGGGCCTTTTTTATTTTATGTGCGGGGTTCCCCTTAATATCCATACAAGACCCAAAGGGGCTGGTAATGGGCTGGGGTAGGGGGGGGGGGTCATGGGGTAGCTATGCCATTTTTCTTAAAGATTTTCATCCATATTACCGGGACCAGACATTACATTAAAGCCGCAAGCAGTTTTAAATGGCTTTTTTTTCCTTTAGAAGTGTCATTTTGTGCAGGGACAGTTCTAAACACGGGAAACACGTGGCACTTCACAGGCATACTTTAGACACCCCCCAGGTACGATATTTAAAGGAATATTTGACTTTTTTTTTTCACTTTATGCATCATTAAAATGACTGCTCCCGGAAAACGACCGTTTTTAAAACTTATTTTTGCATTGATACATGTCCCCTGGTGCAGAACCCGGGTTCCCAAACCCTTTTTAGGACAATAACATGCATAATAGTTGTTATAATTAGCACTTTAGAATTCGAACGTTCGCATCCATTGTATTTAATAGGGTTCTAATGTTCGTTCGAACTTTCGGTCCGTTCGCGGGTTCTGGTGCGAACCGAACCCGGGGGTGTTCGGCTCATCACTACCAGTTAACCCTAATCCCCAAATATGATCCGAATACATCAATTATCTGTAGGGCCATTGGGAGGGAAGAGGAGACATCGCTCAAATACAGGAAAGTGTCATCTGCATACAAGGATATTTTCTCCTCTACCAACCCCACTTTGATTCCCTTGACCACAGATTCAGCGCGTATCCACGATGCCAAGGGTTCTACTGCAAGAGCAAACAACCCCGGTGAAAGCGGGCACCCCTGTCTGGTGCCTCTGCAAAGTGGAAAGGCCGGAGATAATGAGTTGTTGGTGCACATGGGAGAGGCATACATCAGACGCTGTCAGTTAATAAAAGCGGTCCAAACCCAAACTTCTGAAGAACAGCCCAGAGGTACTCCCATTCAACCAAGTCAAATGCTTTCTCTGCATTCAGGGACACCAATGCCCCTGGACTGTCCTCCGCAGCCCTGTCCATATGCGTCAGCAGTCTGCGTATGTTTATGTCTGTCCCTCTGCCCGGCATAAACCCAGACTGGTCTGGGTGGATTAAAGCCTTGATCACAGAATTTAATCGGCCAGCCAGTACTTTAGCAAGTATTTTTAAATCAACTTTTAAAATAGAAATCGGTCAAAACAATTCAGGGTTCTTGTCAGGCTTAGGGAGGACCACTACCACTGCTTCGGACATGGACAAGAGCAGCTTGCCCCGCTCAAGGGCTTTTATAAGCACCTCTCGGTATGAAGCCAGAAAATCATCAGCGTACTGTTTAAAAAATTCTGCCGATACCCATCCGGGCCTGGCGTCTTTCCGCCCTGCAGAGACTTGACCACTAGCCTCTCCCTAGAGGAGTCTGTAAGACATGGTAGATCAACCTGAGCTAAGTACCTGTGCATCTCTCCTTCTGTGTACAACACCCTGGAGCTATACAGTTCCCCAGACAGAACAGTAGATATATATTGCAGATAGCATACTGACACGTATGAGTATGTATATGAAAAAACAGAACTATAAACACAAACAAAATTAACACATTGTCATAGCAACCACCAGAGCGTCGCTTGTCAGCTGGCACGACTCAGAGACACGTGATTGTGGAGTCTGGACCAGCCTCCCCGGGGCTTGGGACTCCTTGGCCGGAAGGAGTGATTCGCGCGCAGCTCACCCGCTGCTGCTAGCTGGATGCCTTCTCTCCTCAGCCCCTGCTCTCCCACCTTCCAGAGGATTACATTCCATATGGCCTATAATTGGAAAAAGTGAAAACCTTTCCTTTAAGGTATGTCTTAGATCAGCTTTTCTAAAGAAGAGTTCTGTGAGCAGGTTGCATAAAGGATTATTTCTACAATGACCATCTATATAAAGGTTTACATCTACACTAACCACCAGTGCAAGGGTGCAATTTTCTCCTGACCACCAATGCAAAAGATTATATTTACACTACAATTTCCTTTATTTGCAGTCTTTTTATGTTATTTTTTTAATTTCAAGAATATTACTGAAAATTATTTTGACACATAATGAAGAAGGGTTTTAAAAAATTATCTTCACTGGGTGTCAAATACATGCTTAATATGTTCTACATCTTACTGTGCATGCTAATGTTCCATGATCTTTAAAATAGTTTAGTGGTGGTTTCCTGAAATCTTAAAATTATTTTCTATGTTGCAGGGTACAGCATGCCACACTTAACTTTTCTAGATATTTCCTATAAAATAAAAAAAATTCACTTTTTCCAAGTATACAGTAGGTCCACTTTTAGGCCAGGTTCACATATTTATGAATTGGATGCAGTTTTCCCTGCATCCAATTTACATGAAATGCGTGTGTGAGTGGCACTCAATGTCCCGGGCGGCCCGGTTCAGGTGCAAATTCAGGCACAATTTGAAATTGAATCACACCTGAACCAGTGAACAGAAACGCACCATACCCCAGGCTGGAAACCAGGGCCGCACATATGTAAACCCAGCCTGAAGGGAACCTCTGTCATGAAAAAAATGTGTAGGCTACCACTGTGTCATACTAGTGTTTTTGTTTAAATACTTGACTTACTTAACCACTTCAGCCCCGGAAGAATTTACCCCCTTCCTGACAAGTGAACTTTTTGCGATACAGCACTGCGTCGCTTTAACTGACAATTGCGCGGTCGTGCGATGCTGTACCCAAACAAAAAAAGAGTGACAATTTTAAAATAAAAGCAATATTTTTTCCTTTTTGCTATAATAAATATCCCCAAAAAATATATATGAAAAATTATTTCTTTCTCAGTTTAGGCCGATATGTATTCTTCTACATATTTTTAGTAAAACAAATCGCAATAAGCATATATTGATTGTGTTGCGCAAAAGTTATAGCGTCTACAAAATAGGGGATAGATTTATGGCATTTTTTAATTCAATTTTTTTATTGGTAATGGTGGCGATTTGTGACTTTTATCATGACTGCGACATTATGGCGGACACATCGGACACTTTTTGGGAACCATTGTCATTTAGACAGCGATCAGTGCTATAAAAATGCACTGATTACTGTGTAAATGACACTGGCAGGGAAGGGGTTAAACACTAGGGGGCAATCAAGGGGTTAAGTGTGTCCTAGGGAGTGATTCTAACTGTGGGGGGGGTGGGCTACCACTAACATGACAGGGATCACTGCTCCCAATGACAGGGAGCAGTAGATCACTGTCCTGTTACTAGGGAAATGCCCGTTCTGCAGCTCAGTGTAACGATTGTGGGACACCGGCAGACATCGAGTCCGCGGGACCAGCGGGCATGGTCAGGGAGTATGTGGCGGGCGTACTCATGGTCACGGAGTACTAAGCCATGATTTAAAGGGGACGCACCTGTACGCCCATTTGCGCAGCCGTGCCATTGTGCCGACATATATCGTCGTGCGCTGGTCAGAAAGCGGTTAATATTTACTTGCACCAACATTACTGCAGAACCTTTAATTTCACAGTCAGGGAGGCAAATATGAAGACAGTCCACTGCACTGAAATGGTGTAAAAAAAATTTTTGGTCCTTGTGGGAGCTGAAAATTCAGACTGAAGGCTTGGCCAGTGTGGCAAACCCAATGATAATCACCTATGAGTATGATGCAACAGATCCAAAATCTCTATAAATTTAGTTCACTTGCGGTCAGTAAAAATGTACAGTTGTTTTCAGATTATATTAAATGTAGTTCTTAATGTCACATGATTGTCATCACGTCATCAAAGATCACTGGACCTGTTAAAAAAGAATCTGTCATTGGAGAAAATAGCTGCACTGCCATTGCTGAATCTCTTTTGAAGATGCTAGTGCCTGGCATGGTAATTATTTACAGTAAGAATAAAGACAATAAAATCAGATTTTAAAACTTACAAACTTGTTCCTGATAAATGATTCACTGTATTATGAAGCTGCTGAAAAAGCATGATAGCCAGGGAACTATTATTTTTATAACAGGAAGCTGAGAATGGCAACTCATATATTTACCTTGTGTCAGTTTCCCTAGAAAAGCCAGCCTAAAGCATAAAGCAGAATACAGTAACCATTACCAATCAGATTCTTTGTTATTGTCTGCCATGAGTAAAGTGAAATTTGGTTGGTTGTCATGGTTAATACACTTTGCAATTAGTCAGTCCCATGTTAGTATACATGTGCATGTGTGAGTGTTTTACTTGTTTCAGAGAAATGTAATCAGTTTTCAATATCAGCATCGCAATAATAATATTTTTTGAAACTCGGCTATAATATATAATAGTATTAATTTTTGTTTTTTACTGCAGACTTCCTTTCTTTATGATGAGCATGTCACAGTTTTCTTCAGTAATTCAAAACTCATAGCTTCCCCAAGATGACATTTGCCTGACTGATAATAAAAATGACCTTTGTGAACCCTTTAAAATGTTTAAGTTCACAGTGGATAAGCTCAAATAAATGAACAGATCCCTATAGAGCTTTTCCACTTTATTTACAGTTAAAGTACAAGTGTTATTTTACCTCAAGGTGAAACCTGACATGAGAAGTCAAACCCCTGGCTACTGTCCTGGATACTTTATAAACTCTTTTTCTGTCCACCTAAGAGTTTTGGGTGTTTCTGTACATCTCTATGTGTTCTATCTCCTATTGTTGTATTCTCCATAATAAAATATAAATAAAGGACTTCCAGTTTTGATGCCTAAGCACCCAGTAGCAGTAGAGAGCAGTTCCTGTCTTCCCAGAGGAAACGACGATACAATGTTCTTACACCACCTGAGAGCCTCTCCATTGCCAGCTACCAGACACTGATCTCTAAATGTACAAAAATACCTGGCTAAATAACATCTCAACAGCACTTTAAAGCAGTCTACTAAAGCCAATCAGCTGACCTATCCAAGTTTACCAATGCCTGTTTTCCTCAGAGCATGACCAAATGGCATCATCAGAAGCGGAGGACAAGACAGGAAATACCAGACTTGCCCAGGGAGTGGCTTCAACCAATTGGACAAGAATTAGTGGAAGCCATGGTCGCAGGAGGTATAAAGGTGCTCCAGAAAGAAATGCCTGCTGAAGCACAAAACAAATACAAGGCAATAAGGTTACCAGTGGCAGTCAACAACTTGGAAAACCAATCCCATAGGAGCAACCTCCTAGGGAAAACTACAAAATGATGGACATCCTTTGCTGATATTTGTAGACTACTCAGTGGAGGTCACAAGCAAACAAAAGGCATTCAACCCAGTCTTTTCCACTCTGTTCACCAAGATCTGCTTTACCCTGACCTACCCTGATACACTACACTTCACTTCTTAGTTAATGGATGGTTGACAGCACACCTTCCTGGACCCTAAGAAGCAGTGGCTTTCCTTGCAGAGACAGACCATGGCTGAACCGCAGACCCAGATCCTCTGTTAATGGGTCATTTTGGTCATGTTCTAATGTCAATATTCTGAGGGACAGCTAAGTATAGTTTACGTCTGTTTATTTTTGGGGGATACATTTTCCATTTGGAGTCTTTTAACAGACCTTTTTTTGTCTTTTGCTCCCTTGGAGACATACCATCTAGCGACAAGAACACTTTACCTCTCCCCCATATATGGAATACAACGGCTCTTGTGAACAAATCCAACTCTCTGGCTGGTGGATGTCTGAAAAGTGATATCCAATTCTTGCTATACAGTTTTCCCAAACTTTCCTAGGAGTTTGCTGGTACTAAGTACTTAACCACTTGTCCCCCGCCCACTGTCAATTGACTGCGGGCGGAGGACACTCTCGTTCTGGGAGGACGTCATATGACGTCCTCCCTTTAAAACGAGCTAGGAGGCGCGCGCGCGCCCGCCGCATTCCCAAGGCCCCGATGCGCGTGCCCGGCGGCCGCGATTGCCGCCGGGCACCCGCGATTGCCCAGGAAACGAGCAGGAAAGTGGATCTCTGTGTGTAAACACAGAGATCCACGTCCTGTGAGGGAGAGGAGACTGATGGTGTGTCCCTTGTACATAGGGACAACCATCGGTCACCTCCCCCAGTCAGTCCCCTCCCCCCACAGTAAGAACACATTGAGGGAACATATTTAACCCCTTCCCGCCCCCTAGTGGTTAACCCCTTCCCTGGCAATCACATTTATACAGTAATCAATGCATTTTTATAGCAGGGATCGCTGTATAAATGTGAATGGTCCCAAAAATGTGTCAAAGTGTCCGATGTGTCCGCCGCAATATCGCAGTCACAATAAAAATCGTAGATCGCCGCCATTACTAATAAAAAAAATAAATAAAAAAAATGCTATAAATCTATCCCCTATATTGTAGACGCTATAACTTTTGCGCAAACCAATCAATACGCGCTTATTGCGATTTTTTTTTTTACCAAAAATATGTAGAAGAATACGTATCGCCCTAAACTGAGGAAAATTTTATTTGAAAAAAAAAAGTAGGATTTTTAAAACAGCTTACCTGTAAAATCCTTTTCTTGGAGTACATCACGGGACACAGAGCAGCATAGTCATTACTATGTGGGTTATATAGAATTACCTTCAGGTGCTGGCACTGGCAACTTCCAAAACAGGAAGTACCCTCCCCTATATAAGCCCCTCCCATCCGGGAGTACCTCAGTTTTGTAGCAAAGCAATACGTGTCCCCAAAAGAGGGGTGGGAGCTCTGTGTCCCGTGATGTACTCCAAGAAAAGGATTTTACAGGTAAGCTGTTTTAAAAATCCTACTTTCTTGTTCATACATCACGGGACACAGAGCAGCATAGTCATTACTATGTGGGACGTCCCAAAGCAATGCCACATGAGGGGGGGGATACACCATACATAAGCTGGGCGCCATCAGGCATGAGGATCTTTTGCGGCCTGCAACACAATGCGCCCAAAGGCGACATCCTCCTGACTTCTCACGTCCACCTGGTAGAACCTAGTAAACGTGTGTACTGAAGACCATGTTGCGGCCTTACAAATTTGCGCCAGGGAGGCCTGGTGATGCACTGCCCATGAAGTTCCAACTGCTCTCGTGGAGTGCGCCCTAACTTTGAACGGAGGCGGTCTACTTTTCAAGCCATAGGCTTGTATTATGACCTGTCGAATCCACTTGGCTAAAGTAGATTTTGATGCTGCCTGACCCTTTCTGGGGCCTTCCGGCAGAACAAACAGAGAATCCGTTCTACGAATCTGAGCAGTGGCTTTTAGATAAGCTTTAACTGCTCTTACTACATCCAAAGAATGCAATAACTTTTCCTCTACCGAGCTTGGTTTGGGGAAAAAAGAAGGAAGAACCACATCCTGGTTCAAGTGAAACCTCGATACCACCTTAGGAAGAAAGGCTGGGTGAGGACGTAATACTACTCTGTCCTTATGGATAACCAGATATGGCTCTTTACAGGACATGGCGGCTAATTCCGACACTCTTCTAGCCGAGCATATGGCTACTAAAAATATCAATTTCCTGGTGAGTAGAACCAAGGAAATGTGCCGCAAAGGTTCAAATGGCTGCTTCTGCAGAACCGACAGAACCAAATTTAGATCCCATGGGCATATGGGAGCCTTAATCGGTGGAATAATACGAGTCACACCTTGCATAAAGGATTTGACAAGTGAATGCATAGCCAGGGGCCTTTGAAATAGTATTGACAAGGCCGAAACCTGGCCCTTGATAGTACTTAAGGCAAACTTCCTGTCTACAGCCCACTGCAGGAAGTCCAGAATTCTGCCTATAACGTACTTACGTGGATGCCATTTTCTGGCCTCGCACCAAGTGATGTACGCCTTCCAAACTCTATAGTAGATCTGCCTGGATACAGGCTTCCTGGCATTGATTATAGTTGATACCACAGAGTTAGAGAGACCTCTCTTCTTTAGGATGTGGGACTCAATAGCCAGGCCGTTAAACTTAGAGTTAGTAAGGAAGGGTGGTATATCGGTCCTTGCGAAAGCAGGTCCGGACGACGTGGAATGGTCCAAGGACTCCCCACAGACATTTTGATGATCTCCGCGTACCAGGCCCTTCAGGGCCACGCTGGAGCCACCAGGATCACCGGCTTCTTCTCCAACCTGACTCTGCGAAGGAGTCGAGGCAACAATTGTAGCGGAGGGAATGCATATATCAGTCTGAACTGATCCCAAGGGAACACCAGAGCATCCGAGCCGCAAGCGAGGGGATCCCTTGTCCGGGAGACAAACCTGTCCACCTTTGCGTTGAATCTGGATGCTAGCAGATCTACATCCGGTGTTCCCCACCGCTGACATCTTGCTCGGAAGACCTCGGGATGAAGGGACCATTCCCCTGGGCATAACTGTTGGCGACTCAGAAAGTCCGCCTTCCAATTCTCCACCCCTGGAATGAAGACAGCTGATATACATGGGACATGCTTTTCTGCCCATTCCAGGATGTGACTTACTTCCCTCTGGGCTGCACGACTCCTGGTGCCTCCCTGATGATTGATATATGCCACTGCTGTGGCATTGTCTGATTGAATTCTGACAGGGGACCCTTGGAGTCTGGATGTCCAGGCTACTAGGGCGTACCGGGCTGCTCGTATCTCTAAGAGATTGATGGGCAGGGTTTTTACTACATTTGACCATCTGCCCTGGAGAGACCATTGCTCCAGTACTGCCCCCCAGCCTGTAAGGCTGGCATCTGTAGTGACCACCTTCCAAGATATCGGGCTGAAGGGTTTTCCCTTCTGGAGATTCTGGGGGATCAACCACCAGCAGAGACTCTTCCGAACGGAAGGGGACAAAGCCATCGGGAAGTCTAGAGCCTGAACTTTTCGTTCCAGGCTGACAATATGGCCCTTTGTAAATTCCTTGAGTGGAATTGGGCGTATGGCACAGCTTCGAATGATGCTACCATTTTTCCTAGCAGCCTCATGCACAGGCGTATGGACGGCTGTCTTTTTGCACAAAGCAGACGGACCAAGCCCCTCAAAGAGGATACCTTGTCTAGAGGTAAGAAAATCTTCCTCTGGTCTGAATCCAGCCGTAGCCCTAGATATACCAGGTTTTTCACTGGCTGTAGGGCTGACTTGTCCAGGTTGATGACCCAACCGTGAGATTCTAGATACTTGATTGTATCGATAATTACCACTTCTAGCTTGGCAACTGAGTGGTCCATCAACAACAGGTCGTCTAGGTATGCCATTATCGTTACACCCCGTGTTCTTAGATCGGCCAACAGTGGGGCCAGAATTTTTGTGAACACTCGTGGTGCTGTGGCCAGACCGAATGGTAAGGCTCTGAACTGAAAATGGCGCCCTTCTACTGCAAAGCGTAGGAATTTTTGATGACCTGGAAAGATGGGAACATGCAAGTAAGCATCTTTGATGTCGATCGAGGCTAACCATTCCTCCCCTTGTAGGGCAGCGGTGACCGATCGGATTGACTCCATCCGGAAAGACCGGACGTTTAGAAATTTGTTTAGACTCTTTAGGTCCAATATGGGTCTTATGTCCCCGTTTGGCTTCGGGACTGTGAAAAGGTTTGAGTAGAAACCCAACCCCCACTCTTCCATAGGAACCTCCATAATTACTCCTTGGAGCAATAGTTGTTCTAACGCCAATAGGAGAGACCGTCTTTTCAGAGGGTCTCTTGGCATGCCTGACCACATAAAATGGGACGGATGAGACTCTTTTAACTCCAACTTGTATCCCAGAGTTACTGCGGAGAGCACCCATCTGTCTTTGATCGTCTCCCGCCAGGTCTCTGCGAACAACTGAAGTCTTCCCCCCACCCGTTTGAGTGGGGGCAGCCCTTCATAGGCTTGACTTGGAGGCTGGTTTAGTACCTCTTCGGATCCAGGGCTTTTTATTACCCTGTGGCTGTCCCTGATTTTTACCTCCTGAGTTTGACCGAGGAGGCCGTCGGAACTGCTTAGTAGCAGACGTCGCAGGGATAGGAGAGGTAGTCCTCTTAAAAGATGGACCCCTAGACCTCTTCTTACTCGGTAAGAGAGTACTTTTACCACTGGAAATCTTCTGGATATACTTATCCAGGTCTTCGCCAAAAAGGCGTTCCCCATGAAATGGGAAGCTAACTAAGAGCTTCTTACAGGGAGCTTCAGCAGACCAGTTTTTAAGCCACAGAAGCCTACGCATATGTACCAAAGACAGCGTGAGGCGGGAGGCCTGATGGATAGAATCCTTGATGGCGTCAACCGCAAAGCATAATGCTCTAGGCAGATCAGCCAGAGCCTGGGCCTGTTGGTCTGGCAAATCCCTCAGGACCATTTTCATTTGATCCTTTAAAGCTTGGCAGACCCCAATAGCTGCCACTGCTGGCTGTGTAACAGCCCCTGCTGTGGAAAAAGCAGATTTTAATAAAGATTCCAATTTTTTATCCACTGGATCTTTGAACATTTGAACATTATCTACTGGACATGTCAGTGATTTGTTCACAGAAGAGATGGCTGCATCCACCGTAGGAACATTCCATCTCTGGGTGAACTTTTCCTCCATGGGATAGATCACCGGAAACCTTTTAGGCGGAACAAATAGTTTATCAGGATGTTCCCAGTCCTGGTATATAAGTCCTTCCAATAATGGATGTATTGGAAAGGAGCAATTAACCTGGGGAGCTTTTAGCGACCCCAATGAGGAGACAGCAGTAGTTGATGGTTCAACAAGAGGCATTTTAAATGCAGATCGAACCATGTCAGTTAGGGTCTGGACCCACAATCTTTCAGTCTGTGATGCTGAAGATGGTTCATCTACTGTCGATTCCTCAAAAACAGAGCTAACCTCCTCCTGATCCCCTTCAGGTAGGTCGGTCCCTTCCTGGGACTGTTGCTCTGCCAACAGGCACTCTAATGGAGGTGATGGAGATCTGGCACGCTTTCTTTCCTGTAGAGAAGAAGCGATCAATGCAGCCAATCTCTGCTCCAATCCCTCCAGAGTTGAGGAAAAAACCTCCTCTGTTATATATGCAGGAGCAGGTGGACTGAGGACAGCCGCAGTACCTGGCACTCCCGGGGGTTCCTTATGGGTATTAACCTCTGATTTCTCAGGGGAGGAGGGTGCAGATGACTGCTCCAGATCCTCAGAGCCCGATGGAGACCCCCTACACTTCCTGAGAGGTATATCTCGGAGTTTTTTAGGCGGCATATTCCTTAGTTCAAAGCTGAGGTATTCCAGCCGCAATACACCCCTTACTGAAATAGTCTAATGCAATTTGCTGCTATGTACATCAGTGGGTGTCTACTAATGCGTCTTTCTGGGGATGCCTGTATCAACCGCCCGCTGTAAGCCCCTATACCATGCTACCAGCTCCTTTTCATGCTCTGTGTCCATAGCAAGCAGCGTGGACTGAGTCCTTTTATCTTGCTGGGACGCCCGCGCATGCGCAGAAGCGCTGGGCGCACAGAGCGCGTCATCCGCCAGGCTCCGCCCCCTTTTTTGAAGCTAAACCTTATAAAAAGAAAGCATGTGTGCGCGCGCGCGTGCACGTGTGCGCTCTTGGCGCCATGTAGGGAGAGGAGCCAGGGTCCCTGTTTTACCAGGACTCGGGGATGGAAGGAAACTACTTGGCAGCATGACAGAGGAATGCAGCTTCCCTGATAGAGAGCTCACTCATCTGCCTGGACTTTCACCATGGAAGGAATAGTCCCAAGAAAAAAGACGTTCCACAGCGGCCTCTAGTGGACAAACACAGGTACCGCACTTTTGTCTTTTTTTTTTTAAAACCTCCTTTATGAAAAACATTTCCAGGTTTACAGTTTTTTTAAAACTTCCCTTATGAAAAAACATTTCTAGGATTTCTTAGGCATATACAGCTATTAGCGGGAATACCCTTTAGGTAACAGGCAGAAAGACATATTAGGCTTGGGGGTCCCCTCAATAGAACCAAGTTCCTGAGGGGCCCCCACTTACCTTTTCCCCGCCGCAGGACTTTGTTTGGTCCACAGAAGCCCAAACTTCACCTCTCACGGCAGGCATTGTACTAGACCTTCAGGGACCGGGTTCCCAAGGATTCCACTCCCCTGGACCTGTATAGCACCCTGCACAGATAGCCTCTTGGTTTTGGGTATGACCAGAGCTCTGGATCCCAGGGTCCAGCCCTCCTAAGAGAGGCATTACAGGCAAAACCCTGCTCTTCTCTGCAAGGCCCGGGTACCGACCGTTTAGCTATGAAGCTTTTTTGGTCGGATCCTGAATAGCTTGCTAAGGCCCAGAGAACCTGTACACAAGCCCAGATGAATACATGTTAACCTTGGCCAACACCTTAGACACTGGCAAAAAACTGAGGTACTCCCGGATGGGAGGGGCTTATATAGGGGAGGGTACTTCCTGTTTTGGAAGTTGCCAGTGCCAGCACCTGAAGGTAATTCTATATAACCCACATAGTAATGACTATGCTGCTCTGTGTCCCGTGATGTATGAACAAGAAAATGGGTATTTATTATAGCAAAAAGTAAAAAATTGTGTTTTTTTTCCAAACTGGACGCTCTTCTTTTGTTTATAGCGCAAAAAATAAAAGCCGCAGAGGTGATCAAATACCACCAAAAGAAATCTCTATTTGTGGTAAAAAAAGGACGCAAATTTCGTTTGGGAGCCACGTTGCACGACCGTGCAATTGTCATTCAAAGTGTGACAGCGCTGAAAGCTGAAAAATGGCTTGGGCAGGAAGGGGGTTTTTGTGCACGGTAGGGAAGTGGTTAATGCAAATGGTCAGCTTCATGATCCTTGCCAGTTACTCATCTTCCCCCTTACACTAATTTACACTTGGTCCCACAATGCATATACCAGGGTTTAATTCTCTCACTTTTCTCTGTATGGATGACAAGGAGACATTGGCTGTAGGCTTCTGCTCATTTACACCACCTTTTTCCTGTAATATTGTCTTACATTTTGCCTTGTTGCCTGGATATTGTAGCAAAAGGAGAAATCTATGCATAAAGGTTCTGGTTCTATGTGTAGTGCTCCTGATTCTCGATAGCTGCTGGTCTCATTCCAGCATTCTGGTTTTGGCTGTGATACATTCTCTCTGTCTGTTTGTCCACCTGCATTGTGATTGATGTTGCCAGTCTCTGAGTGGAGATCAAATTTTATTTAAGCCAGCCAAGCCTGCAGTCTCATGCTTGTGATAGCGCTGGTTGCTGTCTGGATTCTCTTGTCAATGACCTTTGATCGGATATCGACTATTCTCTGAACTCTGTCTGCCTTTTGACTATGTATTAGACCCTGACAATTCTGAATCTTGCCTGCCTTGTATCTTGACTTTCATTGAACCACTCTACCTGTTTGTCAAATGCAAGTACCTGTTTGATATGCTCAGTTTGCGCCCGCTCCCTGCATGGTGGCCAGGCACCAAAGCATTGTGTATAAGTCCTGGGGGCAACCGAGTACCAGTAGGCCTGCGTGCCCTATGGGAAAAAGGGCTGCTATAGGTGAAGACCAAAGAGGCCAGCTATACTGCCTGACCACCTGCATTAGGGGTACGCGTAATACTACAAAGCATGAAAATATTCCTAGAAAAAAATTCTCTGAATTAAACAAATGTTGCCACTGTATGCCATTATCATAGTTGAGCCACTATTTATTGACTTCTCTGGAATGTTTCTGGCACTGAGTCCAGATAGCTAGCACAGAAAGCTTAACTATAAACTGTTTTTGGTGATGACTAGCTGGAAAGAGGACTGAGGAAGATTTTTGGTGTTCACATTTGATTTCCCTTACTAGTTACAATATAAATTTACTTGAGCAGTTGCCAATATTTTGACCCAAATCTGACATTTGCATAGATGCTGCAGAGATAAAGAAAACTTATGTCCCTCAATGGGTTTGGTGATAAGATCTCAGTTACTGAGTTTCCAGGTCTACACACCTGTCACAACTATTTCAAGGGAATCTCTCTCTCCCTCTCCCTCTCTCTCTCAGATTCCTAATTTGTTTTACATTACAGAGATTGCAACAGGATACCTGAAAACACCTTTGTTTTAGTAGAAAATACTCCAGGATGGTCAAAACAGAGACAGGAGCTATAGCTGGTAAATCTTAAAGTGGAAGTAAACCCTCCTATCATTTTCAGGCAAGGAAGCTGCCATCTTGGCCTCTGTTTAATCTTCAACTGCCATGATGCTGCACATGTGATCAGTTATGACACCAGCCATTGGATAGTTTGACAGTTTGGTTGAGAGCACAACCAATGTGACAGTTGGCATTTCCGGCATGCCGGGAATGGAACTGCTTTTTGAAACTGTTAAATCGATGGGTTTACTTCCGCTTTAAGGCTAGTGTTTATGAGATTAAGAAAGGCAGAGGGTGAATTATTACATAACAGTATCTATCTATCTATCTATCTATCTATCTATCTATCTATCTATCTATCTATCTATCTATTATATTTATATGTCTATACCTATCTATATAAATATAAAAAGTTGTCTTTAATTTGCTAACTGTGTCTTATATTTAGTTGTTGGTGCAATAGTGTGAGAAAATAATAACAGATTTTTTTCATCTAAACTGATTTTACAATTAAACAGTTAGTTGAAGCAAACTCTAAAACATATACTGCTGCCACAAATAACCCAGAATTTAATAACAAAAAAATGTGTGCAGTGAAAAGGTGACAATTACATAGTTTTTTTTTTAAAGCTGTATTTTCCCTTAAGGGATTTTATTTACTTTTTAACTGTGAATAAAAGAACTATATGTTACAATTGTCAAAGTTTCGGCAGGCAGTATCGCACATCCTTCTGTGGATCCTACCTGTCCCCAAGGCAGCCATAAATAATTAAAATGTTTGCTGTAGATGTTTAGAGAATATTGCTAAAAGCGCATCTTTTACACATTCTACTTGGCTTTTTCTAAGGGATGTCCATATGTCAATGTTTTCCTGCAGCCTAATCAGCAAAGGCTCATTTTCCACAGTTTACCATGAAATTGTTACTTTTCAGCATGGTAGAATGAGCTGAAAACTCTTTCTTCTTTTAACAAAAACGTAAAGTGCTTTTCTCACCAACTCATTTTGTGTGCAGAACCAAAATCAACAAAGATCATATCAAGAACCAGTGTTTTACAAACGTACTTTGCAAAGTATTGTGGAAGCTGAGGTTTCACTAGTACTTGGTCTGTTAGGGCTGGAGGCTTCCCAAGCTTCTATAGTCATATGCCAGTATTCACACCCATTTATACAGCCTATATCCACATTATTCCTAAAGACATGAACACCACTGAGGTATATAAAGTCCAAAGTGCCAAAGGATTTGTATTTCTGTACATCAAATCTGATGACTTGACTTTTCTGTACTGTAGTTAAAGGATAAGTTCACCTCCTGGAGCATGTTACACAATAGGCCCATAATTAGAATGTAATGTGTAACATGCTCCAGACCATAGGTGTGCGCAGCCTAATGCATTAGGGTGTGCACCCTTAAGCTCAAACACACATGCATGTGTATGTATATACATATATATGACCCCGACACATTGATCTCCCTGCTGGCACAGTGAAAGACAAGAGCATAAACACTTCTCTTATCGCAGAACCGGTAAGAGGAAGATCTTTCCCATGTTCCTGTTGCTACACAGAGCAATAACACTAATGCGCATGGGGTGATTAGGGTGTGCCTGGGCACCCCCGGCACAGCCTGTGCACACATCTATGCTCCAGACCTGCCCCCTGCACCCCCAATTCCCTACCCTCCCTGTGACAGTGGGCTGGGTTCTTCTCCCTGCACTCACTGTCACCCACACAGCTGCATCTTTTATTCACTGGAATCTGTAAATGAGAACGCTTCAAGTCCTCTCTGCCACGCTTGTAGTATATTCACTCCCTCCAGCTCGTAAGCTGACAGCTCATACAGAGGCATGGGCTGAAGGCTGGTGGGAGACTGTGCAGGAGCATGCAATTGCACCTGCGATCTACTGATTATGGGTGCAATACTTTGCAGGCTCCCGTTAAAAAATATCAAATGCACATTTTGTAACCTGCAAAAAATTTGCATTTGTTTATTTTTGAATGAAAGGCGAACTTGACCTTTAAGTAATACAGCTTTACCCCCCCCCCCCCAGTTTCTAGCCTGTTAAAGCAGGCCTCTAGGAGGATATAAAATACATAAATGAATGCAGCTTTGTATTCAATAAAACATTACCAAACTTATTTTTTAACTGTATGCAATTTAGACATCTGAATTTGACCTGGTCTCAGCCTTTTGTGTTCCTGGTACAGCACGGCTGAAATATGACAGGAAGAAGCAGAACAAGAAGTCAATTAGTTCATGTTTTGATAAGAAGTATGTTTGTTGGAAGAGAAAACAGGAAGCTAAATTTCGCAGCAAAAGCTAATTTACTGTATTTTTCGCTCCATAAGATGCACCTGACCACAAGACGCAACTAGGTGTTAGAGGAGGAAAACAAGAAAAAATATTCTGAACCAAATGGTGTAATAAATAAATATGTTATTATTAAAATATTTACCAGTGCCCATGAAATGCAGCCTTACCAGTGCCCATGAAATGTTGCCTGACCTGTGCCCATGAAATGCAGCCATACCTGTGCCCATGAAATGCAGCCATACCTGTGCCTGGTGAGGACGTCATCACATCTGCCTGTCACTCAGACAGAAGACAGAGCAGCCCGAGCGCCCGCCACGGCCAGACTCCATTCGGCTGCTGAGGCTGCTCTGTCTTCTGTGGGTGACAGGTTCAGCCAGGAGAACGCTCCGCGCTCATGGGAGACGGCTGGTATTGTGACATGGCCGCGACGGGGGGAGGCCTGATCAGTATTCGCTCCATAAAAAGTGGAGACATTAACTCCCATTTTTTGGGGGGAAAAAGTGCGTCTAAGGCCCCTTTCACACTGGGGCGGGCAGGTGCGGTGGCGGTATAGCGGCGCGATTTTCAGCGCCGCTATACCGTCATTATCGCCGTGGTATGCGCCCGCTAGCGGGGTGAATTTAACCCCCGCTAGCGGCCGAAAAAGGGTTAATACCACCCGCAAACCGCGGCTATTGCCGCGGTTTGCGGGCGGTATTACCGTGGTGTCCCATTGATTTCAATGGGCAGCCGCGGTAAAGGAGCGGTGAACACACGCATTGTTAAATCCAATCCAGCTCACGGTGATAGATGCTTCCGGGGATGTGGTCAGTGAGGAGATGAACTTAGTATCTGGTGGTCCTACCTAGTGGAAATTTGGTCGAGGGTATCTGGACTTCTGTTTACTCTCTTCCATGTGCCTATCCGCAAAAATGCCAAATTGGCCTCACTTCACTGCCCAATCCCAGGCCTCTTCTTCTATCAGCAGAAATTGGCCACCTATTTATTCATTGCTACCAAGCGTGCAATAGCTGGGGCCTGGAAGAAGCCGGCTGTTTGGTTTGCGGAGGTGAAGAGCATTTCATTGACTCTCTGATTAATTATAAGATGACTAGTATCCTCCATGACTCCCACGCTAAATTCCTTAAGGTGTGGGGCCCGTGGTGCTCTTATACTCTTCCAACTTTGCACCCGACCATCCTGGGCCTCCCTAAGTTATCTCCTCTGCCGCCTGGCCTGGGGGAAATTTCTCCTCTTCTATTCTGCACTTCCTTTCCCTCTTCCGTGATCTCCTCTCGCTTCCCCCTTTTCCATCTGAGCCTTTCCCTCCCCCTTCTTTTTTGTATTTGTGAGTTTGGTGTAAGATTTATTCCAGTTATTTCAGTCCCCAGCCCCTGAGCAATACAGCCCAGACACCCTGTGTTGACCCCTGGCTTTGACCAGAGGGTTATTGCTGTTTGATAGTTCATCTCATAAAGCACATTCTATATGTGTATTTCATGTTATGCCGATTATTCATATCCCCTGCGTGGGATTGTTACAGCTATATATCGTTATCTTTTTATATTAATAAAAATATTGTACCAGAAAACTCAGGTCTGCATGCTAAATCAATTTCAAACCTTGGCTCATCACTACATAGTTGGAGACACGTTGGTGGTTGCCGGAACACTCTAAAACCCTCATCATGAATCAGGCATTACTGTGCTGGCTGGTTCTTCCTCCACAGCTTCATAAATCCCAGGTAATGTCTATTTTGATGTTTGCAAATTAGCACATCACATTTTCAGTAGCAGTAGTAAAATACCTCTATGGGTGCATGTTCCATGCTACAGAGAGTTATATTATTATTATACAGGATTTCTATAGAGTTCTAGAATTCCTTTCAGCAATCAATTAATATTTCCCACTGAATGTCTGTTGCTTAATTTATCCACATGTTCAGAGGTCGCCACACAAGGCAAATGATAGCTAAAAATAAACACTATTAGTTGTGGGGTCTTGGTGCCTCCTCTTTTATCCCTACTACCTCAAGGTCCTTACTTAAGTGCCTTATAGTATATATATATATATATATATATATATACAGTATATATATATATATATATATATATATATATATATATATATATAAGGCAGAAGGTTCTAAATAGATAGCAGATGTACCTACCAGGCAAAAGTTTGGAGATGGAAATAAAAAACAAAGATTTGCCAACTTTTCTTAAGTTTAACAGTTGAGTAAACTTGTAACATGTTGTGTTGTGATATAGACATTTCTCTGAATCAGCAAAGCAACAGAGTCTCTTAAACTGTTAATGTTAAAGTGTATGTCCAGCCAAAACTTTTTTGGGGTTGAATAAGGTAACGATAAAACCCCTGGGTATGTAATTTTTTTAATTAGTGTTCATGCCTCTGCTGCAGACTTTTTCTCACTTCCTGTCTGGTGAGATCATTGTAGCCAGGACAGAAAGTAATGATAAATCTCTAAGATGGAGCTTCAATATAGTATTTGAAACCTAATGGGTGTTCTATTCTATTCTTTCCCTGCTGTGTCCAAAACTAAACATGTAGCCTTACACTTAAAAGAAACCTGTTATGAAACATAGAGATTACAAATGGGACTGCCTGGCTACCATGCTGATTTTATGCTTTAATACTTTGAGTCACTTACCTGAAGTCACACTAAAGATAAAATGTTTGAACAGCATATTCCCTCGGTCACAAACCTTATGGAGGATAAATGCTTTTGATCCTCAGTGCTAAAGTTAAAACAAATGTTTGGTTGGAGTTGGCCTTTAAACATGTGAAATATTTAAACACACATATGAACATAGGTGTAGATATGCAACTATATCTATTTATCTATTCAATAAATACAATTATAAAAAGGTAATAATGAAAATAAAAGTAGTAGACCTTAAGAACTAGTAATGTTTGTAAAAAAAATTATTTCCATGTACTCTTCTGTGAAGGGAGTACATTGGTGAGTTACCAAAAAAAAGGCATCAGGGTAACTACATTGCTGAGTTTAATATATGGACATTGTCTTTTGCGGTGCTGTGTTTGTTGTTTTGGAAGAGCATGGCAAGTAACCTGCCATTTTTGTCTTTTCGTTCAAAGTATTCCTGTTTGTGTTTGAACAACTCTGAACAATGCCGCCCCCTCTCTCCTGCACCTGTCTATCACCATGTCTATCGCCCCCTATTCAGGAGCTTGGCCCCTTGTCAGGTGCCGGGCATCTGAATTACACTGGCGGGGGTGTTTTTGGAAGTGCCTGATGGGGGATCCATTGGCTCTAATAGGCATCCTGATTAGACCCATAGGCTCTAATAGGCTTCCCAATTGGTAAACAGCGGGTGCAATGCTGTGCGTTTTCTGTTTACACAGTGTTGTGTTAGGGAAGCTAATAAATCGCTTACCTAACACTGACCCACCTCTCAGCCCATCAGGATGCTCAGGTCTGGTTACCTGTCACCTGATTGGCTGAAGCGACAGATGCTGTGATTGGATGCCTATCAGGCGTCCAATCATAGCAGAGGACAAGAAGAGGATGGGAGAAGACATTGAGGACAGCCGCCGTGACCCGAGACACGTAAGTGCCGGGCGGGAGGGGGGGGGCACACTGGCAGCATTTGATGGGGCACAGTAGCGACAATTGATGGGCACACTGGCAGCAATTGATGGGCAAGTAGCGGCAATTGATGGGCACACTGGCAGCAATTGATGGGGCACAGTGGCAGCAATTGATGGGGCACAGTAGTGCCAATTGATGGGCACAGTGGCAGCAATTGATGGGGCACAGTAGTGCCAATTGATGGGCACAGTGGCAGCAATTAATGGGGCACAGTGGCAGAAATTGATGGGGCACACTGGCAGCAATTATTGGGCACAGTAACAGCAATTGATGGGGCACAGTAGCGGCAATTGATGGGGCACAGTAGCAGCAGTTGATGGGCAAGTAGCGGCAATTGATGGGCACACTGGCAGCAATTGATGGGGCACAGTGGCAGCAATTGATGGGGCACAGTAGTGCCAATTGATGGGCACAGTGGCAGCAATTAATGGGGCACAGTGGCAGAAATTGATGGGGCACACTGGCAGCAATTATTGGGCACAGTAGCGGCAATTAATGGGCACAGTGGTAGCAATTGATGGGCACACTGGCAGCAATTGGTAGGTACAGTGCCTGTGTTTGATGGCACAGTGGCGGCAATTTATGGGTACAGTGGCTGCGTTTGATGGCACAGTGGCTGCACTTGATGGGCACAGTGGCTGCAATTGATGGTTTTTTTTTCAGTTTGCATCTTACTGACATGAGCAAGTCAAGTTTTCTTTGGTGGGAAAGAAACTAACATGGGGAACTGTGAGACAAGCTTTAAGTTATACCACATCTCAAAATAACCATGGAATGAAGAAGAAAAAAAGCCTTAAGTGAGGGGTTTCATTAACATGTACACTTTTGAGTTCATTAACGTGGACTATCCATGCATTCCTACATACTATGCACTACCAAAAAAGCACAAGGATCTTAAAGTGGTTGTACACCCTGTACAACCACTTTTACCTCTTTCTAAAAGATTTCTTTCTATTTTTTGTGTTTACAGTGCCTGATAAATAAATTCTCCTGAGGAAGCTATTACTCGTGGCGAAACATGTAGAAAAAAAATTCAGTCTGCACTTTTCAATTGTACTGTATGATTAGATTTTCATATTTGGATTATGTCATTTTAAACTTTCAATAAATAATATTTTTCCATTATAACTGTAAATTTTAACCTCTAAAATCCCCCAAAATCCCCCATTTTTTGTATTAATGTTCTCTTTAGGGGATGTGGTGCTGGTTTAAATTTAGTTGATAAGCAATAACTTTTCCACTTTTACCTACAGGTAAGCCTAGATTAAGGCTTACCAGTAGGTGCTGGAAATATCTCCTAAACCTCCACGGTTTAGGAGATATTTACAATAGAGCCGTGCGCCGATGTCTACGGTGCAGGCGCACTTTAGAAACGGTGATCGTGTCGTTTCTAAAGGTGGTCATGCCGTGACTGGCGGCTCCCGCACCAGTCACAGAGCCAGAGTTCGCAGCCCCGGAAGTAAGAGGGGTGAAGATGGACGCTCACTGCTAGTGGGGACAGCGGGGACATTGCAGACTTTGGTTTCAGGTAAGTGACACATAATGGGCTACTATGCGATGCATAATAGCCCATTATGCTTTAGCTTTGCAGGGAAATAAAGAGGAAGTAAAACCCATCAGGTTTTACTTCCTCTTTAAGGATTGTCCCAGTCATCCAATAGTTTCAGGTATTAGCAGAGTTACAGAAAACAAAGAAAATAATGCAGCGCCTTCAAATATAGAATATTACAAACTTTAAGCAGGTGCTATCAACACAGCGTTGTGCAAAAAACATCCACAATTTTCAAAAATGATACTAAAAACAAATCAGTGTGAATAGCCCAATGGAAAAAAGTTCAAAATATGTGATAATATGACCACAAAGAAAGTGTCTTCCACCAGCTAATGAAAATCCTCTCCACCATGCATGAGCAACAGAACTAAAAGGCACTCACCGATATTAAAGCTGCCAGAGGAAAGCAGCAACATGCGCGTTTATGTCAGCAGGATCCTTCACACGTTGTCAAGCAGCTCCATTCTTGCACAGATATGGATATTTGCACAAAGCAAGGTCGATAAAGACATGGGTGAGAAAGTTTGAGGTGGAAGAACTTAACTGGCCTGCACAAAGTCCTGACCTAAACCCGATAGAACACCTTTGGGATGAATTAGAGTGGAGACAACGAGCCAGCCCTTCTCATCCACATCAGTGCCTGACCTCACAAATGCGCCTCTGGAAGAATGGTCAAACATTCCCATAGACACACTCCTAAACCTTGTGGACAGCCTTCCTAGTAGAGTTGAAGCTGTTATAGCTGCAAAGGGTGGGCCAATCAATATTAAACCCTATGGACTAAGACTGCAATGCTATTAAAGTTCATGTGGGTGTAAAGGCCAGCGTTCCAAAACTTTTGGTAATATAGTGTATGTTAAACTGGTTCTTGATATTGCCTCTATAGAGTGTTTACAATTGATGTCTACCATTGATACACCTTTGTGTTTTAATGGATTTTTTACCCCTTTGTACAAATAAAGTTATGGATTTTATCTATTTTTATGTGTGATGCACTGACTGAGGAGCCATACCATTAAAGGCCTGATTTATTTTTTTCTTCTACAGTCTTTGATGGGAAAGGAGGCATATCTATCAGCCTGGGCCTTTTGAGCATTTTGTAGAGACTGGGTGTAGGACACCGGATCAGTTGTTAGGACTTTCTGTATGCATGCACGCCCTAAAGGCATCCCAATCTTGGCGGTGGTGATAACCACCAAGATGTCGGCACTGGAGGGATCACCCAGCTCTCCTCCCTCCATGGCTGTATGTGAGGCTGCTGACTTGCGCTGACATGGAGGAGGAGATCCCAAAATGGCTATCGCAGGAGAAGTGCAGTTTGGAGCTGCTGGTGTTCAGATGGGCTTAGGTTTACTGGGAGACATCTCAAGCACTCCAGGAGCACTCCCAGTAGGAGGTCATAGCACAGTACAGGAGAAATGTAGGATGGAAACAGGACAGAAGCACCACATGCCCTCTCAGTATGACATTGTGGCCATGCCCCCAAGTCCAGCAATCTTAAGGCTGATTTGGCAGGGATTTATGCACAGGGCCAACATTGACCCAAAATATAACATATATTTTGTGTCAATGCTGTTACTACATTTTATTAAGTTATGCATATTAATCCATATTATTATCTAGCTGTTTATGGGTTTATCCCACCATGGCCCCATGCATAAATTAGCCTCCTCATGCCCCAGTCAATAGCTTGACAAAGAAGCATTCATGCACACACACACCTCCCAGTGTACCGCGCTTTCTCCGATAACGTGTTGAGCATTTCCTGTTTTGAGGACAACTTCCTGGGGGCACTGTAGTTCACGCTGCACTCCATGGCCCTGCAGAGCTTTTTGCTTCCATTGCTGCCTCCAACATCGAGTGACTGCCCCCCCTGCTCTCAGACGGCTTGTGGAGAGTGCTGACAACACCCCAGTGGACTCCAGCACCGCAGAGGTCCTTTACACTTCTGATGAGCTTGATTTTTTCCTGTACAATGTGAGTGGCTAGCATTTGGCTTTTTAATAAATAGCACTGATACTCTTAGAGGGGCTTTTCCTTTCTTTGTTGTTTATGAACAAAGCCTATGTGATTTCCTGAACACTGTCATTGTCCATAATATGCATTCTAGATTTGATGGATCAGGCAGAGAGTGAAGAAGGTGTTTGCTGCTCAACGCCACCTGGATTTTACAAGTGAGAGGAATAGGGCATCATGAGGAATGCCTCATGCTACTCAGCTGCCATTTAAGTGATCAGAGTCTGGGGCAAAGGGACAGTTAGAGGGAAGCCCAGCTCTTGCCCTATCTGTATTTAATGTAAATGGGCCCCTAAATCACAGAGGGCCCTTGTGCAATTGAACATTCTGTACAAATGGTACATTTTCCCCTAAGCTTAGGGCTACATGAATGATAAAAAAATCTTTCTGCAACTAAGAGATATAAATCTTAATAAAAACCAAGAACAAAAAACAACACATTACAGTTTACCAGTCCTTAGATGTGGAGGCTGCATTTGTTTTATACAGTCTTGAGAAAATGTCTTTGGACTTCTCTGTTCAGATTAAAAGAAATATGTGCTAAGGAAATATATAAGCAGTCGTTGCTGATCTAAAAATACTAGTTGACTGGCTGTTCAATCGCTTCAATTCTTTCTCAGTCACCGCCCTTCTGATTCCACAGTCTGAAATCCAGAAGGTATTAAAAGCAGTGGCAGCCAGGTAACTAGCAAGTTCAGAAAAGGGTCAGTAATGGCAGCCATATTTCTCTCAGTTGAAGACTCCTTTTATTTAATGTTAGTGCACAGCCTATTGGAATATCTCTGTGAACAGAGGATTACATTTTTCTAAAGTACTGTTCAAGGCCACAAAAAGGCTCCCTCTCTTGCATGCTCATGACAGATATATACGCTTAAGAAGCACCTTCTTATGTGAGTATATTTGGTATGAAGAAGCAAACCAAAGTCTTATGAAAGAAATAAACTGTAGTGTATACAAACATATAGACATTATTTATGTCCGCTGGCCAGTTATGTGAATTATTTTCAGCAAATGGGCAAAATTCAATATGTTTGGTGTATTAGGAAAGCGTTCTGTTATGTTATTTCTAATACTTTATGGCAGTAAACAAATCCACCCCTGTATTTACTATATCAAAGGACAGAAGAATAATGCAGTTGTATGTTTCTAGTTGCATGAATCTATGATTCATTTCAATCCCAATACTCGGTTCATGTATAAGTTATTGGGGTGGTTGCTTATATTAAAAGGCAAGAGGTGTCAAAAGCACTGAAATAAAGTTATTTATTTCAGAATATTTATGTGGTAGTCATAGCTACAATATGATGCTGATTTCTTGAAAATATAGTAATACTAATAATATTACATTACAATTTCATAGTCAAATCTTAGCAACTGACCAGCAATAAAATCAGTTTCTGCAAACATATCACCTTGAGTTATTATAGTTCAATATTTTTCTTCAAAATTATTGGCTTTAGCTTTATTTTATTTTAGAAGAAAAAAAGTAAATGTCATTGTACTTACTTTTCTGCATGCCAGACATTTCTAAGTTTATGGAAGTAACTTCTCAGGAAACCAAAACATTTTTTTTTATGTATAAGGTGGGGTGGGGTTTTTGACTTGTTAGTTTTGCTATGGAACTAGCTACTGAGCCACTGCACCTGAAAATTGTTAATTGTATAATTTCTTCCTTTACTGTTCCTTATTAAGTTCTCTTATTTCAAGTTTATCCAGTATACACTACACATGTATGCTGCAGTCCTTGTACTCATAAAATACTCATTATAATTACAGTAGAACAAATAAGAGTCTTATAGACACACATAAACCTTGGCACAAAGGATATTTTTAAAATATTTAAACTCTTCCATTACACATGCATTTGTCTGTACAGAATACAGGCAGTCCACTAATACTTTGTCTGATCCTACCTTAAAGAAGAGCATAATTAAAATAGTCGGGGACAACATAGCCCCAGAAATTGTTGAGACAATAAACACCATGGCCTGGGGCGTGTAATGTACAGCACAGCTTACAGACTACAACAGTTATGATTATATAACATAAATCACAGTGTGCACAGTCAAGAGTATGTAATATACAGCATAACTTTTAGAATGCAGAGATCAGGAGTGGAACACATGGCACAAAAAACAAGGTATAACATAGAGCCATCTGCTGGTCAAAAGACAAAAATATCCCTGCTTCGGCAGTCCATGAGAGGAAAAAAACTTAGGGGCTCAAATGGCTTGGTGGTCAGTGGATGTAAAAAATGACTCCTAGCATCTGTATCACTGGGAGAAAGAATCCTCTCACTATACATTGGTAGTTAGTGGGAGGACAATTACCCCAACCCTTCCCAGACATTGGTGGTCAGTAGGCTAACCCCATTTATCCCCTTGCCAGATATTGGTTGTCAGTAAAGGCCCATTCACACCACGATGTTATGGTAACACACACTAGGTGCATTAGTGCACTGCAATGCCCTGCAATTAATTGCAGGGCATTGCAGTGCACCTTCCCAACATAGCTTGGAAAATGTCTGACTTTTGGTCTGCTGTGGGTTTCTGGCAGCCTCAATACAATGCGCATAACATCTTTTAAATGCACCACAGTGGATTTCCCTGGTGTAATTGGGCTTTAATGGTACCCACCCTCCTTCAAAGTCACTGGTGGTCAGTGAAGGACCTAACCCACTTAAAAAGCATTTGTGGTCACTGGTGATTTTCCCCCTTCCCACCCTTGAAAAACGTTGGTGGTCTTATACACTTTTGCTGCTTTGTCCCATGCCACCCTGCGTGCTACTGCAGGCCTCAGTTATTATTGTTATTGTTTTGGGGCCACTGTTAGGTGCACCCAGTAGTCCCTCCTGCATCTAGATGACCTTTTCCAACATTTTTTCTGTAATTACCCTTGGTATAGGGAGGGACCCTATTCTCAAATGAAAATTGTGAGAATCCCACTACTGAAACATCCTCAAACAATTTATCTACACTATCCTCTTAGGCATATTGGTTTTCTTTTCTCAAGCCTCTTCGTGATTTTTCCTCAATCCCGTGGTGTGACTTATATTAAACCGACATGGAATATGTCCACGGTCTGGGGGAGTGGGATTCTCCCTACCAGGTGAACCTATCATCTCATATATTTGTATAATTAGTTATGCCTTGGACCTTGGCCTATTGATCCTTTAATATGTTTACCTCCTACCCTTGCACTAGTGTTCCTGGTCTTCCTGAACTGTCCACCCCACATGACAAACAGGTCTGTTTTTTTACCAATCTAATGCAATGTATTCATACCCATGTTTAACAGACCCTCATTATCAATGGTGATTACCACACCACTCTAACACCCTGCTTGGGTAGAAAGGACCTTAATAGCTTTCTCTCATGCACATTTAGATTCTTCCTCTTGAACCCTCACCCCCTCGAACCTTTAGATTGGTCCAATCATGATACGCTTCTATCTTTCGTCACATCCTTCTTTACCAAACCACAAGATGTCAGATGGTCTCTGAATGACTCTCTTCTGAGATCCATCAAAAGTCCCTGAATTTCTTGACAGAATATTTTATTTTGAATGCTTCCACTGATACCACCCCAAGCCCCTCTGATATGCTCATAATGCACTTATCACATTCTAACTTATACAATTCACCCCCCAAGTTGGAACACAATGTACAAGCAAGCTAAAATAACTTTTTTTTTTTTTTCATGGGGTTTACCTTCAAAATGAATGCCATACCTGAAGGGTCTGGTATTATTTTGTGGGGAATTCCACGTCAATGTTTTTATTTCTTTAAAATATCCCTGGCCACTTTGTCTGGGGATTCCCAGCCAGCAAGAGAATGGGTGTGGGTTACATCAAAGGTTTGTAAGGAAGCAGCAAGTGCTGGCACCTGCTGCTTTCTTAACAACTATTGACAGTGGAAGAAGGAAGCTGTCATATATAGTTGCAGGAGTTAAGTTGAGAGTTATCTTAATATAGCGCAGTCTTACCCCGAAGGGTCCCAACACGCATAGCAGAGTTTCTGGGAAAAGAGAACCCAGGAACCAGAAGCGGCACAGAGAGGCAGAAAAGGTGGAAGAGAGAGACTACGTAGGAAAGGCTTGCGTGAAAAGCCAAGTCTTCAGTAGCCCGCGGAAGACCGGGATCGTAGGGGCCTCCTGGAGCTCGACAGGGAGGCTATTCCATAATACGGCACCCTTGTGGGAGAAGGCCCGACCTCCTTATACCTACTCCTGGGGTGATGATCATAGATCGATACGGCCGTTGATCTCCCACAGCATATAATGATAATAAAAGAGAGGAAGGGGACAAACTAGTGCTCTCCGTATAAACTTGTTTAATATCCAGATAAAAATAGTAAAAACTACTTACAAAAGTTGCACTCACAAACGAGTGCCGGTTTTACACTTTAATGTTGTTTCCAGCCTGAAAGATGGCTTTTTGCAGCATTAAAGTACAAAAAGCAGCTCTTGCTGAAATGCACATCTTTCTTCTTCGCACTGTCCTCTGCAGACCCACTGCTCTGTCCTTCCAGGTTGAATGGCACCCAACTTTATTAACCTCAGATCCTGTGAGCCCTTGGAGTCAGACCTGCTCACAAGACACCCCATAAAACTCCCTTGGGCTCTCATAGAATGCAGCAGAGAACAGCACCATTGTCAAGAGTTCAGGAACCACCCACAAGCTAGACGAACAAGAGAAGAACCTACTGTTTCATGTGGCCAGACTGAAAAACAACTATAAAAGGTATGCATACTAAACAATATTATTTCTGTCAATTCTTTGCACATGCTTGTCTCGATGAAACATAGATTTTACCATCTTTATGTCTAATGCAATTATCGTGATCTACTACAATATAGCAAAGTACTACCGGTATATCCTTTATAGACTAATAATTCATTTACATTCAGTAAAGACTCTCATAATCATTATTGAATACTGATTGATAAACCAATGTCTTCAAATTTTTTCTTAAATTTTCAAGTGTGTTTGTATTTACTTTTATTATGCTAAAGCCACCAAGCACTGCATTTTTTTTTTTTCAGTATTCAGGTTATTTTAAATACACATCCTGCGGGTGCATAGTTTGTCTTCATGTGTCCACTGGCTAACATTAGGCATAATATAAAAGTTTGACATGTTTAATTAGGAATAATTAGATTATACCTACTGTACATATGGGCATTATCAGTATAATCACATTTTGGTTTACCTAGAACAATCAGCACTTTATTACCTACCAATTACCTAGGAGAACACACTTGTTTATACTAATGCTCCAATATACTAAATCTTTCTAATTGGCATTTAACTGCATTTTTATTTTTAATACATTGTGTTTTCATTTCAAGGCTATGAAGTCACTGGGTAAATGGCATTCTTTGGTGTTAATTGTTACAAAATATACTTTTACTGAAGTTATGTTTGTACAAAAGAATAGAATAGTTTAATGTTCAAATAATTGCTAACAATAACTGTATAAAATACATGACATACACTGTAGCATTCAATGTGAATAGAACCTTGGCACTATATTCTGCTAATAGGTTGGTAAAAGCTCCCAGTTAAGACTACACCTTGTAACATTTTACTATATATTTATTTTTATTTTTCAGAACTCGTATGCTTCACACGTTAATATTAAAATATAAACTACATACTGCTTTGCTCATGTTTCACCTGCAGTTAGTATACAAGTATATATTGATTGGTAGTTGCTCCCTCTTTAACTTCAACTGTATCTACACAGTGACCTTCTGTCTTGGTAACTTGCCCATTTTCCTGGATTTTAAATTCGATGGGCATTTGGTTTCTAACATTCTTCCGGGCATGATTGTGGCTTCCCAGCCATGGATCAGTATTTTCTGGTTAACTGACATCTGGTTAGTTACTGACCATAGCTAGGTAAGGAACAATAGCTCTGTATTTAAATTCTGGGGACAACTAAGCACAGGTAGGCATTCCCATTTTAAAGTGTATCTTAGGTCAAAATAAATCTTGCCAAACCACTGAATCCCCCCACTCTCCATATCTCCCCATAGAGATTGTTTGATAGTCCAAGATGAGGACTGGGGTAACTCTATATGATATCACAGGATATCTCTAAATTCCTGACTTTATCAATTGATGTTTATTTGCACTTACCAAGCAGATATTACAAAATGTTTAGAATGGTATATTTAACAGACCAAAAGGGAGCAAAGAGATGTTCATTGTTAAATTGTTACTAAACTCAGGACCCTGCATTCACTATATCTGATCTCCCACAGTACACAGAACATAGAAATGCAATTATTTTACTAAATATAAGCTGCTAAATACCGTATTTATCGGCGTATAACACGCACCGGCGTATAACACGCACCCCAAGTTTAGGAGGGAATGTTAAGGAAAAAAACTTTTAGGAGGGAAATTCAAGGAAAAAAAAATTACTTTTAAATGCAGCATGCAGCCTTGCCCAGTGTCCATCTGTCCATCTGCAGCCTTGCCCAGTGCCTTTGCGATCGTGTCAGTCCCGGCGTTTTTTTAAATTTGACGCCGATTTCTGTGGAGAGGAGCGAGCGGGGCCGAGTGTACTTCGGCTAGACTCGGCTCCTCTCGCAGTCCCGCCCATCTCCACTGACTGCGCCGCTGACGGAGAAAGCCGAGTGTACTTCGGCTAGACTCGGCTCTGCTCACAGTCACAGGCAGGACTGCGAGAGGAGCCGAGACTAGCCGACGTACACTCGGCTTTCTCTATGTCAGCGGCGCAGTCAGAGATGGGCGGGACTGCGAGAGGAGCCGAGTAAAGCCGATTGTACTTCAGCTTCGGCTCCGCTCGCTCCTCTCGCTCGTTTTCAGCAGGGGAATTCGACGGAGTATCGGCGTATAACACGCACCCACGATTTTCCCCTGATTTTAAGGGGAAAAAAGTGTGTGTTATACGCCGATAAATACGGTACCTTTTCCCACCAGCAGTATATAGCAGTCTTGTGACAATGTCTGGTTAAAGCTTGTAGGAAGAGTTTTTATTCTACTCTGTCCTATGAGGCTGCAGGACCACTGACCAACTGTCTGGAAAGTGATGATTGGGCCTGTGCTGATCACACGCACCCTCCCAAGGAAAAATAACTCTCTAGTAATACATAGCAAACTGAGCATGTGCAGAGTGACACCAATGGCTCTATCTTATCAGGAGATGGATCGGGGAGTGGAAGAAGAGGTGGATCAGAGAAGACAGGATCAAACAGCCTTTTACACAATGCGGAGGATTAACCCCTTAGGTTCCACAGTGAGTATAACAAGCATGCTTTTTTTTTTTTTTACAGATTTTACTGTTGTGGGTTTAGTAACACTTTAAAGTTAACATATACTTTAAAGAGGAGGAAACTACTAATGGTAAATACTGCAAACATTGCTGCCTTAGTCAGTTCCCTCAAATGTCACTGTGCAAGTTTTCCATAGATCTTGTAAAATTCTGTATGTCTGCTATACGTGTCATGGCATTTTAATTAGAAATAGCTTATCCGGTTAATAACTGCATTTGTTTTTATTATTTGATTAAACTAAGCTTTTTTTGTGCTGCAACCACTTCATTTTTTTAATTGTTTTTTTGTTGGGCTCATGCACCCAACTCACCTTGTTGGGTGCATGACTTTTGCTAATGGTTTAAATCTGAACTCTGAACTATCTTCAGTTTTGCATAGTTGTAAATGCTCGTCTCTTGCACTAAAATAGCTTACTCTGATTTCTCTGCACACCTTGTGTATTAGAAGCTTCAGCATGTCAAATCAGATCAGAGCCCACCTTATTTCCTGGCTAGAGGACATCCATCATCATCCAGCCATTCCATGCCAGCCTTACTGTTCCTGGCCTCTCTTTCATTTATTCGATTTCAGTTATTTAAATCATGGGACATTATCAAATAAGTGGGTATTACCAAATTCTACCTGCCTAGAAATGCTCACTTCTCCAGGCTGACATTAACCCATCAAGGTAGATCTTGAGATGAGTCTTGAAACATGGTGCTGTAATATTTTCAGGAAGCTATGTGCAGTACCTTGCCATTATTTGCTTGCATTGCACAGGGAAGCACAAAGACCTTGATTACATCACTTTGTTTAGTATAAGGTATGTCATGAAAATTGAAGGATATTGTTTACAAAAATCAGCATGTTGATATGTGTGCGAGGGGTGGGGTTGGGGAGGGGTACAAGACCTATGGAAGGCAAAATATAAGCAGAATAAACCATGTAAAGGTTAAGTTTAAATGATCTTGGGAGGTTAATCCATAGACTATCAGTCAAATAAAAACCAATGGACTCAAGAGGAATCAGGAAGTTCAATTTACATCCAAGTCCTTGTTGATTCATAATATGGTCAAGAATGGGTGAAGGTCTTCCCATTGGGGTCATGGAGAACCCAACTCCATGAAAACTGAAAGAAAAGTTGTTGTGGTGGAGTTTTACTTTAAATACACCTACTTAAAGTGGTTGTAAAGGCAGAAGTTTTTTTTAATCCTAATGCACTCTATACATTAAGATAAATAACCTTTTGTGTGCAGCAGCACCCCTCAGCCCCCTAATACTTACCTGAGGTCCATCTAGATCCAGCGATGTTGCACAAGAGACTCGGCTGTCTAGGACTCCCCTCCTTGGCTGAGAAAGCAGCACAGTGCCATTGGCTCCCGCTGCTGTCATTCAAATAAGTGAGCCAATAAGGAGAGATAGGGGGTGGGGACGGGACCACGGCTCTGTGTCTGAATGGCCACAGGGAGCTGTGGCTCGGCTCGGGTGCCCCATAGCAAGCTGCTTGGCACCCAACAGTAGGGGGGGGCCAGGAGCGCCAAAGAGGGACCCAGGAAGAGGAGGATCTGGACTGATCTGTGACAAACCACTGCACAGAGCAGGTAAGTATGACATGTTTGTTATTATTAACGGGAAAAAAACAAGACTTTAGTATCTCTTTAAAGTGATGCCATCATCACTTCACACATTTTAGGTTGAGCAGATCACTTAAATGGATGCAATTAACACATTCTGATGGTGCCTTCGGAATGTAAACACATTCATATTTTCAGGAAACAGTGCTGTGAAGGGATACTGCTGCAGAAACTGGCTAGCACAGTTGTTACTTACACACCCTTTGCCCTTTCATTACATGCATATTCTTTAGTAAATCAGGCCCACTGTGTTTGAGGTTTGTTACAAGGTACTATCGGAATTGTCCCCAGTTCTGAGCCTGGGAAATGCACCCAAGGCACCCTGCCCATGCCTCCCTTGATCTAGAATCACCCAAGGCAGCGAGAAAATGTGAGAAACTGGGTCCTGGAACACATATAGGTTACACCAGCAACATTTCCTAAAGAGTAACTGAATTTCCCAAAGCCTTGGTTGGGACAATTTGGGGTGCATAAACTCCAAGCTGTACGTACATTAGCTTTCAAAACAAAGGGTATAAAAAAATCTATCATTACCTCTCAGTCACAATTGAATTCACGTTTTTCAATAATAATAAAAAATAGCAATAACAAATATACTATTAATGATAATTTTATTTTCCCCCATGACACATCCAAAATAAAATATTAGATTTAGGATTTTTAACTATTTAAATTGAGATATTTTATGCTCTATGTATTAAGCAGTTTATTTTGACACATTAGTTTTTTTTACACTGACTTTTTATGTTATCTATGTGCCACATTTGTGTGACACATGTTCCCCACAAATTTCTTTTTTTGAATGTTGCAACTCTTACAGCACTATCAAAAAGGAGAATGCTGGATTCTTGAAAAGTGTCATTAAAAATACCTACAAAAGCTAGCGTTTCAGAATATATGATATAATGACCACCCCATCTGTATGTGACCTTGATCTATCATGAGTCTAAATTTAACACATATCCTTGCCACTATCACACTTTTTTTACTTGTTTGCTCTTTCCTAACGTTGAAAAATATTGTAATAAGAATAATTGATGTTTTTAGTGTATTGTTTCAAACGTAATGTTGTAGGAGTGTAACAATAATAACCCAGATAATAAAACAGAAAATACAGAGGAGGAGAAAATGTCCTTACAGAGCATTTTATTTCTACTTGCAAATGAAAAAGAAAAAAGATGAGATGTCTGTGCAAGTTGAAGCCAGCTGCCCCCAAGCATCTTTAATCTGCATGAGCAGCACTTATGTGGCTGGTAAACCAATCTGAAACTGACCTTGGCAGCAACAAGGGGGCAAACTTTACATAAGAATGAATGATCTTAGTTCAGTCTCTGCAATGCATTTGGCAGAAGCATTTTTTTTCCTTTAATGTCCGGAACATGTACGCCCTTGTCTTCTAATAATTCTTTTTCTTGAGGAAACATACGCTAGACTGAATGCGCTCGGCATCAAATTAATTTTGAGGGATTGAATGTGCGGCAGAGTAGATAAATTACTGTGCTTTTGGCTCTAACCAGTCTATGTTTATCTTTATGTGCTGAATGTAAGTATCAATACTTATTATGGTTTATTGGCCACTGGTGGCAATGGCAGAAATGAACACACATTCACAGAATTTATACAGGTGGCATGGTATAGAGGAAAAAAATCACTTATCCACTGGTTGTATTTATTCTGCATTTTTCTATGTTAAATAAATGTAAACTTCTTATTTGTCCTTTTGAAAGGGCATAAAAGAAGATTTAACAAAGACAACAAAAAATGCCATTACTATATAAGCCACAGTCTTGGGCTTTGCTAGAGGAATATGTGGATGCATAAATGCATAAAGCCTCTCAGGTGCAAATGTAATAATTCAAACCTGTTTTTATCCTTCCCTTCTCAACTCTGCATTAAAATTTCTGGTTCCCAACTGTAAAGTCTTTAGACGGCAAGCCGGCTTCTAGAATTTCAGAAACACAATTTTTAAATGTGATTTCATGTCTTGGAAGAAGTTTATTTGCAAGAAAATCAGTTTTATGATGTCAAATAAGAAATTCAAAATAGTTTTGCCAAGTGTGAATGTTTAAAATAGACTTTTGCCACTGTGCTTGATAGGATTGCTATCACTGACTTTGTCTTTATCTCTCTATAAATTTGCAGAAGATAAAAATATTGGTATTAAAGGAGAGTGTGTTTTCATGCATATGGTAATAAATAATAGCTTATATTCTTTTTTTAAGTTTAAAAAGCAATCTAGAAGGTGCCCAGTAATATCATTGTAAACTTAGGAAATGTAACTCTAGTCCTTACTCAAGTGTTCTTTAAGTGGTAAAGGAAGTAATTATTTCTTATAAATCCTGTCATAAAATAAAAACTTTTGACAATAACTGAAAAAAGAAGGTTACCTGAAGGAACCAATCACACTGATTGCCCGTTCCCTTATCAAAATTCTTCTGGGATCCATCTAGAAACATCCTTGGCTATACCAGCTTGTATTGTACCACAAACCAGAAGCGGGGCTAAACTATCTTTGCCTTTTCATATAAACTCTGTAGCCCCATAAAACCCAATTGATGTTCAGATTGAATTCGTTTAAGAGGTTAAAGAGACTCAAGTTTTTTTTTACCTTCAGCAGCCCCTCCAGTAATACCTACTAGACATGTGCGCACTGAAATATTTTGTTTCGCAATTTTGTTTTCGTCCAAAAAATACATTTATTTAGTTACTCCCAAAATTAGTTTTTATTTATTTTGTTTCGTTAAAAAATGCATTCGTCTGAAAATCCGAATGAATTAAGGTCGAATCTGTCAATTGAAGGCTTATGGTGTCTGTCGAATGCTCTAAGAAGATTCGACGAAGTAGCTAAACTGTACGATACCGCAATCGTGCATTTCCGGTCGAAGGCTCCGCCCTCAAGCTATAGTAGAATTCTAATGTTGTATGACTAGTAATAATTATATTTATTAATTATTATTACTAGTCAAACAACGTTAGAATTCTTCTATAGCCTATGGGCGGAGCATTTGACCATAAATGTTCACTCGCGGCGACTGCTTCGTCGAATCTTCATGTCAAATCTTTTCTCTCTATGTCGTATAATCTTGGACTAATAGAGTTAAGTTAGGCACATTCAACCGCAGGTTCGATAGACACAGATCGCTATTGTCACCATCATGTCGAATCTTCTATCTATATCAAACTGTTGTCACAACAAAACTAAAATAAAGCATTTTTTATGTCGGATCTTTCGGATTTCGGATTCTGTGCATTCGTTATCGTTTGTTAAAACTAACGTGAAAATCCCTGAAATTCGGATGAAAATGCATTCGGATGAAAACGAATGCACATGTCTAATACCTACCTGACCCCATCTTGATCCAGCGATGTGCATGAGAGCAGCAGCATCTCTCCTGGGTCTCTTCCTCCACATTGGCTGAGACAGCAGAGGGAGCCATTGGCTCCCACTACTGTGAATCACAGTCAGTGAGCCAATATGGAGTGAGCAGGGGTGGGGCCAAGCCGCGCTCCATGTTTGAATGGACACACAGAGCAGGGGCTCAGAAGTGAGCCTGCTTGGGTGCCCCCATAGCAAGCTGCTTGCTATGTTGCTGTGGGGGCACTTGGCAGGAGGGAGGGGCCAGGAGCGTTGGTGGTGGACCCAAGAAGAGGAGGATCGGGGTTGCTCTATGCAAAACACTGCACAGAGCAAATAATTATGACATAATTGTTATTTTTAAAAGATCTCCCTTTAATATCACATAAAATACATTCCAGATGCATCAAAACATAAAGGGTTTGATTTACTAAAGGCAAATAGGCTGTTTATTTTACAAGGTAAGTTGCACATTTTAAAGGGATTTAATTTTTAGTGATTGTGTTAAGGCTTACTTTCCAAAGAATACCTAATCATGTGCCTAATCATTAATAAAGAAACAAAAAAAACACAGGATTTTTGATTGCACGTGATGGAAGTCAGCAGACCATCACCTCATTCACTAATCTCTGGGGATAATTTCCTTGCAAAGTGCAACTTCCCTTGCAAAGAGAACAGAATATTTGCCTTTAGTAAATCAACCCTAAGGTGTGCAACGTCTTTAGTTCTTATTTTTATTTATTTTTCTTAGAAAGCAGCTACAACCCTAGTAGGAAAGTCTGTCCTCTGTCATCATACTGCAGAGAAGAAATCTTGCTCTCTGTCTATAAGCAGTGGTCCCTCTGCAGAGATTTGACACTCCTCCTATTAAATGAAAGCCAGAGTTCCCTAATCATCAAAGCTTAAGCTCTCTGATGATTGGAAAGCTCTGTTTCCACAGAGAGAGCAAAGGCCATTCTCTGCAGCAGGAAGGAAGGAACATGCTTTTGTACTGCTGTGGCTGTTTTATAAAGAAAACAAACTACAAAACTTTGCACGCTTTATGTTTATATGCACCTGAAATGTATGTAACTGATTTAAACTTAAAGCGGTGTTCCGCCCCCAAAAAAATTAAAAGCCAGCAGCTACACATACTGTACACATACTGCAGCTGCTGGCTTTTAATAATGGGACACTTACCTGTCCTGGAGTCCAGCGATGTCAGCACCGCAGCTGGTGTTTCCATCAGCTGTCGGGTGCTGCTGCCGCCATTGAGGGTAAGGGAATCCGGCAGTGAAGCCTTTTGGCTTCACGCCGGAACCCTACTGCACATGCGCGAGGCCCGCTCCTCTCTCCTATTGGCCCGACGGCCACGGGAGGAGGAGGGAGCCCCGCGGTGACATCACGGGCCGCGGCCCGGACTCCCAGACCACAAGCAATTTGTCTCCATAACAATTTTGGCAATGACCTCATCAGTCAAAAAGAGCTCAAGGTATGCCAAGGGGTTGTCATCCTCAAGATCCAATTTGATCCCAGGTGCTTCTGTAAACGGAAATCTTGGGGGCGCTACATGCCCTGTACCGCAATCAATCGAGCACCGAACATCGCTGGACACAGTCGCAGGATCATAGCTGAAGTCGCTTTCTGCGTCTGATGACGAGCTTCCCCATGAGTCACTGTCACTCACCTCCCCTGCAGCCCATTCTGTGTCACTATTGCTGTTTTCCAGCAGGTCATATCGCGATTTTGAGGTGGAGGTGCGCTTTTTTGATGCCATGGTCGCTGTGCAGTTTACAGACACAAAGTATAGTAAAATTGCAGACAAGGGCACTGGAGAAAGCACTGGGGGGCAATCTAAGGTCACTTTATCTCTTATTTTGTATTGTAATCCAATAGGATTACATTGTATCAGTGTGTTTGTGCTTTTATACATTTGAATTTGCCGCCGGTTCCACCCCCTGCATTGCAACGCTCGCAGAGAAGGGAATCAGAGGAACACAGTGCATCGGGGGGAAGATCTGGCCGCCGTACACTGCGGAAATACATTGTGGGATCCAGGGGACAAGGTAAGTAACCTCTCCCAGGATGCAGCGATGCAACCCCGAGTGTGGCTCTGGGTTACCGATAATGGCACTAAAATATCACCCCAAGCCACACTCGGGAATACCGCGAGGCTGGTTAAAGGACGTATTTAGCCGCGAGTAGTTTTAAATGACTTTTTTTCCTTTAGAAATTTCATTCACAGTTCTAAACACGGGAAACATGCGCTACTTTACAGACATACTATTGACACCCCCCAGGTACGAAATTTAAAGGAATATTTCACTTTTATTGTTCCACTTTAAGCATCATTAAAATCACTGCTCCCGAAAAAACTGCAGTTTTTAAAACTTTTTTTGCATTGATACATGTCCCCTGGGGCAGGACCCAGGTCCCCAAACACTTTTTATGACAATGACTTGCATATTAACCTTTAAAATTAGCACTTTTTATTTTTCATGTTCGTGTCCCATAGACTTTAACCACTTAACGACCGCTCACTGTATATATACGTCGGCAGAATGGCACCGACAGGCACAATCACGTAGAGCATACGTGATTGCCTTTGTATAGTTGGGAGGTCCATTCGGACCCCCCTCCTATACAGTGAGCGGTGGCTAAGTGTCCGGGAGCGTTCCGGGATGAGGGGGCAGCCATTCGTTTCTGGCCACCCCCTCGCGATCGCTCCCGGCGAATGGAAATGCCCCCTCTGTCTGTGTCAGACAGAGGGAGCAGGAGGAAGTGATGTCATCTCTGGTGCGGCGCTCACATATACCGAGCGCCGTACAAGAGAAGACATCAGGTCAGTGCACACAACACCACACTGACACCAGGACACATAGGGACATAAATCGCCCCCCCAGGCCCCCCCAGACACCCCAGATCACCCCCCAGATCACCCCCCCAGCCCCCAGTCACAGTGTCACTGATTGCAGTGACCATTTATTTAGTGATCACTGCAATCAGTGACATTTGTGACTGTAAAAGTGTCACCAAAGTTTAGTCTTAGGTCCAGTGTAGCCCCCTAACCCCCCATAATAAAGGTTTAACCCCCTGATCACCCCCCAGATAACCCTTTCACCGCCTATCACCACTGTCGCTTAGCGATCATTTTTCTGATCGCTGTCTTAGCGTCAGTGATGCCGATCGGCAGCCAGTAATTTTTTTTAGGTTCGCCGCAGGTTTTTATAGCTTCAGGTACCCCAATATATTATCTAATAAAGGTTTAACCCCCTTGATCGCCCCCAGGTAACCCTTTCACCCCCTATCACCACTGTCACTAAGCGATCGTTTTTCTACTTTCAAAGTATTTTATTTTCAAATAGGAAAATACAGAGTAACATATACGATAGCAATATAGAAGATAACAGTTTTTAACTGGTAGCATGGGGGGGCTGGAAAAGAACACCACGAAAGAGCTTAAATTAAGGAGGGTCCGTACTCGTAAAAAACTCTATCATGTGGTTAATCATATCACCTGACCTACAGATTTCAATCAAAGGCATACTTCCTCCCAACCTCACCCCATCAACAGAGCTCGGGGAGCTAAATGCTCTCCCCCAGTCCCCAACATCCTGGATAGGGAAGGTGTCACGGAGCCACCTCCCCCCGGCACCCCAAAAGGGCACCTACTGTGCCAGAGGGAGGTAACCCCCCCTCCCCCCAGGGGGGAAACCCCCAATGGGGCTAACTCACTCCTAAGAGGACCTCTAAAGTTGTACCAATAATAGTAATTCGATACCCTGTTAGAAGAAAGGATAGATAGTCAGAAAGAAGAAAGGTAGGGAAGAAGGGGGATAGGGTAGGGTGGGGGAGGGGAGGGAGGCGAGGTTCACTAAGTGCTTAATTTAAGCTAGGTTTTAAATCTGCGCTAATCCAGGAACTAGAGAAATACCCAAGAACTGAGCCCATGGTTCCCAAACCTTCTCAAATTTACTTGTTGAATCGTTGATGATACTGGCAAGCTTTTCCTGGGCCATGATCCAAGATACTTTCCTGATAACTGCTTTAGTGGAGACATTTGGGTGCTTCCACGCCTTGGCTAGTGTAATTTTGGCTCCTAGCAATATATAGTGGATTAGTAAACGATCGTGTTTGGATATCTTGGGAATATGAGCGTTTAGTAAAATGGTTTCCGGAGACCTGGGAATCTCGCATCCCGTGACTCTTTTAATGAGATTTAATGTCTTTCTCCAGAAGGACCTGATTCTAGGGCATTCCCACCACACGTGGGCGATTGTGCCCCTCAGATGACACCCCCGGAAGCATAACGGATCAGCCGTTGGAAAAATCTTGGCCAATCGTGTTGGTGTCATATACCATCTAGTCATAATTTTTAAATTTGCCTCCATGAGAGATGTATTGATGATTCCTTTATATGCTGTGGTTAGAGCAGACTGCCAGGTCTCCAAGTTCCACTGAAACTTGAAATCTCCCTCCCAGGCTACCATGTAAGGGGATTTTTCAGTCGGGTGGGAAAGTGACGCATAGATGACTGAAATGCCTCCCCTCTGCTCCATGGGTTGACTGCACCAAAGTTCATAATTTGAAAATTTGGGAGGATCAGGCTTTTCGGGCCATATTTTATGCAAGAAATGGCTAATTTGCTGAAACCGAAATCTCTCAGACTGAGGAAGGTCGAGGTTGCTTACACAATAGGCCAGAGAAATTGGGCCTCTGGACGTGAAGAAATGGCCTATACGGTACAGCCCTTTGTCCAGCCACCATTGAAAGGCCTTTATGTTTAACCCCGGGGGGAAACTCGGGTTACGGAATAGGTGTGAGAGGGGTTGCATGGCTGAGGTAAGGTTAGGGTTCAATTTCACTTTATCCCACATAGCAAAAGAGTGTGAGAGAGTGGGGGCCAAGATAGGTGGTCTATTCTTAGGTGAACACCACAATAGGTAATCCAGGGTATGATGTGGAACCGCCTGGCATTCGATTTGTATCCAATCTGGTTTTCTCCCTTTAGCATATACAGTGGAGAACTGGGACAGTCTTGATGCTAAGAAATATCTATACAAGTTTGGCACACCCAGTCCTCCTCGTTTTCTGGAGTGATAAAGAGTCTGTTGGTTGATCCTGTATCCCGATCCCCCCCAAATAAATTGTATAATTTTGCTCTGGAGTGACTTGAGATGGTCCCTCCTCAGTGGAATGGGGAGAGCTCGGAAGAGGTAGAGCAGTCTAGGCAATAGTGTCATCTTGACAGCATTTATTCTTCCCAACCAAGATAAATTTTGCCTTGACCATAGTTTTATGTCTTGCTCTAACTTGTGATACATGGGAGGGAAGTTTTTAGCATAAAGGGACTCAAATTTAGAAGTCAGGGAGATACCCAAGTATTTGATATTACAATCATTCCAGGCAAATTTAAAATTCATTTTAAGTAGGGAGACCATCTCAGGGTTAAGAGAGACGTTTAGGGCTTGGGATTTGGCAAAGTTAACCTGCAAACCTGAAACTGTCGCAAAAGAGAAAAGAATTTTATTCAAATTAGGTAGGGAGGTTAGTGGGGAGGTGATAAAGAGTATTAAGTCATCCGCAAATAATCCACATTTGTGCATTTGGGGCCCACAAGTAACCCCCTTTACATCAGGATTCTCTCGTATAGCTATCGCCAGTGTCTCTATGGCCAATGCAAAAATTGCGGGTGACAACGGGCAGCCTTGCCTTGTTCCTCTTGCTATGTGGACCGGGGAGGAGTAATGTCCTTGAATTCGAATTCGCGCTGTGGGTGTGGAGTATAGTGCTTTCAAGGTTCCTATAAATTGATGCCCAAAGCCCCACTGCTCTAACAGGGTAAAGATGTACTGCCAGGACACAGTATCGAATGCTTTTTGTATGTCCAGGGAAAGTAGCATTCCCTGTTGCTTAGGTCCTCCTGGCCAATTAGACTGTAAGATTGAGACTATATCAATAGCTCTTCTAGTTTGATCAGGGCCCTGTCTGCCTGGGATAAATCCCACTTGGTCTCTGTGAATATAGGAGCTGATGAATGAGTTTAGTCTGTTTGCAAGGACTTTGGTGAGGATCTTTAAATCGTTATTTATCAATGATATTGGTCTATAGTTAGCTACCTCTTCTGGATTTTTATCGGGTTTCGGGATAACAGTAATGAATGCTGAGTTCAGGTCAGGTTGTAGGGGAGAGCCGGAGGTTGTTTTGTTAAAAATTTTTGTCATAAAGGGCGTTACTATCTCTGAGAAGGTTTTATAGTAGGGGACTGATAGACCGTCCGGACCTGGAGCCGTTCCCCCCTTTAGGTTTTTGATAACCTCCATGGCTTCTTCCACTGAAATTGGGTCCTCCATGATGGTTTTGTGTTCATCAGAGAGTTTAGGAATAGGGAGGGTGTCTAGAAAACGTGAAATGGAACTAGCGGTAACCTGCTGACCCGCACTATAAAGCTTGTCATAGAACTCTCTGAAAGCTGTCAGGATTTTGGAGGGATCAGAAGTCGTGATCTGATTAAGTGATTTGATCCTCGGAATTGTGTTTAGCCTCACCCTGGGGGTGAGTTTATTGGCCAGCATCTTGCCTAATTTATCCTTCTGGGTATAAAATTTCGCTCCGCTCCATCGGATCAGTTTTTCGGCTCGTGTTGTCAGGGCTAAGTTAAGTTGCAGTCTGACTGAGTCTATTTGTGTCATGCTAATTCTGGTCGGGTCTTTTTTATGTTGGGCTCTGAGAGAAGCGTACATTCTCTCCAGTCTAACGATATCCGCCATTCTTTCTCTTTTGATTTTGGATGCGAGCTGGATAAGTTTACCTCTGACGGTTACTTCATGGGCTGCCCAGAGTACTTCTGCGGATACCTCCCCATTGTTATTTAAAGAGAAGTATTCGGTTAGTGCTTTATTAATCTCGATCACATTAATGGGGTCTGACAAAATTGACTCATTAAGCCTCCACTGGAAATGTTTGGGTCTGTGTGAGAGTGAGTCGAGAGATGCTAACACTATAGAGTGATCCGAGAGTGACGTGTCTATAATCCGAGCATCATTGACATGTGGTAGGTGATGTGAGGGGATGAGAATGTGATCTATCCTGGCATAGGATTGATGGGGGTAAGAGAAATGGGTATAATCTCTTGTCGTTGGGTTCTGTTCACGCCAAACGTCCGCCAAACCATGCGCATGGAGAAGTCTAGCAAATTTTAGGCTGGCCCTGGTGGGGCGAGTTAGAATGGGTTTGGCTGGGTTGGACTTATCTAGCCCACGATCAAGCGCAACGTTGGAGTCACCCCCAAATATGGGAGTCCCCTCCAGCATAGGGCTCAGGGTTGACATCATTGACTGAAAAAACCTCAGTTGCCCTTTATTTGGAGCATAGTATGAGACAAAGGAGAAAACGTGCCCCTCAATTAGGCCTTTCACTAATAGAAACCTGCCCTCTGGATCCTTGTACTCGGCTTGCCAAGTGAAATTACAAGATTTTGAAAATAAAATTGCAACCCCTTTTGATTTGTCTTCTGCCTTTGCCAAATAAAAGACCGGGAAGTGATGGTGTAAAAAGGCAGGGCTGTACCGTCTAGGGAAGTGAGTTTCCTGAATCAGAACCACTTCTATTCCCAGGGATTTGTAACTGTCAAATATTTTCCTCCTTTTTATTGGAGAATTAAGACCCTGAGCGTTGTGGGTAGCTATTTTAAGTATAGGTTTTGGTGCATTAGCCATGGAGAAGAGTTGAGTGTACGCTGTCTATCCCTGCGTCACTTACCTTTAGGTGAGCCGGATCTCTAGTCGCCTTCTGTGTGGACCCTCTGTGAGATGGTTTAGTTTGACTGGGAGCCTCAGTGACAGCCTGGATGGATTCTGAGAAACACACAAATATTAAGCATCTTAGATCGTAGATGGGGGAGGGGAGGAGGGAGAGGGAAGGGGTATACAGAAAGAGCAAGATCGAAAAGATAGAGGAAGAGACCATAGACAGCCTCTTCAGAGAAAAGCGGTCCGCTCCCGGGGGAAATAACTCTTCCCCCGGGCCGGACCTTACAAAAAGTGTCTGCACCACTGTGAGCAGACAACCCATCCCACAAATCTTCGGGAGACTGAGGGATAGGCGGAGGCGCATGCTGAGCACCCAGCTCCACGGCGCTCAACTAACTTTTATTCAATTTTAGAAAAATCTAGCACAGAAGGTTTAAATTCCCATAAAGGAGGGAACCCCACTCCTCCGGGATGAGCAACTGGATAACTACCCCTCACCCGCCCCTTTTCAGAGCAGGCATTGTGGTGAACAACTTAGATCTACTATCCATTATAATGGTGGGAAAACATTTGGTTCAGTAACTAACCCACCAACATTAGGGGGCCACTATGAGCCCAACTCGTAGAAACAACCACTTGAGAAACATAAGGTTTCTGTCATCCAGTGAATGGTGATAATGAGCCTACCGGTTCGTTTAAGGCCTTATCCAGAACTATAAGTAAAATCAATTTGGGAAAACCCCAGGTCGGGTCCATATCTATGTATACTAAAAATTAAGAAAGTTTGTTCAGTAGAATTTGGGAGGGCAATTGCCCCTTTTAGAGTAATAGGAAGTCTCTGATTAGTACTCCCTTTGGGAGCCAAGGAAGAGAGTAGGAGATATAAAAATAAAATCAAATTAATAGCTGGCAATACTCAGGTCGGGCGAGTGTCTTTCGCTTTCTTCGTTTTCGGGTTGTTCCACAGGGGCGTCAGGGGGCTGGAGGGTGGTGGCCTCTTAGTAGAGTTGTTTGCTGGGTTTGAAGTGTCCATATCCGAATCTAGCGAGATCAGCTTCAGTGTGAGGAGGGTCTTCTCGCCATCTTGGAAATTAGAGAACGAATAAGGTTTACTCTTGAAAATGAATTTAACGGCAAATGGGAATGCCCACCAGTATTTGATGTCCTTCTGGGCCATGATCCCTAAGAGAGGTTTCAGGGCCCTTCTTCTCTGGATCGTGGAGGGGGATAGGTCAGCGAAAATTTGGATAGGGTGACCTTGATGGGAGATCTGTTTCGCTGCTCTGGATTGCTTCATTATTTCCTCCTTAACCTGGTAAAAGTGAGGTTTAGCGATTACATCCCTGGGGGAACCATCTTTTCTAGGAGGGCCCAGGGCTCTATGAACCCTGTCCAATTCCAGACGGTGTTGCGGTATGTTAGGGATCAGGGATTTAATTATTTCCTGTGTCGCTTGTGAGACCTCTGAAAAGGTTTCAGGGAGACCCCTGATTCTGAAATTGGATCTCCTGGATCTATCCTCAAGTTCATCGATTCTCAATAGGGCTGAGTCTAGCCTGTCTTGAAGTGTCTGGATGTGGCTAGCATTCTGGTTAGTGATTGTAACTGTCAAATCCAGCTTGTTCTCTATGGCTTCCATCCTGGAACCTAAGTTCTGGAAGTCAGCTTTTATATCGCCAGTAATCTTAGCTGCTGTGTTGGCCAATCCCCTCTCCAGTAAGGCAGACAACTTCTGGAATAGGTCATCGTGATGGGGACTTTCTTCATTAATCGGGGGTGTGAGGTAGGGGCCCCCTTGGTGTGCATGAGAGGGTGTCCCTGCTAAAGGGACAGCATTGTCTCCAAAGTGTCTGCTAAGTAATGATTCAGTCGATGCTGGGGATGGGGTCATATGGTGCATGATCATGCTTTGGCTGGCTGGGGTGTATGGCAGGGTGGCGGGCGCTAGCACTTGCCTCTGCTCTGGATGTCCCTCCATGTCAGCAGCGTGTAGCTGGGCCGCGGCGGCCATCTTGGTATACCCCGGCGTCTGAACCCGGTCAAATTGCGGCCCGAGGTCTCTCCGTACCTGGCTTCCTCTCATACGGCGGGGTTCCCTGGTGATCTGGGAGTCTGGAACGCCCGTTGTAGCTCGTCGATGGTCCCTCTGTGCGGTGCTGTGAGCGGCGCTAGAGCTAGGTGTGGCGGAGCTCCGGCTCAAGCGGCCATCTTGGATACTCCGCGCATGCGCACTCCGCGATCGTTTTTCTAAACGCTGTCTTAGTGTCTGTGATGCAGATCGGTAGCCGGTAATTTTTTTTAGGTTCGCTGCAGGTTTTTATAGCGTCAGGTACCCCAATATATTATCTAATAAAGGTTTAACCCCCTTGATCGCCCCCCAGGTAACCCTTTCACCCCCTATCACCACTGTCGCTAAGCAATTGTTTTTCTAAACGCTGTCTTAGTGTCGGTGATGCAGATCGTAGCCAGTAATTTTTTTTAGGTTCGCCGCATGTTTTTATAGCATCAGGTACCCCAATATATTATCTAATAAAGGTTTAACCCCCTTGACCGCCCCCCAGGTAACCCTTTCACCCCCTATCACCACTGTCACTAAGCGATCGTTTTTCTAAACGCTGTCTTAGTGTCTGTGATGCAGATCGGTAGCCGGTAATTTTTTTTAGGTTCGCCGCAGGTTTTTATAGCGTCAGGTACCCCAATATATTATCTAATAAAGGTTTAACCCCCTTGATCGCCCCCCAGGTAACCCTTTCACCCCCTATCACCACTGTCGCTAAGCAATTGTTTTTCTAAACGCTGTCTTAGTGTCGGTGATGCAGATCGTAGCCAGTAATTTTTTTTAGGTTCGCCGCATGTTTTTATAGCGTCAGGTACCCCAATATATTATCTAATAAAGGTTTAACCCCCTTAATCGCCCCCCAGGTAACCCTTTCACCCCCTATCACCACTGTCACTAAGCGATCGTTTTTCTAAACGCTGTCTTAGTGTCTGTGATGCAGATCGGTAGCCGGTAATTTTTTTTAGGTTCACCGCAAGTTTTTATAGCGTCAGGTACCCCAATATATTATCTAATAAAGGTTTAACCCCCTTGATCGCCCCCCAGGTAACCCTTTAACCCCCATCACCACTGTCGCTAAGCGATCGTTTTTCTAAACGCTGTCTTAGTGTCGGTGATGCAGATCGTAGCCAGTATTTTTTTTTAGGTTCGCCGCATGTTTTTATAGCATCAGGTACCCCAATATATTATCTAATAAAGGTTTAACCCCCTTGATCGCCCCCTAGGTAACCCTTTCACCCCCTATCACCACTGTCACTAAGCGATCGTTTTTCTAAACGCTGTCTTAGTGTCTGTGATGCAGATCGGTAGCCGGTAATTTTTTTTAGGTTCGCCGCAGGTTTTTATAGTGTCAGGTACCCCAATATATTATCTAATAAAGGTTTAACCCCCTTGATCGCCCCCCAGGTAACCCTTTCACCCCTATCACCACTGTCGCTAAGCAATTGTTTTTCTAAACGCTGTCTTAGTGTCGGTGATGCAGATCGTAGCCAGTAATTTTTTTTAGGTTCGCCGCATGTTTTTATAGCATCAGGTACCCCAATATATTATCTAATAAAGGTTTAACCCCCTTGATCGCCCCCCAGGTAACCCTTTCACCCCCTATCACCACTGTCACTAAGCAATCGTTTTTCTAAACGCTGTCTTAGTGTCTGTGATGCAGATCGGTAGCCGGTAATTTTTTTTAGGTTCGCCGCAGGTTTTTATAGCATCAGGTACCCCAATATATTATCTAATAAAGGTTTAACCCCCTTGATCGCCCCCCAGGTAACCCTTTCACCCCCTATCACCACTGTCGCTAAGCAATTGTTTTTCTAAACGCTGTCTTAGTGTCTGTGATGCAGATCGTAGCCAGTAATTTTTTTTAGGTTCGCCGCATGTTTTTATAGCGTCAGGTACCCCAATATATTATCTAATAAAGGTTTAACCCCCTTGATCGCCCCCCAGGTAACCCTTTCACCCCCTATCACCACTGTCACTAAGCGATCGTTTTTCTAAACGCTGTCTTAGTGTCTGTGATGCAGATCGGTAGCCGGTAATTTTTTTTAGGTTCGCCGCAGGTTTTTATAGCGTCAGGTACCCCAATATATTATCTAATAAAGGTTTAACCCCCTTGATCGCCCCCCAGGTAACCCTTTCACCCCCTATCACCACTGTCGCTAAGCAATTGTTTTTCTAAACGCTGTCTTAGTGTCGGTGATGCAGATCGTAGCCAGTAATTTTTTTTAGGTTCGCCGCATGTTTTTATAGCATCAGGTACCCCAATATATTATCTAATAAAGGTTTAACCCCCTTGATCGCCCCCCAGGTAACCCTTTAACCCCCATCACCACTGTCGCTAAGCGATCGTTTTTCTAAACGCTGTCTTAGTGTCGGTGATGCAGATCGGTAGCTGGTAATTTTTTTTAGGTTCGCCGCAGGTTTTTATAGCGTCAGGTACCCCCATATATTATCTAATAAAGGTTTTAACCCCCTGATTGCCCCTAGTTAACCCTTTCACCAGTGATCACCATATAAGTGTTACGGGTGACGCTGGTTAGTTAGTTTGCTTTTTATAGTGTCAGGGCACCCGCCGTGTATATAACCCAATAAAGGTTTAACCCCCTGATCGCCCGGCGGGTGATATCAATTAGGTTTTAGCGTCAGAGAGGGTCTGAGTCACACCCCAGGCAGCGTCAGGTTAGTGCCAGTAACGCTAACACCCACGCGTGAAGCATACACCCCCCTTAGTGGTATAGTATCTGAACAGATCAATATCTGATCTGATCAGATCTATACTAACGTCCCCAGCAGTTTAGGGTTCCCAAAAACGCAGTGTTAGCGGGATCAGCCCAGATACCTGCTGGCACCTGCGTTTTGCCCCTCCGTCCAGCCCAGGCCACCCAAGTGCAGTATCGGTCGATCACTGTCACTTACAAAACAAAAACACACATAACTGCAGCGTTCGCAGAGACAGGCCTGATCCCTGCGACTCCAGTGCTGTAGGAGGTGATTTCACCACCACAGTTAAAAAAAAAAAGCAAATATGCCGAAGCATTGGGGCAGCAGGGGCGGAGGAGCGATTTTGCTCCTAATGCCACGTACATACGGTCGAAATTCCGACGGAGGCTTGCCCGTGGAAAAGTCCGACCATGTGTGTGCGGCATAACTTTTTTGCGGGAGGATGCCCCCATGCTTCGGCATATATAAATGGTGCGTGTATGCCCATCGTTGGAAGTGGGTGGATGAAGGGCGGTATTCTAATGGTGGGCATACCCACCGATCAATCTCTTTTTTCGTTCAGCCAACTGGCTGCATGAAATAAAAAGATTACAATACATGTCCAACAAGGACCAGCAACGTACTGGTATGTTGCTGGACTTTGAATGTTTATACCAGAATGATGCCTGCGGGTTTAGGTATCATCTTGGTATCATTCTTTTCAGCCTGCGGCCGGCTTTCATGTAAAAGCAATCCTAGCAGCTAATTAGCCTCTGGACTGCTTTTACAAGCAGTGGGAGGGAATGACCCCCCCGGATATAAAAAGCGCCATTGGGAAATTGGGAAAGCATTTTATCACACCGATCTTGGTGTGGTCAGATGCTTTGAGGGCAGAGGAAAAATCTAGGGTCTAGAAGACCCCAGTTTTTTCAAAAAAAGAGTACCTGTCACTACCTATTGCTATCATAGGGGATATTTACATTCCCTGAGATAACAATAAAAATGATTAAAAAAAAATACTTGGAAGGAACAATTTAAAAAGAAAATAAAAAAGCAAAATTAATAATAAAAAAAAAAAGAAAAAAAAAAAAGCACCCCTGTCCTGCCCTGCTCTTGCCCAATGGCGAACGCAAGCGTCGGTCTGGCGTCATATGTAAACAGCAATTGCACCATGCATGTGAGGTATCACCGCGAAGGTCAAATCGAGGGCAATCATTTTAGCAGTAGACCTCCTCTGTAAATCTACTGGGGTAACCTGTAAAGGCTTTTAAAGGCTTTTAAAAATGTATGTAGTTTGTCGCCAATGCGCGTTTGTGCGAAATTTTAAAGCATGTCGTGTTTGGTATCTATGTACTCGGCCTAAGATCATCTTTTTTATTTCATCAAACATTTGGGCAATATAGTGTGTTTTAGTGCATTAAAATTAAAAAAAGTGTATTTTTTAACCCAAAAAATGCGTTTGAAAAATCGCTGCGCAAATACTGTGTAGAAAAAAAAAATGCAACACCCACCATTTTAATCTGTAGGGCCTTTGCTTTAAAAATATATATAATGTTTGGGGGTTCAACATAATTTTCTTGCAAAAAAAAATTTTTTTCATATAAACAAAAAGTGTCAAAAAGGGCTTTGTCTTCAAGTGGTTAGAAGAGTGGATGTAAGCTTCCTAATGTTGTGTATAAAATGCCAGAACAGTTCAAAACCCCCCCAAATGACCCCATTTTGGAAAGTAGACACCCCAAGCTATATACTGAGAGGCATCTATGAGTAAGCGTCAATTCGTGACGTGAAACGCGTTAGCCACCCTTCCCTGCATGCACACCATCTGCATTTGTTGTTTTGGATTTATGGATTTATTTTGAATTTGGATTTTTTACCTGAAATTTTGGAATAAATAACTGTCTATACAGAGTGTGGCAGTCCAGGGTTTCTTTTTCTCCCATACTGAGAGGCATGTCGAGTCCATGGAATATTTTATATGTTGACACAAGTTGCGGAAAAACGACAATTTTTTTTTTTTTTGCACAAAGTTGTCACTAAATGATATATTTCTCAAACATGCCATGGGCATATGTGGAATTACACCCCAAAATACATTCTGTTTCTTCTCCTGAGTACGGGGATACCACATGTGAGACTTTTTGGGAGCCTAGCCACGTACGGGACCCCAAAAACCAAGCACCGCCTTCAGGCTTTCTAAGGGTGTAAATTTTTCATTTCACTTCTCACTGCCTATCACAGTTTCGGAGGCCATGGAATGCCCAGATAGCACAAAACCCCCCCAAATGACCCCATTTTGGAAAGTAGACACCCCAAGCTATTTGCTGAGAGGTATTGTGAGTATTTTGCAGATCTCGCTTTTTGTCACAAAGTTTTGAAAATTGAAAAAAATATATATATATATATTTTCTTTCTTCATTTTCAAAAACAAATGAGAGCTGTAAAATACTCGCCATTCCTCTCAGCAAATAGCTTGGGGTGTCTATATTCCAAAATGGGGTCATTTGGGGGGGGTTTTGTGCGATTTTGGCATTTTATGGCCTTCGAAACTGTGATAGGTAGTGAGGAGTGAAATCAAAAATTTGTGCCTAGAAATCATGAAGGCGGTGCTTGGTTTTCGGGGCCCCGTACGCGGCTAGGCTCCTAAAAAGTCCCACACATGTGGTATCCCCGTACTCAGGAGAAGCAGAAAAATGTATTTTGGGGTGTAATTCCACATATAACCATGGCATGTGTGAGCAATATATCATTTAGTGACAACTTTTTGTAATTTTTTTTTTTTTTTGTCATTATTCAATCACTTGGGACAAAAAAAAATATATTCAATGGGCTCAACAGGCCTCTCAGCAATTTCCTTGGGGTGTCTACTTTCTAAAATGGGGTCATTTGGGGGGGTTTTGTGCTATTTTGGCATTTTATGGCCTTCGAAACTGTGATAGGTAGTGAGGAGTGAAATCAAAAATTTGCGCCCTTAGAAATCCTGAAGGCGGTGCTTGGTTTCCGGGGTCCCGTACGCGGCTAGGCTCCCAAAAAGTCCCACACATGTGGTATCCCCGTACTCAGGAGAAGCAGCAAAATGTATTTTGGGGTAAAATTCCACATATAACCATGGCATGTGTGAGCAATATATCATTTAGTGACAACTTTTTGTAATTTGTTTTTTTTTTTTTTTAGTCATTATTCAATCACTTGGGACAAAAAAATAAAAAATTCAATGGGCTCAACATGCCTCTCAGCAATTTCCTTGGGGTGTCTACTTTCCAAAATGGGGTCATTTGGGGACCTCAAGAAATGAGATAGGCAGTCATAAATTTAAAGCTGTGTAAATTTCAGAAAATGTACCCTAGTTTGTAAACTCTATAACTTTTGCGCAAACCAATAAATATACGCTTATTGACATTTTTTTTTACTAAAAACATGTGGCTGAATACATTTTGGCCTAAATGTATGACTACAATTGAGTTTATTCGATTTTTCTTATAACAAAAAGTAGAAAATATCATTTTTTTTCAAAATTTTCGGTCTTTTTCCGTTTATATCGCAAAAAATAAAAATCGCAGAGGCAATCAAATACCATTAAAAGAAAGCTCTATTTGTGGGAAGAAAAGGACGCAAATTTCGTTTGGGTACAACATTGCATGTCCGCACAATTTACAGTTAAAGCAGCACAGTGCAAAATTCTGAATTCACCTCTGGTCCTCTAGCTACCAAATGGTCCGGGGCTTAAGTGGTTAAGGGTGTTCGCGTGTTCAAACAAATTTTTTGCCTGTTCGCATGTTCAGCTGCGAACCGAACCGGGGGGTGTTCGGCTCATCCCTAGTCACTTTAGTGGGGCTTCAAAACATCTTCATAGTCTCCATAGAAGTCTATGGCAAAGCTCGCTTGAAGCCCCACCAAAGCCCCATCAAAGCCCCACAAAGCCTCACCGAAGCCCCACTAAAGGCCCATCAAAGCCTTACCGAAGCTCCACCAAAGCCTCATCGAAACACCAAGCAAAAGCAAGGTGTAAACAGGACTGAAAGCTAACCATTCTATTTAGTGACAGGAGCTTTGACTGGCGTTCAGAGAGCTTTAACAAAGACTGTCCGAAGCCTTGTTTTGAAGCAAGTGTAAACTAGCCCTAAAAAACATATCACACTGTCAGGTGCTTGGCCACAGGTGGTCACAGAACACTAAAATATCAATTTTAAGTGAAGTTTGCCCCTAATAGGAACGGTGTGGATTCATAACGAATGTTTAAAGTGCAAAGATATTAATTATTTTGTTTCATCCACTGAGTATACTGTAAATTGGGCCCATTCATCTCAAAGCCTTTTCTCAAATGATAATAATACACAACCTATAATTATCTTGAAGAAGAAGAAAGGACTACAATTACTATTTTAGAAGCAAGTATGTGTGGCCTTTTAATTTACACTGACTTTAGGCATTCACACCTTTTTTCTGGTTATGATGTACTGTGATAAAAATAAACAAAGATGGGTTAAAGTAATGGAAATGGTTTTCTAAGCCATTTGTTAGTGCACTTTGTTAGTTGGATAAAAAGTTTTCTGTACATAAGACGGTGGTACATGTGCAATAATTATCCATATCTATTTTTTCATCTTTTAGAAAAGTTTATCCTATTTTGGTGCTAAAACAGGATTAGACTTCCTTAGAAAGATTATAGAATTATAGAACCCCAAAAAATTGGTTAAAGCATAGGATTTTGACATATTTAGATTTAGAGTTTGAAAGCTATTGCTTAGGTAGTATGGGCATATTTTATTTGGAAGACAACTATATAAACAGGCAAAGAAACAAATAATGGGCATCATGGGATGTCAATAGCATTGTAACTACAACGAAGGGTCATTCAAAGAATTGTGAGTGGACAGGGTCAAAGGGTATGGAGTGACTCTATAATAAAATATAGTAGAGCTGCTTGAAAGATGAGCTTGGCATGGAGAGTAAATTCAGCAGAATCAGGTCATACTGACTGAGAGGTGAATCTCAGCAGTGTTAAGAAAAAAAGACGAAAGGGCTAGATTAAAAAAATTTCCTAGACCATTTTGATTATGTCCGCCTGTGTAATCACAAAGCTTTGTGGACACATAGAATTAAACTATTTTATACATGTGACAAATAACATTGTGCTTCATTTTTTCCAGCTTAAGCCTTTAGCCTAGGTTCACATTGGAGCGATTTGTCATGTGATTTGAGAGATCAATTTGCATGACAAGTTGGAGGCAATGGCACTGTTCCAATCGATGCCACAACGATTTTGCGACCCTGCACCGATTTGCAAAAGTAGTTCCTGCACTACTTTTGCCGATTTCAGGTGCGACTTTAATAGACATCTGTGCATGAAGCCACACAGATGTCTATCAAGTAGCAGCTGAAATCGCACTGACCTTGCTACTTTGAAATCGCGCTTCTTCAAGTGAAGTAGTGCAATCTCAAAGTAGCATCAATGTGAACCAGGGCTTAAACCAGTTAGCAAAAGTGATCTCTTCAGGGCTTTGATAATACATTTTGATTCTGAAAGTATACTTATAGAATAACAATGAGCTAATCATAGCAAATGTTGCACCTGAATCAGTTTTAGCCAGCAATCTTCACTGTAAAATGTGTGCAAATACATGACCAGTCACCTTGCACAAGGAGAGAAAGCAGCGGTATCTGGCCTTTATTAGAGGAAGCTCCTGCACGTAGGTAACATTTTACAATGGTTGCTCAAATATGGATAAAAATAAAAAAAGCATACCAAGATTCAAGTAAGAATACACATCCCTCTTGCATTCAGACAATATCTGCTTATGCCAGAATTCAGCTTGAAAGAATGGTAGATCTTTAGAGACTAAACATCTTCAGCTATCCATAAAAGTCTTTGTGTGTGGTGGCGTGTGTGTAACACTTGCTGTCTGGGGTAATTTAAAAAAAATTCACACACATGTTAAAATCAACCCTTTTTTTTGCTATTATGGTAAATTACTTAGAACCCTCAAAATATACAGTATTTTCTGAAAGAAGAGGCCCTGAAGAATAAAATGCTAGCTGTTGCAATTATTTATGTCACGCAATATTTGTGTAGCCAGTTATCGAACGCACATTTTCAGGAAAAACTACACTAAAATGTATTAAAATTGAGTGCACACAATATGCTACCCAGTTTTTGGTAAAATATAAAAGATGATGTTGCGTTGAGTAAATAGATACCAAACATCAAGATTTAAAATTGCAGATGCCCGTGGATTGGTGACAAGCTACAACACCTAAAATTGTCCATAGGTGATGCTTTAAAGTGGTTGTAAACCCTTTACAACCACTTTTACCTACAGGTAAGCCTAGATTAAGGCTTACCTGAAGGTGCTCGAAATATCTCCTAAACCTTTACGGTCTAGGGGATATTTACAAAAGATACGGGCGCCAATGTCTACAGTGCAAATGGTGATCGTGCCGTTTCTAAAGGAGAGCGTGCTATGATTGTCGGCTCCCGCGCGCATTCGCCCGAGTGACGTTATCGCGGCTCCGGCTCCGGCCAATCACAGTGGAACAGGGGACATCGTGACATCGCAGGCTTTGGTTTTAGGTAAGTGACACATAATGGGCTACGCATTATGCTTTACCTTTGCAGGGAAACTAAGAGGAAGTAAAACCCATCAGGGATTACTTCCTCTTTAAAAGCAATATAGCTACAAGAGTGGAGATCCCCTAATGTGTAAATTCAAGGCACCACCCCTAATTTAATCATACATCAGAATACAACAAATTCCAGATGATCAGAAGGAAGACTGGAAAATGGGGATTTCAAATGTGTCAATGAAAAAGGTAAAAGAAACACAACTTTTTTTATAAATTAAAATACATTAAAACACCATCTCCGTACATGTCTTATAAAATTTGATGGATCAATGCATTTTGCATACATTCTTGCTTCCTCAGGATTCACTTTCTCATATCATCTTAAGATATGGCAAGTGATAGAAGATCTACAATAAACACAATTATTTTAATACAGTCCAATAAATCAGCACCAAAGGGGTATAAATCGAAAAAATAACACTAATAATAACAGCAATCTTACCATGTCCCCAGGAGAAACCACTATTCAGCACTTAGAGGGGACAAATATTGTCTGGGAAAAGATATATGATCACAGATAATTAAATAGACTATAACACCATAGGGAATCCAGACACTCAAAACTCCCCCCAAAAATTCAGAAAACATGCATACACTTACCCTAAAAAGAACAAGGGGAGCAAATATCCTCCCAAAATGCATATTCAATAGTGCAAATGTACTCACGCCTAAAACAAAAACATATCAAATAAACTGGCCATAAGAATATAGTATAATATAACTAAAGTCACTATAGATACTTAAGAGAATCCAATCACTAATAACATAAATCAATACCTACCAAACTCATCTGACATCCTCGTCTAGCAGCAACACAGCATATTCCACAAAATGGCACCCTGGCATGCCTCCTTCACGCATGCACCTTAAAAAAGGGGATGGCCACACCCAAGTCTATTAAAAAATTGTATGTGGTTGATGTGTCCTCATCCCTGGTATATTTAGCGAAAATTGGACAAAGGGACTTAGGGATTATAGCGGTGCCAATAAAGACTTAGAATACTTCATACAAAAAATAGAAACGTTTTATTATAAAGTTATTAAATAATAAAAAAATCACAAGAATGTTTTTTTAAAATAGTAGAAACATATAAACAATACACACTGTACATACAGAGCAAAATCATAAAAAGGTTTGTGTTAACCCAACATGTTTCGCCAATCCATTGGCTTCATCAGGGGTAATGCGTTGTACAGAGAAATTTGAATAAACCTATAAAACATATGAAAACAAAGTGTTATCATGGTGTTGCCCATGGTGGCAGAGAGGAAAACTTGATGACCACTAAGGTGTAAACATGGATGAATGGGAACCACCGTACCTGCCGGTCCACATAGAGGGCACATCACGCCACCGCAAAAGTCCCCACGGGAACCCGACCCAATAAAGTGCCTGCAGGTGGCTATTCAAGAGAAAAAAGGAGTTGAAATAGATATATGAAAATAAGGGGTTGACTACTGCAACAATAAAGATGCTGCAAGTAATAGACAAACCCATATGGGACTAACCTAGTCTCCAAGTACCTACCCAAAATCGTTAAAATCAACAAAGAATTAAGTGGGGCGCTGAAGGAAGCTACGGACAATAGTCCAGTCAAAAGGGAAAACCTGTAATAAACTAAAACAAAACTTGTGTATAATGATATGAACTATATTATCTCAATGAGAGAAAAACATTGAGATCCTATGAGGTATGATTGACATGCAGGAATAAGACAAGGAGGAGGGGGGACCAGAGGGGATATTAGCATAGTTTAAATGAAAGAGAAAAGAAAAAAACTTACCAGTAACTAAATACCAGGTAAACAACAGAAGCCCAAAGCGGTGACAATTTAGATTTCACTCAAAAAGTATTAAATGCAAGTGTAACTGTCAGCAGATAGCCATTATAGACTTGCAACAAAATGAAACAGCCCTATGGGGCAATAAATCCAATGAGCGGATCTGATTGCAGGTAAAAAATGAAGCATGGCAATCTAGGAGAAACCTAGAAAAAAAACAAACACAAAGGAAGGTCCATTAGATATAGCCAATGATAAAAAGTCCAGAACATGAATGACCAATTCAAAACACATAATTTTACCTGGTATGATCTAAGAACGAGACCGCAGCGCCCCACAGCCAGAGACAGCTGAGACAAGCTGTCAATGGCTGTTTAAATAGACCACCCAGCCGCTCGACGCACTTCAAGCCATGGACGATCTTATGTCACTTTGGGAGGAGGGACGCACTGAAGACCATGACTCCGGCGTCCTATCCACGCAAGGGGTCTTGGTCCCTGGTGTGTCTTCCCCCCCCCCCAATATCTTTTAAACCAAAATCTCGGAATTTCCCTCTGCTTCACACTAACCCCAATATTTGGGCATTTGTGCAGCAGAGTACCCTTGAGATACAAAACATGACATTTCTTGACAAACATAGACATAATTTGTCGTCCAAACAACGTTTGGCATTGAGGAAGCTCCAGACCCATCCTGGGCTGGTTATCAAGCCCGCTGATAAAGGCGGCAATGTGGTTGTCATGGATGTCGAGGCATACAAACGTATGTGCCTCGACATCCTTGACAATAGACTTTGGTATCGACCGATCTCCAAGACCCTTGTCGATGGTTTTGTTCGAGAATATTATGACATCATATTCAAGGCATACCATGATGGCATAATTGATCAATCCACCTGGAATTTTCTAAATGTAAAGGACCCTAGAATACCCACCTTTTACTCTTTACCCAAGGTACATAAATCGGTAACAAACCCTCCCGGACGCCCTATTATTTCAGGTTGTCTTGGTTTGACAGAGAATGCCAGCGCTTTAGTCGATCAATATTTACAGCCTCATGTTACCTCTCTCTCTTCTTTTGTTAAGGATACCATAGATCTTTTGCGTAACATTGATGGTAAAAAATTTCCACCAGGTACATGGTTGGTTGCCATGGATGTGGAAAGTCTGTACAACTCTATTCCACATGATACAGGAATTCAAACCATTCAAAACCAACTGAGGGAAAGAGGTTCCTCCTCTGACCAATATAGTCGTTTTGTTCTTCAACTCCTGACGTTTATACTCACACGTAATATTTTTCTTTTTGGCAATTCCCACTTCCTCCAGGTGCAGGGTGTGGCAATGGGGACCAAGTGCGCCCCTGCCTACGCCAACCTGTACCTGGGGGGGTGGGAAAGACAATTATTTTCTGATGATTCGCTTGTATCCCTACTTGCCCATGTAGTAAATTGGTACAGATATATAGACGATATTGTGATTTTGTGGTCCGGTACCAGGAATGAGCTTCAGGACCTGATGAACAAATTGGCTAACAATGACTTCAATCAGTCTTTTACGATGGAGTGTAGCCAACAGTGTATTAATTTTTTGGATCTTACAATCCATATAGATCAGGATGGAACACTCCATTCCTCTTTATATCGCAAACCCTCGGCTGGGAACACTCTTTTGCACGCCTCTAGTGCACACCCTCGGCCATTACTCAATAGCATTCCCTATAGTCAATTTCTTCAACTTAGACGGAATTGCACCCGCGATTCAGATTTCCATATGGCAGCTAATGAGCTGCGTGATAGATTAATTGCTTGTGGGTATAGCCGTTCACTTTTAAAAAAATCTTATAACAGAGCTGTCAAGCTCACCAGGACTGACCTTATTCATTCTACTAAAAAATCTAAATCCAATACTTCTGTTCGTGTGATCACTAAATACTCCAACCAACATGGTCAAGTTCGAAATGTTCTTCGGAAATTTTGGCCTATCCTGTGTGCTGACAAAACTGTTAGTAAGTACATTAAACCCCACCCTGAATTGACCTTTCGCCGTGCTCCCTCGCTCAAAGATAATTTGGTATCCAGCCATTTCGATCCTTCCACTTTTTCAAATCGAACTCAGGGTGGCACATTCCCCTGTGGTAAATGTGATATCTGCTGTTTTTTACCCAGCTCATATGATGTTCCCTTACCTAATGGTCGGATTCATAATATCAAATACCGTATAAATTGCAAGACTATAGGCGTCGTCTATCTTGCACTTTGTCAGTGTGGTTGCTTTTATGTCGGCAAGACCAAAAGGCCCTTCTTCAAGCGAATAAGGGACCATGTCCTGCCGACATACAAGAAAATAACCACCACAGCGCTTAATCGCCACATTGGGTATCAACACAACTTTGATGCACATGTTGTTAAGTTCTATGCCCTTGAACATGTGCCTCCGCATGTTCGTGGAGGTAATATAGACGTAGCACTATTGCAATTGGAAACCCGGTGGATACACACCCTTGATGCTGTTAAATTCCCGGGCCTTAATGAATATATTAGTTACAAATCCTTTTTATAACAATCTGGCTCTTATTTTGACTTATGATTTCTCCCTTTCCTTCCTCTCTGTTACTCTTCCTTTATTTTTTGATCATAGATATTGCTCCCTTTTAACATCTAGGGAACCACTGAGAATATCTCTAATTATTCCAAATATTTATCTACTATTTGGTTATATAAGTTGTACACATGTATTGTATATTTCTTGATGTGATTGATTAATGTGTGTTATCTTTTTTGTTATCATCTTATTATTTTGTTTGTTTTGACCATTTATTATGTTACACTTCACTATTCATTATGCTACTTTATTAATTTCTTTTCACTGGTCTTACATCTAATTGTATCCTTACATTGGTAAATAAATATTAATTTTTGGTGCTGTCAGGTTTTGCGCATAGTGGCACTGATGGATTGGATGACCCTGAAATGAATTCAGCCACCTCTCTTCCATCCATTGATGGAGCGGTTAGTTTTCCAGCAAGGAACCTGTCTTGCCTGTAGGGGGCCTTCTTCGTCGCTTCTGCCATTTGGTCCCCACTTGATCACTGACCCGTGTCTGCATGGACACCCAAGGGCTGGTGTTTACACACCTTGCCCGCTTTTGTGACCACGCCCCTGCAATGTGCCGCCGAGGCATCCTCCTTCCCCGTCTTTCCACTCTGTGCGTCCCCTCCGGGTACGCAAATTGCAGTTGCGTCGTATGACGTACGACTGCACTGCATTATGGGCATTGTAGGCCCTTGGCAATGCGGCACAGGCGCTGTGGACACTTCACGTCCGCTGCCGTTCGGCGACGCTGTGCGTCGAGCGGCTGGGTGGTCTATTTAAACAGCCATTGACAGCTTGTCTCAGCTGTCTCTGGCTGTGGGGCGCTGCGGTCTCGTTCTTAGATCATACCAGGTAAAATTATGTGTTTTGAATTGGTCATTCATGTTCTGGACTTTTTATCATTGGCTATATCTAATGGACCTTCCTTCATGTTTGCTTTTTTTCTAGATTTCTCCTAGATTGCCTTGCTTCATTTTTTACCTGCAATCAGATCCGCTCATTGGATTTATTGCCCCATAGGGCTGTTTCATTTTGTTGCAAGTCTATAATGGCTATCTGCTGACAGTTACACTTGCATTTAATACTTTTTGAGTGAAATCTAAATTGTCACCGCTTTGGGCTTCTGTTGTTTACCTGGTATTTAGTTACTGGTAAGTTTTTTTCTTTTCTCTTTCATTTAAACTATGCCAATATCCCCTCTGGTCCCCCCTCCTCCTTGTCTTATTCCTGCATGTTAATCATACTTCATAGGATCTCAATGTTTTTCTCTCATTGAGATAATATAGTTCATATCATTATACACAAGTTTTGTTTTAGTTTATTACAGGTTTTCCCTTTTGACTGGACTATTGTCCGTAGCTTTCTTCAGCGCCCCACTTAATTCTTTGTTGATTTTAACGATTTTGGGTAGGTACTTGGAGACTAGGTTAGTCCCATATGGGTTTGTCTATTACTTGCAGCATCTTTATTGTTGCAGTAGTCAACCCCTTATTTTCATATATCTATTTCAACTCCTTTTTTCTCTTGAATAGCCACCTGCAGGCACTTTATTGGGTCGGGTTCCCGTGGGGACTTTTGCGGTGGCGTGACGTGCCCTCTATGTGGACCGGCAGGTACGGTGGTTCCCATTCATCCATGTTTACACCTTATTGGTCATCAAGTTTTCCTCTCTGCCACCATGGGCAACACCATGATAACACTTTGTTTTCATATGTTTTATAGGTTTATTAAAATTTCTCTGTACAACGCATTGCCCCTGATGAAGCCAATGGATTGGCGAAACATGTTGGGTTAACACAAACCTTTTTATGATTTTGCTCTGTATGTACAGTGTGTATTTTTTATGTTTCTACTATTCTAAAAAAACATTCTTGTGATTTTTTTATTATTTAATAACTTTATAATAAAACGTTTCTATTTTTTGTATGAAGTATTCTAAGTCTTTATTGGCACCGCTATAATCCCTAAGTCCCTTTGTCCAATTTACCCAAGTCTATTGTCACCCATGCTCTGCCTAGCACCACTACAAAATAGCGGGGGCTAAATGGTGGGACATTCCCTCAGATCAAACAACATCCTCTGGAAATGACATCAGCCCCACCGCATCTGCTGGAAACCGAAAAAGAGGAAGTGGGCATGCTTGCACTCCAATTCACAGACCACAGGGATAGAATAGGAGAGCGCAATGGAAACACATCACCACGTAGCGCATAAGACAAAGTGCAACAAGAAAAAAGAAAAAAAAAGAGATCTACTTAAGCCACATCATCATCAAAACCTGCAAAATCTCAGGTAAAAAAAATAAAAATAAAAGAACAAAATTCACAATAAAAAATATTTAAAAAAAAGAAGAAGAAAGAAGGCGCCACCAGGTAAGGAACAGTGAAAGTCCTGACTGGCCCATGGTGTGGCGATCATCCGCACTAGATGTCAGCTGTGTGTGATGATGATGTCCCTCAGTCCTCTGTATCTCCGTCTGCATGCTCCGAAACGTCGTTGCCTCTGCCGCTGCTCGTGACGTCATCGTGCCTCCTCGCTGTGTTCCAAGCCTCGCTCCTGCTGTACACACTGCCCGGACTTCCTGGTTCTTCAGCAGACGGAGATACAGAGGACTGAGGGACATCATCATCACACACAGCTGACATCTAGTGCGGATGATCGCCACACCATGGGCCAGTCAGGACTTGTATGCTGGATGCACATAATTTGAAATGTAAGTGGATAATGCACCTATTGTCAAATTAAAATTGCACTGTTCCTTACCTGGTTGTGCCTTCTTTCTTCTTTTTTTTTGCATATTGGAGCCTGCTCTCATCTTCCCCTTGGAGGCTTGCCCTGGAACATGGACTTTGTATTATTTTAATCTATAGGACTAGTTTTTCCAATTTTCCTTTCCCCCTTTTCATTCCTCCCACCCCAAGTGTGTGTTACACACTCTCAAATATCATAAAAGCACTTTTTCCAAATGGACTTACTTATCACTTATACTGATTACAGCGCCACTACCCCTATTGTTTTGACAATAAAAAATATATGTTATTGAACCAAGAGAAATCACCACTACCAGGGACAAGGAAAGAAATAACAAAACAAAACATCACAAAATATAACAAATTGAAGAAAATTACACAAACATAGCAAAACAGAACAAAACAAAACAAAAACAAAAAATAAATAAAATAAACAGGTTTATTATATTAATCTTCCAATTTCTTCTCCTCCCTCCCCTCTCTTCTATATTTCTCCTCCAAACCACCCCATTCACAAAATATGTCCAGGTATACAGAAGGCAAGAACAAACATTGTTATCCAAACCTCAATCCCAATATATGGTATCAAATAAGGGATTATTCCAAACTCACATTTAAACCAAAAGCTAATCACCCAGAAAGGGATCAAAACTAAGTTGTTCATTCAAACCACCTCTTCTGGGGTGGGGGTGGATTTGACCCAATGCCATAAACCCTGATCCCTTCATTTCATAATGATGACTACTAGCAAAATGTCGGGCTACTGATGTAACCAGATCCCTGCCTTTGATGCCATTAACATGGTCATGTATGCGCTCCCAATATCTGCACTTAGTCTTGCCCAATGCATTAAATGCATTGCATGGACATATTAATAAATAAACAATACCAATAATTTGGCAAGATACAAAGTGCCATGGGACAAACTTTTTGCCATTAGACAGGACATGGGAGGGCATTCTATAAATATATTTACAAAAGTCACAGTCTCCACAAGAAAATCTCCCCTTCCCCCAGAGGTATAGTGGCTCAAAACTATCACATCATGGATGGATTTATTGTGCCTAAATGTGATCTTAGGAAAAGGATCGCTCAATTCATTCAAAACAGTATCATCAGTTAGACCAATGTTTCTTAAAGATCTCACGTATCTTATCCAATTGGTCATTGAGCATAGTAATAAACCTGGTCCTGAGGAGGCACGCCAGGGCACCATTTTGTGGAATATACTGTATTGCTGCTAGATGAGCATGCCCAATGAGTTTGGTGGATATTGATTTATATTATTGATGCTTGGATTCTCTCAATTAAGTATCTATGGCGAATTTAGTTATAATATACTATATTCTTATTCTTATTATTTGATACGTTTGTATTTTAGGCGCTAGTACATTTGCAATATTAAATATACAAGTTGGGAGGAGATTTTCTCCCCTTGTTTTTTTTAGGGTGATTGTATTCATGTTTTGTGAGATCTGGGGGGGGGGGTTCGAGTGGCTGGATACTCTTTGGATACTCTATGGTGTTATAGTCTATTTAATCATTTGTTTTCAGGTTATAGGAGATAGGGGTGATGTTATATAATAATAGTTATATAATAATTAGGGTGGGTTCTGTTATGCATTGTTTGAGGTTGCTGTAATGTTGCTATGTTTTATTTTTAGATATGTGGTTGAGGGTTTTTACATTACGCCTTTCTAGTCTCTCTTTATGATATCATCAACCCTGGAAACCTTTGGTTTTTCAACCAGGCAAGAAATGTGGTGGGATTTTGCCCTGGTCAATATTTTTCCCCCTTAGTGCTGAATAGTGGTTGATCCTGGGGATATGTTGAGATTCCTGTTATTATTAGTGTTTTCCCCCTTTCCTTTCCTCCTCCTACTCTTTTTTTTATTTATTTTTTATTGAGACACAATTTACTTTTGAGATATAATATTTATTTATGGATTTATACCCCTTTGGAGCTGATTTATTAGACTGTATTTAAATTTTTTTGGTTATTAGGTGCCATACACTAAGATCATATGAGAAAGTGGATCCCAAGGAAGCAAGATTGTATGCGAAATGTGTCGATCCATCTAATTTTATATGGCATATACTGTATACATGATATGGCCTTTGAATGGAGGTGTTTTAATGTATTTTAATGTATAAATAAAGTTGTATATCTTTTAACTTTACTTTTGTACTTGCACATTTAAAATGCCCATTTTCCTGGCCAACTGAAATTTGTTATATTCTGGTTGATACTTTAAAGCTTTTACAGGTTTTCAGTTTAGAATTATTGCTCTTACTCTGACATCCACAGTGATGCCTAACATGTATGATGCAATCACTATATACATATAAGAAGCCCCCTTGTGATAGTTTTGGGCAGTGAGTGGTCCTCTTTATGATCTAATAGATCCCTGATGTCTCCCCTGCCCTCCAAAGCAACTACCCAAGCACAGGAAGGTTAGCTGCTTCCCTGACTGTTACAGCTCTGAAACTGAAAGTGACTAAATCATTGTCACTTCTGGGTTCATTTGATGTTTTTATACATATGTCGGTCAGGAAGTGGTTACTAAATACCATAACAGCAGGTGATCGGTAAGAAATATAAGGTATTTGCACTGCTATTAATTGAGTACCTGGCCCAAGGAGACTTGTCCATGCTATAAATGCACCATAGGAAATCCACACATTGATGCCACTGTATCGAAAAGCTTTATTCCACAAATAAGCACAATGCTGAGCCCCACTAATATGTAGGTGTCTCCTAAAAGAATGTACAGTAAAAACCAGCATATGTATACAAATATACGTACAATCTTAAAAGCATGAACTGTACCATACATCAATAAATTTGTTCAACTGCTCCTAGAGAACAAAAATGAGACAGGTCTATTGGATTTTTTTTTACCATGTTAGTTACTTGTTATCCTCATTTTTGGTTTGTTAACCCCATATCAAAAATTGCCTCATCTTCGAGACTGGTGGCCTGAATAAGCATATTCGTTTATTTACAAAAATGTAACATTTACTTTCTTATATATATATATAGTCTCCTTGTATCACTGTCTAGACAAGAGAATGCCTAAATGGAAATGAAAAAGGCTGTGAACAGTACAGCAGTGGTTGTCTCCTTCATGGAAATCTCTCATTGACACTTCAAGTGGAACCATGTGGAGGGAGAGGGAAAGTAAGATATTGACTCTGATCAATTGATTTGAGCCTGAGTTAATAGGCTTTGTACACAACTGACTTTTTAAAATAGTAGATATTGAGAAACTGGAAGATATGAAGTCGTAGCCTCCCTGGCGGTATGATTATGTCAGATTTTTGAATCTCAAAGCGGTACATTGTTTTGCATAGAAATTTGGTGTTTTTTATTATAGGAGTATAATTCTTAGTAATAACACACTTAAATCTGTTCAAACAAAAGTCTAGTAGAAATCCCCAGTATAATAAAGTTTGAAACACTAAATCATAAATTATAATATAATAATTAACTATAAATAATTTATCAAATAATAATATAATAATAATAAAGTGAATTTCCCCACGATTCACTATCGCTCAATTCTGCAAGTGTTCTAATTTACTAGCAATGTTTTCTAGCTGGTCTAAAGGGACACTTTTTGGTTGCCATGGACAATCTCAAGTTTCCAGGCAGAAAGAACAGTATATATAATATAAAACTGCATGCAAGGCACCGGACAAAGCCTTAGGGACAAAAGGGAGGTGAAATGATTTGATACAGTAATGTAATCTGTAAGATTACAGTGTACTGTATGTGTTATGTTTTTTATAATTTTTAAATTTTCCTGCCGGGCTCGCAGGGATCGGAGCCCAGCACACAGAGCATCGGGCGGAGGACACAGTCCGCAGACACAGCGGGTGGACATCGCAGGATCCTGGTGACAAGGTAAGTACACTGGACCAGGATTCTGCAATGCAATCCCAAGTGTGGCTCGGGGTTACCGCTAATGGTGCTGAAATTTAACCCCGAGCCACACTCGAGATTACCGCCAGGGAGGTTAAAGTGGTTTTAAAAGCTGTCAATTTTTCACTTTTATGGATTCCCTGCATTAAGGTAGAAAACACTCCCCTAGCTGTTCCTCCACCATCCCTTAACACTTTCCTGCCTCCTCTCATGATCTAGTACTGTGCCCGGCTGCAGCTCTTCATGCTCGCATCACTTCCTCTTCTCACAGGAGACACAGACAGCAGCAGAACCATACGCTTCTGATGCTGTCAGTAAAATCCTGTGAGGAAGGAGCGGGGGTGTGGTCGAGCCATAGATGTACCCATTCCAGCTTTGGAGATTACCTGCATAGGTGCCCCCATAGCACATGGTTTGTTATGGGGGCACCTGCAGGAAGAAGGAGAGGACAGTGCCTGCGGGGGACCATCAAAGACAAGGTAAGGGGTCACTCTGTTCAATATCCTTACACAGAGCAAGTATGTATTAACCTCTTTTTTATTTTAATTTTAAAAAAATAGCCTTAAATATCATTTTAAATATTATGTTAGGGCCCACTCACTGGCTTAAAGGGAAGCAAACTTCCTGACATTTACCTATAGGTAAGCCTGTAATAAGGCTTACCAATAGGTAGTGTAAATGAACAGTTTAGGAGATACCGTATTTACATTACATGCAGCCAGGGACACCACTGGCGCATGCGCTCTGAAGGAACGGCCACGGGTGCCGGTGTTTCTTCAGAATCGGCGACCCATCAGATTAGATAACAGAAGTGATGTTCCATCAGCTGCAAATGCGTACCACCGCTACCAGGTTTGCTCATCTGACAGAACACCTGCAGTGAGAAGAAGCTGCAGCAGACATCTTACTACACCCAGCTACGTCTTGAATTTCACAGTCATTTTAGCAATAAACTGAGCATATAAATGTAAATATAGTATATTAACATCTGTGATACTGTTTGGATGTTACATTTTAAAAGAAGCTGAATGCCAGCAGTAGGAAGGTGGTGGAGGCCATGTTGGTACACCCCGCACTGCTCAGCACTAAATCTTTAGGCTTTGAAAATGAAACATCCAAACAGCATCACAGATGTGAATATACTATATTTATTAATATACACTCACTTTATTGGTAAAATTACCGTGAAATTAAAGACGTACTTGGGTGTAGTAATATGTCTGCTGCCTTCTTCTGACTGCAGGTGTTCTGTCAGATGAGCAAACCTGGTAGCAGTGGACGCATGCGGAGCTGACAGAACATCACTTCTGTTACATAATCTGATGGGTCAGCGATTCTGATGGAACATCATTCCTTCCGAGCCCTGTGCCATGAACAGCGGCTCCAGCGCACATGCGGAAACAATCAAAAATTAAAGTGGCTGCAGCGCTGACATTGCAGCGCTGGAAGAGCTTTGTTTTAAGGTGAGTTTCACATAATGTGCTAGTATAGTTACATAGTTACATAGTTGGTCAGGTTGAAAAAAGACACAAGTCCATCCAGTTCAACCATAAAAAAAATAAAAAAATAATATCATACAATCCCATGTAACGAATTCTATACCCACAGTTGATCCAGAGGAAGGCGAAAAACCCCAGCAGAGCACGATCCAATTTGCTACAGCAGGGGAAAAAATTCCTGAGAGGCAATCGGATATTCCCCGGATCAACTTTACCTATAAATGTTAGTACCCAGTTATATTATGTACATTTAGGAAAGAATCCAGGCCTTTCTTAAAGCAATCTACTAATCTGGCCAGAACCACCTCTGCTGGGAGTCTATTCCACATTTTCACAGCTCTTACTGTGAAAAAACCTTTCTGTATTTGGAGGTGAAATCTCTTTTGCTCTAGACGTAAAGAGTGCCCCCTTGTCCTTTGTGTTGACCGTAAAGTGAATAACTCAACACCAAGTTCACTATATGGACCCCTTATATATTTATACATTTTGATCATATCCCCCCTTAATCTCCTCTTCTCAAGAGTGAATAAATTCAGTTCCTCTAATCTTTCCTCATAGCTGAGCTCCTCCATGCCTCTTATCAGTTTGGTTGCCCTTCTCTGCACTTTCTCCAGTTCCCCAATATCCTTTTTGAGAACTGAGGCCCAAAACTGAAAAGCATATTCCAGATGAGGTCTTACTAATGATTTCTACAGGGGCAAAATGGTATCTCTCTCTCTGGAGTCCATACCTCTCTTAATACAAGAAAGGACTTTGCTCGCTTTGGAAACCGCAGCTTGGCATTGCATGCCATTATTGAGCTTACGATCTACCAAAACCCCCAGATCCTTCTCCAATACGGATCCCCCCAGTTGTACTCCCCTTAGTATGTATGATGCATGCATATTCTTAGCCCCCAAGTGCATACCTTTACATTTATTAACATTAAACCTCATCTGCCACATAGTCGCCCAATTAGACAGGGCATTGATGTCGGCTTGTAAATTGGCGGCATCCTGTAAGGACGTTATTCCACTTCATAGCTTAGTGTCATCTGCAAAGACAGAAATGTTACTTTTGATCTCAGACCCAATATCATTTATAAAGATGTTAAAAAGTAAGAGTCCCAACACTGAACCTTGGGGTACACCACTGATAACCTTAGGCCATTCAGAGTAAGAATCATTAACCACGACTCTCTGAATTCTGTCTTTTAGCCAGTTTTCTATCCATTTACAATCTGATATTTCCAAGCCTGTAGACTTTACCTTGCACATGAGCCTTGCACATGAGCCGCGTGTGGGGAGCTGTATCGAACGCTTTTGCAAAATCCAAGTATACCACGTCCACCGCCACCCCTCTGTCCAAGGTTTTATGTGATGCATACTGGTGCATTATGACTTTGCCTTGCAGAGAGAAAGAAAAAAAAACGTCCAGAGATATACAACTGCTTTAAAAAGTCAAAATGTAATGGTACTTTTTGTGACGGATCTCGGATACCCCTGCTGGGCACCTCCGCCAGACCTGTGTCTCCTTTCCTCCAAACGCACCCGCAGCCTGCAGACTCGCCATAACCAGCCCTTAACCCCTCAATCACAAGACAAGCCACACAGGTGTTGAGGGTAAACATGCAGAGCATCAACTCTCTATTAAGTACCAAACATACACTTTTAAACACAATTAGGGACACTCCCCTTAGCCTTGTCATAGAGGGGGTAGGGGACAAGGAAGAACTACTGGGAGGTGTCTCCAAACCTTTGTCTACGTGCCATGACCCAACACAATTAAACACAGCAACAAGAGGGGGGGATGGGGAAGAAGGGATGTAGCATTACATTGAATTATATCAAGGCCATTTTGTCCCCAAGTATCTCAGTCTCTTCGGGGCCAAAATATTTTGGTAGGAGGCCAGCCCACAGCACACCCCCCCCCCCCCCAAAACACACAGTGACAGTGGGTTCTGTCACACTTTTCCTCCCACCGGTGTTTAAAAAAGAAAGAAAAATATATATGGCCGGTATACAGTATATTGCCTTTAAAACAGACTTTCACCTTGTGTAGGGGGTGTATCTGCAAAAGTTAGTTCTTGTTATTGTCCTATACTTGTCCAATGAAGATCTTGTCTGGACATTCAATTCAAATTTCCTATTTTGCACCTGAACTTGCTAGAAGAAGATAGTGACCAAGAAGTGTAACATGTCATTTAGCAGCCTGCATTACAGAAAATAGAGAACATATAGCTTGAGTGTTTTTTTAAATACAGTATAGTACACAATTTCAACTATAAAATATTGTATAGCCATATTTTAACATAAAATACAAATTTATCGACCTAATGTAATAATAATAATAAAAAAAATAAAAAAAAACTGTCTTTCTGGAAATACAGCTTTTCAATTCAAGTCACACATGGTTATAAAATAGAAAGAGGCTTGTGCTGTGTTTTAATGTTTGTATAAAAAATCTACAGTAAGCCGTAAAGGTTAAATTTTGCTTTCAGTACTCCAAATTTATCTTTAAAAGACTCAACTGACTTACATTTCTTTGCACCTCTAAATTTCTAATAAATAGCACCTTTTATCACAAAAATAAGCAGCTTGCTAATAGTGTTACAAAGCTGACAGCATGTTTGTTAAAAACTTTAATTAGGAAAGGACTGTCCCAAAGGCCTGAGATGGCAAAAGGTGTAAATGGGGGAACTGTCCCAGCCTGCATTTCCTCTACTTCACTCCGTTAAATGCACAGATGGGCTGATAAAGAAACTGTGAATGGACAAATGATAACATGCTATTCAAGAGTTCAAACACAAGCTCATTAGCAATCTGTCATATATTTAATTTGTCTGTGTTTAATTTGTGTAGATATATAAAATGCAACAAACTAGACAGCATATCCTATAAAGTACGTACTGCAATATAAAAACCATATAAACCAATAAACCTGTGGTTGGAATTCAATCTGGGTATTTTATATTAATATGTATGAAAAGCATCTGAAAGCAAGTTTCTGGGTTGAACATATCATTATATTTTTTTGTACGTTTTAGGGCCCTTTCACACATATGCATTTTAACACACGTCAACACATAGGTTGCCCATTGTTTTAAATGGCAGCGGTTCACACTAGTGAGTTGCATTAATGTGCATGGTTCATTTCTTTTACGCATCAATGTGTCTATTGATGACATTAGCTGTGCATAAAAGCATGTGATTGTTGATAACACATAAAAATGTGTAAAACTGTGCACAGAAAGGTTTGATTTCAGCTTTAAAAATCTTTACGAGATTTGCTTATGAACAAGTATAGTGTCAATTTATCATGAAAGAGACAGTTCAACTTGGATTGCAATGCTTTCTGAATGCTTTCATCACTTTTCTGATAGTGGTTGCTTATGATTCTTTCAAAGTATATTTATGATGATATACTATGCCAAGTCTTCTTTAGTTATTACAGTAGCTAAAACATCAGATTCACTATTACAATTCACAAAAAAAATAAAAAAATAAATGCATTTAGATAATTTGTAGTTCTCATCTTTCTTTTTCAGTTTTCTCCTGAGTTTTCAGGAGAATATCAAAAGATAAGGATATGAATGCTCTATTATATCTACAGTATAGCACATTTATGCGATAGGGGTGGCAATACAAACAAGTAAAAGGATTGAGCCAGCAACTCTGTAGTCCATATAGCGATTTTAATGGTTGGTTGCATGAAGTAAAATGCAAAACAGTTGACGCGTTTCGGCAACAGCCTTAGTCGTAGCATGTTAAACATAAAAATCGCAATACATTTATACTCATTAGGGATGAGCTTCGAGTTCGAGGCAAACTCATGTTCGACTCGAACATTGCCTGTTCGCCCGTTTGCCGAACAGCGAACAATGTGGGGTGTTCGCGGCAAATTCGAAAAGCTGCGGAACACCCTGTAAAAGTCTATGGGAGAAATCTAAAGTGCTAATTTTGTAGACCCCCAAAGCATCCTCCCCATGTTGAGGGCATGTGGCATGGTACGGTTCAGGAGGGGGGGCGCTCTCTCGTCCCCCTTCTTTTCCTGCAGCCTGCCAGGTTGCGTGCTCGGATAAAGTCTCTGGTATAGATTTTTGGGGGGAACTCCACTCCATTTTTTTTTTATTTGGCGTGGAGTTCCCCTTAATATCCATACCAGACCTTAAGGGCCTGGTAATTGAATTTGGGGGGACCCCCACGCATTTTAACATTTTTTTTATCAATGACTTTTCTCTGTATTGACGGGAGCCGACAATTCATTATAGCCACGAGAGCTTTTAAATGACTTTTTTTCCTTCAGAAATGACACTTTGTGCAGGGACAGTTCTAAGCACGGGAAACAAGTGCTACTTTATAGGCATACTATACACCCCCCCCCCCCAGGTACGAAATTTAAAGGAATATTTCACTTTTATTGTTTCACTTTAAGCATTATTAAAATCACTGCTCCCGAAAAAACGGCCGTTTTTAAAACTTTTTTTTGCATTGATACATGTCCCCTGGGGCAGGACCCCGGACCCCAAACACTTTTTATGACAATACCTTGCATATAAGCCTTTAAAATTAGCACTTTCGATTTTTCATGTTCGAGTCCCATAGACTTTAATTGTGTTCCGATGTTCGAACAAATTTATTGCCTGTTCGCAAGTTCTGGTGCGAACCGAACTGGGGGGTGTTCGGCTCATCCCTAATACTCATATAAGCTCCACCCCAAAATCAGTTTGCATGGTAAATTGAAGCAATTAACTGGGCAAATAGGAGGTTAATATCAAAATGCCAAAATACAGGAAAAGGATTGAGACAAAAGATTTACATCACCTGACATGTTTCAAAAGATGTAAGGAGTGGCAATACAGCAGAGGGAAAGCCTTATTTAACAACCTATGGTACAATGGGAATTTTATTCCAGATGGTGACTCACAGACATCTTTCACTGCAGTCTTTTACATGGGTCTCTAAACCTCCAGGCCATATTCTCTGGTCAGTGAGTTTTTTGTGTGTCCTATGTGCTGTTCTTTGTCATGGACAGGACTCCACTAGATCATGAACATATCATCACTTGGCTTTCCCATGCAAAAAGGAGAAAACTATTTCTTTCCCTGGATCATCTTTAGGTGAAACTTGTGGTTCCCAATGAGTAGGCCATCAGATGTGGTCAACTCCATTCAAGGTTCACTGGCCCCTGTTGCTTTTCCTGTGGTCCTGACCAATCCCATACGCTGGACATATCTGAAACCAATATTTAACCCCATTTGCCTACTCAAGTACTTACAGTTCAAGTACTTCAGCTAAGTGCTTCTTTATGGAGCATAAGGAGTAATTGGAATCAACACACATCTGTGGTATTGCTAGAATGCTCCTTCCCAACTGCTAAACAACAGTAATTTTAAACTTTACAATGCAAGCATAAAGCTGCCTATACATGGATCGAAATTTTAATCAATGTGTGGGCACTGTGGGTGAACAGAAGTCAATCTACCAACTGATTTCTGTTCAATCACCCTGTTGGATTTTTGCCACTCGATCAGTGTTGAGGACTGTAGAATACAAAGACACAGTGGGTCAGCTGAACAAAAAAAGCTGACTCATCTATGGCCAGCTTAATGCTCACATCCCTCTCAGGGTTTCCAGCAGGATTACTTTCACTTTGGACTGCAAACTTATCAGAACCCAGTAACTCTCTTTGCTCACCTCTGCTCCACAAGGGAAATAAAATAAATTCTAAAGCCTGGAACACACTACTATTTTTTTTTCATTCAACCCACCACGGCTGAATGAAAAAGAACTGACAGCTCAGAGGGAGCCGCTGTACTAACTATGACATGTTAGTACAGCGATTTCCCCTGCTGTGCTATTGTGTTCTGATAGGGGGACTGCCCTCCCCGTGAGAACACTCCGGTCAGTGCTCTTCATTGCTGAGTTCGCTGCCATTTAATAAGATCACATCATTTTACATAATATGAAATTAGTAAAACTACATCAAAGAGGTCCTCACTTTGTTCTTCCTATCCTTATTTTTTTTCTAAACTCTCTCTTTTAAGTCTTTAGTGCCTGAAACATGTTAGAATGCCTTTTTGTTCAGACTGAACCTCTAAGTGTTACTAAACCCGGGCGTGTCCAAGATGCCAACCTGAGAGCATGTGGGATTCAGAGCTCTGCTGGCCATCTTATATCTATCCTGATTCCTGGCTGATTTCTCCCGCAGAAAATGACCAAACTGATCCGGATGCCCTACAGGACACAGCAGAAGGCGAAAAAGCTTTGTTTCCCGCAATTTCCGGAGGATACAGCCCTGCATATGGAACACCACGTGGCCGAGTCCCCTCCGGCTACTCACCAACATGGCGTCGCAGACGGAGGCTGAGACAAAGCTCGGGTTTCCGGAGGTGATGGCTGCCATTACCTCCTGTCGGGCTGCACTAACGAATAAGATTGAGGCAGTGCAGCTGGATGTGGGCCTTATCCTCCAGGACCTAGACAAGCTCCGCTCGCGGGTATCGGAGGTGGAGCAGCGTGTGGGGCAGATGGAGGATACCGTCACGGAAGACACGCACTTTACAGACCAAGGTCCGTGCCCTGGAATACAAGGTGAACAACGCCGAGAATAGGAACTGGAGGAACAACCTCCGGATCGTGGGCATGCCTGAGGAGGCCGAGAGGAGGAATCCATCTGTCTTTGTGGAGGAGCTGTTGAGATCACTGCTGCCGACTGCCCAGTTCTCCCTGTATTTCACCGTGGAGCGTGCCCACCGGATCCCTCCTGTTCCTCGGCCACCGGGCTCCCACCCCTGCACCCTGATTTTCCGGATGCTCAACTTTAGGGATCAAGACGAGATCCTCCGGGCAGCTCGCAGGGCTGGTGAGTTGAAGTTCCAGAGTGCTAGCCTGCTATTTTTCCCTGACTACTCCATAGAGACACAAAAGCTCCACAGGTCCTTTGATCAAGTTAAAGTGGCATTGCGGGCACGTAACATCAAATATAGCATTCTATTCCCTGCCAAGCTGCGGGTTCAGGACGGCGAGACAGTGCGATTATTCACTTCTCCCCGAGATGCTGCTGCCTGGCTGGAATCCTTGCCACCTCACCGCTAACTGTCTACTCCATTTGCTATTTCCTGAACTACCTGTGTTTGCTTCCCCCTGGTTGCTTGGTTGTTATGTTTCTGCTCACTAGGGGTCCCTTGTTGATTGCAGTTCACCGGTCTCTGCATTGCAATGTCCCAGGGGACAGACTTGACAGGTACTAAATGCACCCTGCTGGAAATTATGGATGGCTTCGAGCCCGTTCTTACCATGTGTTTTTGGGGTTCTGCACTGTGCTTAATCCTTCCGATACCTACTCCATTTGCCGCCCGGCAATGTCTGCCATGAGGTCTCAGTGGTACCCTGCCGCTGGGACTGGACGCCATGTATACCTATTTGGCACAGTGCTGGTTATGGCGCGGGTGCCTGTCTCCACCTCGCTCTCAGAGCTTACTGCAGATTATCTCTGACATGGCTATGCATATGACTGTTATCTTTGTTTTTGTTCTATACCCTGGTGAGCTATCTGCTCTGTATGAAAGTTGGGATGTGATGGGCACGGGGTGGGGGGCCGCTCCTGCCCCTGATATAAAAGTTGGGAGTGGGGAGAGGGTTTTTGCTGTCTTCAATCCTGTCTTCCACTAACCCCTGTCCTACTCATACAGGTCCGGACCTCGCTGACAGGTGACTTTGTGCAGCACTGCCCCCCCTCTGTCATGTCCGCACTTAGCTGGTCCATGTCCTGCAGCTTTTACAGGTTCTGACTCCGGTCAGTTTTGTTATAATATAAGTACATGTTGTACAGGTTTTATATGTTGTAACTAAGTACTGTGCCCATGGGAACATCCAGGAGAACGTATTTTCATACTCATCTCTGTTGCTCCTGCTGGCAATGCCTCTCTATGTTTTCTACTGTTCTTGAGTTCACGCCCTTTACAATTTTGTAAAAGTTGGGGTTAAGGGATATAATGCATCTCTTGTATTTACTGGGGATGCGGGGTCTTGTTTTCTTCCGTTGCGGATATTGTGGGGATGTATATTATTCATGGTAGTGCCTCATATCTGTTGGAGACCTGTTGTCTCCCACTTTTTCTTTCCTGTGTTCGCTGACATGATGTTTTTCTTTAAAATGTCTGTCCAATCAATGTGTGGGATAATGAGAGCATGCGGGCCTGTCCTTTGTCCCCTAGGTATAGGCAGCTGAATATGAGGGGTCGCCCATCCTGTCCTTTTCTTCCCACCACTTACCAATGTCCAATATATCCATAACCTCATGGAACGTCAGGGGTATGAACTCGGCTATTAAGAGGTCCCTTGTATTTAAATTTCTACAGAAGTCTATCCCACAGACTTGCATTCTTCAGGACACCCACATGATCGGTTCCAGGATCCTTGGTCTTAGGAGGGCATGGGTGGGGACTCATTACAACTCCACATATTCGAACTACGCTAGAGGAGTTAGTATACTGATTCATAGATCCCTCCGTTTCAAATTCTAGATGTCTGTACGGACCCCGGGGGCAGGTGTGGGCTTTTGCATGCTCTCGTGTATGACAAACGTTTGGTTCTGGTGGGACTGTATCTGCCCCCTCCTTCAAATGTACAGATTCTGTACGACATCATGCAAATAGTGATGGATTATGACACCCCATAGATTTTAATATTCAGGGATTTTAATTTGGTGCCCTCTCAGGACCTGGATAGACTCCACTCCATGGCTCGCCCCTCCTCAGATCTACAGCAATGGGCAACTAAATTTTTGCTGACAGATGTGTGGAGGCATTTTCATCCCCATGGCAGGGAATTCACCTGTCACTCTACCATATACCGAACCCTATCTCTCATAGACTTTCTATATGCCTTGTCCGGTGCATTGCGCTGGACATGGGAAATTCGACACTTACCCAGAGGGATTGCAGAGCACGCCCCCTTAGCCTTACTATCTCTCTAGCTAAACCACCTGGTCTACGGCTGTGGCGTCTGTCCAGGCTCTGGGCACTCAATGATAGGATACAAGAGCCGTTGATGGAAGCTATTTGTAACGACTGGGCTCTGAATAGGGACTCTGCTAATGCTAGGACACTTTGGGATGCTCTTAAGGCTTGGATCAGAGGGGAGTATGTTTCCCACATCTCTTCTGTGCAAAGGGAGGCTTCTCGGTCCCTGGAGGCTTTGGAGGAGGAGGCTGCCAGGCAGGAGGCGACCTATATAGAATCCCCGACCAATGCTAACCACTTGACCTGGCAGAGAGCCCCGAGGGAGCTATCCATGTATAATGTTGAGCAAACTAAAAAATCTATGTTGCACTCCACACAAAGATTATTTGAGAACGCTAACAAAAATGGGCGACTGTTGGCTTGGTTGGCTAGAGGCCAGACAGGGTCCACTCATATAGCAAGCATACGTGATGTGCAGGGAGAGATGCTGTCTTCTCCTGAGGACATAAACTCTCAGTTTTCTTTCAGTAGGTACCTTTAGTGCACAGTTCTCCCCTTCTGAGTTGTAGGAGTATTTGGGACCTATTCCCTTTCCTATTTTGTCAGACAGGAATCAGCTTGAAGAAGCATTACTCTTGAGGAGGTCCAGGCTGCAATTGGGGGTTTGCAAAGTGGGAAAACCCCAGGTGCGGATGGCCTGCCGACGGAGTTTTACTCTCAACATGTCGATCTCCTAGCCCCTAGACTTAAGGCCCTTTTCTCTGAGCTTATTGAGATGGACTCCTTGCCAGACTCTATGGAAGAGGCGATCATTGTCCTAATCCCAAAGCACGGTAAGGACCCACATCCTATAGACCCATATCATTGCTCAATTTGGATGCCAAGGATTTGGCTAAAATATTGCCATCTCGACTATCCTCGGTTATTTCCACGTTGATACATGTCGATCAAACTGGGTTTATGCTGGGCAAGGGCACAGATTTTAACATCAGACGCCTCTTTCTGAACCTATCCCTAACCCATGACAATGTTGGTTCCCTAGTGGTCGCCTCCATAGACACCGAAAAGGCGTTTGACTCGGTAGAGTGGGCCTATCTTTGGGAAGTACTGCAACGCTTTGGGTTTGGCCCCAAATTTCTGCGCTGGATACAGTTGCTCTATAGAGAACCAAGAGCGAGGGTGCATACTAATGAAAGGCTCTCAGATCCCTTTTTGCTTCATAGAGGCACGGGTCAAGGGTGCCCGCTGTCTCACAGTCTGTTTGCCCTGGCCCTAGGGCCCCTGGCGATTTTAGTTAGTGAGTCATTGGAGGTTCGGGGCCTGCAGATTGGTAGACTGAAGGAAAAACTGTCACTCTATGTGTATGATGCCCCGCTCTAATTGAATAATGCCAGCCCTTTGCTTGTAGCAGCCCTGGAAATTTTTGATAATTCGGAGTGTTTTCGGGTATTCATATAAATTGGACAAAGTCAGTTCTTTTTCCCCTGGACAGCCAGGCCTCGGCCCTGGCCCGCCATACGCTACTGAGATGGGTTACTGAATTCAAATATCTGGGGGTTTGGGTGGCTAGGACTACTAACCTTTACTACAACCTCAATCTGTCTCCCTTGCTTTCCCTCCTGAAAGAAAGATTCCTGTCATGGTCAGGACTTCCGCTAAATCTGCTGGGCCGTATAAATATATAAAAAATGGTGCTTCTGCCCAAATTCAACTATCTTTTCAGCAATAGCCCAGTTTGATTACCGGCCACTTTCTTTCGGGAAGTGGACCGCTCCATTATCTCTTTTGTATGGAACGGATCCGCCCCCCGACTGGCAAAATCCACGCTTCAACTGCCGGGGCATCTTGGGGGCTGGCCATGCCTAATTTTCAGGTTTATTACTGGTCGGCGGTCCTAGTTATGACATGCTGGTGATTCGAGGGCTCGCATTCCAATGCCGCAGTATGCGTAGAGGCGGCCCACTTAGGCTTCCTGCAGGATTTACAAAACTTAGAATACAGGGGGCCTATGCTGAAATACCTGTCCCAAATAGAATGACACTGTGGGTGTGGGCTGCGGCTAGACGTTGTTTCCTACAGGCTGAGCGCTGGTCGCCTGTCCAGTCTCTCTGAGGAAACCCTAACTTAGCTCACTTTAGGACGATTCCAGACCCTCAGGTATGGGCTAGATATGACATTAGGACCTTAAGAGATATTATGCCACCGAACCAGGCGGTCCCTGACACAGTGTGTACCAGGGGTGCAATGGATCAAAAAACTCACAGATCAGATCGATCCTCGGATCAGAGCCACGGATCGGATAATTTTCGGATTGGCAAAAAAAATAAATAATAATAATAATGTTACACCCACCGGAATTTTTGATTTCACAGTTATTTTCAACACAAAACTGAGCTTATAAGCTTAAATACAGTATTTGTAAATCCAACGGACTCTTTACATGTTAAATTTTAAAAGCAGCAGCAAACCTACTGACCTTACATGGTTGCTAATGTGACAGAACGCCTCTGATTTTCACATTTAACTAAATGTTAAATGTGAAAATCAGAGGTGTTCCGTCACATTAGCAATCATGTAAGGTTTGCTGCTGCTTTTAAAATTTAAAATGTAAACAGTCCGATGGATTTTCAAATAATGTATTAAATGTATTAAAGCTGATAAGCTGATAAGCTCCGTTTTGTGTTGAAATCGAAAACTCCGTTGGGTGTAACAAGATGTCCGGTTGGCCCCTTCTCTATCATTACTGTGCAGGAGTGTGGGGTGGAACAAGATGGCGGCGAAATGTCATTACAGTGGCCGCGGCCGGGTGTACCAAGATGGCCCGCCGCTCCGGAGGTAGGCCGAAGCCGCGGCCTTTCCTACGGCTGAGGCTCCGGAATGCTCCGCGGATCGTGTGGTGATCCGATCACAGATCACCACCGATCCGTTGCACCACTGGTGTTTACCCATATGGGGTGTCTGGACCGGCGACTAAATTTTGTGCACCCAAAAGATCTACATCTTTACTAATGACACTCAGGAAATCTACGCATGTAGAGGATTTTATTTTGTTATTTAAAAATGTTATTGCAGTTGTATAACTTTGTTAATTATAAGATATGCCCCAGAGTGAAATGGTGGCATTAAGATATATTGAACTGCTTTTCAATAAAACCTTTTTTGAAACTCAAAAAAAAAGAGATATTATGCCTGAGGGCGTACTGCTGATATTTTCTCAGCTTTTTAGGCTGCATAATCTGCCTGGATGGATGTTCTTTCGATACGCCCAACTCGGTCATGCTGTTAGGGCCCAGTTCCCTGAGCCTCCCCTCCTCCAGTTAGACCCGGTTGAGGACCTGCTGTCTCGTAGTGGTCTGGAGAAGCCTCTGTCTGCCCTATACTGTACTCTGCTGACCACTGAGTCCCCTAAGATGGACAAACTGTGGGACAGGTGGCAACTGGACATTCCTGCCCCAGATAGGGAGGACTGGGTGAAGTGCCTAGAACAAGGTCCTAAGCTGGTAATCTCCTCTGGTGACAAGCTGATCCAAATAAAATTTTTGCATCGGTTCTATTTTACTCCTGTAAGGTTGCACAAGATATATCCTGATCGGGACCCACAATGTCACCGCTGTCGGACACAATTTCGGCACATACTTTCACATGTTCTGGGAGTGCCTAGTTGTCTCTGTTTTCTGGTCTGGTATTTTTGAACAAATAAATCTTCGGCTTGAACTGTCTGTCCCTATGTCACCTGAGCTGACCCTGTTAGGGATCCATGAGGATGAACAACGACCCTATCATAGTAAACTATTGATCTCGTACCTCCTGTTCTATGCCAAGAAAGAAATTCTCTGTAAATGGTCCTCCCCTGCCCCCCCTGCCCTGTCCTCCAGGGAAAATAGGATCAAAACTGCACTGCCCCTTTATAAACTAACATACATTAGCCGGGGTTGTTCCTGGAAGTTTGATAAAGTGTGGTTAACCTGGACATCCCAATGAGACTGCCTTCTCCCCTCCTTTTCACTGCCTGTGGGACAGACACTAATCTGTGACCGCCCTGCTGCTCCTAACACCTTCCCCCCTGGCTCTCCCCCCCCAGCCCCCCTTTCTCCCCCTGCTGGGTTCTGGTCCTGACAACGTCATGAGAACTACCTGTCCTATGGTTTGGCTGCTTAGTATTGATTGGATAAGATCTGTCTTTTCATTAATTTTCATTTTCCTTCAGTATACCATGTCTTGCTGAGTATGATTTTTATGTCTGTATTGTTGCTTAATCCTTCAATAAAGCACTCCTGATTGTTAAAAAAAAATCACCCTTTACAGCACAGATTCCCCCTACTTCCCTGGCTCCCTCCTTCCCCCTGCAGTGCTACCAGCTTCCCTCTTCTCCCACCAGCTGTTGCTGCAAGAATGTTTTAGGATGAGTGGAGGAAGGGGCCGGTAAATATGTAATTGACCATCCCCTTCCCTTTCTGAATGAACATCGTGAGTGATCAGTAGTTTGTGTTTGAGCTTTGGGGTGCACACCCTAATGCAATAGACTGCGCACACCTATGTCTGCCACTATATCGTTTTTTGCTGATCTGTATACCATGGTCACGTGATAAACGGCAGGGTTTGCCTGAGTGCTGAGGGTTCAGATAGAGGGAGATTTCCACTACAGCCTGTGTCCTCAGGCTGTTATGGGAGGCAGATCATCCATAAATCAAGATGTGACATTCCACCCACTGTGTTCTTTTTTAGTTACTGGGCATGGAGAAGGAGGGAGAGACTGGGCTGTCATTTAGGATCTGTATACACACCCAAATGTGTGATGTCAATACCATGTGACCTGGAAATCTCATCTCAACAAGGAAATGTTCTCTTCAGCAATAGAGACCAAACTGAGCAAGTGCATCTTTACTACCCCCACTGTGTCTTATCTGGCCTTGCCAAGAGAGACCCTACAGGAGGGGAAGGATCTGTCCATACTGGATCAAAGTGCCTTTTTACACAATGCAGAGGATCAACCCCTTAAGTTCCACAGTGAGTATAACAAGCATGCTATTCTGCATATACAGACAGATTTTACTGTTGTGGGTTTAGTAACACTTTAAGCTCATCTCTACTCACAAACTTGTACAGGTTGTTTGAAAACCCCCTTATGGACCTTTCTGTGGATCGCAATGGATTTGAAATGTTTAGAGCAGGGGTGTCAAACTCAATCTCATCACAGGCCTCATCAGCATTATGGTTGCCTTCAAAGGGCTGATTATAAATATCCAGGGCTTTTTTCTCAAAGAATAGGCACAGGAACTCACCTAAATCTCCACTCCCCTGCCAAACTGCATCGAACTGTGGGTCAAATTGCACTAACATTGAGAGGGTCTTTAACCACTTCCCGACCGCGCCATGTACAAAAGACGTCCACAGCGCGGTCGAGTTATCCTGAGTGGACGTCCCAGGGACGTCCTCACAGAATCTTGCTCCCGCGCGCCCCCTGGGGCGCGCTCCAGGATATGTCCGTGACCGCCGGGTCCGGAAGACCCGGCGCATCACGGATCACGGTAGATGGCCGCTAATCGCGGCCGTTTACCACGTGATCACTCCGTCAAATGACGGAGCGATCACTTGTAAACAGACCGGCGTCATTTGATGACGCCGGTTCCTCCCTCCCCTCTCTGTACCGATCGGTACAGTGTGAGAGGAGAGGGGAGGGAGCGGATCATGTCCGCTCCCTCCCCCATGTCAGCTGTGGGCTGGATCTGTGACAATTGCAGTCACAGATCCAGCAATCCATCCATCCCTGCTCAGCCATCCCTGTGCAATACTCTGCCAATACTCTGCAATACACCCTGTGCAATACTCTGCAATACACCCTGTGCAATACTCTGCAATACACCCTGTGCAATACTCTGCAATACCCTGTGCAATACTCTGCAATACACCCTGCCAATACTCTGCAATACCCTGTGCAATACTCTGCAATACACCCTGCCAATACTCTGCAATACCCTGTGCAATACTCTGCAATACACCCTGTGCAATACTCTGCAATACCCTGTGCAATACTCTGCAATACACCCTGCCAATACTCTGAAATACACCCTGTGCTATACTCTGCAATACACCCTGTGCAATACTCTGCAATACACCCTGTGCAATACTCTGCAATACACCCTGTGCAATACTCTGCAATACACCCTGTGCAATACCCTGCCCATACTCTGCAATACCCTGTGCAATACCCTGCCCATACTGTGCAATACCCTGCCCATACCCTGCCATACTCCGCAATACTCCACAATACCCAGCAATACTCCACAATACCCGGCAATACTCCACAATACCCAGCAATACTCCACAATACCCGGCAATACTCCACAATACCCGGCAATACTCCACAATACCCGGCAATACCCGGCAATACTCCACAATACCCGGCAATACTCCACAATACCCGGCAATACTCCACAATACCCTGCAATACTCCACAATACCCTGCAATACTCCACAATACCCTGCAATACTCCACAATACCCTGCAATACTCCACAATACCCTGCAATACTCCTCAATACCCCGCAATACTCGTCAATACTCCTCAATACCCGGCAATACTCCTCAATACCCGGCAATACTCCTCAATACCCGGCAATACTCTGCAATAACCACTTCCCGCCCGCCCGCCGGCCGTCATATGACGTCCTTGACTTTGTGCGGAGATATCTGAATGATGGGAGCAGCTACAGGCATCATTCAGATATTCGCTTTTTCAGCTGGCGATTCCCTACACCATAAGAACAATCATAGCGGCTGTTCCACCGCTTGATCGCTCTTACGGAAGGTGAGAGGGGATGCCCCCCCCTCCTGCTGCCCTCCGGTGCTTCTACCGACTCACCGCTACGATCAAAGCCAAGATTGTTTTTTTTTTTGTTTTTTTTTTAGGCTTCCCAGCCTAGAGGTGAGATGTGGGGTCTTATTGACACCCCCCCCCCATATCTCACTGTAAAGAGGACCTGTCATGCCATATTCCTATTACAAGGGATGTTTACATTCCTTGTAATAGGAATAAAAGTGCTAAAAAAAAAAATTTGGGGCGGAAAAACATGTCAAACTAAAATAAATAAAGTAAAATGAACAATAAAATATATATATATTTTTTAAAGCGCCCCTGCCCCCGCGAGCTCGCATGCAGAAGTGAACGCATACGTAAGCCCCGCCCACATATGAAAACAGTGTTCAAGCCACACATGTGAGGTATCGTTGCGAACGTTAGAGCGAGAGCAATAATTTTGGCCCTAGACCTCCTCTGTAACTCAAAACATATAACCAGTAAAAATATTTAAAGCATTGCCTATGGGGATTTTTAAGTAGCGAAGTTTGGCGCCATTCCACGAGCGTGTGCAATTTTGAAGGGTGACATGTTAGGTATCTATTTACTCGGCGTAACTTCATCTTTCACATTATGCAAAAACACTGGGCTAACTTTACTGTTTTTTTTTTCTTTTAGGCACAAAACAGTTTTTTTCCGTAAAAAACGCGTTAGAAAAATTTCTGCGCAAATACCGTGCAAGATAAAAAGTTGCAATGACCACCATTATATTCTTTAAGGTCTTTGCTAAAAAAACATATATAATGTTTTGGGGTTCTATGTAATTTTATAGCAAATAAATGATGATTTTTACATGTAGGAGAGAAATGTCAGAATTGGCCTGGGTGCTCCAGAACGCCTGAAGGTGCTCCCTGCATGTTGGGCCTCTGTATGTGGCCACGCTGTGTAAAAGTCTCACACATGTGGTATCGCCATACTCGGGAGGAATAGCAGAATGTGTTTTGGGGTGTAATTTGTGGTATGCATATGCTGTGTGTGAGAAATAACCTGCTAATATGACAATTTTGTGGAAAAAAAAAAAAAAGAAAAAAAAATCTTGATTTTTGCAAAGAATTGTGGGAAAAAATGACAACTTCAAAAAACTCACAATGACTCTTTCTAAATACCTTGGAATGTCTTCTTTCCAAAAAGGGGTCATTTGGGGGGTATTTGTACTTTTCTGGCATGTTAGGGTCTCAAGAAATGAGATAGGCCGTCAGTACTTCAGGTGTGATCAATTTTCAGATATTGGCACCATAGCTTGTGGACTCTATAACTTTCACAAAGACCAAAAAATATCCACCAATTTGTACTTATTTTTACCAAAGATATGTAGCAGTATAAATTTTGGCCAAAATGTATGAAGAAAAAATACTAATTTGCAAAATTTTATAACGGAAACAAAGAAAAATTCATTTTTTTACAAAATTTTCAGTCTTTTTTCTCTTATAGCGCAAAAAATAAAAAACCCAACAGTGATTAAATACCACCAAAAGAAAGCTCTATTTGTGTGAAAAAAAGGACAAAAATTTCATATGGGTACAGTGTTGTATGACTGAGTAATTGTCATTCAAAATGTGAGAGCACCGAAAGCTGAAAATTCGTCTGGTTAGGAAGGGGGTTTAAGTGCCCAGTTGTCAAGTGGTTAAGGGGCAATAAATACCAGGAGTGTGTTATGTTCAGAGTTCAGTTGTGCACGTTCTACACAGTGCAGATTTCAGAGGTGCAGTATGTACAGGGTGCAGAGTTCAGAGGTGTACTGTGTGCAGAATGCAGGATTGAGGAGTGCGATACATACAGGTTGCTGGGTTAAGGGGCGTGCACAGTGTGCAGGGTTCAGATCTATTTCACAGGCTGTCCACATCTCGCTTCCACCCCTCCTCGGCTCTGACTTCTACACCACTCTCCCCCACCCCCCAACCTCTGCACACATCTCCCTCCACAGCTCTCACCCCAAAAAAACTTCCGCACATCTAACCTACCCGGCCTGGCTCTAGTACTCCCCGACAGGGATGAGCTGAACACCCCCCTGTTCGGTTTGCACCAGAACCTGCGAACAGACAAAATGTTTGTGTAAACTTTAGAACCCTATTAAATACAATGGACTCGAACGTTCGAAATCTAAAGTGTTAATTATAAAGGCTAATATGCAAGTTATTGTCCTAAAAAGTGTTTGGGGACCCGGGTCCTGCCCCAGGGGACATGTATCAATGCAAAAATAAGTTTTAAAAACGGCCGTTTTTTCGGGAGCAGTGATTTTAATAATGCTTAAAATGAAAAAATAAAAGTGAAATATTCCTTTAAATTTCGTACCTGGGGGGTGTGTATGATATGCATGTGAAGTGGCGCATGTTTCCCGTGCTTAGAACTGTCCCTGCAAAAAATGTCATTTTTGAAAGAAAAAAATGCATTTAAAACTGACTCGCGGCTATTAATGAATTGTCGGCTCCCGGCAATACATACAAAAGTCATTGATAAAAAAAAAAAAAAAAGCGTGGGGGTTCCCCAGAATTCAATTACCAGGCCCTTCAGGTCTGGAATGGATATTAAGGGGAACCCCGCCACAAATTCAAAAAAAAATTGACGTGGGGTTCCCCCAAATATCCATTCCAGGCCCTTCAGATCTGGCATGGATTTTAAGGGGAACTCCACCCCAAATTTAAAAAAAAAAATGGCGTGGAGTCCCCCTAAAAATCCATACCAGACCCCTTATCTGAGCACGCAACCTGGCCGGCCGCAGGGGAAAAGGGGGGGACGAGAGAGCGGCCCCCCCTCCCCCCTGAACCGTACCAAGCCACATGCCCTCAACATGGGGAGGATGTCCCCATGTTGATGGGGACAAGGGCCTCATCCCCACAACCCTTGCCCGGTGGTTGTGGGGGTCTGCGGGCGGGGGGCTTATCGGAATCTGGAAGACCCCTTTAACAAAGGGGACCCCCAGATCCCGGCCCCCCCATGTGAATTGGTAAGGGGTACATTGTACCCCTACCATTTCACGAAGAAAGAGTAAAAAAATGTTTAAAAAAAACACACAAACACCTTGAAAAAGTCCTTTATTAAAAAAAAAAAAAAAAAAAACATTCCAGCGGTGAAATCCAGTGTCCCGCGGCGATCCCGATGTCCAGTGCTGTCCTTCATTGGTTGTGCCTGAGCGGACCTGATGGGGAACTCCCTCTCAGTATTTTAAATGTATAGACCCGCCCCTTCTAAAGTTCCCCATCAGGTCCGCTCAGCGGACCAGATGCGGAACATGAGAAGGGGTGGGTCTATACATGTATTACCAAAGTGAGAGAAGTTCCCCATCAGGTCCGCCTCCTCGGTATGTCGGACCCGCCTACGTCATTGGCTTGAGCGGGGAACTTCCTTCACTATGTAAATTTAAATTACACAGTGAAGGAAGTTCCCCGCTCAAGCCAATGACATAGGCGGGTCCGACATACCGAGGAGGCGGACCTGATGGGGAACTTCTCTCACTGTGGTAATACATGTATAGACCCGCCCCTTCTCATGTTCCGCATCTGGTCCGCTGAGCGGACCTGATGGGGAACTTTAGAAGGGGCGGGTCTATACATTTAAAATACTGAGAGGACAGCGCTGGACATCGGGATCGCCGCGGGACACTGGATTTCACCGCTGTTTTTTTTTTTTTTTAAATAAAGGACTTTTTCAAGGTGTTTGTGTGTTTTTTTAAACATTTTTTTACGCTTTCTTCGTGAAATGGTAGGGGTACAATGTACCCCTTACCAATTCACATAGGGGGGGGCCGGGATCTGAGGGTCCCCTTTGTTAAAGGGGTCTTCCAGATTCCGATAAGCCCCCCGCCCGCAGACCCCCACAACCACCGGGCAAGGGTTGTGGGGATGAGGCCCTTGTCCCCATCAACATGGGGACATCCTCCCCATGTTGAGGGCATGTGGCCTGGTACGGTTCAGGAGGGAGGGGGGGCCGCTCTCTCGTTCCCCCCTTTTCCCCTGCGGCCGGCCAGGTTGCGTGCTCGGATAAGGGGTCTGGTATGGATTTTTAGGGGGACTCCACGCCATTTTTTTAAAAAATTTGGGGTGGAGTTCCCCTTAAAATCCATGCCAGATCTGAAGGGCCTGGAATGGATATTTGGGGGAACCCCACGTCAATTTTTTTTTGAATTTGCGGCGGGGTTCCCCTTAATATCCATTCCAGACCTGAAGGGCCTGGTAATTGAATTCTGGGGAACCCCCACGCTTTTTTTTTTTTTTTTATCAATGACTTTTGTATGTATTGCCGGGAGCCGACAATTCATTAATAGCCGCGAGTCAGTTTTAAAAGACTTTTTTTCTTTCAAAAATGACATTTTTTGCAGGGACAGTTCTAAGCACGGGAAACATGCGCCACTTTACATGCATATCATACACACCCCCCAGGTACGAAATTTAAAGGAATATTTCACTTTTATTTTTTCATTTTAAGCATTATTAAAATCACTGCTCCCGAAAAAACGGCCGTTTTTAAAACTTCTTTTTGCATTGATACATGTCCCCTGGGGCAGGACCCCGGTCCCCAAACACTTTTTAGGACAATAACTTGCATATAAGCCTTTATAATTAGCACTTTAGATTTCTCCCATAGATTTTTCGAATTTGCCCCAATTTGGCGAACGGGCGAACAGGCAACATGAGTTCGACTCGAACTCAAAGCTCATCCCTACTCCCCGATAGTATAGATGGCTCTACCTCTCTCTCACTTGCAAAACTTGGACTTTGGACAGGTGTTGCTTCCATTCCTGAATCCAGAAAGTCAGAGTGTGTTCAAGTTCTTCTGTGGACACTGTAGCCCATAGGTCTTTGGTCTCTCTAAGAAAATAAACATACAGTACACAACAAGTTAAGATGAGCAGCCTGTAGAAAAATGCATTGTATTGTTGTTTTTCTAGACCAGTGTTTCTCAACTCCAGTCCTCAAGGCGCACCAACAGGTCATGTTTTCAGGGTTTCCATTTTTTTGCGCAGGTGATTTGATCAGTTTCACTGCCTTGGTAATCACCACAGCTGTTTCTTTTGAGGGAAATCCTGAAAACATGACCTGTTGGGGCGCCTTGAGGACTGGAGTTGAGAAACACTGTTCTAGACCACATCAAATAGGTAATGGGCCCATTTACTTTGATTCTAATGAGCCACATCTCTCAGCAGCTGTGTCAAGGTTTGATTGAATCTCTCATAGACTCTGTTGCCTTGTGGGTGGTATGGGGTAATATGTGACTTATTAATGTCTAAGGAGTGGCACCATTTTAAAACAGGTTCCCTGGTCTGAATATAGCTTCTGTGTGGACAGCCATAAGGAAGGCAGATATGCTTCCACTCTGTCTGGATGTTTATCCTATTAGTCTGGTCATGGGTAGGTACCACCAGTGTAAATTTGTCTACCATAACTAGAACATGATGATATCTGTCTTCCAATATGCTGAGTGTAAGAAAGTCAATGGTCAGTGCTTCAAGTGGGGGAGATGTGAACACTTTGTGAACACCTCAGTGTCTTTCCTCCATGTGGTTTCTCTCTGCCACAGAAAAGGCCCAGGCTCTTCACAATACAACCTGGCAGGTCACCGACCTGTCATGGGGAAGTATTATTCTGGTGTACAGTATACCATCCTTTAGGATGAGCAGTTTCTTTGTTTCTGGTAATAGTTTTGATCATTCTCTGGGACTGGACCACCACTATATTCATATTGCCTGTAACAGTGGCAACTACTGGATCCCCTCTCTGTTTACCTACCCAGTTATACTCTTCTAGTACATGGATGAGGTTTACCTGAGGCCTTCTCTGTAAGCCTTGTACACACGACCGTGAATCTCGTCGTAAAAAAAAACTGTTGTTTTTCTCGACGAGATTCTTGTCAAGCTTGACGAGATTCTTGTCAAGCTTTCCTTGCATACAGACTGCCAATTCCAAATCTCGTCGTTGTAAAGCGCGCTCACGTACAACACGTATGATGGCAGTATAAAGGGGACGTTCGATTCCAATGGCGCCACCCCTTGGGCTGCTTTTGCTGATCTCGTATTACCGCGTGTTAGTAAAAGTTTGGGGAGAGACGATTCGCGCTTTTCAGTCTTCGTGCTTTCAGTTCGTTTTAGCGTGACTAATGTGCTATCTCCTTTACGAACGCTAGTTTTACCAGAAGGAGCGCTCCCATCTTATACTTGATTCTGAGCATGCGCAATTTTTTAAGACTGGGAAAAGCATACACATGCCTGGTTTTCTCGTCGGGAAACAGGCCGACAAGAATCCTGACGCGAAAATAGAGAGCAGGTTCTCTATTTTTCTCGTTGAGTTTCCCGGCAGTTTTAACGACAAGAAACCATGCACACAAACGGTTTTCTCAGCAAGAAAGCTCTCCCAACAGTTTTCTTGTCATTTCTTCACGAGAAAACAGGTCGTGTGTACGAGGCTTTAGACCTTCTATCAGTCAAGTTAGGGATTTCTATCTCTTCACCTTATTCATCCACATCTCTGTGAGACCTGGATAGTGGATAACTAAACAGGGTGTGTGCCACCTAGCTGCTTCTTCCAGAGTGGTAATGCAAGGAAACTGTTAACTTTTAGACTTCACCAGGCAGGGTGCTCAATATTGCTCGATATCATGAAGCAGTTTGGCAATGCATCAACAGATCACTGTCTATCCAGGTCTCAAACTTGGTTTCTGTCAGGTTCTCAGAAAAGTGCTCAGTGACTGCCCACACCAGGGCCAACAGCTCTAGCTTTCTATAGTTTGCAGTATTCATCTCCACAACATGTGGACTTCGATTGGGATAAATGATAACCCTGTCCTGACTGCTTTGTACTTGTGTGAGTATTGCCCCAAAATCTTGAGTACTGGTATCTGTTCTTAGCCAGACTGGAAAGGATAAAGACATCAGCAAAAGGCGCAGGAGCCAACATCCGTTGCCTCTTCAAGAAGTCACACACCTCCTATTGTTCTTAACCCATTCCAGTTATATCCCCCCCCCACACACACACACATCCCCTTCTGGCTTTCCCACTGTAGTAGCTTTTGAATAGGGCTGATCGATAGGCATAGTGCTTGATGAAACACTGATAATATCTTGTCAGCCGTAAAAAGCTCTGACTTTGGACAAGGTCATTAAGGACCTACATTCTGTATGGCCTTTTCCTTTTTTGGAACTGGGAAGTATGCCTTGTCTGGAAAAGACTTGTCCTAGGAACTTGATCTTACACTTGAATAGATGGCACTTTTTGTGTTTGAGCTTTAGTCTATACTGGTGCAGCAGGATCACCACAGCATCTAAGTGTGCAAGATGGTTCTTGAATGTGCCAGAAAACATCACTACATCATTTAGAGGGATCAGGATATTATCCAGGTTCATGTCCCCAAGACAGTGTTCCATTGTGTTCTGGAATGTGGCTGGCACATGACACCTGAGGGTCCGGTAGGGAACTTGGAAGGGACCCCACAATGTTTTTCTTTTTTGTCTGCTTTGTGTGGGGGTAGAGAAGCCTTGAGGGTAGAGGAGTTTTGCAATCCATTGTGAAAACCAACATTCATAGAAGCATGAGCTCATGATTAGGTGGTATTATCATCCCTGTCATAAAGGAAAACCCTGATGATGCCAGCTTTTTTCCTGTATGTTTACAGAGCATGTCACATGGCCCTCTAGCGCTTCCAGCATGTGAAGAAGTTGTCTTATTTTTATAGGTTGGCTCAAGTGTGCAGGACACCCCTGCAGCATTTTTAGCCCTCAGTCCCCTGATGATAATCATGCCATGTATGACCTGTGGCTGTTGTGTGTGATCTCTACTCTACACCCTTTTAGCCTAGGCCTTGCCACCATGACCCCACTTTCATCAATATACTCCTGACAACTTCTTTGGGGAGCAACTGTCAGTGAGATCCATGGTGTGTCTGGTCTTATCTTCATCTTGTGACAATATTGGTGGAACAACAGTTCTGTCAGATTAGGGACTTGTGAGTCAGTATGGAAGAGGTAATTGATCTTTTTGGCCATTGAAGCATCCATGTACAACAGGACAGTTGACTGCTACATCTTTTATTCTTTAATGGGGAGTTGTTTCACATTGCTGATTCACTGCTTGACTCCTAGCAGTTGGGCATTCAATTTTAAAAGCCTCCATGCACAATTGGGGCAGTCTCTCTGGTGATGGCCCAGATCTTAACAACCCCAATGCAGGATGGGGACGTTGCCCTTTCCAAAGCAGTGTTTTCTTTCATCCTCTCCTCTAATACTCCTCCACTCAGAGGAGTATTCCATTCTGTGCTTAAATGTGGATAACTCTCTCTAGAGCTGAACCATCCATTTTGTCAACCTTAGGTTGCAGGTGGGTCTTTAAAGTCACATTAAAGCTTCATTTTATTTTAATTAAAGTAACAAACACGTCATACTTGCCTGCTCTGTGTAATGGTTTTGCACAGAGCAGCCCCGATCCTCATATTCTGGGGCCCTCCTGTTAGCGCTCCTCCTCTTCGATAAGTGCCCCCATGGAAAGCCGCTTTCTGCAACTATTGACCCAGAGTCGGTGGCTCACCCCCCCCCCCCCTTCGGTGATGGATGAAAAACGGACAGCAATGAATTCCTATGGGCAAATGGATGTAAACAGATGATCAAACTGTTCACATCACTTTACAGCCACATTAGTTCAGGTCCATTTTTCAAATAGAATAAGTCGCTACAGTATTTTTGTTCCATTTGAAAAATTGAAGCAGACCTAAATAATGTAAATGGGCAACAGTCCATTTTTGCATCTGTTTTTTGCATTGTTTGTTAGGAGTCGAGAACGCCACCATCTTAACATCCAGGGAGCAGCAGCGATGAGGCATTGGTTGTTAAGGAGCCAGTACACTAACATCCACGGCTGATAAGTCCCCCCCCCCCACACCCTCACAACAACTGGGCCAGGGTTGTGGGGAAGAGGCCCTTGTACTCATCAGCATGGGGACAAGGTGCTTTTTCAGGGGTTACCTATTTTGGCCATACTTCTCCTGTAGGTCACAAGAGTGCACTTGGTTCTACACTCCTGTGACCTAGATTTAGCTGACAGCGAGCTAAAGCATGCTGTCGGCTGATGTCACAGAGCCGGTCTAGGCTCTGAAGTGATCCCGACATTATTGTTGTGACCCCTTCCACAGTCCGGTGCTCCAGTGAGTGCTGGAAGGACAGAGCACAGGAGTGGTGACAGTCACTGCTTGTGCTCAGAGTGGACTCGAGAACTGAGCGATCAGTGGTCTCTGAGTTCTCGGTGTAGAAGAGACGGGGGACAGATGCAGTTCAGATAGGTGAGTATAAAAGTTTATTGTTTTTTTAAGTCCTGCACTTCTCTTTTAATGGTTGAAAAGGGTCTCGGTGTTCTGGATCAAAGACTCAATAACAGTATTTACTGTTACTTAGTAACAGTAAGCGATTGACAGTCCCTCTCCCTGTTGACCTTGTCAGTCTGTCATGAATGCTGCTGCCAGATTCATCCACCTTATAAACCGTTCAGCGTCTGCCACCCCTCCCTGCTATTCTCTCCACTGACTTCTGTTTGCTCAACAAATGAAATTCAAAATACTAACAACAACATACAAAGCCATCCACAACTCTGCCCAGAGCTACATCACCAACCTCCTCTCACAATATCACCCAAACGATCCTCTTTGCTCCTCAAAAGACCTCCTGCTCTCTAACCTTCTCATCGCCTCCTCCCATGCTTGCATTGAGGGCTTCTCCAGAACTTCTCCTATCCTCTGAAACTCCCTACCCCGATCTGTTAAGCTATCCCCTACTCTATCTGTCTTAAGCGATCCCTAAAACCTCATCTCTTTAGGGAGGCCTATTTCCCTTCCACCTTTTAAAACTGTACTTTACTTTATCCATCAGCTCACCCAAGTTATTACCTTTTGTATCACTTGACCCCCTACCCCTTTTAGATTGTAAGCTCTAATGAGCAGGCCTCTCTGGAGCCTACTGTACAGTCTATTTTCATAATATTAATAAATGTTTTTGTGTAGTTACCAGAATTGGGCTTTAAGGTCTATGTTTAGGCACTTCCTGTTGGGATAAAAACATTAAGTCACTGTCCGTCAACTGCTCTCCTGTGTCATTAATATCACTGTGTTGCCACATGCTCTTCCAGTTGATACTATAAAGGTGGCCATAGATTGATCGAAATTCAGTTGGTTCAGCAGGGACCAGCCAAACTTTGATCAGTATGTGGCTTTTTCTGTTTACCAGAAATCGATCTTTAAATCAACTTCTTTCATTTGAACAGTTTGGAAAACTTTTGTCAATCAGTGGCTGCAGCCAATCATTTATGTGGATAGAGGAATATGTTAGTTTTTTCTTTGTTCAACCTCCTGGCTAAATGAAAAAAAAAATACAAAAAAAAAAATGTCATATTGCAGCACTTGACAGAAAGCAGCTACAAAAAAAGGTTGGATGGGTTTAGCAGCACTGAGATGCAAAAAACGAAAAAAAAAAAAAAAAAAAGAGAAAAATGCTTTTAAAATAAATGTCAGTTATTTATGATGCACGGTGCTTTAGCAAACTATGTAAATGTTTTCTTGATAGGGTTTTAACATCACATCAGGCAGCTAAGCAATAGTTATTGTTTTTTTCTTATTGAGAAAGGATGGCTACTGCGTCCTGATGGATATAGGTCTAGTCTATTAATCAATAATTAACATGATTTAAATGTATGATGAGAAATTAATCCCAGTAATTACTTTTGTAATGAATCCACCCATTATTACATATTAAAGAAGATACAAACACCAAATGAATTAATAAAGTAGTGTTTACTTTGCACAAAATTATCACAGCCTGATAAACAGGAGCATTGAACTTTCTTTCTGTAAGAAGACCAGCACATTATAAATGAATTCCTGGTCCCTGGAGAGCACTAATCCTGATTTCAGAGAATTTGTTGTGCTCAACCCTTCCGGTGCAAAGATATTTACTCGAGGGAGACTTAATCTAGCTTTGTGACAACTTCAGCAGATGGGGTCTGCTGGCCCATTGCAATTTTCAAAGAAATTTTACTTTTGCAATAATTATTTCCTGATTGTTTGCTGAAGCTGAAATCCAACCTTGTTAATCCTTTCTTTCCTGCCATCATCTATCATATGTTAAAGTCAGTTCCTACACACTGTGGATATCTATATTATAAACCTGCAAGTTTCAGGTATAATTTAAAGGGTCAGTTCACTCAAAACTGATATTTCAGTTCCAAGGAGGACCTGCTAGATGGAGCCAGTGGTTGGGTTCCTATATCTCTTGAGGAGTCCACATATTACATTTCCCTCTAGTAGTTTCTGACTTTGTATGTGCTCTATTTTGAATTTAAGGTGCTACCACCAACCTTTCTGTGATCCTAAAATCAGAAACTGAACCCATGCAGATATAAGTAACAATTTAACACAGCTCTATATGTATTAATATGTCACAAAGGCAGGAATAAGAAAGTATATTTCTGGACAGCCGCACTCTGAACAAACGTTGCCTTTATTAAAATAGAACAGCACTACAAGCCACAGCAAAACAGCAAACTGGACAGCTGATGTGTTTCACACTATTCCTAGTGTTTAAAGCGGAGGTTCCGCAGCAGATCGTTTTTTGTTTTTTTTTTGGATGATTTTATGTGATTTAACAATTAAAATGTACACTCACTTCTTCTGTCTCCTCAATTATCCTGTGTCCATTTTCGTAAGAAAAACTGAGTTATAAAATCCTGTACTGTGAATTTCCATTTTGCTTGTGGGCATTGTGAAGCCCACAAGCAAGTATTTCCTGGAAGTGGAGACACACTCGTCACGTGACCGGCGTCACGCGTCACTTAGTATGTGAAATCTCTCGAGATTTCGCTGCTCGGCGATACACAATGTATATTGGGAAGCACGACACATTGCTGCGAACTCCCAAGTATCATTGCGGCTCAGGGGAAAGGCTTAGACACGCCTACTTCCACAGGAGATGAATCCCGGAAGTCTGCATTTTAATCTAAATACTACGGTATGTATGTATTTATAAAAACAGTGACCTGCCTTTTAATGATGTACATAGTGCATTGATTGATTAGGAAGATAGTTTATATTTTCAGTGAACCTCCCTCCGCTTTAATCACTATGATTAAACACTAGGAATAGTGTGAAACGCGTCAGTTGTCCAGTTTGCTGTTTTGCTGTGGCTTGTAGTGCTGTTCTATTTAAATAAAGGCAACGTTTGTTCAGAGTGCGGCTGTCCAGAAATATTCTTTCTTATTCAAGGCTTCTTACCTGGAGCGGCTACCTTTTCTCCTTCTGTTATTAATATGTCACAGGCTAGGGGCAGAACAAGACCTGTAAGAGTTACTTAACTGCAGCAAATTTTTGTCGCCTGTCCTGCCAGACAGGGCTGTGCTGTGTGGCAGAAATATGTAGATCTCATGACTGAACATGCAAAAAAATTAATAATTTGATAGACAAAATAGATCCATTTTATGCATTTCATTTTTTGTATTCAGCTGTTTGCCTGTAGTTTATCTATATATGAAAAAAACAAAAAACAAATAGGCAAGGATAGTGCAACAGCAATGGGTGGCAAGCACCCATCATAACAGCAGTTATAAACACCTGAAAACGTAAGAAAAAGGATCTCATCAACAAGGTCCAAGAGAGGTGGAACTGTAATAGATGAATATTCTGAATGCTGTGAAATTTTGGTACTACTTATGCAAGGACTTGGCACTCTACAGGATCTCTCCCCTTTGCTAAAACACCACATAAAAAGTAGGGGAAATATTCTTACCTGTCCCCTGGCTTCCATAGTGCAGGGGGCAATGATCACAGAAAATACTTAGCTCTCTAAACGCATGGGAAGACACTACAGTATCATCTTCTTATGAGAGATGGGCTACTCAGCACCCAGGATCTCTAGAGGAGGATGACATCCAAGATACTGAGGGTGAATTCTATGGAAAAGGTAAGTATATTATCTAACTTTTTCCCCCAAATGTGTTCTTTTTATGTTTTATACAGTGTTTCAGCAAGGGGGAGGAGGCCATACTATAAAAGTAGACCTTGCAATTTAGGTTGAAGTTCTGCTTTAATCTCTATTATTAATAAAATCAAGTTCAATGCACCCCGTTGTGTGTGTCTACATCCTTCATTCCACCACGGGGAGAGCCTAGGGCTCTGAAATTACCAATATGTGCCTGTAGAGACCTATTAGAAAGAGTATTAGTAAGTAAAGACAGCTGCCAAGACAATAGTCTCTGCCTGAAGGCTATATAATGTCTTATGAGCAGCAAAGATTTCCCCCACATGGGATTGTGGTAATAAAACTCACCAAAGCATCAGCTCCTGAGATATGCTTTTTAGGTATGTTGCATACCAATGGCTGGTCACCTGTATGGAACCAGTGAGCATGTTGGAGACTGATCCCTGAGATGTCCTGTAGGTTTGGCTTGGCACCTATAACATAAGCACTGTACATTAAATTCAATTGTGGTCCAGCTTGTGTTTATTTTTTTTAAACATTCTCTTCTATGTGTACTATACACTGTAAAAGTCACTTAGCTTTTAATAACAGTTAGGACTATAGCTTCTCCCTGTGCATATGTAGAATGTAAATCTTAAAAAAAAATTAAACATCACCATTAGGGCTTAACAGTTTAGCAAGTGTATACTCATGCCATATTATTTACACACAAACAGACAAGTAAGCATATTGCATCTTTTCGTTTTGTATATACAACACCACCTTAGTGATAATACATATTCAAATGCTACCACTTTTGTACAAGCAGAAAAAAAAGAGAACTATTTTGCATTTTTGCTTCAACAATTGACCTAGAAGTAAAATTAACTACTTAGAATAATTTAGAAATTTACATTTCCTTTGGTATATTTAATGTTAAGCAAAATCGCCAAGTCAGTTGAAGGTAAAGGCCTCATTTAATTAACCCTCTTGGTGTAGAGCTGTGTGATTAAATTTGACTGAGTTGGTCCTCAGGGTTTCAGCTAGCGAAAATACCAACAATAATCATTTATTTTGTTTTTATATTTAAACACATTATTACATTGCTCTGTGCAGTGATAATTACCAACTTTTTCTCTTGAGTTTTTGTAATGTTCATTAATAACAATAAAGGGTGCTAGGTTAAAAACTCATTTAATTGCCTTTATGTTAATGACATTATGAATAGCCTAAGCTGCAGGCTTCTAATTCTGTCCAGTATCCAGTTTCCTTGCCAAGCCCCAGGAGAGCATCTCATTTTATCAGCATTACTGATGCAGAATTTCTTCCTTGCAGGTGGGTTTTGTACATAATCAGAATTAATGCCCAGTACATTTTGCATGGGATGAACGAGGAATGTTGTGAATAAATAATTAAGTAGAATGCCCAAGGAAACATGGCCTGAGCAAAATGTTCAACATATTCATAAAACATTAAAAACAGGCACAAATGGTGAAAACAGTTTACCAACACACTTCCTGAGTGCAATCTGGTTTGACAAACTGGAACAAAACTCCTAAAATGGTCTATTCAACTATAAATAGTCAAAAGAGCCATATTACTTAAATTATTTAATTTATATCTAGGTCTTTGGACTAGTTTTATATGCTTCTGAAACTTCATTGATTTATTCATATGGATTTGCCAGCATTTGGTTTAACAGGCACCACTATGGGAATAAGACAAGACCAGAGTAACACTTTTCTGGGTTTATTTTGCCTAATTACAAGGTAAGGACATATATTCATCACCGTTTTGGGCATTTTTTAGTGAATCCCTTGTATTTATAATCATAGGATATTGAAGCTTAATTTAATGCTGACTCTATCTCCTTTTTGTACAACAAATAGGGAGTGTCAAATGAGAATACGTTATTCCCTCTTATAAGAGGTCCTCTGTGGGTTCTCTGTCCACTCCTCATATTGCCTCCTCACCCTCTGTGATTGGTTAGATGCCCGTGCAATAGCATAACATTTTTTATTGCATGCAATAACTGTTTCATATAGTTTATTGCTAAACTATAGAATGATAACTTGTTAGCTAAGTTATAGATCCAATGTTAACCTTCTCCTGATGAAGTGAGCGTTTTTTATGAAACCATTTAGAAAAAGGCTCTGGCTATTGGAAATATCCTAAATAACAATATGTATAACAATGATGTTGTAAAGTCATACTTATCAAGTAATACTCTTGGGATGAAGTGGTTAACAGAATTTGATTATTAGCATTTACATACCTATGCAGTATCTAAATGTTTAAATGGGAAGTCTAAAAGCTAGAAATTCATAAGGAACCAGATTCAAACCATGTATGGACAGGTTGATTGCACGCAAGTCGATCCATCGATCAACTTGGGTACAACCAGCATGTCAGATTTTTCAAGTGATTATTGCAAGTGATAACAATAATCACTGTGTGTTCTCCCGGCAGGGACGGCTCCCCGTGCCCCCCTACCGGAAGAACACAATAGCTCCACTGGCTGTGTTGATGGGGAAATCTAGTGCTTTTCCTTCTTGCAACCCACGGTTTCAGAAAATAAAATTGCACCATCCATGGCCAGCTTTACACTAGTAGAATTGTCTTCAAAATATTTCATTTTAAAATTTTATAATTGATAGTGGGGTCAAATAGACTTGAATGAATGAAGCAAAGACAATTTGTACTTTTAAACAACATTTGTCAAGTCATCAATTGTACTGAGTATTTTTGGGCAAATGTTCATATTCTACTAGTGTATGGGCAGTTTAAGACTGAGTAAGGTGAAAATGACCAATGTGTTACTAGAAATATGGAGCACTAACAGTAAGATGATTAGTATCATTATCATACATGATTTATATAGCGCTAACAGTTTACACATGAAGACAGACAGTACAGTTTCAATACAATTTAATACAGGAGGAATCAGAGGGCCCTGCTCGTTAGAGCGTACAATCTAAGAAAGATATCTCTAAACCACAATTGGATACTTTAACCTTCCCTCATCCAGCTAATATCTGTCATACCTCTAGATGAACTGATGAGGCTGGTCAGTCCTGAGTCTTGGCACTGAGGAAGACCTTGTGTTATATATGCATACTGATGGAGATTTACTAAAACTAGTGCACACAGAATCTGGTGCAGCTCTGCATAGTAACCAACCAGCTTCTAGGTTTTAGCCCAGGTTAACACTGGGCTGCGGAAGTGAAGCCGTGCGAGTTCAGCTGAACTCGCACGATTTCACTCTCGCTGGCAGTCCCGATTTCAGCCGCGATTACAAAGACATCTGACACAGATGTCAATGTAAATCGCGGCCGAAATCGCAAAAAGTAGTACAGAAACTACTTTTTGAAATCGGTGCAGCACCGCAGATGCGGCATCGCACCGATTAGGACGGTGCCATTGCCCACAATTTGCGGCAAATATCGCCAATTTGACATGCGATTTGACATATGAAATCGCATGTCTAATCGCACCAGTGTGAACCAGGGCTTATTGTTAAAGCTTAATTGAACAAGCTGAAGTTACAGGCTGATTGTTTACTAGGCACAGCTGCACCAGATACTGTGTGTACCAGTTTTAGTAAATCTCCCCTACTGTGACAATGCAAGGTCCTGCCACTGTGAAAATGGATGTAAGAATGCACCTATGCAGAGTGTGGGGCTTCAGAATATTTATTATGATCAGAGAAAACTGTTTTTGTAATCCTGAATTGTGGCCTGGAACTTGAAAGCTTCAAAGTGTCTGGGACCAAGCATTGGGACCAAGGATTCAATCCTGTGACTGGGTCTTATTAGAGACCTGCAGACTGTGTGAGTGTGCACACTCATTATAAGCAAGGTATAGCTCAGGACTTCAGCCAGAAAGGAGGTATGTGCTCCTGTTAGGTAGGAGACAGAGGTCCTCTACTCAGGAAACAGCACTCCATGCTGGAGGAGAGATTTTTTTTTCTTATTGTGTTTTTGTGGTAGTGGTGGTAAGATATAATGTCCAAAGGAATGAGAAATATGAGGTGGCTAAATAAGTCTGGGAGGCTCAAAGAGGAGGGAAAACTAGGAAACTAGCTGAGTCTAGGGGACTGAGGGAATATGTAAGGGAGGATTGAGTAGTGAGAGAACCTGGGGTGCTAGGAGAACCCCTATTGAAAGACCAGTAGTGGGCTCATACAACAGGGAGCTGTAATTACTGGCCAAGAGTCATGAAACCCACAGAACAAGGGGAACTGGGTAAAGTGGTCTGAGGGACCAGTGATAAGAGCAGCTGTGCTGAAGATGGATTCTCATTTTCTGATATGTTTTTCTAGTGAAAATCCTTTGTGTGGGCAACGTTTTGTGGATTTTACTTAAAGTTTTTTTAATAAAAGTGGGCTAGCAAGTTTTAAATCCAAAGTTCAGACTGGTGTGGACTCGACTACAAAATGCTACTACCATTGAGCTAAAGGTCCCTCAATCACAATACATACTGCGTTAAATAATATCCAATTTAGGCTTAATGTAAATACATTCCAGGGTTGCTGGGGACTTTATCTGACCAAGTCATAATCTGTTTCATGTTGGGAGTGAATTCTGGAGGCAATATATTTGTTTATGCTCCTACTACATTGTAGAGGATTAGGCTTTGGGTTTATTTTTATTTAACTGCATCTGAAATATTGGCCCACAATGGAAAGGGATTGCTTACATAGCACAGCTATCCACCGAGAAGGACTGAGCTGTGTTTTCTCTTCAGCACTGATGGATGTGAAGTTGCTATAATCAAGTTTTAGTAGGTTAAACTCTACATTAAAACATACGACATTCTCTTAACAAAGCGGAGGAAGCAATGTAGGTGATGCTGTTACAACATCATTCTTTGTTAGTCTTTGTTGAGTAAAATTAAATATTCCCTGAGTTTCTGTTGATATGAATTGGGGGTACATCATTTTGGATGGAGCTGGTCATTGTCCAGTGAACGTGCAGCAAGTCTGTCCAGGGGCAGACATATCTCTTACTTTAAAGCTGAGGAAGCAATGTAGGTGATGCTGTTACAATGTCATTCTGTGATGGTCCATTGTACAATGTGAGCCCAAAGAGTTGACTAAATGTAAAGCGTACATTGCATTTCACATTAGCATTACCCCTCAATCTTTTATTTCTTAAAATTTCTGCTCATGAGATAAATGTTTTTTGTTTGAGTTTGGCACCAGATAGAGGAAGCTGAAAATCCACAAGAGAAAACACCTAACTGAGATATATTATGCGCTGGGAGAATTAGCTGCAAATGTGACCAAAGACCTTTTCGTTTTCACAATATTATGTGATGGTCTAAATGTAGACAAACGTATTTCTTAAAGTGTTATGTGAAGTGGGAGAAATCGGCTGCCACGTACTACTATCAAAGCTGTGAGATTTCACAACAATTAATTTATGCATTATGTTGTTAATATACCATTACCTAATTCTTTGTTATTTTATTCAAATTACCTGTTAATTATTAGGTGAAATTGCTTTGTACGTGACCTTATTTTATACATTCTTGATTCAAATGATTGTCTGAAAAAAGATACAGTTTTAGCGAATAACAGTAAAGTTGTATTCCTGATCACTTACAAAATGCTCATCTTTGCTGCTTGCAGCCGATGAGAATACTTTAAAATATACTGTATATGTTTTTAATTGCAAGGATGAGGCTGGATTCGGTGCCATGTCTTACATATTTTTTGTGTCTTCTGTCTAGTCTCTACGGTGTGCGATCATTCAATAGTTTTCCAAACATGTCAGTAATTATTATTATTATTATTACACAGGATTTATATAGCGCCAACAGTTTGCGCAGCACTTAACAAAATGAAGGCAGACATTACAGTTACATTACAAATTGGTACAAGAGGAATCAGAGGGGCCTGCTCGCTAGAGCTTACAATCTAGGAGGGAGGGTCAAATGATACAAAAGGTAATAGCTCTGGGGATGAGCTGATGGAGAAAGTAAAACAGTGTATTAGTTAGAAGCAGCATAAGCTTCTTTAAAGAGAAGGGTTTTCAGGGATCGTCTAAATATGGATAGATTAGGGGACAGTCGGACAGATTGGGGTAAGGAGTTCCAAAGGATGGGAGAAGCTCTGGAGAAATCCTGTAGGTGAGCATGGGAGGAAGTGACAAGGGAGCTAGAGAGCAGGAGGTCTTGGGAGGACGGGAGAGAGCGGCTTGGTTGGTATTTTGAGACTAGGTTAGTGATGTAGCTGGGAGCAGAGCTGTGGATGGCTTTGTAAATTATTGTTAGTACTTTGAATTTTATTTGTTGGGTGAGTGGAAGCCAGTAATACTACCCAAGCCCAAGTTATCATTTTCAGCTAACTCAGAGAGTATTGAAGGTCTCCTTACCTTCTCAAACCATGCTGTTGCACATTGTAGAGTGCTCTATAATATGTATTTGCTTTTAAATGCTGTTAGTCAAGCCATTGCCTTGTTGTTTACACTCTAGACATTGTTGCTTGACTTTGGTCTTCTGGTCCTTCTGATGCCGCGTACACACGACCGCTTTTCTCGACGAGAAAAACGTCATTTTTTCTTTTCGCCGAGAAAAACGATCGTCTGTGGGCTTTATGTCGTTTTTCTCGTCGAGAAAAACGGCATAAAAAACGACGAGAAAAATTAGAACATGTTCTAAATTTTCTCGTCGTTTTTTCCAGCATTTTTTTCCGCGGCAGTTTTCCCATAGGGAAACACTGCCACGGAGCCCACAGACGGTCGTTTTTCTCGTCAAGAGAAAAAATGACGGGAAAAACGACCGTGTGTAGGGAACCAAGCGGTTCCCTCGTTTTTCCTGTCATTATTCACGGCGGTTTTTTAACCGCCGTGAATAATGATCGTGTGTACGCGGCATTAGTCCTACTGTTGTCTGGGTTGTTTCCTATACCACGGACCTCATTGCACACCTGCCCTGCTAATGCTGTGACTCCGACCTGTACTCATTCTTCTAGTATGTCTGTTCCACAGCTCCCATTTTTTTTCCTAACAGAGATCCCAAATTTAAAAGCAATTCAATACCTTAGAACAGCACTCAACTCTAGTTAAAAAAACAAACTTTTTCTCAAGTTTTTACTATTCATTTTTATTGCCCATCTTCCTCCAAATCTCCAAATCCTTTCCATTTTTTCTATGTAGGAATGTAGCCACACTCTCTTACATACTACCAAGATAGATTAGGGACTATAGACTATGGTCACAAATGTGCACTGCTCATCTCAAGTAAGATAGTGAGAGGGAGTAAGAGAGGTTTGGGAGCTCATGGAGGATATTACAAGGAGGCAGAAAAACACAGTAAGAAACTGTTTCATGGCACATGCACTCACTGGCCGTTTTATTGGGTACACCTGTTCAATTGTTTGGTAACACAAATTGCTAATCAGCCGATTACGTGGCAGCAACTTAATGCTTTTTGAAGTTCAAACCAAGCATCAGAATGGGGAAGAAAGAGGATTAAGGTGACTTTGAACCTGGTATGGTTGTTGGTGCCAGTGCCAGACAGGCTGGTCTAAGTATTTCAAAAACTGCTGATTTACTGGGATTTTCAAGCACAACCATCTCTAGGGTTTACAGATAATTGTCCGAAAAAGAGAAAATATCCAGTAAGCAGCAGTTGTGTGGAGGAAAATGCATTGTTGATGTCAGAGGTCAGGGGAGAATGGGCAGACTGGTTTTAGATGATAGAAAGGCAACAGTAACTCAAATAACCACTTATCACAACCAAGGTATGCAGAATACCATCTCTGAATGCACAACATATTGAACCTTGACGCAGATGGGCTACAGCAGAAGACCACACCGGGTGCCACTCCTGTAAGCTAAGAACAGGAAACTGATTCTACAATTTGCATAGGCTCCCCAAAATTAGACAGAAAAAGATTGGAAAAACATTGTCTGCTCTGATGAGTCTCAATTTCAGCTGCAACATTCAGATGGTAAGGTCAGAATTTGACATAAACAACATGAAAGCATGGATCAATTCTGCCTTCTATTAAGGGTTAAGGCTGGTGGTGTAATGGTGTGGGGGATATTTTCTTGGCACACTTTGGGCCCCTTAGTACCAACTAAGCATCGTTTAACCACTTGCCTGCTGGGCATTTTTACCCCCTTCCTGCTGAGGCCAATTTCAGCCTTCAGCGCTGTAGCATTTTGAGTGACAATTGCGTGGTCATGCAACACTGTACCCATATGACATTTTTATAATTTTTTTCACATAAATAGAGCTTTCTTTTGGTGGTATTTAATCACCACTGGGCTTTTATTGTTTGCTAAACAAACTAAAAAAGACCAAACATTTTGAAAAAAATTAATACGTTTCTGTTCTAAATTTTTCCAAACAAGTAATTTTTCTCCTTTACTGATGTGTGCTGATGATGCTGCACTGATGGGCACTAATAGGCGGCACTGATGTGGTGGCACTGATGAGCACTGATGAGGCGGCACTGGTGGGCATTAATGATGAGGCACTGATGAGGTTGCACTGATATGCAGCATTAATGAGCATTAATAAGCGGCAATGATGGGTGCTGATAGGTGGCACTGATGGACACTGATGAGGCAGCACTGGTGGGCACTTAGGTGGAACTGTTAGGCACTGATGAAGAGGCTCTGATGAGGCTGCACTGATATGCAGCAATAATGGGCACTGATAAGCGGCACTGATGGGCACTGACAAGCGGCACTGATGGGAGCTGACAGGTGGCACTGATGGGCACTGAGAGACAGCACTGAAGGGCACTGATAGGCAGCACTGATAGGCGGCACTGATTGACAGCACTGATGGGCAATGATTGGCAGCACTGGTGGGCACTGATTGGCAGCAATGATCGGCACTAGTTGGCACTGATAGGCAGCACTGATGTGCACTGTTGGGGCTGCACTGACCATCAGGACACTGATAATCAGTGCCCCGATTATCAGTGCAGATGTCCCCTTTCACAATAGCCAGTTACTGGCTCTCTCCTCTCCTCACGCTGTGAGAGTGTGAGGAAAGGAATGCCGATAACCGGCAAGTGTGTTTACATCATGACCAGCGGTGACACAGCTAATCATGTGGTAAATAGCTGCTGTCATTGGCTCTTTACCCTGATTAGTGATGCGCTGTGTCCTAGGGATACAGCTCACCACCGATTGCAGCAACGCGTGCCCTCCGGGGGCGTGCATGCGTGGCAAGAATAGGAGGAGGTCATATGACGTCCACCCAGAACTAGAGTGGTCCCGCCCCAAAGTCATTTGACTATATGGTGTTACAGTCCATCGGTAAAACCTATCGTGTGTACACGGCTTAACCCTCCCTGTAATTATAATACAAATTCTCCCTGTCAAGATAACCCCAACCCTCCCCTCAATACTAATCTCACACTAACCCTAATGCAACAGGGTCCTTTGTGCAGCAAAAATAGTAATACCACGATCATGTCATTGAAATGTTTTCCGACATATTTATGTCAATCACACGTCCGTCTTTTATTTATGTGTGGTGAAAATCCAATGACTTCTATACCTATACTACTAGTGGTACATTTTATAGCCTCTATTACTGTAATGGCAGTAATAGTAGTTGTAGTACATAGTAGTACATATTACATACATTTACACTGAGCAAAATTATAAACGCAACACTTTTGTGTTTGCCCCTATTTATCATGAGCTGAACGCAAAGATCTACGACTTTCTCTATGTACACAAAAGGCCTATTACTCTCAAATATTGTTTACATATATGTCTAAATCTGTGTTAGTGAGCACTCCTCCTTTGCTGAGATAATCCATCCAACATACAGGTGTGGCATATTAAGATGCTGATTAGACAGCATGATTATTGGACAGGTGTGCATTAGGCCACAATAAAAGGCCACTCTAAAATGTGCAGTTTTACTGTCTTGGGGGGTCCGAAACCAATCAGTATCTGGTGTGACCACCATTTGCCTCACACAGTGAAGCACATCTCCTTCGCATAGAGATGATCAGGTTGTTGATTGTGGCCTGTGTAATGTTGGTCCATTCCTCTTCAATGGATGTGCGAAGTTGCTGAATATTGGCAAGAACTGAAACACGCTGTCGTATACGCCGATCCAGAGCATCCCAAACATGCTCAATGGGTGACATGTCCGGTGAGTATGCTGCCCATGCAAGAACTGGGATGTTTTCAGCTTCCAGGAATTGTGTACAGATCCTTGCATCATGGGGCTGTGCATTATCATGCTGCAAAATGAGGTGATGGTCGTGGATGAATGGCACAACTAAGGGCCTCAGGATCTCATCACAGTATCTATGTGCATTCAAAATGGCATCAATACAATTCACCTGCATTTATTGTCCATAGCATACGCCTGCCCATACCATAACCCCATCTCCACCATAGGCCACTCGATCCACAACTTTGACATTAGCAAACCGGTCACCCACACAAAATTTTCAAGCTGGCGAGTAATTTTACCAACTGTGCCTCCCTTGGGCCAGGCCTATGTAGTTTGCACAAAATCCAAACCCATTCTAAGGGGTTGATTTACTAAAGGCAAATAGTTGCACTCTGCAAGAGCGGTTGCTCCAAGGCTTAGTAACGAGCAGAAGCTCTGATGACTTCCATCATCCATGTGCAAGCAAAAATGCTGTTTTTGTTTTTATATTTTCCTTGCATGTGATTGGGTACTCTTTGCAAAGTGAAGCTTTACCTCATTTATTAAGCCCTGAAGCAACTGCAGTCTATATGCCTTTAGTAATTTAACCCCTAATTATCTGTTAATAAGAGACACACAAGTCTAGATATTTAACCCTTGATTGTATGCTGTTTGGTGTTGATTTGGAGTGTTGAGTGTTTTTTTTCATCTTATGTACAGAATACAACATGCATTTGGTTTTATAGTGTATCCCTGCTATATAAATGTTAAATGCACTTTTATAACAAAATATTTCCTATAAACATTTTCAAATATCCATAGAAACCGCAAACTGGACTACCGAGAGTCTATTAGATATTCTCTAGACATGGAAGTAAAATTAATGGCATTCTTTTTCTAGTACACATTACACCTTCTCTGCAATCTTATATGGCCTTGATTTATCACCTGTCCAGCATATAACCTTTAAATTACCTTGAATTCTGACAACACTATTTGTTGACATATCTTTCATCGCTGATGGATAACAAGATAACACTTTTCCTTGTTCTGTTTATATGCTCAGTGTATCTATATTTCTATGGTAAAAAATACCTTTGGCTTGATATATTAATAAGCACCATCATAAAAATCATTGAATGTGGCACGGCAATCCATACTCTGCTGATATGGAAAGACAATCCTTTTATTTTGGATGTGACATGCTTTCAAGACACTGAAAAGGGTTTATATGTCATGGCATGAAGAGAAGTCATTTTAAATTACAAATATGACCTCTTTAAAAATAAAATCCAGTGACATTTGTAGATGGTTGCAAAGGGCTCCCATTCTGGCTGTTAACTACGCCTCGCAATCTGTTGATTAGAAGTCTTAGGACAAGCGTTATTCCATGACTACTGCATAATTAGGTAAAGATAAACTGTTTTTTTTTTCTAGTTTACACTCTTTAGAACATTGGGAGTGTTTAACAGAAAATATATTGTCTGGCTAAATTCCCATAAGGATTGGTTGTTTCAACAAGAAGCAAGGCAAATATTTGCCGATGGAGAATGATGTTGAGTTAAATATTCAAAGGGTGACATTTTCCTAAAGTATTTGTTCTAAAGGATAAATTACTGGGGAAGGGTAACATTTGCTTCCTCTATAGCAGGGGCTACAATGAGTCGAAAATAATAACAAAATAATTTATACATTTTTCACTTGCCGGAGTTTTAACCTTTCAGAAAAATACTCTTGGGACATCATTGAAGAAAAGTGGTTTTTCTGGGAAAGATGTATTGCTTTGCTAAGATAATACTTAAGTTATGCCAATAAAATGAAGAGAATATAGAAAACAATGAAACTGACAACGGATGTGAGTCTAGGGCTGTTACTGAGGCAGAAATGAGGCCAAAGAAATGATAAATGTGTACATTCACCTCTCTCAATCAGATAAGGGGTGACCTGTATATGCCTTACATCTGAGCACCAAGCGTGCTAACATTTTTCACAGCGGCATTTAATAGTGGACATTAAGTTAGCCCTCTCCAAAAGGTCTGACCTGCATTCTAGTCAGAGCTGTTCTCCTAACTGCAATCAGTTGCTCAGCTTGTAATTCTATCAAAATGCGTTCACCTTTTTCAGTCACTTATTGGCCAATTAAGTCAAGTTTTCACGGAGGGGGTCCATCTGGCTTCAAGTTATCTTGTATGAATTGATTGAAGGCGTTCTGCAATCTATGAACCCAGTTTAATGATCTAGGTGATAATACTTGTAATTCTTCTCAGTCAGGGGAATTTGTTGCAGCTGTTGTCTGCAAATCCCCATTCTGATAGACTGAAGGAAAAAGAAAACGTTAATCTACCCTGAGAGGGTTTGGTAAAAAAAGCTTCCAAATTCATGCAGAATAGCTATATTTAGCTCATTCCTTGAAATGTACTTCAGAAGCAGTAAATTAAATGATATCTCACTGTTTCTCATACTAACACATTATTACCCTCTTACCAGTGCCTTCTCTTCTTTTTAGGTTAGGAGCCTGTGCACTACTCTGATTTACTAAGGCATCAAGAACCATGTTTTTATTTTTAGAGAAGTGTGATCTTACTGAATCTTGATGATGTTACATTACCCATACTTCTGTGTATTTTATCAGAAGCCACACATGTATTTGCATTTAGGATAGCAGTTTGCTTGAAGATTTGTCTTGAAATTAAACACATGCAAACACTGGGTAATGTAATTGAAAATAAATGGTATCTCTGAGAATTATAAATTGCTTGCAAGGAATATTGCAATTGCTACCCAGAGTGATAGGAGTGGAATTGTCACATGATTTGAAAAATATCTATGCAATTGTATAACAATTTAACCATGTACTGTATGAGAAAAAATGTTTAAAGCGACATGAGACTCGCCAAAGGTCAGACGAGGTACATAATCTCAGATTACTTCTGCTTTATATCCAGAAATAGATAAAAACCAACACTTGTCACTGCTGTGGGTAGGAATCACCCAGTTAGGGCCAGACTTATACATTTTCCCCATGGCTAGTAAAAAATAAAGGTGTACAAAAAAAATTCTATGTTTTTATGATTTAAATGGGGGGGTACATCATTTTGTCTCCTACTTGATTGAGGTGAGGCTAATAAGAACTGGTGATTGTCCAATGAATGTGCAGCAAGCTTGTCCAGAAGCAGGCATATCACTCTCACAGAACCAGAACAAGCATGAAGCCAATGAAGCATTTTCAGAAAAAGCTTAGCAATGTCAGTCTTCTTATTTGGCCAGCCCTTAAAGGGAGGATAGACATATCATTGCTACCATTTCTGACTTATTTCTAATAGTGTAGGGTTAGGGGCTGTCATTGTAATCTTGGTTTCATTACCTAGGTAGCCTCTTACCCAGAACATGTTTTCAGTGCAGGAAAGTAAATTTTCTGCATGCATATTTGTCTCAGATTATTAACTGACTATGCAGTAAACCCAGAACCTGGACAGCAAGCCTAGAGCCTGCAACTGTAAAAATTTGTCATTAATGACAACTACCACATGTAGGGCTTTAATTCACGTAATGGTACATGTGCAATAGTGTCTATGGGTGTCAGGGTTAGGGAGGGCAGCTTAGTGCATTACCATATCTCAATTTTATTTAAGTGAATAAGTAACAAGTGAATACTCACAAAAGCATGTCCTTCTTTTTATTAATCACGGGAGTACCTCCCCCTGTCCATTCCATGGCACTCTGTCGGATCTCACCTTCGGCTGGCTCCAGCACTCCTCTGATCAACTCTTTAGGATCAGGGGGACCGGAGCGGGCTAGTTGATCAGGCCAGAAATTATGTTTCGCCTGCCGGGAGTGGCTGGAAATGTGTTCCAAAGTGGCAGGTGGAGTGCACAGACGAGTGGTGGCGCACAATATCCACAAAACATGTATTACCCACAAAATAATCAAAAATAATAATCAATATAAGTAAAAGTCCTTTAAAGTCCTTTAAAGTCTATTTTACACCCTAAGGTGTATGTGAATAAGGCAGGGGTGAATGGAGATCCACCGTGCACCAGGGCGGCCATCATGGGTGAACAGAAACCATGTTCTGGGGTATGGCTGGAAGACAAGGAGAGAGGCGCCTCTAAGTGCAATAGTGCTAAAAAAGTTTTTAATGGTAGAGACAAATACACTCACATTTAGATGGACAATGTAGGCGTTTAAAAAATGTTAGGATGACAGTCATCAGCAGCAAGTCACAGGTCACAAGGGCTTCTCAGCTTCTGCAAAAAGTGGCAGGAGTGTCTCTAGGATGGAGCGGCCGACTTCCGGGGACAACGATCCTGTGATGAGTTGTTTCAGAGCGAGGCTAGGACAATGCACTTAGAGGCGCCTCTCTCCTTGTCTTGCAGGTGGAGTGCACATACCCCCGCACTTCCAGCATTTGGTTTTGGGTCCAACATGCACTCCAAATTGGAGCAGTGCTGCCATCTTGTATTATTGAAATTAGCAAAATTGGTAAAGTTTGGCACTTTGCTTGTGCACTGTGTTTTGGTATTTTAAAGTGCTCATGTGATCTGTGCTTCCATTCCCTCCCCCCTCCCTCCCCAAGGGCAAGGGACTTACATTTTTTGCTAATAGCACATTTTAGTATTTAAGCTGTTATTCTGTCACACATGCGTATGGCTAAGAGAAAGAAGGCTTAACCCTTGAAACGCTTCAGCCATTCCTGTACGCTATGAGGTTTTCCTATGCCATCTGCAGATTATGGTGAATCTTGAGGTGGTCTCATTAGCTTTTTTAGACATGCATTCGTGAGTATTCTCTTGTTACTTATTCACATAATAAAATTAAGTTATGGTAATGCACTAGGTCGGTGCGGCCTCTCTTTTGTGTTTTATAGTTTGCCTAAGGATACCCATAGTCCAGAGAGGGAAGCAAGATGGTTGTGCAAGATTAGCCAAGAGGACAGTCCTTATTTTTTCCTTAAGCACCACACCTGAGTGCAGCCGCAGGAGGTTACTGTTTTGTTACAATTAGGGAGGGCAACAGAAAGGATTAAAAAACAGGTAGGTAAAACCTTGTGAGCTGCCAAAACTAAAGAAATACCATAAACTAAACTAAAAACTAAGAACAGCTGCCTGCACTTCCCACACTTCCCCACAATGTGAAAAAAACTTTAGTATATATTAGGGTTGTCCCGATACCACTTTTTTAGGACCGAGTACAAGTACCAATACTTTATTCCAAGTACTCGCTGATACCGATTACCGATACTTTTTTTTTCAATGTCATGTGACAGTTTGACAGATGGGGACTGATAGGTGGCACTGACAGGTGTCTGGCACTTATAGGCGACTCTTATGGGCACTAACTGGTGACTGGGGCTGATGGGCACTAATAGGTGGCACTGATAGATGGCACTGATTGGTGCACTTATGGGCACTGATAGGTGGCACAGATAGATGGCACTTATGGGCACAGATAGGTGGCACAGATATATGGCACTGATAGGTGGCACTGATAGATGGCACTTTTGGGCACTGATAGATGGCACTGATAGATGGCACTGATAGATGGCACTTGTGGGCACTGATAGATGGCACTTGTGGGCACTGATAGATGGCACTGATTGCACTGATAGTGCTACCAGTGCCATCTATCAGTGCCCACAAGTGCCACCTATCAGTGCCAACAAGTGCCACCTATCAGGTGGCACTGGTAGATGGCACTGATTGCACTGATAGGTGGCACTTGTGGGCACTGATAGATGGCTGGCACTGAAATGCTGCAAAAAATGACACAATGACACAGGATTTATAAAAAATAAAAAAACTGCAAAAAGCTGCAACGCCCATCTTGGTACACCCTGCACTCGGCTGCAGTAGCTCGGGCTGGGTGTAACAAGATGTCTGCTGCTGCTTACTGCAGCCAAGTGCAGGGTGTACTAAGATGGGCGTCGGGACGTTCAGCCGTTGACGGCGACCGAATGTGACAGGACTGGTCACTGATCCCGATGCGGCTGTGCCCTACACCCCTGCCAGCTTACCAGGTTCAACTGCAGGTGAGGGACTCGCTCTCTGCCCGCCAAATCTGTTCACCGACTGTGCTCTCCAGCCAGACTCCGCCCACACTTTCCTTCCATAGACTCTGCCCGCCCCCTCTCCAGCCAGACTCCACCCACACTTTCCTTCCATAGACTCTGCCCGCCCCCTCTCCAGCCAGACTCCGCACGCACTCCCCCGCCCTCCCCAGCCACTGACTCCTCCCGCCCTCTCCAGCCACACTACGCTAGAAGAAAAAAAAGTATCTGGTGAAGCATCGGGAGCATTTGCGCGAGTACAAGTACTCGCGCAAATGCTCGGTATCGGTCCCGATACCGATACTAGTATCGGTATTGGGACAAGTCTAGTATATATACTGTGCCGCACTACTAATTAGTAGCGTGGCACAGTATATATACTAACAGCAAATATTAACATTTACACATTTTAATAGATTGTTCCTTATTTTATTTTATTTTTCTATTCATCAGGACATTAATGGGTAAATTGAACAAAATGCCTTAAGATCTTGGAAGGAGTCAAAAGACTCTTTCCAGTTTATTAAGCATGAAACCATCTTTATTTATTTTGTTTGGTATGCCTTATAGTTACAAATGGTGCCATAATTCCGATGTAGCCAGGATGGCATAATTTACTAAAGGGAAAGGGTTGATTTACTAAAGGCAAATAGACTGTGCACTTTGCAAATGCAGTTGCTCCAGAGCTTAGTAAATGAGGTAAAGCCTCCCTTTGCAAAGAATACCCAGTCACATGTGTGATGTTTTAACACCAAGTATAGGCAGACAGCAAGAGCTTGAACATGAGCCTGGTGTTTATTCAGCAGGATCCATCTTACAACTAACAACTCCCTGCCCCCAGATCACATGACCAAAACTGTTAACTGCTTCCTAACATGCATAGGGAACTAGGCATAACAATTGAACTTGAATTATAACATAAATCATACACATCATTACATCTTCCCTCTCAAGTATGAAACATTTAGTATGAGAAAAAGTCCCTCCATATCTTTGGTTTAATAGCTCGACCATAGCGAGAGAAAGTAACTGCTGGCTCATCATCCGTAGGATTGGTGTCCAGTTGAGAGTCACTCCCAGCATTATCACATGCTGATATGTTTATGCTGTCCTCAGTATCCTCAGACTCAATATCCGTGTTTAGGACTTCTGTGCCATCATGGACTTGTTCTTTATCTCCATTGTCATCCGGTTCCTCTAATGATGTATCCGCGGCAGTGTCTGAACGAAGATGACGCCTGTTCCGTCTCAGTTTCTGTCCACACTTGGTCTCGATTATATATGATTTTAGAGAATTAGCTTCTTTGATAATTCAAGCAGGTTCCCATGTATTCCCAGTGACTCTGTGTCGCACAGCTTGCCCAGCAGAGAGTGGACGAAGGGATTTTGTGGATTTATCAAAATACAGTTTTTGCCTTTTTATGTTTATGATCCTCTGAGCTGTTACTCGATCCTGTGGAATAGATTGAGGCTGCAATTTCTGTGGCGCAATAGGCACTGTGGTCCTCAGTGTTCTACCCATTAGCAGCTGTGTGGGTGAGCATAAACCTTCAATAGGTGTTGCACGATAGTTTAACAGTCCTAGGTACACATCCTGCCCTGATGATTGCGCTTTCGGTATAATGGATTTGGCTATGCCAACATAATTCTCTGCTAGACCATTGGCCTGTGGGTGATAGGGGCTTGTGGGTTTGTGCCTGATTCCCCATTCACACAGGAAGCACTGGAACTCAGAACATGAGAATTGTGGCCCATTATCAGACACAAGTTCTTCACATACTCCATGTCTTGAAAGTATTGTATTGAAAGCCCATATGACTGTTGATGCTTTTAAATTTCTCAGCTGCACTAGCTCAAAGTATTTGCTGTAGTAGTCTACTACTATCAGGTAATGGTTGTCCTCAAAATGAAAAATATCTGTAGCCAGTCTCTGCCATGCCCGTGAAGGAGCATTCCACGGTGTAAGAGGTTCTTTTGCATTGTGTTTTTGAAATGTTTGGCAGGTTTCACACTTCTTCACAAGTGTCTCAATATCAAAGTCCAGATTAGGCCAGTAGAACAACTCCCACCCTCTGCGCTTACACAGAGTGATGCCCAAATGCCCCTGGTGGATTTGTTTCAGTACTTCTGCCTGCTGTGACTTAGGAATGAGAATACGGTCACCCATAAATATGATATCCGAATGAATGTATAGCTCATCTTTCACAGGCCAGAATCCCTGTAGCTCAGGACACAGCTTCTTTCGTTTTTCTGGCCAGCCATTGCACATGACACAAGTTCGTTTCTCAAGGACTTTATCCTGTTTGGTGTCTTGTCTTATCTTTTCCAGCCGTGTACCTGTTCTTCCAACTCAGGTTCATCCCGTGCTTCAAGTCCTTCTAGAAACACCCTAGACAGGGTATCTGCCATTGGAATTTCCTTTCCAGGCTTATACTTTACTGTGAGATCATACTGCTGTAATTTTATAATCATCCGCTACAGACGTAGAGGTGTAGAAGCTAGCGGTTTCTGTATGATGTACTCCAATGGCTTGTGGTCTGTTTCCACAACTACCGGGCGACCATATATGTACTGGTGAAATTTCTCACATCCATTCACAATAGCCAGTATTTCTTTCTCAATTTGGGCATAATTGGCTTGCGTTGTGGTCAGTGCTCGTGAAGCATTTGCCACAGGATGTCCTTGTTGAGTCAGTACAGCACCTAACCCAAACTGGGATGCATCTACTTGAAGTACAGTGTCACAGTTTACATCAAAATATTTCAGTATTGGCCCTGGATGTTTAGTGATCAGTTTTTTCACTTTGTCGAAAGTCTTTTCCATGTTTGCATCCCAACACCAAACAGCATCCTTCTGTAGCAGTGTATGTAGTGGTGCTATCTGTTGAGCAAGGCCCTGAGAGAATTTGGATAGATAGTTGAAAATGCCTAGTGATGTCTCCAGCTCCTTTCTGGGGCCTTCATGTTGAGAACTGCTGTAATCTTCTTTGGATCAGGCTTCAAGCCCTATTTGGTTAGTAGGTGTCCAAAATATGTAACTTCTTCTATTCCAATTTGCATTTTGTTTGGATTGAGTGTAAGATTCTTCTCACGACACTGCTTGAGCAAAGTAGTAAGGTTTTTGTCATGTTCCATTTGATCCTTTCCATAGACCAGCAAATCATCAACTATTACTTCAACACCCTGTAGACCAGCGATCAATTCGTGTGATTTCTTTTGAAATATTTCTTGTGCAGATGCTATGCCGAAAGGTACCCTTGTGAAGAGCCATCGACCCAAAGGGGAGTTGAAAGTGGTCAAGTAACTGCTGGCTTCATCAAGACGCAATTGCCAGTAACCAGAATGGGTGTCTAGTACACTAAATACTGTTGCTCCTATTAGCTTGTGCGCTATATCCTCTATGGTGGGGAGTTTGTAGTGTTCTCTCATTATGACTTTGTTTAAATCACGTGGGTCAATGCATATACGAATTGCACCTGTGTTCTTCTTCTTCACCACAACCATAGAACTGACCCATTCCGATGGTTCTGCGACCTATTTTACTACTCCCAGCTTCTTCATCCTAGTGAGTTCTTGTCTGACTTTATCCACAAGAGTTAAAGGTTTTCTCCTTGGGGCGTGAATGACAGGCTGTGCACCCTCTTTTATGCGTATGCTGCTTACATCCAGGAGGCACCCCAGGCCCTTGAATAGATCACAGTACTCACGTTTAATGTCAGCCTCTGTCAGACCTCTGTGCCCACCATCTACAGTCATTATGATCTTCACAAGTCCAATCTCTTTACTTGTTCTGAGACCTAGCATGGCTGGGGCTTGTGTTTCTATCACAAACAATTGTAAAACCTCTTCAGATCCCTTGTATGATCATTTTGCATGACAGCAACCCATTACTTTCAGCTTTTCACCCCCATATCCCATTCGTTTCGGTAGGTCCTGAGTCTCTAAGGGGGATTTATTACTAAGGTGTTGCAGGTATATGTGGCTTGGCACACAATTTACTTGTGCTCCTGTATCTATTTTGAATGTGATTGGAGTTTTGTTAGCCCCTATCTGTAATGTTACAGTTGCTTCATCTGCAGACTGATGTGTTTTTTGTACTGCTGCAAGATATATTGGGGTGCAGTCTGAGTCTGATCCTGCATTGTCATCCTCTATGATGTGTACAGAACGTGTTTTTTGACCTTCTGGTTTGTGAAGACAGTTTACACACCCTGGCAAAATGTCCTCTTTTCTTGCATTTATTGCATATCTGCCCCCTTGCCGGAAAGATACAATTTTTTGGTGCATGTTTCCACAATATCCGCACGCTGCTTGTGTGTTACTTGTCCCAGTGCCATAAGGGCTCTTTATTCCTTTGTATGTTCTTTCTTGCCCATATCTGCTGCTGTGATTTTCTAGAGCATTAATCTGGAGCTGTGTTCCTTCCAGTACCTGCATGTCCTTTCTTGACATTTCATATTCTCTGGCAATCCTTATGGCTTTCTCAAAATGTAAGTGTTCTTCCTGCAACAGCTTTTCCTGAACTTCCTTAAACTTACTACCCATCAGAATGCAGCCTTTTATCATATCTCCAGCATCATATAAAGCACAGTCTTTGGCAAGTAAGCGCAGCTGTGTCACCCATTCATCCTCAGACTCACCTCCACACTGCTTTCTCTCATAAAACAGTTTCCTTTGCACTGTGGAGTTTCTCCTTGGGTTGCAGTATGCTTCAAACTTTGCAAACAGTACCTCTGTATTCTTTTTGTCCTCTACAGTGATCTCCCCACTTGCTTGCCAGGCTCTGCACACATCACATCCTTTTTGTCCCACACATATCAGAAAGTGAGCTGCTTTCTGCTGATCAGACCATTTGTCTGCATCTGGTCCTGCAAACACAAGCTCAATCAGCTCCCTCCATTGTGACCAGTTTTCAGATACATTCCCTGATTCCAAATCCAGGGAAGGAATGTTCCTTGTGTTGCTGTTTGCTGCCATGACTCTTCTGACCCGACTTCTGGTAACATGTGATGTTTTAACACCAAGTATAGGCAGACAACAAGAGCTTGAACATGAGCCTGGTGTTTATTCAGCAGGATCCATCTTACAACTAACAGCTCCCCGCCCCCAAATCACATGACCAAAACTGGTAACTATTTCCTAACATGCATAAGGAACTAGGCATAACAATTGAACTTGAATTATAACATAAAGCATACACATCATTACAACATGCAAGGGAAAAAAAACAGCATTTTTGCTTGCACATAATTGGATGGTGGAAGTCAGCAGAGAATCCCCTCACTTACTAAGCTCTGGAGCAATTGCTCTTGCAGAGTGCACAGTCTCTTTGCCTTTAGTAAATCAACCCCAAATAGTCTGTGCACTGCAAGTGCATTGCAAGTGCAGTTGCTCTAGATCTGAGGGGAACATGCAAGGATTTTTTTTTTAAACTGCATTTTTGCTTGCACATGATTGGATGATAGAAATCAGCAGAGCCTCCCCTCATTTCAGAGCTTCAGATCTAGCACAACTGCACTTGCAGGTGTACTTGCAGTGCACAGTGGGGTTGATTTACTAACGGGCAAATAGGCTGTGCACTTTGAAAAGTGCAGTGTCACTCTGCAAATGATGTTGCTCCAGAGCTTAGTAAATGAGTTAAAGCTTCACTTTGAAAAGAATACTCAATCACATGCAAGGAAAGTTAGAAAAACAGCATTTTTACTTGCACATGATTGGATGATGGAAGTCAGCAAAGCTTCTACTCCGGAGCAACTGCTCTTGCAGAGTGTAACTGTACTTTAAAAAATGCAAAGTCTATTTGCCTTTAGTAAATCAACCCCTGTATATTTGCCTTTAGTAAATCAACCTCAATGTCTAAGTACTGCCCTGTCCTTATGGCTATCCTAAAAGGTTCCCTTTAAAATGACACTATAACTTACAAACATCAAATGATAAACAAAACATATAAAGATTGCATATTTGGAAAGAACAGCTTTTTCCATAACACAGTGCACAGTGATGTGAATCTAGTCATTCAGCAAAAGCCTTTAGGCTGCATATATTTCAGTTCTTAGGTTACCTTTGGCTGCTGTAAAATATTTAGAATAAGGCCACTCTGCACAATGCTCTGCTGTTTACTGACGTAAGATAGCAAGTTGATAAGTTGATAAAATAAACAGCTACACTTTTTGTAAATTGATAGCATGCTCCCCTTCTCCGAATGCTTCTATAATTCCACAAGCAGCAATTTATTCATTCTTTTTCAAATGTTGCTTTGTGCAAGCGGAATACCTCCTGAGACCAAGTCTGTATGAAGAATATGGTGGCTTGCTGACTTGGTAAGATTCACAAAAAGCTCAACTCACCAAGAAGAAATAAAATCTAAAGCACTTTAATCCAGGTTTTGGCAATACAGACAATGTTTTTCTTTAGTCTTGGAGGTTAAAAACTGTTTAAATCCTAACTTAATTTGGTGGCCACAGAGTGCTCTGGGCATTAACAACACCTTGGAGGCGCTTGCCAAACAATAATCCAAAATAACACTTGTAAATGTAAAACTTCTATAAATTCAGTAAGTCAACTACCCTATATACTCGAGTATAAGCCAAGTTTTCAGCACATTTTTTTGTGCTGAAAATGCCCCCCTCGGCTTATACTCTAGTCACTTTTTTGCGCCTGATCTCCCGGACTTTGGGGACCCGGTACCGGCCGGCCGTAGGTCCCCTGGACCCCACTTGGCACACATGTAGCCCCACTCTTCTTCTACAAGTGTGCAAAGTTTGTTGTCCAGGAGCCCTATGGCCGGGGAGCACCGATTTTTTAAACCCGGGCACCCCTTCCATAGACTCCCATGTTAAACGGTAATTTCTCTGGTGACTTTGGGGATCCGGTACCGGCCGGTCGTAGGTCCCCTGGACCCAGAACTTGGCACACATGTAGCCATATTTCTCCTCTACAAGTGTGCAAAGCTTATTGTCTTGGGGACCTACAGCCGGGGAGCACTGATTTTTCAAAGCCGGGCACCCCTTCCATAGTCTCCCATGTTAAACGTCAGTCTATGGACGGGCACAGTGAGGCATGCAGATGGACACAGTGAGGAAAAGTGAGGCACAGTGAGGCATGCAGATGGACATCCTAGGCTACTCGAGTCAATACGTTTTCCCAGTTTTTTGTGGTAAAATTAGGTGCCTCGGCTTATATTCGGGTCGGCTTATACTCGAGTATGTACGGTATGTATATAGTAACAGTATTGTATGAACACAGGCTGATATAATGTCCAATCTTTTCCACTTAAAACAAGAAACCTATATTTAACCTATCTTAAAAAATTTACTTTAAACTAGTCAGTCTTTCATGTTTTTTTTGCCATAAACCTACTGTAGGAGGGATTTACTAAAACGGGTGTACATAGAACTTGGTACAGCTGTGCATAGTAACCCATAAGCTTCTAGGTTTTGGGCCCTTTTCAAATGGAGCAGAATACATCATGTAGATCCACCTGCTCAGCGGGGGGGATTTCTCCTCTGATCCCTGCTGAGCAGACAGATGACAGGTCCGTGTCAGCTCTGCTGTGCAGAGCAGACACAGCCCCCTGTTCTCTATGGGCCGGATGAATGGAAATAGACTGCCTGTCTGTTTCCATTCGACTGTCATCCTATCTGCCGGAAAGATGGCGAATGTATCCTCATCTTTCTGTTTTTAGCAGACTGGAATTGGATCGAATGCCGGTGGGTGTCAGCGGACACATGTCTATAGAGAACAATGGGTAGCCTGATTTGGTCCACCTGAAAACGAACAGGCTGACCTAATCGGTCCAACAAGGGGCCTTATTGTCAAAGCTTAATTAATTAAACAAGCTGAAGTTAGAAGCTGATTGCTAACTATGCCCAGCTGCACCAGACTCTGTATGCACTAGTTTTAGTAAATCTCCCCCCTTGTCACATAAATATGAAATGGATTTTTTAACAAAAAACACAAAAATACTTAGATATAGGAGGCTATGCCCAGTTTAATTTCTTATAAAATGTTGGCTCCATAAAGATTTCATCTTATTCTGTTTTGTAATATTCTCTACAGTCCAATAATGTGAATGTTTTAGATGAATGATTTAAGACTTGGTACATCAAATTTCAATCAGAATATGGTGAAAATAGTTGTATTAGTAACCGCTCAAGTGAGAATACACTGTAAAAGGTAAATAATATTAGCCATCTTTATCAAATGATTTTGTTCCTCATGAAAACAGAATCATTTATTAAAGGGTTTTAATGGGTTTTAGTGTGGTGATTCTAACATGCAATTATACATTTCTACTAGCACACACTGTTTAGAATGGGTTATTGAATCTGTGTTGGTGGTAAAGTTGGGCTATTCTGTTGTTAACTATTAAAGTTGGGCTATTGGGTGGTAAAGTTGGTGTTAAAGGTTTGCTATTGGGTGAGCTGCCTCTTTCAATAGATATCTCCCCCCCCCCCCCCTCCAGTGCAGCCTTAATTGCAAGAAGTTCACGGTCCCCCACATCTTAATTCTTTTCTGTCTGTGATAGTTTAAGGGAAAATAATGCAACTGGGTGTAGAAGGGCCTTAGCCCCCTGGCGTTGGGAGTACGGCCCCCACTGCTGATTCTGATGCGTCAACCTCCAGGACGTATGGTAGGGCTGGATCAGGATGATTTAGAATGGATGCAAAGGTGAACAACTCTTAAAAGGTCTCAAAAGCAGACTGAACTTTGGAAATCCAACCGTTGTTGTGCTTGGTTAGATTTGTGATAGGAGAAATAATGGGTGAGAATTAGGGTTGAGCGAACCTGAACTGTAAAGTTCGGGTTCGTGCCGGACTTTTAGGTTTTTGGGTCCCGGACCCGAACAATTGACTGCATGTTCGGGTTCGGGTCCGGTGTTCGGCGATGTACTGGCGCATTTTTAAAAGCTGCAGGGCAGCCAATCAACTTTCGTTTAACTGGTGTGCCCTTAGAAGCCATCACAGCCATGCCTACTAATGGCATGGCTGTGATTGGCCAGTGCAGCATGTGACCCAGCCTCTATATAAGCTAGAGGCACACAGCACAGCACGTCACTCTGCTTAACACAATGTAGGGAAAGGTTCCTGGCTGCTGTTGCTGTGAGGGAGAGAATTACATGATAGGAGTCAGTCCTGATTCTGAAATTTATTTGAATTAGTCAGCGATCTACATAGATTTAGTTGTGTGGGTGCAGTGCACAAGCTTTTTACACTGCACTGAGAGAAAAGATAGACAGTGTAGGGCAAGATTCCTGCTGCTTTTAGGGAGAGAGAATTATCTAGGAGTCCAGATTCAGAAATCTATTCTAATAACTCAGCGATCTACATAGATTTACCTGGTTGGGTTGCAGTGCACAGTCTTTTTACACTGCCATGAGCCCAGTGCCAGAGAAAATATAACTTTTATCTGCAAGCTCAGTGCATCAGGACTGCATATGTTACTGTGAGATACACCCTGTACATACTGTGGGAGTATTCTGCTCTTCCAAAAACACCCATTTAGGGCAAAAAACATTTTTTGCAGTGTTTTCTGCATATCTGGAGGTGTGAGATACACAATTTATATATTTTTCTTCTATTGTGCTATTCAAATAATTTTTTTTAGGGCAAAAACATTTTTTTTGAATAGCATTTTCTGCATTTCTGTAGGTGTGAGATACACCGTTTACATACTCTGGGTGTATTCTGCTATTGCAAAAACACACATTTAGTGCAAAAAAAATATTTTGCAGTGTTTTCTGCATATCTGCAGGTGTGAGATACACAATTTATATATTTGTCTTCTATTGTGCCATTCAAAAAATTTTTTTTTAGGGCAAAAACATATTTTTTGAATAGCATTTTCTGCATTTCTGTAGGTGTGAGATACACCGTTTACATACTCTGGGTGTATTCTGCTATTGCAAAAACACACATTTAGTGCAATTTTTTTTTATTTTGCAGTGTTTTCTGCATATCTGCAGGTGTGAGATACACAATTTATATATTTTTCTATTATTGTGCTATTCAAATAATTTTTTTTAGGGCAAAAACATTATTTTTGAATAGCATTTTCTGCATTTCTGTAGGTGTGAGATACACCGTTTACATACTCTGGGTGTATTCTGCTATTGCAAAAACACACATTTAGTGCAAAAAAAATTGAAGTGTTTTTTGCATATCTGGAGGTGTGAGATACACAATTTATATATTTTTCTTCTATTGTGCTATTCAAATAATTTTTTTTAGGGCAAAAACATATTTTTTTTTAATAGCATTTTCTGCATTTCTGTAGGTTTTGAGATACGCCGTTTACATACTCTGGGTGTATTCTGCTATTGCAAAAACACACATTTAGTGCAAAAAAATATATTTTGCAGTGTTTTCTGCATATCTGCAGGTGTGAGATACACAATTTATATATTTTTCTATTATTGTGCTATTCAAATAATTTTTTTTAGGGCAAAAACATTATTTTTGAATAGCATTTTCTGCATTTCTGTAGGTGTGAGATACACCGTTTACATACTCTGGGTGTATTCTGCTATTGCAAAAACACACAATTAGTGCAAAAATAATAATGTTGCAGTGTTTTCTGCATATCTGCAGGTGTGAGATACACAATTTATATATTTTTCTTCTATTGTGCTATTCAAATAAGAAATTTTTACGGCAAAAACATTTTTTTTGAATAGCATTTTCTGCATTTCTGTAGGTGTGAGATACACCGTTTACATACTGTGGGTGTATTCTGCTATTGCAAAAACACCCATTTAGGGCAAGATCCTAAATTTGGAAAATATGAGGAGAACATCAAAGAAGGGACGTGGCCCCGGTCGTGGTGCTGCTGGTGGAACTCCTGTTTCAGGGAGAGGACGTGGTCGATCTGTGCCAGCTAAACAAGTGAAACACCTTCCTCAGGTGTGAGTAGGCGACAGAGCCTGCAGCGGTATTTGGTCGCGCTTAATGAGGCTGTATGAATGTTGAGGCCAGGACAAGTACAGGCGATAGTAGATTGGGTTGCTGACAGTGCCTTTGGTTCCTTCACATTGTCTCCCACCCAGTCTCCTGATGAAAGATCAGAGTTGGCACCTGCAGCCGATGTCCATCAATCCTTTAACCTCACCCCCTTGCAAATCAGCCAAGCAGTCTGAGCCCCAAATCATGCAGCAGTCTCTTCTGCTTTTCGATGACTCTGTTAGCAGGGTTTCCCAGGGCTATCCACCTAGCCCTGCCCCAGAAGTGGAAGAGATTGAGTGCACCGATGCCCAACCACTTATGTTTCATGAAGAGTACATGGGAGGACCATCGCAGCACATCTCGGATGATGACGAAACACAGGTGCCAACTGCTGCTGCTTTCGCAATTTTGCAGACCAAAAAGGAGTGCAGGGGTGAAGACTGGGTGGAAGATGATGTGGAGGACGATGAGGTCCTCGACCCCACATGGAATCAACGTCATGCAGGTGACCAGTGTAGTTCGGAGGAAGAGGCGGTGGTCGCACAGAGCCACCAGCACAGCAGAAGAGGGAGCAGGGTGCAAAATCGGAGCGTCCGTCCCCTAGACAGTACGTCTGCTACTGCCCAACGCAGCAAGGGACCGAGTACACCAAAGCCAGGTCCAAGGAGTTCCCTAGCGTGGCAGTTCTTCAGACAATGTGCTGATGACAAGGCACGAGTGGTTTGCACGCTGTGCAATCAGAGCCTGAAGCGAGGCATAAACGTTCTCAACCTGAGCACAACCTGCATGACCAGGCATCTAAGTGCAAAGCACGAGCTGCAGTGGAGTACACACCTCAAAAACCAAGAAAGGTCTTTAGCTCCTCCTGCTTCCTCTTCTGCTGCAGTCTCTGCCTCTTCATCCACCTCTGTAGTGACAGTGGCACCTGCCAACCCGCAAACAGAGGATCTGCCAGCAACACTAGCACCTGGGTCACCAACCATCTCCACAATGTCCCATGGAAGCATTCAGCTCTCTATCTCCCAAACACTGGAGCGGAAGAGGAAGTACCCCCCTAGCCACCTGCGATCCCTGGCCCTGAATGCCAGCATTTCAAAATTCCTCGCCTTTGAAATGCTGTCATTCCGTCTGGTGGAGACGCAGAGTTTTAAAAGCCTGATGGCATTGGCTGTCCCAAAGTACGTCGTGCCCAGCCGCCACTACTTTTCCAGGCGAGCCATCCCTTCCCTGCACAACCAAGTGGGGGACAAAATCAGGTGTGCACTGCGCAACGCCATCTGTGGCAAGGTCCACCTAACTACGGATGCGTGGACCAGTAAGCACGGTCAGGGACGTTATATCTCCCTAACAGCACACTGGGTAAATGCAGTGGCGGCTGGGCCTGAGGCAGATAGCAGTTTGGCGCATGTCCTTCCACCACCGAGGATTGCAGGGCGCTTCAGTTTGCCTCCTGTTGCTAACTCCTCCTACTCCGCTTCCTCATCCTCTACCGCCTCCTCATCCGGTCAGCGTAACACCTTCACCACCAACTTCAGCACAGCCAGGGGTAAACGACAGCAGGCAGTTTTAAAACTTTCCTGTTTGGGGGAAAAAACCCACACCGCGCAGGAGTTGTGGAGGGACATGGATCAACAGACCGATGAGTGGTTGGTGGCAGTGAGCCTCAAGCCCGGCCTGGTGGTGTGGGATAATGGGCGAAATCTCGTAGCAGCTCTGGGCCTAGCCGGTTTGACGCACATCCCTTGCCTGGCACATGTGCTGAACTTGGTGGTCCAGAGGTTCCTGAAAAATTACCCCGATATGCCAGAGATGCTGCAGAAAGTGTGGGCCGTCTGTGCACAATTTCGGCGTTCTCACCCTGCTGCTGCTCACCTGTCAGCGCTGCAGCGTACCTTCAGCCTTCCCGCTCACCGCCTCATATGTGACGTGCCCACAAGGTGAAACTCCACCTTGCACATGCTGGCCAGACTGTGCGAGCAGCATCAGGCGATAGTGGAGTTTCAGCTGCAGCACGCACGCCTGAGTCACTCTGCGGAACAGCACCACTTCACCACCAATAACTGGGCCTCCATGCGAGACCTGTGTGCCTTGTTGCGCTGTTTCGAGTACTCCACCAACATGGCCAGTGCCGATGACACCATTCTCAGCGTTACTATCCCAGTTCTATGCCTCCTTGAATAAATGCTTTGGGCGATGATGGAAGATGATGTGGCACAGGAGGAGGAGGAGGAAGAAGAAGAGGGATCATTTCCAAGGCTTTCAGGGCAGTCATTCACAAGTGGCTACGAGGGTGGGTTCCTGCACCAACAAACGCTAGGTACACAATTGTCCGGCAGCAAGGGCACAGTTCTGGAGGATGACGAGATGGAGGATGAGGAGGAGGAGATGGAGGAGGAGGAACCATGTTCACAGCAGGGTGGCACCCAGACCAGCTCAAGGCCATCACTGGTGCGTGGCTGGGGGACACAGACGAGGACACAGACGATACACCTCCCACAGAGGACAGCTTTTTGTTGCCTCTGGGCAGCCTGGCACACATGAGCGATTACATGCTGTAGTGTCTCCGCAACGACCGCCGAGTTGCCCACATTCTAACTGGTGCTGATTACTGGGTGGCCACCCTGCTGGATCCCCGTTACAAGGACAACGTACCGTCCTTAATTCCCTCACTGGAGCGTGATCATAAGATGCGCGAGTACTAGCGCACGCTGGTAGACGCGCTGCTGGTGGCATTCCCTCCTGACAGCGGGGGTACGGTGGAAGCACAAGGCTAAGGCAGAGGAGGAGGAAGAGGTCGCCAACGCATCCGGGGCACCGCCAGCACCTCAGAAGGCAGGGTTAGCATGGCCGAAATGTGGAAAAGCTTTGTCAGCACGCCACAACAACCAGCACCACCAGCTGATATGGAACGCCTTAGCAGGAGGCAGCATTTCACCAACATGGTATGCACACGCCTACACGTACTGAATGATGGGTCTGCCCCCTTCAACTTCTGGGTCTCCAAATTGGGCACATGGCCTGAGCTTGCCCTTTACGCCTTGGAGGAGCTGGCCTGCCCTGCAGCCAGTGTATTATCTGAATGTGTATTTAGCACGGCAGGGGGCGTTATCACAGACAAGCGCAGCCGCCTGTCCAGAGCCAATGTGGACAAGCTCACGTTCATTAAAATGAACCAGGCATGGATCCCTCAGGACTTGTCCGTACCTTGTGCAGAATAGACATGTGTACCGGTGTTCTGACAAAAACTGTCCGGCCATCGGATAGTGTCTGGCCCGTACTGCGCAGTACGGAGGACAAAATCTCCCAAAATGAACGGCGCCTGCGCAGTGGGTGCAGGTTCAAGCCCCACCATCCAAGTGGACATACGGTAGCACATAGTAACAGGGCCCCTCACGGGCTCGCTTCGCTCGCCATGCTTCGGGCACGGCCTTGCTTGGCTCGGCTTGAACCTCGGATGGTGTGGCTTGAACCTGGACTCACCGTGCAGGCGCCGTTCGTCATCGGAGATTTTCGAAATCCCCTTGTCCTACGTACTGAGCAAGCGCAGTACAGGGCGGACACTATCCGACGGGGGACAGAATTCGACACATCACCGGCCTTACCCAGCCATTGTTGTATTCTTGAACCAGTGTTGGCTACCTCGTCCTCCTCCACCGCCGCTTCCACCTACACAGCCACATCCACCGCCACCTCAACCTCCTACTCCATATGGACCTCGTCCTCCTAGGTCAACATTATAATTTTAAATTTTTTTCATTTCAAAGTATTTTATTTTCCCACTAGCTTATCCATTAAATGTAATCATTTTTTCCAGAAAGGGCGTATTCTGGGGCGTTCCCACCATATGTGTGGCATCGTGCCGTTGAGTTTCTGAGGTTCTTAATGACTTCCTTACCTCGTCTGCTGAGAAGGGGGCCTCCAGCATATTATTATTATTTATTTATTTTATGTTATTTTAAGTTATTTTCCTATCCACATTTGTTTGCAGAGCACTTGCCATGCTCTTAACAACATTTTGCTGCCATTTGCAGCCCTCTAGCCCTTTCCATTACTTTTTTAGAGCCATTTTAGTCCTCAAAAGTTTGGGTCCCCATTGACTTCAATGGGGTTCGGGTTCGGGGGTCAAGTTCGGTCCCGAGCTCGAACTTTTTTCCGAAGTTCGGCCGAACCCATCGAATCCGAACATTCAGGTGTCCGCTCAACTCTACTGAGAATCCTTTGATGATCTTCCAGTAGAAATTTGCGAACCCCATGAAACCTTGTATTCCTTTCTTGTCTGTGGGGGCCAGCCAATCCAGGATGGCAGTAACCTTTAGGGGATCCATCTTTTTACCCTCTGTGGAGATTATTAAACCCAATAACTGGATGCTCTGGCGCTCAAATACGCACTTTTCAGGTTTGGCATATAAACCATGCTGTCCAATTTGAGTCAACACCTATTTCAAATGTCAATGGTGAATCTCTAGAGAAGAGGAAAAAATATGAATATTGTCTAAGTAGATGATAACAAAAAGATCCAGAAAGTCCTGAAAATTTTTATTGACAAAATGCTGAAATGTAGTAGATTGGGTATTACACAGCCCAAAATGCATCACTAGGTACTCAAAATGTCAGAATCAGGTATGGAATGCAGTCTTCCAATCATCCCCGGACCGTATACAAATCAAATTGTATGCCCCCAGAAGATCCAACTTTGTGAAGATAGTTGCTTACCTAAGCCTTTGAAATAATTCAGGTACCAGGGGCAGGGGGTACCGGTTTTTGACTGTGACCTTATTGAGCTCACGGTAGTCGACACAGGGTCGAAGGGAGTGGTCTTTCTTTTCCACAAAGAAAATGCCTGCCCCAGCAAGAGAGGTGGATGGATGAATGAATCCTTTCCTCAAATTTTCATCAATGTACTCCTTTAGAGCCACAAGTTCTAGTTCAGTTAAGGGAAAAAATGCATCCAAAAGGTACCTCGGCCCCCTGGAGTAACTCAATTGGACAGTCGTAAGACCTATGAGGAAGAAGAGTTTCTGCCCCCTTTTTACTTCAGACGTCCAGAAAGTCCCGATATGCAACAGGAATGGATGTACATGTTTCAAGGTCAGAGTCCCTACACAACAAGGATGGTGGTTGACATGTTGTTGGCAGTAGGGAAAACCAAACTGAATCAGGGATGAGACAATGGCATCTATGCACAGCGGTTCTTTGTGACTGGTGGCAATGGTGGTAAAAACTGGAACAGTCTCTTGGATGACTATCCCAGACTTGATGGCGGACCCATCTGCAAGATGAACGGAAAGTCTCTGGGCCTTGGCTTGCAGAGGTATCTGATGTTCAGCAGCAAAAGAGAGATCAATGAAACAGCTGCAGGCCCCTGAGTCAATTATGGCTGACACTTGAATCGTTCTTCCTGGAAGCTACAACAAAATGGAGAGAGCTAGATGATAAGGGTCCCTTGACAGACCTGGAGACTTAGCAGAAGACATAGACAGGCATCTACGGAGCTTGATTGGGCTGGTTCCCACATAGTGGCCTGGTTCCCCACAGTACAGGCACAGATTATTCTGGCGACAGCGTTGATGTTCTTTGTTGGTTAGTGAAGGAGGAAGCAAGCCTAGCTGCATGGGTTCGGGAACATCAGAAGCAGATGCTGAAGATTCAGGAGGAGCTGGGTGTCACGTCAAGTGACGAGGTCAGCCTCTCTTGTATCTCCGGTCCTGGTCCCACTGAGAGTGGAGACAGGAGGAACCAAGGGATGGGAGAAACACGAGTGCCTGCAGATGTAGCCCAAGAAGCCTGAAGCAGATGATGCGACTCTTGGAGGGCAGGAAGTCACAGCAGGTCGCAGGACCAAAGTTGCAGATACCCGGGTTGCAGGGTAGAGCCGAACTGGAGACAGGATCGTAGTCATATGGATAGCCGGGTTCGATAACAGACGGGCAACAAGGTACCAAGACATCAGGCAGGAGCATGGTCAGATGGGAAGCCGAGATCAGGAACCGATAATCAAAGTAAGCAAGCCCAGCAGCAAGGTCAGGGAAAGCCAAGGGTCGACAACAGGTGACAGGCAGGTAAACAGCAGGATACAGGTACAGGAACAGCTGAAGATCCGTCAGCGTTTGACTGGGGTCAGTGTGCCCCTTAAATAGGCCGTCTGGCGCCAAAGGCCAGCGTGGACGCGCGCCTGTGGACGTGCATGTTTCTTTGCGCACGCGCATTGACGCGTCCGCGATCCGCTGAATTCCTTGTGCGCATGCGCGTGCGCCCGGAGCGCACTGACAGATCCCTTACACTGGCCCTGGTGAACTGGCAACCTGTGGCATTATCCATACAGGGCGAAATTGACCGACAAATCTTTCAGATCTGTGTTCTCTCAGTCTTCGGTCAATCTGGATAGACAATTTTATAAGACCTTCCAGAGAGGATGGAACACCAACCCTAGTTAGTTAATCTTTCAGGGCCTCTGACAGACCCATGCGGAACTGGTAGCGGAGGGCCCCGTCATTTCAATTAGTATCAGAGCTCCAGCGCCTGAAATCTGAAATGGAGTCCTCGACCACTCTGCCACCCTGCTGGAGTGTATGGAGGACTGCTTCTGCAGTGGCAGTTCGCTGGGGGTTATCATAGATTTGAGCCATGTCCTCGAAGAAGGTGGTTAAGGTGGATAAGGAAGCTGATTTTTGATCCAGTAGGCAATAAACACACATGGCTGGGGCTCACCCTGCAGCAAGAATATGACAAATCCTACTTTACTAGTTTCCAGAGAGAAGGTGCGGGCTGTAAGGCAAAATATATTTCACAGGCCCTGCAAAAAGTCCTGAATTTGAGTAGAAACTCTGGGCTCTGGTGGTAGCTAGGGATGAGCCCGATGTTCGAGTCGAACGTAAGTTGGATTCGAACATCGGGTGTTCGGGTGTTCGCCTGTTCACCGAATAGCGAACAATATGCGGTGTTCGTGGCAAATTCGAAAGCTGCGAAACTCTGTTAAAGTCTATGGGAGATTAACATGAAAAATCAAAAGTGCTCATTTTAAAGGCTTATATGCATGGTATTGTCATAAAAAGTGTTTGGGGAGTCTTGCCCCAGGGGACATGTATCAATGCAAAAAAAAGTTTTAAAAAGGTCAGTTTTTGACCCCTTTGATCCCTGCCTCATTTAAAGTCACAAAAAAACTCTTTCTTTTATATGAAACAAATAGGGATGGAAGCACACAGCAGTAGTCCATTACAGTAACATCCCCAATATCCCCCAAAAAACGCTGGCCTTCAATGGCCCTGTGATTCTTTTACCTTTTTTTGTTTTTGTTCTTTGTTTTTTCAATATATAGTTTTTTTATCTTCATCCCTCATTTCCCTTTTTTAATGCTGAGATGAACGAACAGCGACTAATTTGGTCGCTGTTCTTTCTATCTATGACAGTGCGTCCTTGGCTGTGTTATCGGCCTAGCTTTTTGCAGATCTCTCCCTCCCCCATGTTAGGCAGCCTACTTCCACACTGATAGGCATTCTGGAGAGTTGAATCAGCGCTAATCGCCAGACGGCTGAGCCGCCCAGGTGAAAGCGTTCTCCTCCCCTCTGTCTGTCACTGCCTCCTTGTTGCCTGATTGGTCTGTCTGAGGCAGCACACCTACATATGCACCCCCCATGGCTTGTTCACTCACACCACATCACTTTTCCCATTTCTCCTGGATCATTCACATGCATATGGACCCTGGCTTTCATTGAAAACACAGGTACTTTCTCCCTTCCACCTCTCCCCCTTTCCTTCTCACCTTGTGTTTTTGCTGCTGTTTGTTTTCTCATTTTTGTTTTCAGCTTCTTCCTCGTTTTTCATATTCATTTTTTCTATTTCCCCTCTCCTTCACCTAGCCCCTTTTTATTTCCTACACTTTTAACTCATTTTTTATTCATCCCTTCACCCTCCTTGCACTCACCTTCCCTACACTTCTCACATTCTTTACATTCAACCTTTATACATCACTACACCTCACACCATTCACATTTATTCATTTTTCAGGTTCCCCATATGGGGCCACTTTTTCCACCCTTATGCAGGGTATCCACATACATTACTTGCCTGGGACGTGCCCTTGTGTGGCTGCTGCTGCCTTTCCAGACCTCTACAGTGCCTTGAGAGGGAGCCCAGAGTCACATTGGCGATTTCGGTTGGCACGCCAAGCTCGCACGTTGTGCAGATGTAAGTTCTCTGTAACTATTGAACCCCTCTTGCCTTCTCCCCCCTAAAATTTCCTTATCCTCCTGACCATCTTTAATGCCCAGCTCAAATTATCTGGTATTTAGATCTATATATTTCTTTTCTTTTTTAGATTTTAATGCCATGGTTTATGCTCCTGATGAGCGACTATAGGGTCGCGAAACGCGTAGAGCCACTACTACTTACCAACATTTCTTACCATGGACCCTTTCCTATTTTTTTGACTGCAATTATGTTTTTAATTTTCTGTTACTAGCATCATGCGATTTCTGTACTCATTATGTTAAATGTACATCAAGCTATGTGGTTTTATGTATTTGTTTTGTAAACGTCGGAACATTCATGGTTGAGAGGCTGTATGCCCAATGTATGCTATAAATGATTGTACAATGCAAAATAAATCCCACTTTTTCTACTCGCTTGACTATTCAATTTACTGCTGTGTGCTTCATATAAAGTCCCACCTCTCCCCCTCCCCCTTCCCTCTTCAATACACTGTGTTATATAAACTACACTGCCTGCATTGACAGAATATAGAGTCTACACTGAATATATAGGCTACACTGAATGCAGAGTATATATATATATATATTATTATTATTATACGCGATTTATATAGCACCAACAGATTACGCAGCGCTTTACAATGTATAGGGGGGACAACACAATTACAGTGCAGTTCAATACAAAAGGTACAGGAGGGCCCTACTCGTAGAACTTACATTCTAAAGGAAGGGGTGGTGGTACAAAAGGTAATAGCTGCAGAGAATTTGATGGGGGATATTTGCAGAATATATATATACTAGACCACAGGTGTCAAACACAAGGTCCGCGGGCCAAAAACGGCCCTCCAGACAATTTCATGTGGCCCTCGCACCTCCCCTGTAGCTGCAGGAGAGCTCTGGTCCTCCTCCAGACACATACTTTCTGCTTTCAAGCAATGCATCCAGCTTCTTCCCAGCAGCAGCATAAGGAAAGGGGGTACACTGTGATGTAAGGGAGAGTGGGGGACTCAACTTCTGATGGTGGGGTGGCTCTTGACATCTAATGTAAAGGGGAGGGGATGCCCTGGACATCTAATCTTACAGATACAACTGGCCCTTTTGAGGGCAATCATAATGCTGAGGCGGCCCACGATGACATTGAGTTTGACACCCCTGTACTAGACTGTATATATATATATATATATATATATATATATATATATATATATATATATACAGTATATATATATCAAATACACTGCCTGCACTGACTTGAATATAGAGTCTACACTGAATATATAGGCTACACTGAATGCAGAGTATATATATATATATATATATTTATATATCAAATACACTGCCACTAACTAACCTGCCTGCCTAATCTAGCTCAAACTATCTCCGTCCACACACTATACACGGCCGCTATGTAAGCAGCCTCTTGGCCTTTGGCCAATTATGGTTCTCTCAGCAAATCAAAGCAATTTATGCCTTAATGCCATACTGGCAATTTCTAACTAATGTTTAGGGATAGGCGAACGGTTCGGCCCGAGCATGAGTTCAGGCCGAACATTGGCTGTTCACACATTCGCCGAACACCCGGATTATAGGGGTGTTCGACCGTTTGTTCGGCCTGCCGAACTACCACAATGCACTGCGCCACAGTGCATTAAAAGCCCTGATTGGATGAAGCAATGAAAGCTTTGCCCAATCAGGGCACAGAGCACTTTTAGAGCCATGCTTGGATGCTCTCATGATGACTCTACCCAATCATGGCTCATTGCTCTTAGTCCCGCCCCACACTATAAAAGTATTCTTTCAATAGCGGCCATTTTTAGTGTGATAACAGCGAGAAAAAGAGATAGAACAGGGCTCTGATCAGTGCTACTAGACTAGCACATGTGCAGCTGATCACACTGTTGCAATTTGCAAACTTTGTCTCAAGCACATCAAGCGTGGCAAAAACACCAGCCATTTGGGTACCACATGCTTGACAAGGCATTTAACCTCCCACCACTCAGCCAGTTGGCATGAGCACCTGAAAGTCACACAAAATGGGCGCAAATCTGTTCCTCCTCCTTACTCACCTCAGTCTGCCCACGCTATACCTCATGACCTCTCAGCAGTCTCCACTGACAGGGATGATGGTATAGTGCAGGGTGTCCCATGACCTTGCAGCACATCTGCCAGCAGCACACCACCAGCTGTAGACTATAGCCAGAAAATTTCCCTCACTGCTGCAGTGGAAAAAAAAATACAGTCACTACCACTACCACCCACATGCCCAGCATCTAAATGCAAGTTTGTCAATGTTGCTGGCTCTACAACTTCTGCCTTTCTGTCTGGTGGATTCTGCCCCTTCCGTGAATTTGCAGAATGTGTTGTACCACAATGGCAGGTTCCTTTTCACATAATGCCACATACACACGGTCGGAATTGCCAACGGGAGAACGTCCGTCAGAAATTCAGACAGAAAAATAGAGAACCTGCTCAGATGGAGCTCAGATGGAGCATACACACGGTCAGAATATCCGACCAAAAGCTCCTATCGGACTTTTTCTGTCGGAAATTCCGACTGTGTGTACGCAGCATTAGGCCATTCCAGTTCTGTACCATCACGTGGAAGGCAATGTTGTGGCATCATTGGGCAGTAAGCCACAAAGTCCATGTTACTGCTGACATGTGGTCTAGCGAGCATGGACAGGGATGATATACTTTGTTCGCAGCACACTGGGTAACTCTGCTTGCAACTCGGAAGGATGCAGGACAGGGCTCAGTGCTGCAGCTTGTTGTGCCCCATGTCTCTATGCAGCTAGTGGTGATGATGCAAGGTTTGCCAGCTCTACCCCTCCTCCTCCTCCTCCATGCCCTCTTCTGCTGAATTGTCCTATGAACCACAAGTACCCCCTAAGCGTTCAAGGGGCTAGTCAATGAGACAGGTTAAAAGGTGCCATGCAGTGCTTCAGCTGGTGTGTCTGGGGGAGGAACCACAATGGAGCAGAGATTATTACACAGCCAGTGCTCGGTTGGCTGGAATTCCACCTGCCCGTAAACAGCCTGATTTGTGACCTGCCCACCAGGTGGAACTCAACTTTGGCAATGCTGCAGCAGCTGCACATGTTGTTTTGGTGCCTATCTAGTAGTTTTTTGAAATTATCTATACTCCCTGCTGAAACTACTGCTGAAACTACTGCTTGTGGAAGAGAATTCCACATCCTTACTGCTCTTACTGCAAAGAACCCTTTATGCAGTGTAAGGTTAAACCGTGTTTCTTCTAATTTTAGTGAATGGCCGCGTGTCTTTTTATGTTCCCTTGCGTGGAAAAGTGTTATCCCTATTGTGGGGTCACCAGTACGGTATTTGTACATTGAAATCATATCCCCTCTCAAGTATCTCTTCTCCAGAGAGAATAAGTTCAGTGCTTGTAATTTTTCCTCATAACTAAGGTCCTACAGTCCCCCAATTACCGTATTTATCGGCGTATAACACGCGCCGGCGTATAACACGCACCCCAAGTTTAGGAGGGAAGTTTAAGGAAAAAAAACTTACATTTAAATGCAGCCTTATCAGTGTCATTTGCAGCCTTGTCACAGTGCAGCCTTGCCCCAGTGTCCATTGCAGCCTTGTCAGTGTCCATTGCAGCCTTGACAGTGTCCATTGCAGCCTTGTCAGTGTCCATTGCAGCCTTGTCAGCGTCCATTGCAGCCTTGTCAGTGTCCATTGCAGCCTTGTCAGCGTCCATTGCAGCCTTGCAAACCCAAAGTTTTCATTGCAGCCTTGCCCCCCCCCCCCAGTGTCCATTGCGGCCTTGGCCGAATTAAAATTTGGCGCCGCCGAGCGGGGCGAACACTGCAGAGAACGCAGGGACTGGGCGGAGCCGAGATACACATGTACTCGGCTCTACTCGGCTTTTCTCGGCTACGCTCACAGTCACGCCGAGTCCCGCCCTATGATGGACATAACACAGGTCCAATGGCGGGACTGGGCGTGACTGAGCGGAGCCGAGAAAAGCCGAGTACACTCGGCTATGTGTATCTCGGCGACGATCGCTGCGCTCCGCTCACAGTCAGCAGAGATTCGACGGGGATAGGTGAGTATCGGCGTATAACATGCACCCACGATTTCCCCCTGATTTTAAGGGGAAAAAAGTGTGTGTTATATGCCGATAAATACGGTAGCTATGTTGCCCTTCTCTGGACCCTATCAAACTCCAGCACATCCTACCTGAGGACTGGAGCCCAGAACTGGACGGCATACTCCAGGTGCGCCCGGACCAGAGTCTTGTAGAGTGGGTGAATTATTGTTTTATCTCTAGAGTTAATCCCCTTTTACTCTGTTGGCTTTGCTTGCAGCAGCTTGGCATTGCATGCTATTGCTGAGTCATGTACCAAGACCCCCATTTCCTTTTCCATCCTAGATTCCCCAACAGGTTCTCCCCCTAGTGAGTAGATTGCATTCATATTTTTGGCACCCAAATGCATTACTTTACACTTTTCTACATTAAACCTAATTTGCCATGTAGTTGCCCACCCCATTAATTTGTTCAAATCTTCTTGCAAGGTTTCCACATCCTGGGGAGAAATGATTACCCTGCTTAGCTTAGTATCATCCACAAATACTGAGATCGAGCTGTTTATCCCATCCTCCAGATCGTTTATGAATAGATTAAATAGGAATGGTCCCAGGACAGAACCCTGGGGTACCCCCCTTTCCACACCGGACCATTCAGAGTACTCCCCATTTATCACCACCCCCTGAACTTGCCCCTGTAACCAGTTTTTAATCCATGTACTTACCCTTTGGTACATGCTGACAGACCTTAGTTTGTACAGTAAACGTTTATGGGGAACTGTACCGAATTCCTTTGCAACGTCCAAATACACCACTTCTACGGGCCTTCCTTTATCTAGATGGCAACTCAACTCCTCATAGGAGGTTAATAGAATGGTTTAGCAAGAACGATTAGTCATGAATCAATGCTGATTACCGCTAATGATACCATTTTCATTACTAAAATCTTGTATATAATCCCTTACCATCCCCTCCAATATTTTGCATACTATTGACGTTAGGCTAACTGGTCTGTAGTTCCCATTGATTTATCTTGGTCCTTTTTTAAATATTGGTGCTACATCGGCTTTTCTCCAATCAGCTGCTACCATACCAGTCAGTAGACTGTTCGTAAAAATTAGGAACAATGGTCTGGCAATTACTTGACTGAGTTCCTTAACCACTTCAATACAGGGCACTTTCACCCCTTTCCTGCCCAAGCCATTTTTCAGCTTTCAGCACTGTCACACTTTGAATGACAATTGCGCAGTCATGCAACACTGTACCCAAATTAAATTTTTATAATTTTTTCCCCACAAATAGAGCTTTCTTTTGGTGGTATTTGATCACCTCTGCGGTTTTCATTTCTTGCGCTATAAACAAAAGAAGAGCGACAAGTTTGAAAAAAACACAATATTTTTACTTTTTGCTATAATAAATATCCATTTTTTTTAAACAAAATTTTTCCTCAGTTTAGGCCGATATGTATTCTTCTACATATTTTTGGTAAAAAAAATTGCAATAAGCGTATATTGATTGGTTTGCGCAAAAGTTATAGCGGCTACAAAATAGGGGATAGATTTATAGCATTTTTATTATTATTTTTTTTTTTTTACTAGTAATCAGCGATTTTTATCGTGACTGCGATATGGCGGCGGACACATCGGACACTTTTGACACATTTTTGTGACAATTCATATTTATACAGCGATCCCTGCTATAAAAATGCATTGATTACTGTATAAATATGACTGTCAGGGAAGGGGTTAACACTAGGGGGCGATCAAGGGGTTAAATGTGTTCCCTAGGAAGTGATTCTTGCTGTGGGGGGAGGGGACTGACTGGGGAAGGTGACCGATCTGTGTCCCTATGTACAAGGGACACACCATCGGTCTCCTCTCCCTGACAGGACATGGATCTGTGTGTTTACACACACAGATCCACGGTTCTGCTCAGTTACTGGGCAATCGCGGGTGCCCGGCGACCGTTGTGGCCGCCGGGCACACGCATCGGGTCCCCAGTGACGCGGTGGGCGTGCGTGCCCCCTAGTGGCTCGGGAAGGCGCAACGTCATATGAAGTCCGCCCAGAACGAGAGGGTCTGCGTCCCGCCGTCATTTGACGGCGGGCGGTAGACAAGTGGTTAAGGACCCTTGAGTGCAAGCCATCTGGTCTTGGTGACTTATTAATGTTAAGTTTTTCAATTCTATTTCTAATTCTATCCTCTGTTAGCCATGAGGGTGCTTCATGTGACGTGTCTTGAGGATAAACATTGCAATCTTGGTTACTGAATCATCTTGTTTCCCTTGTAAAGACTGAGGAGAAGAATAAATTCAAAACCTTTGCCATCTCTCCATCCTTTGTAACCAGATTCCCTTCATCATTCTTTATATGATCTGACCTCCCTCTCTTGCTATTTATATACTTAAAGAATTTCTTGGGCTTTTTTTACTCTCCTCAGCTATGTGACTTTGGTGTCCTATCTTGGCCATCCTGTTTGCACCCTTACATTTCTTATTGCATACTTTGTAAAGTTGGAATGCTGATGATGACCCCTCAGCCTTGTATTTTTTGAAGGCCTTCTCCTTTGCTTTTATACGCATTTTTACGTTGGAGTTAAGCCATCCAGGACTTTTATTAGCTCTTTTAAATGTATTTTCCATTGGGATGCACTGGCTAATACCCTTATTTAATATGCTCTTAAAGCACACCAATTTTTTCTCCGTGTTCATTGTTCTTGGATTTTATCCCATTTAATATCTTTTAGCAAGGAGCATAGTTTATGGAAGTTGGCTCTTTTGAAATTCAGTGTCTTTGTATTCTCCTTATGTTTCCTATTTGTGTGCTTTATACTAAAACAAATTGACCTGTGATCGCTGTTTCCTAAATTGCCCCTTGTTGCCACATCTGTGATCAGGTTTGTATTGTTAGTAATCAGTAGGTCTAGTAACGGTTTGTTTCTTGTTGGTTCATTTACCATCTGACCCATGAAATTGTCCTGCAAGACATTTAGGAAATGGCGAGCCTTAGACGAATGTGCGGTTCCTTCCGCCCAATCTATGTCTGGATAATTAAAATCCCCCATTATAATGACACGTCCCATCCTTGCCGCTATTCAAAACTGTGATAGGAGGTCTGCCTCCCCCTTCTCCCTTTGGTTAGGGGGCCTATAGCATACTCCCAGTATTACTTTCCCCTTGGTTACCTCCCTTTGTAGCTCTACCCATAAGGATTCCACCTCCTCCATTGCTCCATTAGTGATATCGTCCCTCACATTCACTTGTACGTCATTTTTGATATACAGGCATACCCCTCCCCCTTTTTTACCCTCCCTATCTCTGCAAAATAGGGAATTCCCTTGAATGGTTGCCAGCCAATCATGAGAGCTGTTGAACCAAGCCTCGTACAATAGCAGCTCTAGTTCTCCCATCTTGTCCGCCAGACTCCTGGCATTAGTGAACAAGCCACATAGTTTTGCCTGGACGCATACTATCTCCTTATTGGATGTTCTGAGGTTGCAAATAGGACTTGTTACTATTCTTTCCTCAGGTTTAGTCAACCTACCACTAATGCCCCCAATACTACCCTCTGAAATTTGTTCCACGCTGGCTATCTCTACAGCTAGACCTTTGCCCCATCGCCTAGTTTAAAAGCCCCTCTAACTTGTCGGCCATCTTCTCTCCCAGCCAATCTGCACCTTCCCCACTTAGGTGCATCCCGTCTCTGCTAAAGAGCTGATAACCGACTGAGAAGTCAACCCAGTTCTCTAGGAACCTGAACCCCTCCTTTCTACACCAGCTCCTCAGCCACTTCTTTACTTCCCTAATCTCCCGCTGCCTCTCTTGTGTGGCTTGAGGTACCGCTAGTATTTCTGAGACTATTACCTAGTAGGTCCTAATCTTCAATTTAGCTCCTAAGTCCCTAAAAAACGTTTTTAGGACACACCATTTTCCTCTGACTTTGTCATTGGTGCCAACATGCACCATGACAGCCAGGTCTTCCCCTGCCCCTCCCAGTAATCTGTCCACCAGATCCATAATGTGCTGAGCGCCCGGTAGACAACATACAGTTTTGCGCTTCAGATCTTTGTGACAGATTGTCCTCTCTGAGAAGTGAGTCCCCTGCCACCAGAATCTGTCTGTCTTTTCCCTTGTCTTTACCCCCACCCTCACTGGAGGAGTTATTCCCCTGGCAGCTAGGGGCATCACTCTGCTTCAGCAGTGCTGGTCCCTGACTGGTTTACACAATATCATACAACGGGGCATACTTATTGGGATGTTCCAGCCCAGGATTGGCCTCCCTGACTCATTCCCCTCTACCCTTCCTGACTGTCACCCATCTACTCTTCTAAGGTGCATGCACTTCTTTTTCTGCCCCCGCCTCTGTGCTGGCCCCAGCCGACCCCTGCCGGGTATGATTCCAACTCTCCTTTAGTATGGAGAGTCACTTATAGGGTTATGGTGTGAAGGTGCCACCGACACCCAAAGACCAATTTTCCCTCACCTTTTTGACAGGTGCATATCATTGCAATTTTTGACAGCAAGGCCAATTCATTCTTTCATCAAAAGTACATCTATAGGGTTATTTTTCATTTTTATGCTTTCACTTTAAGCATCAATAAATTACTGCTCATTTAAGAATTAAGTTTTTTAAAAACTTTTTTTTCATTTATACATGTCCCCCAGGGCAGTAGCCGGACCCCTATAACCATTGTATGCACAATTGCTTGAATATAAGCTTTCAAAATGGGCACTTTTGATTTTTCTAGTTCGGGTCCCGTAGACTTCAATGGGAATCGTTATTAGGTTCCGAACTTTTGCGATGTTCGAAAGTTCTGGTGCAAACTGAACGGGGGGTAATTCAGCCTATCCCTACTAATGTTGTATTCCCTGCAGTGATCCTGGATAGTCTATCTAAACTCCAAAAGCTCTCATGGATCCAAGCATGTCTATTTCAATTGGGGCATTTAGTTAACCCAGTGACTCGTGTAATAAAAACATTTGAAGAGCCAAGAGCTAGTAAAAAACTCCCTGTAAGACTATTCTAGGTTTAACTACAGTTAAAACACTATTTCAGCTCTTCATGACCTTCACTGACACCAGATAGACCTACTGGCTTTAAGGCAGTATGTGCCCATGATCCCTTCCAACTTTATTTGATTTCTATCTTTTATAAGCTGTTGCATGCTGCTTCTCTACTACCTGGGGGCTCTCATCTTTATATGCACAAATGGGGAACTGTCATGTACCTGGGTGTATTCAAACCGGGATGTTCCTGGTCCCACTGCTGCAGTCTTATTTGTTGTGCCATGGAAGAGCTCTGGAGTTATAGCTATGTTCTCTTAGTTTGATGCATTACCTTGGACTCACTAGCCCCACCTGCTGCCAGCTGTGGACAATCTACAATCAAAGCAGCCCATAAATAGCAGCACTTCCTGTCTCTCAGTGCCAGTTTGTGTGGACTAGCTCCCTGGGTGTTGTGACTGCTTTGTGACTCTGAATACTGTATATGAACTTCTGCCTGAATTCCTGACTACTCTCTAGCCTGCTGATTTTGTATTTCACAGCCAGCTTGTGTATGACCTTTGCCTGCCTGACCACTCTCTGGATTTCGACCGTGTACCGTTTTGTCTGATCTGTTGCCGACCTGATCTGCCTGACTAAGTTTTCGCCTGAATCCTCAGCACACAAGCTCCACTTCGGACACTACCTATCACAGGTACCTTACATTACAAACGGGCCACAATGGCAGTGGATCCTGCTGAGATTGTTAAGATGATTTCACTTCAGGAACAATTGATTGGAGCTCATGAACAGCTTCTTCCCTGGACGCCAAGTTAGATGAACTTTGTACTATGCTTAAATCTTGCTTGCCAGGTTCTTCTGCAATGGTCCAGACTCCTTCTCCAATCCAACCCGCCTATTCTGTACCACCCAAGCTTCCCCTGCCTGAAAAATTTGGTGGTGATACTGAGGACTGCAAAGGCTTTTTAAATGTTTGCCGTTTGCATTTCCGCAACAACCCTGGGAATTTTAACACTTCGTCTGCCAAATTGACTTTTGGAATTTCCTTGTTAAAAGGGAAGGCCCTGGCCTGGGTCTCTCCTTACCGGGAACGCAATGATCCTGTGCTGCAAGATGCTGACAAATTTCTGGCTTCTCTCCAGACTGTATTTGGCAAGCCAGATAGAGCTTTTGAACATACAACAAGGTACCCGGTCTGTGGCAAAATATGCTATTGAGTTCCGTACCCTAGCTGCTGAGACTAATTGGGACTCATGGGCATTACGTGCAGCCTTCCGAAAAGGTCTTACAGATCGCATCAAGGACCAATTAGTCTATAAGGATTCCCCAGAAGACCTTGAGAAATTCATAGAGCTGTGTGTTTGTCTGGATGTCCGGTATCATGAAAGGTGCCAAGAGAGACTTAGAACTCGCAAGTTTCCTAGGCCAGTTAACCGTTTGGCCCCCAATTTCCAAGCACCACCTCAGCCAGAACCTGAAATCTCAGTTGAACCCCAGGCACCTGTGGAACCCATGGATGTAAGCCGTCTCCACCTAACTGAGTCTGAGAAACAAAGGAGGCGTGCATTGGGCCTATGCCTGTACTGTGAATTTAAAGGTCATTTTTTATCTGTCTGCCCTTCCCTTCTAGTAAAAGGAAGGGTCTAACCAGTGATGGAGGAGCTGGGTTAGACTTTACAGGTATATCCTCCAAGACCAAGATTACTGTTCCCGCATTTATCCATTTACCCTCCAAATTTGTCTCCTGTGAGGCTTTTGTGGATTCTGGAGCCGCTGGCATATTCTTGGACTACACTTTTGCTAAAGAAAATAAAATCCCATTTGTTCCAAAGTCTAGACCCTTGAACATCACCACCCTGAATGGACAACCCTTGGGAGATGGCATTGTAAAATTTGAGACTATGACAATCGCCCTTCAGGTAGGTGAACTCCACAAAGAAGAAGTTGTCTTGTCTCTTATTGATTCTCCACTTCTGCCCGTTATCCTTGATTACCCATGGTTACAACAACATAACCCTTCTTTTAATTGTGAAAATGGAGAACTAACCTCTTGGGGGTCCTTCTGTCATCTAAACTGTTTGTCTCAACCCAAAAGACTTTCTGGTTCTCTGTTGGCTTCCGTGGCCATCCCACCTACCTTGCCTCGTGAATACCATGAGTTTGCAGATGTATTTTGCAAGCAAAAGGCAGAGGTTTTACCTCCACATCGTTCTTTTGACTGCGCAATTAATTTGATTCCTGGAGCACCTCTTCCCAAAAGAAGGACCTTTCCCCTGTCTTTGCCTGAACAAAAATCCATGGAGGAATACATAAAAGACAACTTGGAAATAGGTTTTATCCGAACCTCTTCTTCTCCAGTAGGGGCAGGTTTTTTCTTTGTTGAAAGAAAAAGATGGGGGTCTTCGACCATGCATAGACTATCGAGGGTTAAATCAAATCACTGTAAAAGACACCTACCCTTTGCCTCTGATGCTTGAACTGTTTGATGTACTTAAGGGAGCTGTTATCTTCTCTAAGCTGGACCTACGAGGGGCTTATAATCTGATTCAAATAAAAGATAAGGACGAGTGGAAGACAGCATTCAACACTCGTAATCGACATTTTGAATGACTGGTTATGCCATTTGGGTTGTGTAATGCCCCTGCTGTCTTCCAACGTTTCATGAATGACATTTTTCACGATTTCAGCAACAGTTTTGTGATCATATACTTGGACGACATTTTAATCTTTTCCAAGGCTCATCTAGAGCACATCTCACATGTAAAGCAGGTATTACAACAACTGAGAGAAAACCATCTTTATGCGAAGAATGAGAATTGCAGTTTCCATCAAAGCCGTATTCCCTTCCTTGGATACATTATAAGTGCTGTCGGTTTCCAAATGGATCCTCAAAAACTTTCCGCTGTTCTGCAATGGCCCCAACCGGCCACTTTAAGAGGGCTCCAAAGCTTTTGAGGGTTCACAAATTACTACAGACGCTTCATGAAAGGTTTTGCCTCCATTGCGGCCCCCTTACTGCTATGACTAAGAAAGGTACAAATTGCAAGGTGTGGCCCTCAGAAGCGGAATCGGCTTTCCAGCAATTAAGAGCCATGTTCAGCAAGGCTCCAATTCTTCAGCATCCAGATCCCGATTTCCAGTACATAGTTGAGGTTGATGCCTCCGAGGTAGGAGCTGGTGCTGTACTGTCCCAGAGACAGCCTAAGTCCGGTAGAATCCATCCAGCAGAGTTTTTTTTCTAGAAAGTTTTCTCCAGTGGAGATGAATTACGATGTTAGAATCAAGAACTACTGGCCATCAAATTGGCATTGTCTGAATGGCGACATCTTCTTGAAGGGGCTCCCAAGCCTTTTTATATCCTCACTGATAGGAATGAGTCAAACACCCCCCTGTTCAGTTCGCACCAGAACCTGCGAACAGACCTAAAGTTTGTGTGAACTTTAGAACCCTATTAAATACAATGTACTTGAACGTTCGAAATCAAAAGTGCTAATTACAAAGGATAATATGCATTTTATTGTCCTAAAAAGTGTTTGGGGACCCGGGTCCTGCCCCAGGGGACATGTATCATTGCAAAAAAAAGTTTTAAAAACGGCTGTATAGTATGCCTGTAAAGCAGCGCTTGTTTCCCTTGCTTAGAGCTGTCCCTGCACAAAATGTAATTTCTGAAGGAAAAAAAGTCATTTAAAAGCACTCGCGGCTATAATGAATTGTCAGCTCCCGGCAATACAGAGAAAAGTAATTGATAAAAAAAAATGCTTGGGGTCCCCCCAAATTCAATTACCAGGCCCTTCAGGTCTGGTATGGATGTTAAGGGGAACCCTGCGTCAAATAAAAAAAAAATGACGTGGGGTTCCCCCAAATATCAATACTAGACCCTTTATCCGAGCACGCAACCTGGCAGGCCGCAGGAAAAGAGGGGGGAACGAGAGAGCCCCCCCTCCTGAACCGTTCCAGGCCACTTGCCCTCAACATGGGGAGGATGTGGACAAGGGCCTCATACCCACAACCCTTGCCCGGTGATTGTGGGGGTCTGTGGGCAGGGGACTTATCGGAATCTGAAATACCCCTTTAACAAAGGGGACCCCCAGATCCCGGCCCCCCCATGTGAATTGGTAAGGGGTACATTGTACCCCTACCATTTCACGAAGAAAGTGTAAAAAAAATGTAAAAAAAACCCACAGACACCTTGGAAAAGTCCTTTATTAAAAATAAAAAAATAAAAAACCCATTCCAGCGATGTAATTCAGTGTCCCGCGGCGATCCGATGTCCAGCTCTGCAGTCTCCACTCCACACGAAACGTCATTGGCTGAGCGGACCTACACTGAGGAGGAAGTTCCCCATCAGGTCCGCTCAGCCAATGACGTAGGTGTAAGGCTGAGCGGACCTGATGGGGAACGTGAGAAGGGGCGGGTCTATTCATTTTTTTTACACTGCAGAGGAAGTTCCCCATCAGGTCCGCTCAGCCAATGATGTAGGCGGGGTCTAAGATACGAGGGCGCCCCCGCCCCCTCGTACCTCAGACCCCGCCTATGTCATTGGCTGAGCGGACCTGATGGGGAACTTCCTCCGCAGTGTAGGTCCGCTCAGCCAATGACGTTTCGTGTGGAGTGGAGAGAGACTGCAGTGCTGGACATCGGATCGCCACGGGACACTGGATTACATCGCTGGAATGGGTTTTTTATTTTTTTATTTTGAATAAAGGACTTTTCCAAGATGTCTGTGTGTTCTTTTTCCATTTTTTTTTACACTTTCTTTGTGAAATGGTAGGAGTACAATGTACCCCTTACCAATTCACATAGGGGGGGCGGGATCTGGGGGTCCCCCTTGTTAAAGGGGTCTTCCAGATTCCGATAAGCCCCCTGCCCGCAGACCCCCACAACCACCGGGCAAGGGTTGTGAGGATGAGACCCTTGTCCCCATCAACATGGGGACACCCTCCCCATGTTGAAGGCATGTGGCCTGGTACGGTTCAGGAGGGGGGGCGCTCTCTCGTCCCCCCCCCCTTTTCCTACGGCCTGCAAGGTTGCGTGCTCAGATAAAGGGTCTGGTATGGATTTTTGGGGGAACTCCACGCCATTTTGTTTTTTACATTTGGGGTGGAGTTCCCCTTAAAATCCATACCAGACCTGAAGGGTCTAGTATGGATATTTGGGGGGAACCCCACGTCATTTTTTTTAAAAAAAATTGATGCGGGGTTCCCCTTAATATCCATACCAGACCTGAAGGGCCTGGTAATTGAATTTGGGGGAACCCCCACACATTTTTTTTTTATCAATGACTTTTCTCTGTATTGCCGGGAGCCGACAATTCATTATAGCCGTGAGTGCTTTTAAATTACTTTTTTTCCTTCAGAAATTACACTTTGTGCAGGGACAGTTCTAAGCAAGGGAAACAAGCGCTGCTTTACAGGCATACTATACACCCCCCCCCCCCCCAGGTACGAAATTTAAAGGAATATTTCACTTTTATTGTTTCACTTTAAGCATTATTAAAATCACTTCTACTGAAAAAACTGACGTTTTTAAAACGTTTTTTTGCATTGATACATGTCCCCTGGGGCAGGACCCGGGTCCCCAAACACTTTTTATGACAAAAACTTGCATATAAGCCTTTAAAATTAGCACTTTAGATTTCTCCAATAGACTTTCACAGGGTGTTCCACTGCTTTTCGAATTTGCCGCGAACACACCAAATTGTTTGCTGTTCGGCGAACGTGCGAACAGACAATGTTCGAGTCAAACATGAGTTCAACTCGAACTCGAAGCTCATCCCTACTCACTGACCATAAAAACCTGGTGTATCTTCAAACTGCAAGACGTTTGAACTCACGTCAGGCTCGATGGGCTCTGTTTTTCTCCCGTTTTAATTTTGTTCTTTCTTATGTTCCTGGGCATAAAAACAAGAAAGCCGATGCTCTTTCCAGACAGTTCGCTACCTCTGAAGAAGATCAACCTACCGAGCAGTATATAATCCCACCTCACAAAATTGTCGCACCGATCTCTACGGCTCTTTCCTAACAGTTACAAGAAACACAGAATCGTGTTCCCCAAGGCTTGAAGATACAACTAGGACGCCTGTTTGTAGCCCCTAGCCTCAGAAAACCTGTACTCCTCTGGGCACATGATGGTGTGTTATCCGGTCATCCTGGTGTCATCATCAGTCTTAAGACCTTGCAGCATCATTTCTGGTGGCCTCATATGAAAAGGCATGTTACTGACTATGTGGCTGCCTGTCCAACTTGTGCTGCTAATAAAGTACCCCCCACATTGCCTGCTGGACTGTTACAACCACTTCCGGCACCTCGCCAGCCTTAGACCCATTTGACTATGGACTTCATTACAGATTTACCCAAGTCCGAAGGCATGACTGCTATATGGGTCATAGTGGATCGCTTTTCCAAAATGTCTCATTTTGTGCCGCTCCCGGGATTACCTACAGCGGAAGCACTGTCTACCCTTTTCCTTTCCCATATTGTGAGATATCATGGCATACCTACCAATGTCATCTCAGACCGCGGATCACAGTTTGTTTCCCCATTCTGGAGAGCGTTCTGCAAGAAACTGGGAGTAACGCTCTCACTCTCTACCTAAAATCACCCTCAAACAGATGGTCAAACCGAACGAATAAACCAGACCCTGGAAACCTATCTTCGACATTATGTCAATGCCTTACACTCCAACTGGTCTGAGTATTTGCCTTTGGCTGAGTTCGCCATTAGTTCCCGTTGACACAGTGCTCTTCATGCCACACCATTCTATGCAGCCCTATCACCCTCAGACTTTTCCCCTACTTCAGCCTTCTTCTGGTGTACCAGCAGCAGATCAGCGGGTGAAAAATATTCTGCTACATTGGAAAAATATTTGCTTATTACTACGGAAGTCAGCAGGCAAGTATGCGCTTTTCTCCAACAAACGATGACGCCATATACCTCCATATGTGGTGGGGGACAGAGTTTGGCTATCAACCAAATACGTGAGACTGAAACAACCTTCTACCAAATTGGGCCCTCGATTCATCGCCCCTTACAGAATTATTGCTCGAGTTGGGCCAGTCTCCTATCGGTTTAAATTGCCCTCCTCTCTCCGGATACACCCCGTATTCCATGTTTCCCTCCTCAAAAAGGCAATTTTCAATCACTACTCCAGAACGCAACAGCTACCTCCTCCTGTTCTTGTTGATGGGTGAAATGAGTTTGAAGTCTCTAAGATTCTTGATTCTAGAAGACTGGGTCGTGGCCAAAGATTTGCATGCTTCTACTCTTATTCAAGACTTCCATGCCTCCTTTCCCACTAAGCCCCGCTAGGCCCCCAGAGGGGTCCACTGAGGAGGGGGCCCTGTCATGTACCTGGGTGTATTCAAACCGGGATGTTCCTGGTCCCGCAGCTGCAGTCTTACTTGGTGTGCCACGGAGGAGCTCTGGAGTTATAGCTATGTTCTCTTAGTTTGATGCATTACCTTGGACTCACTAGCCCCACCTGCTGCCAGCTGTGGACAATCTACAATCAAAGCAGCCCATAAATAGCAGCACTTCCTGTCTCTCAGTGCCCGTTTGTGTGGACTAGCTCCCTGGGTGTTGTGAGTGCTTTGTGACTCTGAATACCGTATATGAACTTCTGCCTGAATTCCTGACTACTCTCTAGCCTGCTGATTTTATACTTTACCGCCAGCTTGTGTATGACCTTTGCCTGCCTTTGCACTTTCTGGATTTCGTTTGTGTACCGCTTTGCCTGATCTGTTGCTGACCTGATCTGCTTGACTAAGTTTTCACCTGAATCCTCAGCACACAAGCTCCTCTTCGGACACTACCTATCACAGGTACCTTACAGAAACAATACTCTATTACAACACCTCAAAGGTGTAAAATTTGGAAATTGGCAACTAAGTCTTCCCAATGTGTGGTATATATAGAAAATATTTATAAAATGTTAATGTTTTGTTATTGGACACCTGAGTTGCTTCATTCTTTTAAATCTGAGATATCAGGAACTTGTTGGAGATGTAAGTCACAGGAGGCACACTATTTCACATTTTTTGAAGCTGCTCCACAATTAGTCTCTTCTGAGACGCAGTGCTGGAGCTTATTGAACATCTTACTGCCCTCCAGAAACCAACTATAGGTAACTTTAATTAACTATGGGACCCATTGGACATGTTTATCTCAAGTTTTTAATGCAATACTTAAAGCGGTTGTAAAGTCACAAACTTTTTATTTTTTTTCTAGTCACCTGCAAGGGGAAGGCATAATGAGCTAGTATGCATTATGAAATACTTACCTTAGAACGAGGCATCGTTAACTCACCTGGTCCACGCCGAGGGAGATGACATGTTGCCTCGGCGTGTCTTCCGGGTATCGCGGCTCCAGCGCTGTGAGTGGCTGGAGCCGCGATGTCTCACTCCCGCGCATGCGTACGGGAGACTTCGTTCCGGCAAGGTCCGGCGTCTGCCGAGCCTTCAGCCCGAGAATCCCCTGTGCGCATGCGCTGGGGAATATCTCCTAAACCGTAAAGGTTTAGGAGATATTTTTTTTACCTACAGGTAAGCCTTATTATAGGCTTTTATGTAGGTAAAAGTACCAAAATTGACTATACAACCGCTTTAATGCATTACTATTATACATATATGTATTATTCCTACTGTCCTGAATAGAGCTGAGTTGTTTTGGAAAACTTTTATTCACTATTTCATTGGTGTGAATATTTTTATGAAGGTTAACATTCACTTTCTGTTCCTTTCAAATTTTGTTAGTATCCGTTGTTAATTGAATGTATTCTTGTTCTTTTATAATATAATTTTTGGATATACCCCATCGGTTAACGTCTTTTTTTTCTCCTTTATTGATATCTAAAGTATGATAACCCTTTCTGTACCTAAGCCACATCTACATGTTTTTTTTTTCACATTGGTTATGCCTTTTTTTTTTACCATATGTAATGGCTCTGTATTAATGGCTCTATATAGACATTTGACTGCTACATGTTTTCAATGTATACCTGCACTGTCTACCTCCCATTTATGTTTTGTTATATTGCCAAAACCTCAATAAAAACAGAATTTAAAAAATATATTTTAAAAGGTCTACAGCCAGAGTTTCAAACAGATCTAAAATTTTAGGAAGGACCACCATTTTGTAGGCCGCTAGTCTGCCAAAATATGACAATTCTGTTTTGGACCACTGCATTCAGGCCTCCTTAAAAGTATTAAAGTTATTAGTATTCACCTTTCCAATGGCCCCTCACTGGCACTGGCATCTCCTTCTGTGTTCCATTTTTGGCCATCTTCTTTAGCCGGGGGGGATGATGTCACTCCTGCACATGCACAGGAACAAGTTGCGCCGAGCGATGGCGCTGAGCGGCGCCATTTTTAAAAGTTTAGCCGTCGTACCGCCAGCCTCTTCCTTCCTACGTCCCCCGCAGGCGCAGCCTCTGAATGCCTGCCCCCCGCAGCCTCTGACCTCCTGTTTCCCCTTCAGTCTCTGACCTCCTGTCCCTCCGCAGCCTCTGGCCTCCTGTCCCCCCCTCCGCATCCTCTGACCTCCTGTCCCCCCCCTCCGCATCCTCCGACCTCCTGCCCCCCTCCACAGCCTCCGACCTCCTGTCCCCCCCTCCACAGCCTCTGACCTCCTGTTGTCCCCCACCGCAGCCTCCGACCTCCTGTCCCCCCCACAGCCTCCGACCTCCCCCCCTGCAGCCTCCGACCTCCTGTCCCCCCTCCGCAGCCTCTGACCTCCTGTCCCCCCCTCCACAGCCTCTGACCTCCTGTCCCCCCCCTCTGCAGCCTCTGATCTCCTGTCCCCCCTCCGCAGCCTCCGGCCTCCTGTCCCCCCTCCGCAGCCTCCGGCCTCCTGTCCCCCCCCTCCGCAGCCTCCTGTCCCCCCTCCGCAGCCTCCTGTCCCCACCTCTGACCTCCTGTCCCCCCCTCTGCAGCCTCTGACCTCCTGTCCCCCCCTCCGCAGCCTCTGACCTCCTGTCCCCCCCCCTCTGCAGCCTCCTGTCCCCCCCTCCACAGCCTCTGACCTCCTGTCCCCCCCCTCCGCAGCCTCCTGTCCCCCCTCCGCAGCCTCCGACCTCCTGTCCCCCCCTCCGCAGCCTCCGACCTCCTGTCCCCCCCTCTGCAGCCTCCGACCTCCTGTCCCCCTCCTCCGCAGCCTCCTGTCCCCCCCTCCGCAGCCTCCTGTCCCCCCCGCAGCCTCCTGTCCCCCCTCCACAGCCTCCTGCCCCCCCCTCCACAGCCTCTGACCTCCTGTCACCTTATCAGCATCCTCTGACCACCTGCCCCCCCTCCACAGCCAATGACCTCCTGTCCCCCCATCCGCATCCTCTGACCGCCTGCCCCCCCTCCACAGCCTCCAGCCTCCTGCCCCCCCCCTCCGCAGCCTCTGACCTCCCCTGTACCATCCGCAGCCTCTGACCTCCCCTGTACCATCCACAGCCTCTGACCATCTCTTGTCTTATATCACGTCTGGAGAGGAGTCAAGAGTGGGAGTGCCGCCAGGATGGGGGTCATGGGAGAAGTCAGACATGTATGGACTGTGGAGAGGAAAGTATGGGATAAATCCAGAGCCACCAAGCTGGAGCCGAGTGACTGAGCCCTGCACCGTGCACCTGAGAGGAGGTCAGTGACAGCGCCGCCAGGCCAGTCTGAGGGGGGAGTCAATACAATAATGTAAGGCGGCAATGATAAAGGTTTCCCTCTTATATCAGTAAACCCCCTTACCTTAGTGTTTTCTTTTTGCGGAAGGTGGTCTCTGGTCACCAGAGTCCTCCCCACATTCCCAGAGTTCCCCTTTACATCATAGTCTGCAGGATTCCACCCTTCAGTGCAAGGGGGCACTCTGATGTAAAGGGGAATGCAGTGGACTCTGATATAAGTTGGGTCTCTGGTCACAAGTGCCCCCTTTATATCAGAGTGCGACCCCTTTCACACTGAGGCGCTTTGCAGGCGCTATAACGCTAAAAATAGCGCCTGCAAAGCGCCCTGAAAGAGCCGCTCCGCACACTCCAGTGTGAAAGCCCCGAGGGCCTTCACACTGGAGCGCTGCGCTGGCAGGACGCTAAAAAATGTCCTGCTAGCAGCATCTTTGGAGCGGTGTGTATACGGTGCGCCGCAAAATTGACGGTAAAGTGCCGCTAAAATTAGCGCCGCTTTATCGCCGACGCATGGGGCTGGTATGAAATTATTTCCAGGGCTGGTTTTTATTCCCAGTCCGGCCCTGACTCGAGCAGACTGAGTGCAGCCAGCGCTGAAGATGTCACCCTGAAGCTGCGAAAAGTGGTGAATCCATCCCGCTCTGCAGCCTTGCTGTTTTGCCTCTGAATTTTTTGTGTTTGTGAGTGATTCTTAGCTCTAATAAAGACTGACATTGTTTTCAAAATAGAGAGCACGATTAATTTCTCTTTTGTATCTTTTTAATGACCACTGTTTATATTGGAGAGGATTCTTAAAAGAATATATATATATATATATATATTGTGTGTTTCCTGGCTCTTAAAGAGGAACAGGTGCTTTATGACCTTTAATCCTTAAAGGTCTTTTTTTGAAGGTGAGAACCCACCCATTTAGTTTTCCTGGTGGTGGTTTAATAGGAGCACATACACCGTAAGATTTCACTTTGGGTTAAGACTAAGGCTCCATGTACACTGAAGCTGATAAACTGCAGTTTATTGGCGTTTTGGCGTTTTGGCGTTTTTTTAAAAAGCCCATTAACTGCACTCTATGTTAGCCCATGTGTTCATGTACACATAGCGTTTTTTAGTGTTAATGAGCAGTGGAGTTAATGGGCTTTTTTCTAAACGCAAGAAATTTGCGTTCAAAGTGCCGTTTTTCGGCGGGGAAAAATGCAAAAAAACGCAAAATGCTGAAAACGCTAATAAACGGTCAAAAACGCTGGGCGCCAGCGTTTTTTAGCGTTTTTTGATCCATTGAAAAAAAAAAAATGCTAAAAAACGCTACACTGAAAAACGCTAATAAACGCTAGTAAAAACCGCTGATAAAAGCTATATTTTAAAGCAGCTTTTTCTGCCAGAAATCTGGCGTTCAAAACGACCGTTTTTCAGCTTCTGTGTACATGAAGCCTAATGCTGCGTACACACGATAGTTTTTAAAGATGTGAAAAATGTCATTTTTTAAAATGGTCATTAAAAATGATCGTGTGTGGGCTTTCCAGCATTTTTCCCGAAGATAAAAACGCAGAGAATCACGACGAAAAAAATTGGAACATGCTCTAATTTTTCACGTCGTTTTTTACATCGTCGTTTTTCTCGTCAAGAAAAACGGCCGTGTGTGGGCAATAATGACGTGAAAAAAAATGCGCATGCTCGGAATCAAGTATGAGACGGGAGCGCTTGTTCTGGTAAAACTAGTGTTCGTAATGGAGATAGCACATTCGTCACGCTGTAACGGACTGAAAAGCACGAGGCTGAAAAGCGCGAATCATCTCTCAACAAACTTTACTAACATGAAGGGTGGCGCCATCCGAATGGAACTTCCCCTTTATAGTGCTGTTGTACGTGTTGTACGTCACCGCGCTTTACTCAAACATTTTTTTCCACGATAGTGTGTAGGCAAGGCAGGCTTGAGAGGAAACACGAAAAATCACGTCGAGAAAAATGCCATTTTTTTCAATGACATTAAGAACGATCGTGTGTACTTGGCATAAGATCGCTGACCTGGAGGACGACTTCAGGTGTAACATGTGAAATTTAAAGGTATGCCTGAACACGTTGCCCTGATAAATGCAAAGCAGTATATTCAACAAATGATTCAATACACTCTCCATCAGCAGCCCTTATGATATAGACAGAGTTTAAAGATTACCGAAACGTTCATTTATGGTAGAAAAATGGCCATGCATCATGTTAACATGGATCCATGTCTTCTATATAAAAGATAAACTAATGGAGATCACTAGAAAGATCACGCCACTCCCAGATTAATGCATGGGTATTACCCTATATGCAGACCTGTTGCAGAAAAATGTACAGGTGAAGATAAAATTGATCCTTGTAACAAAAGATCTCCACCCCACTAAAATTGCTTATATATGTGGGGATCTTGTTGTGGGCATTCACCAGTGATCTTGTTGTGGGAATCTACCAGTTCATTATAAGCAGAAGCTTTTTTTCTATGTGATCCACCCCCCTGTCCAATTCAATAAGATGCACCATCTTAGACATCATGTCAGAGTGTAGAAAGCTTATAACTGATAATAGCATCTCTTGGGCATGGTATCCAACAGTAGCTTATTAAAAGTAGAATAGTTTGGAAATGGAGTGGAACACCCTAGTGTTTTCCCAAGAATGTAAAATGTTTTGTCCTGGGAGGCAAGTTCTGACTGGAAGAAATAATTCTGGACGGCTGCACTTCAAAAAATCCTTTTATTGCATATGACAGGTGGTTGACAGATGGAGCAGGGGACAAAAAGGTAGACGCGTTTCGCGCAAAGATCAGCGCTTAGTCATTAGCCGATCTTTGCGCGAAACGCATCTACCTTTTTGTCCCCTGCTCCATCTGTCAACCACCTGTCATATGCAATAAAATAATTTTTGGATGTGCAGCCGTCCGGAATTATTTCTTCACGTCACACAGCATGCGAGCAGGGCTAGCACCTGACTAGTATGTGTGGGGATTAACCAGAGACTCACTCACCTGGAGCAGCTTTTCTTGTTTCACAAGTTCTGACTAGGTTGCTGCTGTGTCTCCCAGGTGAGATTACATGGCTGCTGCCAGTTGCAAAGGAGTGTGGCTGCTGCTGAGCATGGGAGCCGCCAGTGCCATCTTTTCTTTCCTTGAAAACCTGAGCAAAGAAAAACTCAGTAAGTTTGTGGGGTCCCTCCCATGATTATTCATTGTGGATCATTGGGGCTCTATTTAGAGAGGCAGTGAGACACAGGGTGCCCCAATGTCACTGCTGTTCCTCTGGATGGCGTGCCTTTGTTATGCAACCATTTAAACTGGCTGCTGGCCACACCCCTCAAGTCTTAACAATTTTTCAGAAAGAATACAGTGCGATTGATTATTTCTGGCTAAATTAATCCTAATCTCTTCCTCTGAAATTGCCTCTCAATAAATAGGATATAATTCTGTGTAGAAAATCTGTACAGTTTTTATATTCCGTCTCAGAAAAAATACAGTTTCATTTAATATTTCTTAATGATGCCAATTTCTCGTCTCACTCAGAAGTAGCAGCCTATCCAAATAGATTTAAAGCCTGTGGTGCAATTCCATAAACTTTATCTGTCTAAAATGTAGGACAGAAATGTGTTATTTCCAGATGCAAGCTGCCTACACCAACATGGCCAACATGAAATGAAGTTAAAGTTTTGATTAAAACATTTCTGTTTTAAATTTAAAACAAAAAGGAAATTGTTTTTTTTTTTTTTTATTCCCAGATGCAACCTACTGGCTTTCTCAATCAAAACTAGAGGACTTTCCAAAAGTGTTTAAAACCTGTGCTGCATGTCTGTAAAAATGTTTGGATCTTCAGTCTGGGAAAAAATAAGTCAATGCTTTATATAAAACATAAGATGTAATCTGTTTATTCTCTCTCTCTTAGAAATAGTGGTCTGCCCAAATAGGCTTAAAGCTCTGGTGCATATGTGTGAATTTCAAATGAAAAGAGACAAATTTTTCTGTTCCAAACCAATGTAACTATGTAAAATTTTCCATACCACACTTCTTTATTTGTTATGTCCAAGTTACCAATGTAAACAAAATTAAAACATATAATAAACTCTAGAAGTAGGTCAAAAAAATCACGCGCACCCTGATTAATCAAACCACCACTGCGCACATGAAAAGGTGAAATAAATGAAGCTAACAGCTGCCAACTTAAACAAAGTAATATTGTGAACCGTATTTTAAGTAAAAAATTGTGGCGCTAAACCATATACGATGAGTATATAACTAAACAAATGTATATATCTCAAACCCACACCACGTGATAGTGTGCAAAAATAATATACATAAATATCATACATAAGTGATATATTAAACATATAACATCCTTTAGTGAGTCCCAAAGTAAAATGTGAGCTAAACTTTGACAAAAGAATATAAGAAAAAAAGGGGGGTAAAAATAAGTCCAAAAGCAAAAAGATATTTTCTTATATGTGCATCCAAGTGTTTCAACTTAAATCAGCAATCAAAGTCCATAAATCTTGAACAGAAAAATCCTTCCACCAACACCGCTGTGACTGTGATTCCTCTCCCAAAGGTATTGCACTCACCAGAAAAAATGACCTAGCACTCTCATGCATAGGCAATCAAGCTCAAACACATCACACACAGTGATTGCAGCTCTTCCGACTGTGTCCACTCAATACTCGATGTGAATATGTAAAAGAATAAATAGTGCTTCCAATAGTGAAATACTGTTAAGAAACACTTTATTGAAAAGCACTCGTAATCTTCAAACATTACACTCACATCACTTCAAAGAATAAAAAATACTCCTCAACATAGAAGATATATCACAGCAAAACTTCAAGTAGAATCTTCAACAGGAGGGTTGTTGCAGTGTACTGTATTGTATCACGGCCACGGCGGACCCAGAGCAAAAACCAGCACTCCGCCTCCTCTCCTGGATCTGTAGCTACCTCAACAGCCGGTGCTTGCAAACTTTATTCCTCACTTCACGCTAACCGCATAAGCCACGCCCAGACATGTTTCGTCATCCAGACTTAATCATTGGGATTGGCTAAGCGGCAAAAACACCTCCCCTTTATACTCCTCACTAAATACATACGTCACTGACTTGATTAGGTATCCAGAGCGCTTGCGTTATGCCTGTGTCCCCGTGACCACAATACCTCAGCAGCAACACCATCCCGTTTGATCATACAGGGCATAAGTGTATTATTTCAACATCAATACAATCCACATATAATGATTATAGTGTGCTACATCCTAATGCTAAAATAAAACATTTGGGCAGATCCTATATGCATGGATAGCAACCTCCAATACAGACAGGGCAGAAAACACACCATTCCACATACATCACCTCATACTTGAGACACTTATGAGGTAGAAGTATTGCAGACATATTATCAATACATAAAACTATTATTTTTTAGACTCCAACGTGATATTAAATTTAAAATAATATAATAATATATATAAAAATCTTTTTTAATTGTATAAGATCTAATTATTTCAGAGTATATCTCTATAAAAGAGATCTAAAATCTGCTTAAAAACAAAAAATTAAAAATTGTTAATAAAATTTTTTAAATCTAATTCAATGTTCAACCCTCTTGGGTGGAGACTCTTCAAAAGGAAAATCCATTTGGTTTCCCTCCTCGATAAATCCTTCACCTGATTGGAGCCCCTCCAAGAGGGTTGCATAATGTCAATACCACAAAATTGCAGAACTGTGGGGTCCTGGCCGTGTTAATCTTTAAAATGTAAAGACACACTGTGATATTTAAAGCCCTTCCTAACATTAGCTAAGTGTTCCGCTATGCGGACCCTCAATAGGCGTTTCGTTCTGAGCCACATAATAGAGACCACATGGGCACCACAGCAAGTACACGACATACGAAGAATTACATGTAATAAAGTGTTCTATTTCAAACACCTCATTATCTACATTAGTAATATTCATACGACCCCTATTACTAACTTGCACAGTTCTGCAACAAATACATCTGCGACATGAATAAAAACCTTTAAAATCGATTGACGGCGTTTTAGCCGGGGGGTCCAGAATTTTCTGTACCACCCTATCCCCAAAATTGGGGGCCCTTCTATAAATAAATTTAGGTCCTTCAGGTAGAACATTGCACAGATCTTTATCTCTGCGCAATATATACCAGTATTTGGAGAAGATATTCTCTATCTCCCTATACTGGTAATGAAAATCAGAGATAAACCCCCATTGATGTTGGTCATTAACCACTAAATTTACGTCTTTTTTTCTTAAACATTCTTCTCTTGGTACTTCTGCAATTTCCTTAATTGTTTTATTAATAGTTTCCTCCTTATAACCTTTCTGTAGAAATGTATTTTTTAATATATCGGCTTGTGCGAAATAATCCTCTGATTTGGTACAATTACGGCGAACCCTTAATATCTGTCCCTTAGGGATATTTCTAATCCATGCAGGATGGTGTCCACTCCCAATAGACATGTAGCTGTTCCTATCCGTGGGTTTGAAGTAAACCTTAGTTAGTATTTTAGTTTCACCCTTCACAATGGTCAAATCCAAAAAGTTGACACTTATATCACTAATGGTGTAATCCAAAACTATATTGTTATTATTGGAATTGAGTTGTTGCACAAATTCAACCGCAGATTCCTTCAACACCTCCCAAATAAACAGGAGGTCATCAATGAATCTGCGATACAATTTCAATTCAGGTCTATTGTGACTGAAAACCTGTCTATCCTCCCATTCAGCCATAAACAGGTTGGCGAGGCTGGGAGCAAACTTGGCTCCCATCGCCACGCCAACCTGCTGGAAGAAGAATTGATCATGAAACCAAAAATAATTATGGGCCATACAAAAATCAAGTACTTTACCCAAAAAACATTTCTGTATAAATGGTATGTCCTCTCGCTTGCTTAAAGCCCAATTTAGTGCCAGAAGGGCATCATCATGCTGTATGATGGTGTACAGCGAACAAACATCTGCGGTCACAAGGTAGGTCGCCGAAGCTGGATTCAGCTTAACCTCATCAAGTAATCGAAGAAGGTCCGCAGTGTCTTTTAAGTATGCCCTTGTCGCTTTAACGCTTGGTTGCAAGAACTTGTCCAGATATTCACCAAGCCTAGCTGTCACCGACCCGATTCCATTAACAATAGGGCGTGCTGGTGGTAAGATTGCATCCTTGTGAATCTTGGGTAAAGTGTATATTACCGGTATTCTGCATATACTGGGATTAAGGTATCTATTTTCTTTTAGACTAAGAGCATTATTTCTAAAGCCCCAATCCACTAACAAACTTAATTGTTCCTTATATACTCCAGTAGGATCAGATGTAAGTTTCCTATATGTCGTCTGATCACTCAGCAGCTCTACTAGTTGATTATGGTAAAAGGTTTTATCCAAAAGTACTACCCCTCCCCCTTTATCCGCCGGACGGATTACAATATCCCTTCTGTCTTCTAAAGATTTAATACATTCCCGGATATATTCAGGGTTTACTCGTTTTTTCGGGTGGAGTTCTTCTATATCCTTTAGTACCAGACTTTTGAATACCTCAACATAATGATTATTAAAATTTTGAGGATTAAATATAGATTTATTTCGCAAGCCGCTATCTACTCTTACTGGTTCATTAATAGATCTTCTAGATGTATCGGAGGGGTGACACTGCAACAACCCTCCTGTTGAAGATTCTACTTGAAGTTTTGCTGTGATATATCTTCTATGTTGAGGAGTATTTTTTATTCTTTGAAGTGATGTGAGAGTAATGTTTGAAGATTACGAGTGCTTTTCAATAGTGTTTTTTAACAGTATTTCACTATTGGAAGCACTATTTATTCTTTTACATATTCACATCGAGTATTGAGTGGACACAGTCGGAAGAGCTGCAATCACTGTGTGTGATGTGTTTAAGCTTGATTGCCTATGCATGAGAGTGCTAGGTCATTTTTTCTGGTGAGTGCAATACCTTTGGGAGAGGAATCACAGTCACAGCGGTGTTGGTGGAAGGATTTTTCTGTTCAAGATTTATGGACTTTGATTGCTGATTTAAGTTGAAACACTTGGATGCACATATAAGAAAATATCTTTTTGCTTTTGGACTTATTTTTACCCCCCTTTTTTTCTTATATTCTTTTGTCAAAGTTTAGCTCACATTTTACTTTGGGACTCACTAAAGGATGTTATATGTTTAATATATCACTTATGTATGATATTTATGTATATTATTTTTGCACACTATCACGTGGTGTGGGTTTGAGATATATACATTTGTTTAGTTATATACTCATCGTATATGGTTTAGCGCCACAATTTTTTACTTAAAATACGGTTCACAATATTACTTTGTTTAAGTTGGCAGCTGTTAGCTTCATTAATTTCACCTTTTCATGTGCGCAGTGGTGGTTTGATTAATCAGGGTGCGCGTGATTTTTTTGACCTACTTCTAGATTTTTACGTTTTTTACCATCTGCAGCCATGGAAGCATTTACATTCCTATCTAATAGACAGATAGATCCGGAATGTATATTTTCCTCTAACCAGGAAATGATAGAGTGTGAGGAGGATATCACAGGGTCTCTAAAAACTTTAGAGAATCTACTAGAGAAGCAGGTGAAAACCTGGTGGGACATTTTTACATTCGAACACTACCAGAAGGAAAACCTCATTTTCAGAAGCTTACGTTGGGAGGTATCTCCCCAGGATGGCCTATCTGATATTAAATATATGGATGAGTGGTTTGAATTTTTTAATAGGGTGGGCAGAGACCTTCAAAGTTTGGTTCTGAAAAGAAAACGAATCAAACTAGATAGACTTAATGAAAATATAAATCTATTAAAAAATAAATTGGAACCTTTGAATGAATCTAATCAATTAAAGGAATTCAACACAAATATGCGGAAAAAATTAGAGAAAGTGGACAGAGACACACAAAGAAAAAAAGTAAAAAAATACAATAGAGACTCAAGTGATTTTAAGAGTAACAATGTTTATTTATGGCAGAATGCCAGCCTAGCCACGGGTACCGGTATTGAAATAATAGATGGTGCCAATGAGACAGTGGCTGATAGAAAAGTGATAGTTGAAAATATACCATCAAAAAATAGTCAAAATAAGGGAGATACAACGTCCAACCCCAGGGGAAGACCAAATACACCTAGGGGTAACCGTACTGGTATTCCTGGAGGTCATCGTAGTAATACCCCCAAAGGGAATCGTAGTGGGATGCCCCAAGAAAATAGAGGTAACCAATCTGTAGGTAATCAGTACGGAGGAAATTATAATAATTACAGACATGGGGAACAGAATAGGGGGAATGATTATTCTTATAATGCCCAATCTGATCAAGAGCATTGGAACCAATATCCTTCTAATCAATATGGAGATCAGAGATATGCGATACCTACACAAAATAGATATCAAGCCCTGGGATTTGATGATTATAACGGATATAATTTACAACAATATCCGCCTTTTTTAGATCATCGGGGGGGAGGGGAGGTACACCACGAGGCAATACCCACCCTGTGAACAACAGAGGAGGAGGGAGAACCCCAGCCCCATATTACTCGAACAGAGATGCGGGGCCTTACCACAGAGAAGGAGAGGATGCCATGCAGGGAGAAGAAAACAATCCCAGAAAGAGAATAAGGAATCACTAGATGCCGGCATCTTCAACTTGAGTAAAATAGAACTTAACCATAAAGAAAAAAACATTCTAAATCTTGGTCTTAAATGTGCACCCCGTAAGGGTATGAATAAATTTGACGTGTATATTGACGCGCACAAGTTTATTCGTACAATTAATATGAAAAAATATTTTTTGAGTCACCCCTCCGATACATCTAGAAGATCTATTAATGAACCAGTAAGAGTATATAGCGGCTTGCGAAATAAATCTATATTTAATCCTCAAAATTTTAATAATCATTATGTTGAGGTATTCAAAAGTCTGGTACTAAAGGATATAGAAGAACTCCACCCGAAAAAACGAGTAAACCCTGAATATATCCGGGAAGGTATTAAATCTTTAGAAGACAGAAGGGATATTGTAATCCGTCCGGCGGATAAAGGGGGAGGGGTAGTACTTTTGGATAAAACCTTTTACCATAATCAACTAGTAGAGCTGCTGAGTGATCAGATGACATATAGGAAACTTACATCTGATCCTACTGGAGTATATAAGGAACAATTAAGTTTGTTAGTGGATTGGGGCTTTAGAAATAATGCTCTTAGTCTAAAAGAAAATAGATATCTTAATCCTTAATATGCAGAATACCGGTAATATACACTTTACCCAAGATTCACAAGGATGCAATCTTACCACCAGCACGCCCTATTGTTAATGGAATCGGGTCGGTGACAGCTAGGCTTGGTGAATATCTGGACAAGTTCTTGCAACCAAGCGTTAAAGCGACAAGGGCATACTTAAAAGACACTGCGGACCTTCTTCGATTACTCGATGAGGTTAAGCTGAATCCAGCTTCGGCGACCTACCTTGTGACCGCAGATGTTTGTTCGCTGTACACCATCATACAGCATGATGATGCCCTTCTGGCACTAAATTGGGCTTTAAGCAAGCGAGAGGACATACCATTTATACAGAAATGTTTTTTGGGTAAAGTACTTGATTTTTGTATGGCCCATAATTATTTTTGGTTTCATGATCAATTCTTCTCCCAGCAGGATGGCGTGGCGATGGGAGCCAAGTTTGCTCCCAGCCTCGCCAACCTGTTTACGACTGAATGGGAGGATAGACAGGTTTTCAGTCACAATAGACCTGAATTGAAATTGTATCACAGATTCATTGATGACCTCCTGTTTATTTGGGAGGGGTCAAAGGAATCTGCGGTTGAATTTGTGCAACAACTCAATTCCAATAATAACAATATAGTTTTGGATTACACCATTAGTGATATAAGTGTCAACTTTTTGGATTTGACTATTGTGAAGGGTGAAACTAAAATACTAACTAAGGTTTACTTCAAACCCACGTATAGGAACAGCTACCTGTCTATTGGGAGTGGACACCATCCTGCATGGATTAGAAATATCCCTAAGGGACAGATATTAAGGGTTCGCCGTAATTGTACCAAATAAGAGGATTATTTCGCACAAGCCGATATATTAAAAAATTAATTTCTACAGAAAGGTTATAAGGAGGAAACTATCAATAAAACAATTAAGGAAATTGCAGAAGTACCAAGAGAAGAATGTTTAAGAAAAAAAGACGTAAATTTAGTGGTTAATGACCAACATCAATGGGGGTTTATCTCTGATTTTCATTACCAGTATAGGGAGATAAAGAATATCTTCTCCAAATACTGGTATATATTGCGCAGAGATAAAGATCTGTGCAATGTTCTACCTGAAGGACCTAAATTTATTTATAGAAGGGCCCCCAATTTTGGGGATAGGGTGGTTCAGAAAATTCTGGACCCCCCGGCTAAAACTCCGTCAATCGATTTTAAAGGTTTTTATTCATGTCGCAGATGTATTTGTTGCAGAACTGTGCAAGTTAGTAATAGGGGTCGTATGAATATTACTAATGTAGATAATGAGGTGTTTGAAATAGAACACTTTATTACATGTAATTCTTTGTATGTCGTGTACTTGCTGTGGTGCCCATGTGGTCTCTATTATGTGGGCAGAACGAAACGCCTATTGAGGGTCCACATAGCGGAACACTTAGCTAATATTAGGAAGGGCTTTAAATATCACAGTGTGTCTTTACATTTTAAAGATAAACACGGCCAGGACCCCACAGTTCTGCAATTTTGTGGTATTGACATTATGCAACCCTCTTGGAGGGGCTCCAATCAGGTGAGGGATTTATCGAGGAGGGAAACCAAATGGATTTTCCTTTTGAAGAGTCTCCACCCAAGAGGGTTGAACATTGAATTAGATTTAAATTGTTTTATTAACAATTTTAAATTTTTTGTTTTTAAGCAGATTTTAGATCTCTTTTATAGAGATATACTCTGAAATAATTAGATCTTATAAAATTAAAAAAGATTTTTATATATATTATTATATTATTTTAAATGTAATATCACGTTGGAGTCTAAAAAATAATAGTTTTATGTATTGATAATATGTCTTCAATTCTTCTACCTCATAAGTGTCTCAAGTATGAGGTGATGTATGTGGAATGGTGTGTTTTCTGCCCTGTCTGTATTGGAGGTTGCTATCCATGCATATAGGATCTGCCCAAAGGTTTTATTTTAGTATTAGGATGTAGTACACTATAATCATTATATGTGGATTGTATTGATGTTGAAATAATACACTTATGCCCTGTATGATCAAACGGGATGGTGTTGCTGCTGAGGTATTGTGGTCACGGGGACACAGGCATAACGCAAGCGCTCTGGATACCTAATCAAGTCAGTGACGTATGTATTTAGTGAGGAGTATAAAGGGGAGGTGTTTTGCCGCTTAGCCAATCCCAATGATTAAGTCTGGATGACGAAACATGTCTGGGCGTGGCTTATGCGGTTAGCGTGAAGTGAGGAATAACGTTTGCAAGCACCGGCTGTTGAGGTAGCTACAGATCCAGGAGAGGAGGCGGACGTGCGAAGGGTGAGAGTGCTGGTTTTTGCTCTGGGTCCGCCGTGGCCGTGATACAATACAGTACACTGCAACAACCCTCCTTTTGAAGATTCTACTTGAAGTTTTGCTGTGATATATCTTCTATGTTGAGGAGTATTTTTTATTCTTTGAAGTGATGTGAGTGTAATGTTTGAAGATTACGAGTGCTTTTTAATAAAGTGTTTTTTAACAGTATTTCACTATTGGAAGCACTATTTATTCTTTTACATATTCACATCAAGTATTGAGTGGACACTGTCGGAAGAGCTGCAATCACTGTGTGTGATGTGTTTGAGCTTGATTGCCTATGCATGAGAGTGCTAGGTCATTTTTTCTGGTGAGTGCAATACCTTTGGGAGAGGAATCACAGTCACAGCGGTGTTGGTGGAAGGATTTTTCTGTTCAAGATTTATGGACTTTGATTGCTGATTTAAGTTGAAACACTTGGATGCACATATAAGAAAATATATTTTTGCTTTTGGACTTATTTTACCCCCTTTTTTTTCTTATATTCTTTTGTCAAAGTTTAGCTCACATTTTACTTTGGGACTCACTAAAGGATGTTATATGTTTAATATATCACTTATGTATGATATTTATGTATAATATAATAAACTCTACTGATTATTGCTCTAACTATTAGATAAGCATTTCTGGTTAGCAATTCAAGCTCTTCCACAAGTATTGTTAGGTTCAAGACTCGTGTTTTCAGTTTGAACCTCATTCCTCTGTAAATCTTTGAGTGGTTGTCAAACACTAGAAGTTCAGTAATAACCAGCTCTCTCCAGATTCTTTGCATCACAAAATCTAAAATATAATTGGTTTCTGTCTTGATCATCATGAGTGCTGTTTGAGCACCAATATTTATGACAGCATATGGTACACGAAGTTTGGGTTTTGGAGGAGAAAATTAAGTAGTGGCTGGGTTGGGTCATTGAAGAACATTTGAAGATTTTATGAAGCTTATGGTTCCAGAACGGTCTGTGACATTGCATAGATAGGTACCCTGGGCATTAAAAAAAAAATACTTCACTAAACAATTTTTAATATTAAAAAAACCTTTCTGACATAAATTTACTGTGATGAGTGCCCCTTTAACCTTTAGGAATGACACCAGAATGTCTACTTTGTTAACCGCACTACCTTTAAAATTCAGTCCTCCTGGTGATAGCATACAGTGATAGCACATATCAATATGGTCAGTAACAATAACAGCCACAGCTTACAAGACAGTTCTGTGTTTAAAGACAAGAACAATAATTGAAGCAAAGATATAAAATATGCATGAGCTTTCTACAAATAGAAAAAGTTCTGTTGTGTCAGACCTTCTTCCCTTTTCTCCATCATTTGGTCATCTGGACATTTTCAGTCATCCTCTGCAGCGAAATTATAAACAAACATGTGCAAGTTAAAGCCTTTCACTTATCACTGATACTAGCAGTTAGAAATCAATTTCATGCAGTGAATCTGTAAATGATTTGACTGTTCTGCAACATGCCAATGTAGGAACGATATACAGATGAAAGATGGCTTACATGTACATGACAGGCCCTTGACAGCTCCACTCCATATTCCTGTAATGGACATTTTGTAGAAAGAAGAACACTGTAACACTGACATGATTTACGTAAGCCAAATGTAAAGAAATACATTTTAAAAATACATTTATAGTAGCAGCAAACAAATATTTACATTAGTTATGTAAATGATCATACAAGCATAAATGATACTGTTTGGCATTTGATAAATGTAGCTTCATACTTGTAAAGTCAATAATAGTAGCTGTTAATTCTTCCTTATAAAAGGGAAAGAAGTTTGAAGGGTTTACTGAATTAACAGGTCAGTTCCCATAGACTGCAATGGTAATTGTTGTATAACCTTTGCCCATGTTAGGCTGTTTGATGTGCTTCATTTTGTACAGGGGGTGGCTTATTTTGTGCTAGCTGCATTCGTGTTGGTCTGGGCATGCTCAGGGACTTAGGTTTTTTGGTGTGGCTTTTGGTTGTGAAATGCATTTGGGTTGGTCTGGGCATGCTCAGGGACTTTGGTTTATTTTATGTGCTTTTTGTGTGTGAACGGTTTTTGGATTTTTCTGGGCATGCTCAGAGAGTGTTTTTTGGGTTAGTGATTTAAGGACATCCTTAACAGGTGTACCCACTTTGAAGTAATGTCTCAACACTGAGTGATTTTGCATTTTGTGTGTTTCATGGACTATGCATGTGTTTTAAATTGCCTCATTAGCGCACAAACCTATGTTATTTAAAGCTTGCAGATAGCATTCTTTACCTTGCCCTGAAAAGAGGCCATATTACTTGATGGTGTGTGTGGCAAGAGAGTACATTTGGGCGTTCTTATATAGTTTGTATTTTGTTTTGTCTTTACAAAACAGATGTGTTTTAGAGCAAGTATTTTTTACTTTTGTTTGTATTTATTGAATTTTTTTTGAGGGAGGGATATTTTTCCCTGAAATATTTCTGATGTTGTCAATGTGTGTCGTTTGTAGATTGTTATTTTGACTTTGATTTAATTGTCTGTGCTGCATTATTTTGCAAAATCTTCCTCAAGATGTTGTGACTAATGTTTAAATCCTTAAGAGACTGTCCGTTTGTGGGCGCAGTCCTTTTAACTGTTAATTTCCTCTGCTAAATAGTCAGACCTCAAAACCATATTCTGTTAGTGTCTCAAATTAACATACATGTGTTTTTTGCTTTCCTTGCTCTTTTCCAAGTCCAGTTTTGTTGACCAATAAAATTTGTAGCAAATTTTTATGTTTTACGTGTGTTAATTGTTTTTCAGATGCATGGTCAATCCAAGAAATGCATTTTATACCCCCTCCTAAATAATTTTCATGGAACAGATTTCCCAGCTGCAGCTTAACTAGGCTGATTGGCATGGCAAAACAAAAAAAGGTGTAATTTGTCTAAACGCTACTTTCCTGGTGCCTTCATGGCAGCATATGCATGGATTGTGCATATGCTGCCATGGATAGGCACCAGGAAAGGAAAATTAAGGAAAGGTAAGTATTCAATTTTCCATTTTAGAGCAGTGGTTCTCAGCCTCAATCCTCAAGTGCCCCCAACAGGCCATGTTTTGGGATCTTATCTTAGCTAAAATAGCTGTCCAAAATACAAAGCCATTGACTCTGATTTAAATCACCTGTGCAAGAAGAAGGAAAACCTGAAAACATGGCCTGTTGGGGGTACTTGAGGACAGGGTTAAGAACCACTGATTTAGAGCACTGAGATAAAATCTAGCTCAAGACAACCCTATTATTCTAATTGTGGGCATTTGAGGAAAACAAAGTGAGTGTTAGAACCTCTGCTTGTCTTTTTAGGTTGGGCTTTGTGCCCCTTTTCTGAAAATTGGCTTCACTTCCTGTCACATAGTCAAACAGTAAAGTGAGGGGAAAACCCTACCAATGTCTTTCCTTGGGGACACACAGGTCAAGCTAACTAGCATCCCCATTAGGCAAATTGCACTCTAGCACTTTGCTGTGTACACCCCAAATTATTAGGCGTTTTGGACTTTGGGGTTTATTTACTAAAGGCAAAGCCACTCTGCACTACAAGTGCACTTAGATTTACAGTGACTGCACTTTCAGTGCACTTGTAGTGCAGAGTGGATTAGCCTTTAGTAAATAAACCCCAAAGTCCAAAATACCTAATAATTTTGGGTGTAGACAGCAAAGGGCTAGAGTACAATTTGCCTAATGGGGACACTAGTTAGATTGTCCCCAAGGAAGGACATTGGTAGGGGTTTACCCTCACTTCCTGTTTGGCTAGGCTATTTGACAGGAAGTGAATACATTTGAAGGAGAACCTGGCAAAATTTGGGAGGTGTCTTCACCTTATCAACTCACTGAGGATCCAAAAAAAAGAATTGTTGCTCTACATGAAGAAGGCCTAGGCTAGAAGAACATTGCCAAGACCCTAAAACTGAGCTGCAGCACTGTGGCCAAGACCATACAGCAGTTTAACAGGACAGGTTCCACTCAGAACAGGCCTTGCCATGGTCAACCAAAGAAGTTGAGTGCACGTGCTCAGCATCATATCCAGATAGACGTATAAGTGCTGCCAGCATTGCTGCAGAGGTTGAAGGGGTGAGGGGCCAGCCTGTCAGTGCTCAGACCATGCACTACATACTGCATCAACTTGGTCTGCATGGCTGTTGTCCCAGAATGAAGCCTCTTCTAAAGATGATACACAAGAAAGCCTGCAAACAGTTTGCTGATGATAAGCAGACTAAGGACATGAATTACTGGAACCATGTCCTGTGGTCTGAAGAGACCAAGATAAACTTATTTGGTTCAGATGTTGTCAAGCGTGTGTGGCGGCAACCCGGTGAGGAGTACAAAGACAAGTGTGTCTTGACTACAGTCAAGCATGTTGGTGGGAGTTTCATGGGCTGGGGCTGCATGAGTGATTCTGGCACTGAGGAGCTACAGTTAATTGAGGGAACCATGAATGCCAACATGGGCCGCAGGGCAGTATTCCAACATGATAATGACCTCAAACAAACCTCCATGAAGACCACTGCCTTGGAGCTGAGGGTAAAGGTGATGGACTGGCCAAGCATGTCTCCAGACCTAAACCCTATTAAGCTTCTGTGGGTCATCCTCAAATGGAAGGTGGAGGAGCGCAAGGTCAGCTCTGGGATGTCGTCATGGAGGAGTGGAAGAGGACTGGAAGTGGAGGGGACCCCAAAGCACCCTCCCCATTTTGAGGGCAAGTGACCTGGTATGGTTCAGGAGGGCGGGACGCTCGCTCATCCCCCCCTTTCCTGGCCTGGCAGGCTGCTTGCTCAGATAAGGGTCTGGTATAGATTTTGGGGGGGACCCAACGCCATTTTTTTGTAATTTTGGCATGGAGTTCCCCTTAAAATCTATGCTAGACCCAAAGGGCCTGGTATGGATTTTGGGGGAGACCCCACACTGTTTTTTTTTATTTGGCATAGAGTTCCCCTTAAAATCTATACCAGACCTGCAAGGCCTGGTATGGAATGGGGGGGAACCCATGCCAATTTTTTGCTTGATTTTTCATCTATATTGCCGGGAATCGGCAATACATTACAGCCGCGAGAAAGTTTAAATGACATTTTTTCCTTTAGAAATGTAATTTCTTTTTCGTACATCACGGGACACAGAGCGACATAGTCATTACTAATGGGTTATATAGTTACCGTCAGGTGCTGGCACTGGCAACTTCCAAAACCGGAAGTACCCTCCCCTATATAAGCCCCTCCCATCCGGGAGCACCTCAGTTTTTTGCCAGTGTCTAAGGTGTTGGCCAAGAAGAAACATGTGTTTTTCACTGAGCTTGCGTACAGGTTCTTTTGGGCCTCAGTAAGCTATTCCGGATCCGACCAAAAAAGCTTCATAGCTAAACGGTCGGTACCCGGGCCTTGCAGAGAAGAGCAAGGTTCTGCCTGTAATGCTTCTTTTAGGAGAGCTGGACCCTGGGATCCAGAGCTCTGGTCATACCCACGACCAAGATGTTTTCTGTGCAGGGTGCTATACAGGTCCAGGGGAGTGGAATCCTTGGGAACCCGGTCCCTGAAGGTTTGATTACAATGCCTGCCGTGATAGGTGAAGTTTGGGCTTTTGTGGACCAAACAAAGTCCTGCGGCGGGGAACAGGTAAGTGGGGGCCCCCAGGAACTTGGTTCTATTGGGGGACCCCCAAGCCTAATTTGTCTTTCTGTCTGTTACCTAACGGTATTCCCGCTAATATCTGTGCATGCCTGTAACTACTAAAAAAATGTAATAATTTTTAATGGTGGTCAAGAAAAAAAAAAAAAAAAAAAGGGAATGTTTTTTTATATATGTTTAGTATATTAAACTGCGGTACCTGTGTTTGTCCACTAGAGGCCGCTGTGGAATGTTTTTCTTGTCATATGGACTAGTTTCTTCTCAGAGAACAAAGTCCAGGCAGCTGGTGAGTTCTCCTACAGGAAACTGTTTCCTCTGCCATGTTGCAGTGTTCGTCTATCCCCCGGCCTGCGGCAAAAGGGGCCCTGGCTCCTGTCCCTGGTTTCCATGTTTGAAAATTAGCGCCGAGGCGCACGTGGCCGCGCGCGTGCGCGTGCACGCGCCTCTATATATAGAGGTGGCCGGAAAAAGGGGCGGGGCCTGGGGGATGACGCTCTGTGCGCGCCGCAGCGCTTCTGCGCATGTGCGGGCGTCCCAGCAGGTTTTTAAAAAGCCACATTATTGCAGTAAGCTGGCTATGAAGTACAGAGACAGAGCTGGCAACATTTAAAGGCATACAGCAAGCGGTTGATACAGGCATCCCCTAGAAAGGCACATTAGTAGACACCAACTGTTATATAGCAGCAATTGTGCTAGACTATTCTCAGTAAAAGTGGTGTATTACGGCTGGAATACCTCAGCTTTAGGCTTAGGAATATGCCGTCCAGTAGCTCCGGAACTGAATCTTCCAGGAAGCGAAGGGGGTCTCATCGGGCTCTGAGGATCTTGGGCATACTCCTGCTGCACCAGTCTCCCCTGAAGTTCAGAGGTAAGTGACCGTAGAGACCCCGCAGGGGTACTTGGTACTGTGGCTGTCCTCAGTCACCTGCTCCTGTGTATGTAACAGATGAGGTTTTTTCCTCAGCTCTGGGAGGATTAGAGAGAGATTGTCAAAATTTATCGCTGCCTCCCTGTCAGGGAAAGCACGCCCGATCTCCGTCTCCTCCTTCAGAGTGCCTGTTAGCAGAGCAACAGTCCCATACAGGGATCGACCTGCCTGAAGGGGATCAGGATAAGGTTGATTCTGTTATAGAGGAATCAACAGTGGGGGAACCTTTTCTCAGCATCTCAAGCTGAAAGATTATGGGTTCAGTCTCTGACTAACATGGTCCGATCAGCATTTAAAAATGCACCTTGCGGAACCATCAACCACTACTGTATCCTCGTTGGGGTCGCTAGAAGCCCCCAGACTGTTTGTTCTTTTCCACTTCACCCTTTACTGAAAGGGCTCATTTACCAGGATTGGGAACGTCCTGAGAAAATATTTATTCCCCCAAGAGATTTCCGGTGGTCTATCCCATGGAGGATAAGTTCATCAAAAAAAAAAAAAAAAAAAAAAAAAAAAAAAAATGGAAGGTCCCTACAGTGGACGCAGCCATCTCTTGTATGTATAAATCACTGACATGTCCAGTGGATAATGTCCAAGATGTTCAAGAACCCAATAGATAAAAGATTGGAGTCCTTATGAAAATCTGCTTGGTATTACAACCAGCTAGTAGCAGCTATTGGGGTCTGCTAAGCAGTGAAGGATCAGTTGAAACAGGTCTTGAGGGACTTGACAGATCAGCAGGCTTTGCCCTAGCTGATCTACCTAGAGCCTTAGGCTTTGCGGTTGACGCCATAGAGGATTCAGTCCATCAGGCCTCCCGCCTTACGCTGTCTATAGTACATATGCGTAGGCTCCCTATGGCTCAGAAACTGTATGCTGAAGCTCCCTGTAAAGAATGGCTGGTTAGCGTCCCATTTCATGGTGAACGCTTATTCAGGGAAAACCAGGGACAAATATATCCAGAAAATTTCCAGCGGTAAAAATACGCTCTTGCCGGTTAAAAGAGAGTTAGAGGTCCCTCTTTAAGAGGCCTGCTTCTCCAGTCCCTGGTGGCATCGGCTGTGTAACAGTTCCGTCGGCCTCCTCGGTTAAATCCCGGGGGTAGAAAACAGGGACAGTAGCAGGGTAATGAGAAACCCTGGGTCAGGGGAGGTACAAAACCTCCCCCAAAATTAAATTCATTGAAGCCCCCACTCAGTCGGGTGGGGGGAGGGCTCCAGTTGTTCGCAAAGAGACCTGGCGGGACACGATCAAGACAGATAGGTGCTCTCCGCAGTAGGTTTGGGATACAGTTTGGAGTTAAAAGACTCCCCTCCTTCCCATTTTGAGGTCAAGGTGCCAAGGGATCCCGGAAGAGAGAGTCCCTCCTGTTGGCACTAGAACAACTATTGCTCCAAGGAGTAATTATGGAGGTTCCCCTGGAAGAATGAGGGTTCGGGTTTTACTCAAAACCTCTTTACAGTCCCGAAGCAAACGCGGACGGGGAGGCCCATATAGTTCTAAAAAGGGCTATACAAATTCCTGTATATCAGACTTTCCGATGGAGTCGATCCGATCGGTGGCCACTGCCCTACAAGGGGAGGAATGGTTAGCCACGATCGACATCAAAAATGCTTATTTGCCACATTCCCATCTTTCCAGTCCACCAAAAATTTCTACGCCTTTACAGTAGAAGGGCGCCACTTTTCAGTTCAGAGCCTTACCCTTCGGTTTGGCCACAGCACCAAGATGTGTTCACAAAAATTCTGGCCCTATATTGGCCAATCTAAGAACACAAGGTGTAATGATAATGGCATATCTGGATGACTTGTTGCTGATAGACCACTCAGTGAAAAAACTAGACGTGGTCGTTCACAAGACGATCAAGTATCTGGTATCTCACGGTTGGATTATCAACCGAGACAAGTCAGCCCTAAAAACCAGTCAAAAGTCTGGAATACTTGGGGCTAAGGTTGGATTCAGGCCAGAGAAAAATATTCTTGCCTCGAGGAAAGGTGTTGTCTTTGAAAGATTTGATCCACTTAGTGGGTACAAAAAAGACAGCCGTCCATACGCCTGTATATTGAGGGCTGCTGGGAAAAATGGTGGCATCATTCGAAGCAGTACCCCTACGGTCAATTCCATTCAAGGAATTTGCAAGGGGCCATACTGTCAGCCTGGAACAAAAAAGTTTCAGGCCCTAGACTTACAATGTCCTTGTCCCCTTCCGTTCGCAAGAGCCTCCGTTGGTGGTTGGTTCCCTAGAATCTGGAAAAAGGGAAATCCTTCAGTCCGGTTTCTTGGAGGTGGTCACTACAGATGCCAGCCTTATAGGCTGGGGAGCAGTACTGAGCAATAGTCTCACCAGGGCAGATGTCGGATGCAGAAAAGGCCCTGCCCATCAATCTCTTAGAGATACGAGCAGCTCCGGTATGCCCTAGTAGCATGGACATCCAAACTCCAAGGGTCCCCTGTCAGATTTCAATCAGACAATGCCACAGCAGTGGCAATAATCAATAATCAGGGGGGCACCAGGAGTCGTGCAGCCCAGAGGAAGTAAATTACATCCTGAAATGGGCAGAAAAATAGTCCCAGCCATATCTGCGGTATTCATTTCCAGGAGTGGAGAATTGGAAGGCGGACTTTCTAAGTCGCCAGCAATTAGGCCAGAGGAAGGGTCCCTTCACCCCGAGGTTTTCTGGACAATATGTCAGCGGTGGGGAACATCGGATGTAGATCTCTAGCATCCAGATTCAACGCAAAGGGGGACAGGGTTGTCTCTCGCACAAGGGATCCCCTAGCTTGCGGCTCGGATGCCCTAGTGTCCCTTGGGATCAGTTCAAGCTGATATATGCATTCACACCGCCAATGGTTACCTCGATTACTCCGCAGAATCAGGGTAGAAAAGAAACCAGTGATTCCGGTGCTCCAGCGTGGCCCCGAAGAGCGTGGTACGCGGAGATTGTAAAATTTCAGTGGGGAGTCCTTGGACTCTCCCACGTCGTCCGGCTTTCGCAAGGACCGATGTGCCACCCTTCCTTACCAGCCCTAGGTTTGACGGCCTGGCTATTGAAGCCCACATTCTAAAAAAGAGAGGGCTCTCTAATGCTGTGGTATCTACCATGATCAATGCCAGGAAGCCGGTATCCAGCAGATCTACTATAGAATCTGAAGGCGTACATCGCGTGGTGTGAGGCCAAGAAATGGCATCCACATAAGTACGTAATAGGTAGGATTCTGGACTTCCTACAGTGGGCTGTAGATAGGAAGCTTGCCTTGAGTACCTATCAAGGGTCAGATTTCGGCCCCTTGTCAATATTTTTCAAAGGCCCTTGCTTCGCATTCACTAGTCAAAGCCATTATACAAGGAGTGATGCGTATTAGTCCTCCGGTTAATATTCCCATATGTCCATGGGATCTAAACTTGGTTCTGTCGGTTCTACAGAAACAACCACTGAACCATTACAGCATATTCTTGGTGCTTCTCACCAGGAAATTGATTTTTCTAGTAGCCATTTGTTCGGCTAAAAGAGTATCGGAATTAGCAGCTATGTCCTGTAGGGAGCCATATCTGGTTATCCATAAGGACAGAGTAGTGTTACGTCCTCATCCAGCCTTTCTTCCTAAGGTGGTATCGAGGTTTCATTTGAACCAAGATGTGGTTCTTCCTTCTTTTTTCCCCAAACCTACTTCGGTGGAGGAAAAGTTATTGCATTCTTTGGATGTAGTAAGAGCAGTTAAGCTTATCTAAAAGCCCTGCTCAGATTCGCAGAACGGATACTTTGTTTTATTCTGCCGGAAGGCCCCAGGAAAGGGTCAGGCAGCGTCAAAATCTACTTTAGCCAAGTGGATTCGACAGGTCATTATGCAAGCTTATGGCTTGAGAAGGAGACCGCCTCCGTTCAAAGTTAGGAGCGCACTCCACGAGAGCAGTTGGAACTTCATGGGCAGTGCATCACCAGGCCTCCCTGGCTCAAATCTGTAGGGCCGCAACGTGTCTTCAGTTCACACGTTTACTAGGTTCTACCAGGTGGACGTTAGAAGTCAGGAGGATGTCGCCTTTGGCGCAGTGTGTTGCAGGCCGCAAAAGATCCTCATGTCTGATAGCGCTCAGCTTATATATGGTGTAATCCCCCCCCCTCATTTGGCATTGCTTTAGGACATCCCATTAGTAATGACTATGTCGCTCTGTGTCCCGTGATGTACGAAAAAGAAAATAGGTATTTTTATAACAGCTTAACCTGTAAAATCCTTTTCTTGGAGTACATCACGGGACACAGAGCTCCCACCCCTCTTTGGGACACTTATTGCTTTGCTACAAAACTGAGGTGCTCCCGGATGGGAGGGGCTTATATAGGGGAGGGTACTTCCGGTTTTGGAAGTTGCCAGTGCCAGCACCTGACGGTAACTATATAACCCATTAGTAATGACTATGTCGCTCTGTGTCCCGTGATGTACTCCAAGAAAAGGATTTTACAGTGTAAGCTGTTATAAAATCCTATTTTTGCTGCGGCACTGTTATACACATTGCACATTGCACAGATGCTACACTTTACAGGGCAGACTAAGGGGACCCCCAGGCATGATATTTAAGGAATATTTCATTTTTAATGTTTCACTTTAAGCATTATTTAAATCAATGCTTCTGAAAAAAACTGTTGTTTTAAAAAGTATTTTTTTGCATTGATACATGTCCCTGGGCAGTGCCTGGGTTCTCATACACTTTTTATGTTAATAACTTGCATATAAGCCTTTAAAATTAGCACTTTTGATTTTTCATGTTCATGTCCCATTGACTTTAATAGAATTTGCATGTTTGCTCGAACCGAATCGGGGGGTGCTCAGCCCATCCCTAGTGAAGATAATCCAAATCAGTGTTTATATTTAGTCTGTAGGAAAGTTTCTGAGTCCACAAACTATTGAATATACTGTATATCTGAAAATCGATCAATCCTGATGTACTGATGGCCTATTTAATTTCTTGAAAATGCCAGTACAGTATAAATGTCCCCCAAATGACCCCTTTTTGGAAAGTAGACAGTCCAAGATAGTTAGACTCCTTTTACACTGAGGCAGTTTTTCAGGTGTTTTAGCGCTACAAACAGTGCCTGTAAAGCACCTGAAACTGCCTCCCATGCTGGCCGAGTGTGAAAGCCGAGTGTTTTTACACTTGGGTGGTGCGCTTGTGGTACGTTAGAAAAAGTCCTCCAAGCAACATGTATACAATGCTCCAAAAACGCCCTGCCCATTGAAATTAATGGGCAGCGCTTCGGAAGCGTCTGAAAAAGCATTTCGGAAGCACCGCAACACAGCGTTTTTAGCCCCTTCTTTGGGGTTGAAAGCGTCCCACTAGGGGCCGAAAAAGCGCCACTTAACCACTTCATTACCATGCACTTATGCACCTTCCCGCCCAGACCAATTTTCAGCTTTCAGTACTCTCACACTTTGAATGACAATTACTTAGTCATGCTACACTGTAACCAAACAAAATTTTTATATTTTCTTCTCACAAATAGAGCTTTCTTTTGGTGGTATTTAATCGCCACTGGGTTTTTTTATTTTTTGCGATATAAGCAAAAAAAACTGCAATTTTTTTTAAAAAAACACTTTTTTTAGTTTCTATTGTACAATTTTGCAAATAAGTAATTTTTCTTCATAAATTTGTGCCAAAATGTATACTGCTACATATCTTTGGTAAAATGAACCCCAAATTAGTGTATATTATTTGGTCTTTGTGAAAGTTATAGAGTCTACAAACTATGGTGGCAATCACTGAAAATTTATCACATCTGATCACGCCTGATGTACTGAAGGGATATCTCATTTCTTGAGACACTAACAAGCGAGGAAAGTACAAATACCCCAAAATTACCCCTTTTGGAAAGTAGACAGTCCAAGGTATTTACTAAGAGGCGTGGTGAGTTTTTTGAAGTTGTATTTTTTTCCCACAATTCTTGGGAAAATTTAATTTTTTTTTTTTTTTACACAAACTGGTCATATTAACAGTTTTTTTCTCTCACACAGCATATGCATAATTGCAACTACACCCCAAAATACATTCTGCTACTCCTCCTGAGTGTAGTGGATACCACATGTGTGAGACTTTTACACAGCCTGGCCATATACAGAGGCCCAACATTGAAGTAGCACTTTCAGGCGTTCTACAAGCATAAATCGCACATATCCTTTCTCAACCACCTATTACACTTTTGAAGGCCCTGGAGCACCAGGACAATGAATTTTCCACAAAATGACCCAATTTTGGAAAGCACAGACCCCAACGTATAATCTATGAAGCATTATGAGTCTTTTGAACGGTTCATTTTTTTCCAGAAGGTTTTGGAAAATGTGGAGAAAAAATGAAAATGCATTTTTTTTACACAAAGTTGTCCATTTATAAGATATTTCTAATGCATAGCATATACATAGCAAAAATGACACCCCAAAATGCATTCTGCTACTCCTCCTGAGTATAGCGATACCACATGTGTGAGACTTTTACCAGCCTGGCCATATACAGAGGCCCAACATTGAAGTAGCACTTTCAGGCGTTCTACAAGCATAAATCGCACATATCCTTTCTCAACCACCTATTACACTTTTGAAGGCCCTGGAGCACCAGGACAATGGAATTTTCCACAAAATGACCCATTTTGGAAAGCACACACCCCAACGTATAATCTATGAAGCATTATGAGTCTTTTGAACGGTTCATTTTTTTCCAGAAGGTTTTGGAAAATGTGGAGAAAAAATGAAAATGCATTTTTTTTACACAAAGTTGTCCATTTATAAGATATTTCTAACGCATAGCATATACATAGCAAAAATGACACCCCAAAATGCATTCTGCTACTCTCCTGAGTATAGCGATACCACAATGTGTGAGACTTTTACACAGCTGGCCATATACAGAGGCCCAACATGAAGTAGCACTTTCAGGCGTTCTACAAGCATAAATCGCACATATCCTTTCTCAACCACCTATTACAATTTTGAAGGCCCTGGAGCACCAGGACAATAGAATTTTCCACAAAATGACCCAATTTTGGAAAGCACACACCCCAACGTATAATCTATGAAGCATTATGAGTCTTTTGAACGGTTCATTTTTTTCCAGAAGGTTTTGGAAAATGTGGAGAAAAAAATGAAAATGCATTTTTTTTTACACAAAGTTGTCAATTTATAAGATATTTCTAACACATAATATGTACATAGCAAAAATTACACCCCAAAATGCATTCTGCTACTCCTCCTGAGTATGGCGATACCACATGTTTGAGACTTTTACACAGCCTGGCCACATACAGAGGCCCAACATCCAAGTAGCACCTCCAGGCATTCTAGCAGCATTAATTGCACATATCATTTTCTGACTACGATCACATTTTTTGAAGGCCCTTCATATATCTAACACATAGCAGGTACATACCAAATAACAAAAGATTACCTGTGGTTTTAGAAGTGCAGTGGTCCACAGAGGAGAGCATCGGTCCAGGCAGCAGGCAGGGATGAGGTCAGCGACAGCAAAAGCAATCATCCAGGCAGCAGGCAGGAATACTGTCCATAGTTCGCACAGGCAGAGATACTGTCAGCACAGCCAGAGCACAGCCAAAGCACAGGTCCAGGTAGCAGGCAGAGGTGTCCTATCCTATCCTATCGATGATATCTTCGATATATTGGAGGTAGTGGAGTCGGTGATTTTGAGTTGCTTTTTGGTAGCAGGCAAACGAATTAAAAAGGGCCATGTGAAACAGGTGAAACGCAACTTTTTTGTGCCAATAATGGGACTTTCTGGTTGATAAGTAGGGCTGTAGCATCTGGTCGTTTAAATCCACCCCCCCATGTACAAATTGTAGTCGTGGACACATTCAGGCTTTACAATGGAGGCCGCGTCTTCTTGGGATCTCCACCATGGTGTCATTGTGGATCGTAGAGAGGATGTGGACATCTTTCTTGTCCCTCCACTTCATGGCCAACACCTCCTCGTTCCTCATGGATGCCGATTCTCCAGGTCGCAATTTTTTGTCAATAATTTTGTGGGAATCCCTTCCGGTTTTTTTTGAAGGTACCGCAGGCCGGGGTTTGTTTACTGTAAAGGTGGCGAAAAAGGGGCAGGCTGGTATAATAATTATCAACATATAAATGGTAACCTTTTCCGAACAGGGGGTTATGCCAACTCCCAGACAATTTCCCACTGTTCCAATATATGTGGGGCAATCACGGGGCTGGAGCTGGGAGTCTTTGCCTTCGTAGATCCTGAATTTGCAGACGATATCCAGTGGCTCGATCACATAATTTATTTAATTTTAACCCATACCTGGATCTCTTGCTTGGTATGTACTGCTTGAACTGCAGTCGGCCGGTGAAATGTACGAGGGACTCGTCCACACAAATTTTTTGGTCTGGGATGAAAACTTCTTCAAATCGCTGGAAAAGGCATTGATTAGGGGGCGTATCTTGTACAATTTGTCGTAGTTGGGATGATCTCGGGGAGGGCACTGTGAATTGTCATTGAAGTGGAGAAAGCGCATAATCATGTCGTATCTTTTCCTGGACATGACAGCAGAATATATGGGCATGTGTTGGATGGGGCGTTTGGACCAATATGAATGGACTTTGTTCTTTTTTGTAAGCCCCATATTGAACATAAGGCCCAAAAATATTTTTAATTCCTCCAATGTTAGACGCCGCCACTGGAACATGCGGGCGTAGGAAGAATCGGGGTTGGCAGCAATAAATTGGGATGCATACAGATTCGTTTGATCCACTAATTCTGCAGCAAATCTTGTGGGAAAAATAAACAAAAATAATCAAATTTAGAAAAATTTGTAGTGTCGGGCTGCACACCTGGCTGTGCGGTGAAAGGGGGGATGATAGCGGATCCTGAGTTGGCAGGCAACCATAAGGGGTTTGCCAGGGCATCGGAAGGTAGGATTGGGGCTGGATTCTTCGGGTTGGGCGTGCATTTCCAATTGCTTGTACTGGGCTCCTCTTCCTGGGGTATGGCGCTGCTGGTGGTTGGCAGTTCTCCTGATCTTGGTGCTGATCTTAGTGCTGATCTTGGTGCCGATCGCATTCTTTTGGGAGGGACGGTTTTCCTCCGGGGACTCGGACTCTGAGCCACTATCCTCCACTGGCTCGTATTCCGAACCAGAATCGGATAATGGGAGCTCCCCGCTGCTCTCATCATCCGACATGGCAAGAATGGCATATGCCTCCTCAGGTGTGTAAACCCTTTGGGACATTATGGCAGTGCTTATTGGTGGGCCTGTGTAATGGTACTGCTGTTGGTAGTGGTGGCGGTCTGTGTGGTAGTACCGATGGAGGTATTAGTGGTGGGCCTGTGTGGTGGTACCGATGGCGGTATGGGTGGTGGGTAGGTACCAATGGCGGTACAGGTGGTGGTGGGTACCGATGGCGGTACGGGTGGTGGTGGCGGCGGTACCGATGGCGGTACAGGTGGCGGGAAGGGTGGTGGTGGTAGCGATGGCGGTATGGGTGGTGGTGGTACCGATGGCGGTACAGGTGGTGGTGGTACCGATGGCGGTACAGGTGGTGGTGGTACGGGTGGTGATGGTACCGATGGCGGTACAGGTGGTGGTACAGGTGGTGGTGGCACTACCGACGGTGGTACGGGTGGTGGTACTGGTGGTGGTACCGATGGCGGCACTAGTGGTGATACTGGTAGCGGGCCTGTGTGGCAGTATAGATGCTGGGCCTGGTGGCGGTACTGGTGGTGGTACTGGTACCGATGACGGTACTGGTAGCCTGTGTGGCGGTGCCAATGGTCGGTACCGATGGAGGTGGCCTGTGACAGATGATTGACAGATGGGCTGATTGATTGACAGATGGCTGATTGATTGACAGATGGGTTGATTGATTGACAGATGGGTGAATGATTGACAGGTAGGGTGATTGATTGACAGATCAGCTGATTGATTGACAGATGGGCTGATTGATTGACAGATGGGCTGATTGACAGATGGGCTGATTGGCTGGGCTGATTGATGTGCTGGGCTGTGTGACAGGTCCTCTTTATGGGGGGGGGGCGTGTTGTGCACTGTAAACTTATGTAGACAAACTACACTGAGCTAACTTACTGATCTCTTCTCTCTCCTCACAGATCGGTGTGTGAGGAGAGAGCAGGGATCAGGTAGTAACTCCTGTGGAGTTTGTTTACATTTGTGACCGGCTGTGATTGGACACAGCCGGTCACGTGGTAAACAGCCAATTCATTGGCTGTTTACTCTGATCGGGGACGTGCTGTGTCCAAAGGACACTCGCCTTCCCCGATCCCCGCTCTGCAAGCCTGTGGCGGCGCGCACGGAGCGCGCCGCCGAGTTTGTTTTGACAGGTGATCGGCTGTGACTTTGACACAGCCGATCACATGGTAAACAGCCAATGAAATTGGCTGTTTACCGTGATCGGGGAAGCGCTGTGTCCGAGGGACACATGCCGTCCCCGATCACCGCGCTGCGCGCCCCCGCGGGCGCGCGCAAGGCATTATCCTGCAGGACGTCATATGACGTCCAGTATCGATATTGCAACCACTTCCCGGACGTCAATTCGCTATTGACTGGGCGGGAAGTGGTTAAACAACGGTACAGCGCCGCTAAAATGAGTGGCGCTTTACTGCTAATGGACCTAGTGTGAAAGGGGTCTTAGTAAGAGCAATGGTGAATTTTTTTTAATGTCATTTTTGTCACAATCTTTTAGAATATGAAGAAATTTAGGGGGCGTGGCTTGGCGCGCAATGTGGATGGCAGCGGTATGAAGGAGCTCTGGACACCCGAGAGACCTGGGAGCTGAAAACGACCTACTTACGGGTGACTATGTCCACCCAAATACGGAGAGGCACACACAACCACTCCCTACGCTCACTAGGCACACCAAAGAGGAAAATTACACCCACAAACCTCAGTAAATATAGCTACAGCGGCGGCAGCAAGAACTCCAAGATGGCGCCGCCTCACAGACTGAACATGGAGGAGGAAATGGAGGATGATGAGGTCTCGCTCCCTGCATCCGAGGATTCATCCAGAGGTAATGCCAGCAAAGACATGCCTCTGACTTATGCAGCGAGGACTGACATAGCTGCTGACATTAAAAGTTCTTTCTCTGCAGCCATCACTGACATTAAGACTGAGCTACTGAGACTTTCTGAGCAGATGGCGGTAAATGAGCGTGCAGGTAAAAGGAGAGACAGGGCCTTGATCAGGTTGGATGATATCACATCTACACATTCCCAACATTTAATCGATATGAACAGGCAGATCGAGGATTTGGACAATAGGGGAAGAAGACACAATATTAGAGTGTGGGGTGTCCCAGAGTCTGTCACCCCTGAACAAATAAGACCAACCCTGTCCTCCATCTTTAACAGCCTAATAGAGAGGCCGGAGCAATCCCCTATTGAATATGACAGAGCGCACAGGGCCCTCAGACCCAGAGCCCTGGACAACAATCCCACTAGAGATATTATCTACTGTCTCCCGAACTTTTGTTTAAAATAAAAAATCCTGCAAAAAGCTAGGACAAATGATCAGATTTTATTTGATGGCACTGCAGTTCAACTATTTCAGGACTTGTCCCCAATCACACTGAAAAACAGGAGAGCCCTGAGACCCCTCCTTGAAGTTCTTAAGGAGAAGGGTATAAGTTACAGATGGAAGTTCCCATTTGCACTACATGCTAACTTCATGGGCAAACAACATATGCTCAGAGTTCCGGATAACCTGAAACTTTTTTGTGAAAACATGCAGATTGCACCTGTAGATCTACCAGAATGGTATGCAGAATTCCGTCTGCCACCCGCCATTAACAACCCGCCATTTACCCATGGCCAACCCTCTATATATTCACCCTTCCAACAAGGGAAACAGCGCAGAAACGCTAACAGGAACAACTTTGACTCCCCAGCCTCCTCAAAAAGCTCCAAAAGCCCAAGATTGGAGGAAGCAAGACACTTCTGAGGTTTCCTCGCTTACTCAATGACTCTTGCATTAACAAAATGCCTGTTCACATGTTCTCAGTTTAAACAGTTATGCCTGGCACATGTTTTATATTTTTCTTTGCCCTCATGCTTTTATACCAAAGACATCATTCAGCTTTTCTCCACTAGATGGAGCACCTAGCCTCAAAATACCTAACAAAACCATTCTAATTCTGTAATACATGTCCTTCTATAACCACCAGAGGGCCTTCTTTTATTCAAAGCATCTCTGTGAAGGGAGTTCTGACAATCCCTCCTCGTCCCTCTCTCAGGACATGGATAAAATCCCCACTTCACTAAATAAAACACTGTACAGTTCATCCATAACTTTATGCCCATATATTTGTGTTACCTACTGGATCTTAATCCTACATAGGACATGGTAACACACAGACTGTTTTTCAGAAGTATTCGTCCACCAAAGACACTTCCTCTTATCCTAATGTACTGTACAGATAGTGAATATTTCTTATGCTTATACTTTTACAAATATGTCTAGTATAACAATGCTGTCACCTCTATCCAGGATTTTTCTCCTCTTTAAACGTGATTGTTTTTCTGAGATGGTCACCATAAGGTCCGGGGATGCAAGTCTTCACTCACACTAGATAGAAGTAAAGTGCCTCTAAGTCGGCCTACAGACCCAGATCTGCTCAACAGTGAGTAACCCTGGAAAATCACTATGCATTCCACACCACATACAGAAGAACTCCTGTATAGGAAGTAGCTGGTGGTGGAGGTGTAAACAAATTCTTTTCACCAATAGACAAATCTCTTGTTTTATATATTCATGAGAAGTTTACACTCCTGGAAGTGGCGGACTGGTTTCTGAGTTGCTCCACAGACAGAACCTAAATATATAAGGTCCTACTGGTGGTATAGTCTCTTATTGCTACATTATTAGTATTTCTTTGTTTTTATAAGCATTATAGTACCTTTGTATAATTTAAAGTTCACAGTTTTGCCTATTGGCACATTCTCCTTTATGTTTGTTTATTCATATCTATATGCAAACTGGTCAATAGTCTGCCCATAGTCGTATTAATACCTCACCCTGTTTTTCGTATTAGGTCCAAGAAAACCAGACTCTAACCCACACAAATTTTTCAGAGGTCTCCCGTCCACCGACTCACTACGAGACCTATACTACCGTAACTTTTAGTTATCACTATATCAAAGAAACTTACCTTTAACCGACACATATCCACAAACGTACCTCCCACCTACCCCCAAGAGTACCTAATAGTGCTTGTTAATAAAGACACTAACTAGCTCTCCACCAACTGGGTGTATATCTGAGCAAAACTTAGATTAACCCCTACAAACCCAACCTTCCCCTATATCTCTCCCTTCCCCTTTACATCCCATCCCCCCTTTTTACATCACATTCATACTCCCCTTTCACTCCCTCTACCTATATCTCCCCCTATCTTCTTTAATTAATTACGTCTCTCCCTGTATAGCTCCAGACCGCAACATGGCATACGCATTCCTAGGGAAATCACCAACTATCATCTCACACAATGTAAATGGCCTTAACATACCTGAAAAAAGGACAAACATGTAAAAGAACTTAAAAAGGTCCGCCCCTCAATTGTTTTCTTACAGGAAACCCATTTCAAAAGCCAGAGTATCCCTAAACTTACTGATAACATTTTTAGGAAGGTATTACATGCTACCAACCCTCTAGCCAAAACCAAAGGCGTATCTATCCTGATTAACAAGGACTCCTCCTTCGAACTAAAGCAACAAATCACATCCTGAAGGGCGCTATATTTTCCTTAAGGGCACATGGGAAGGTTCCCCAGTTACTTTAGCTAACGTCTATTTCCCAAACACAGCACACATAACGTTCTGTCATAAAATCATTGACAAGCTTAAATGGTTCGCAGAGGGCTGTATTATCTTAGGCGGGGACTTCAATATTCCTCTTTCCCCACTCAAGGATACCTCATCAGGCTACACCCATGTCACCTACAGAATCCTAAAACGTATCAAGACCCTGTTACAATCCCTATCACTTGTTGATACATGGCGATCAACACACCCTTTGGAAAAGGATTTTTCTTACTTTTCCCCTCCCCGCAAAAGATATTCTCGTATTGACCTAATTTTTGTTTCCCAGAGAGACCTAAGCAACATTCTCAGAGGACAGGAACAATGTTTAATTGTATACAGAGCAAGATTGATGAACTAGGACGTTATGTTTTTTTTATATTGTAAATTAGAGAATAGAACCTATATACTGGCTAACATTTATATCCCCTCTCCCTTTAGCACCACGGTTTTGTGTAGTCTTGTGGAGTTTGCTCTGGATTAGCCGGGTGTTCCGATGATTGTCATGGGAGACTTCAACATGGTTCTTGACCATGAACTGGATAGATTCCCCCGTATAACATAATTAGATAAAGCAAGGGACGATAGATTATTCCAGTTTCTCAGAGAGTTGGGTTTGAGGGACATATGTAGAATACGGAACCCGGAGGTCCGGTGCTACTCGTGCTTTTCCAGAACACACTCCACTTTGTCCAGAAATGATCTGGTGTTGGGTAATGAGGAGGTGATACCTACAGTAAGAAACGTGAGCTACATGACAAGAGGACTATCAGACCACTCCCCGATGACAGTCATTTTAGAGATGGGGAAAGTAACCATACAAGAGAAGGGAGAATAAATCCCCAATGGATGGAACTAATGGAAGAACCGCAGGAGGTACTAGGGGCTATTAGGGAATTTGTCAAGATAAATTAAGGTACTGCATCAAAAGGGGTGGTATGGGATACACTGAAGGCCTTTTTCCGAGGCTTAATGATACAACAAATATCAAAAATTAAAAAACGGAAGAACAATACATTAATGACCCAACACCTGATAGCCTTAAAGCATGGACAGAAGCACAGCAGAATTACTGTCTCACAATACACAAGAAAATAGAAAATTAACAAAATTTTCAAAGGCAATTAGCCTTCACGGAGGGCGAAAGTGTAGGCCGAATGCTAGCCCACTTGATTAAGGCAAACTCACCCACATCGATGGTTCCAGCGATTAGCATTGGGGAGGATAGAGTATCCTTCCATACACCAGAGATAGTGGATAGATTCCGAGACTATTATGCAGACTTATACAGTTCCCGACAGGAGGAAATGAGGGAAGAAATGGACAATTTTTGGGGAAAGTTGACTATTCCTTCACTTTCTGAGATGGCTAGGAAGGAACTAGATAAGCCTATTACAATGTAAGAAATCCAAAAATCCAATTGATAGTACAAGAGATGGCAGGGCAGAAATCTCCAGGTCCAGATGAACTCCTAGTCGAGACATACCAGCACTTTGGAAAGGTGCTGCTCCCGGAACTTATGAGAGTCTTAAATTGGTCAGAGACGAAGGGAAAACTCCCCTCATCTATGATGGAATCGACCATAATAGTAATCCATAAAGAGGGAAAAGACCCACTTAATACCTCCTCATATACACTGTAGACCCATATCCCTAGTAAATTCGGATATAAAAATACTGGCGAAAGTTCTGGCAGCTAGATTAAATAAAATAATAGAGAAACTGGTCCATCCTGACCAATCTGGATTTATACCCGGCAGGGCCACTAGTGTAAACATAAGGCGAGTATACATAAATCTTCAGATTCCAACAGATGAGGAAGGAAGGAGAGCAATTGTGTCATTGGATGCTGCAAAGGCTTTTGACAGCCTTGAATGGCAATATCTGTGGAGAGTGTTAGGAGAATTCCAAATTGGCCCGATTTTTACGAACTGGGTCAAGATGCTATATAAAAACACCGGTAGCGAAAGTAAAAGTAAACAACGCTCAATCTGATAGGTTTCGATTGCAGAGGGGAACGAGACAGGGGTGCCCATTGTCCCCCCTTCTCTTTGCCCTCGCAATCGAACCTTTAGCAATAGCACTTAGAGCAGCTCCTGAGATAATAGGATTTTTATAACAGCTTACCTGTAAAATCCTTTTCTTGGAGTACATCACGGGACACAGAGCGACATAGTCATTACTAATGGGTTATATAGATACCGTCAGGTGCTGGCACTGTCAACTTCCAAAACCGGAAGTACCCTCCCCTATATAAGCCCCTCCCATCCGGGAGCACCTCAGTTTTGTAGCAAAGCAATAAGTGTCCCCAAAGAGGGGCGGGAGCTCTGTGTCCCGTGATGTACTCCAAGAAAAGGATTTTACAGGTAAGCTGTTATAAAAATCCTATTTTCTTTCTCGTACATCACGGGACACAGAGCGACATAGTCATTACTAATGGGATGTCCTAAAGCAATGCCCAATGAGGGGGGGATACACCATACATAAGCTGAGCGCTATCAGACATGAGGATCTTTTGCGGCCTGCAACACACTGCGCCCAAAGGCGACATCCTCCTGACTTCTAACGTCCACCTGGTAGAACCTAGTAAACGTGTGTACTGAAGACCATGTTGCGGCCTTACAGATTTGAGCCAGGGAGGCCTGGGGATGCACTGCCCATGAAGTTCCAACTGCTCTCGTGGAGTGCGCTCTAACTTTGAACGGAGGCGGTCTCCTTCTCAAGCCATAGGCTTGCATTATGACCTGTCGAATCCACTTGGCTAAAGTAGATTTTGACGCTGCCTGACCCTTTCTGGGGCCTTCCGGCAGAATAAACAAAGTATCCGTTCTGCGAATCTGAGCAGTGGCTTTTAGATAAGCTTTAACTGCTCTTACTACATCCAAAGAATGCAATAACTTTTCCTCTACCGAAGTAGGTTTGGGGAAAAAAGAAGGAAGAACCACATCTTGGTTCAAATGAAACCTTGATACCACCTTAGGAAGAAAGGCTGGATGAGGGCGTAACACTACTCTATCCTTATGGATAACCAGATATGGCTCCTTACAGGACATAGCTGCTAATTCCGACACTCTTTTAGCCGAACAAATGGCTACTAGAAAAATCTATTTCCTGGTGAGAAGAACCAAAGAAATATGCTGTAATGGTTCAAATGGTTGTTTCTGTAGAACCGACAGAACCAAGTTTAGATCCCATGGACATATGGGAATATTAACCGGAGGACTAATACGCATCACTCCTTGTATAAAGGCTTTGACTAGTGAATGCGAAGCCAAGGGCCTTTGAAAAAATATTGACGAGGCCGAAATCTGACCCTTGATAGTACTCAAGGCAAGCTTCCTATCTACAGCCCATTGTAGGAAGTCCAGAATCCTACCTATTACGTATTTACGTGGATGCCATTTCTTGGCCTCACACCAGGCGATGTACGCCTTCCAGATTCTATAGTAGATCTGCCTGGATACCGGCTTCCTGGCATTGATCATGGTAGATACCACAGCATTAGAGAGCCCTCTCTTTTTTAGAATGTGGGCTTCAATAGCCAGGCCGTCAAACCTAGGGCTGGTAAGGAAGGGTGGTATATCGGTCCTTGCGAAAGCAGGTCCGGACGATGTGGGAGGGTCCAAGGACTCCCCACAGACATCTTTACAATCTCCGCGTACCATGCTCTTCGGGGCCACGCTGGAGCCACCAGAATCACTGGTTTCTTTTCTACCCTGATTCTGCGGAGTAATCGAGGTAACAATTGTGGCGGTGGGAATGCATATATCAGCTTGAACTGATCCCAAGGGAACACTAGGGCATCCGAGCCGCAAGCTAGGGGATCCCTTGTCCAAGAGACAAACCTGTCCACTTTTGTGTTGAATCTGGATGCTAGCAGATCTACATCCGGTGTTCCCCACCGCTGACATATTGTCCGGAAAACCTCGGGATGAAGGGACCATTCCCCTGGGCATAATTGTTGGCGACTTAGAAAGTCCGCCTTCCAATTCTCCACTCCTGGAATGAATACCGCAGATATGGCTGGGACATATCTTTCTGCCCATCTCAGGATGTAATTTACTTCCCTCTGGGCTGCACGACTCCTGGTGCCCCCCTGATGATTAATATATGCCACTGCTGTGGCATTGTCTGATTGAATTCTGACAGGGGACCCTTGGAGTTTGGATGTCCATGCTACTAGGGCATACCGGGCTGCTCGTATCTCTAAGAGATTGATGGGCAGGGCCTTTTCCGCATCCGACCATCTGCCCTGGAGAGACCATTGCTCCAGTACTGCTCCCCAGCCTATAAGGCTGGCATCTGTAGTGACCACCTTCCAGGAAATCGGACTGAAGGATTTCCCTCTTTCCAGATTCTGGGGAACCAACCACCAGCGGAGGCTCTTGCGAACGGAAGGGGACAAGGACATTGGTAAGTCCAGAGCCTGAACTTTTTTGTTCCAGGCTGACAGTATGGCCCTTTGCAAATTCCTTGAATGAAATTGACCGTAGGGTACTGCTTCGAATGATGCCACCATTTTTCCCAGCAGCCTCATGCACAGGCGTATGGATGGCTGTCTTTTTGAACCCACTAAGTGGATCAAATCTCTCAAAGACGACCCCTTTTCTTAAGGCAAGAAAATTTTTCTCTGGTCTGAATCCAGCCTTAGCCCCAAGTATTCCAGACTTTTGACTGGTTTTAGGGCTGACTTGTCTCGGTTGATAATCCAACCGTGATATTCCAGATACTTGATTGTCTCGTGAACAACCACTTCTAGTTTTTCCACTGAGTGGTCTATCAGCAACAAGTCGTCTAGATATGCCATTATCGTTACACCTCGTGTTCTTAGATTGGCCAATAATGGGGCCAGAATTTTTGTGAACACTCGTGGTGCTGTGGCCAGACCGAAGGGTAAGGCTCTGAACTGAAAATGGCGCCCTTCTACCGCAAAGCGTAGAAATTTTTGGTGGGCTGGAAAGATGGGAATGTGCAAATAAGCATCTTTGATGTCGATCGAGGCTAACCATTCCTCCCCTTGTAGGGCAGTGGCCACCGACCGTATCGACTCCATCCGGAAAGTCCTGATATGTAGGAATTTGTTTAGCCCTTTTAGATTTAATATGGGCCTCACGTCCCCGTTTGGCTTCGGGACTGTAAAGAGGTTTGAGTAAAACCCGAACCCCCATTCTTCCAGGGGAACCTCTATAATTACTGCTTGGAGCAATAATTGTTCAAGTGCCAACAGGAGGGATCCTCTCTTCTGGGGATCCCTTGGCACGTTTGACCTTATAAAGTGGGAAGGAGGGGAGTCTTTTAACTCCAATTTGTATCCCAGATTTACTGCGGAGAGCACCCATCTGACTCTGATCGTGTCCCACCAGGTCTCTGTGAACAACTGAAGTCTTCCCCCCACCCGATTGAGTGGGGGCAACCCTTCATGCATTTGACTTTGGGGGAGGTTTTGTACCTCTCCTGCTCCAGGGCTTCTTGTTACCCTGCAATTGTCCCTGATTTTTACCTCCGGGATTTGACCGAGGAGGCCGTCGGAACTGTTTCACAGCCGATGTCCTAGGGACTGGAGAAGCCGGCCTCTTAAAAGAGGGACCTCTAACTCTATTTTTAACCGGCAAAAGTGTACTTTTACCGCTGGAAATTCTCTGGATATATTTGTCCAGGTCTTCCCCGAATAAGCGTTCACCATGAAATGGGAAGCTGACCAGCAATTTTTTACAGGGAGCTTCAGCAGACCAGTTTTTGAGCCATAGAAGCCTGCGCATATGTACTACAGACAGCGTAAGGCGGGAGGCCTGATGGATTGAATCCTTTATAGCGTCCACCGCAAAGCATAAGGCTCTAGGTAGATCGGCTAGGGCAAGAGCCTGCTGATCTGGCAAGTCCCTTAAGACCTGTTTCAACTGATCCTTCACTGCTTGGCAGACCCCAATAGCTGCCACTGCTGGTTGTGTCACCAATCCTGCTGTAGAAAAAGCAGATTTTAATAAGGACTCCAATTTTTTATCTATTGGGTCCTTGAACATTTGGACATTATCCACTGGACATGTCAGTGATTTATTCACACAAGAGATGGCTGCGTCCACTGTAGGGACCCTCCATTTTTTGATGAACTTATCCTCCATGGGATAGACCACCGGAAATCTCTTGGGGGGAGTAAATATTTTATCAGGATGCTCCCAATCCTGGTAAATGAGCCCTTCCAGTAAAGGATGGATCGGAAAGGAACAAACAGTCTGGGGAGCTTTTAGCGACCCCAACGAGGAGACAGAAGTGGATGATGGCTCCGCAAGGGGCATTTTAAATGCTGATCGGACCATATTAGTCAGGGACTGAACCCATAACCTTTCAGCATGTGATGCTGAGAATGGCTCTTCCACTGTTGATTCCTCTACAACAGAATCGACCTCATCCTGATCCCCTTCAGGTAGGTCGATCCCTGTATGGGACTGTTGCTCTGTTAACAGGCACTCTGAGGGAGGAGACGGAGATCGGGCGCTTTTTTCCTGTGACAGGGAAGCAGCGATCAATGCTGACAATCTCTCTTCCAGCCCTCCCAGAGCTGAGGAAAAAACCTCCTCTGTTACATACACAGGAGCAGGTGAACTGAGGACAGCCACAGTACCAGGTACTCCTGAGGGTGCTCTACGGTCACTAACCTCTGATTCTTCAGGGGAGACTGGTGCAGCCGAAGCATGCCCAAGATCCTCAGAGCCCGATGGAGACCCCCTATGCTTCCTGGAATTTCTAGTCCCGGAGTTTTTAGACGGCATTATTCCTAAGCCCAAAGCTGAGGTATTCCAGCCGAAATACACCACTTACTGACAATAGTCTAGCATAAATGCTGCTATAAGAAACAGTTGGTGTCTACTAATGTGCCTTTCTAGGGGATGCCTGCATCAACCGCTTGCTGTATGCCTTTTTTAAATGTTGCCAGCTCTGTCTCTGCACTCCATAGCCAGCTCACAACACAAAATTGTGGTTTTTAACATGCTGGGACGCCCGCACATGCGCAGAAGCGCTGCGGCACGCACAGAGCGTCATCCCCCAGGCTCCGCCCCCTTTCCCGACTCACCTCTATATATAGAGGCGCGTGCACGCGCACGCGCGCGGCCACGTGCGCCTTCGGCGCTAATTTCGAAAATGGAAACTAGGGACAAGAGCCAGGGCCCCTCTTTGCCGCAGGCCGGGGGATGGACGAGCATTGCAACATGGCAGAGGAAGCAGTTTCCCATAAGAGAACTCACCATCTGCCTGGACTTGCTCTGATGAAAAGAAACTAGTCCACATGACAAGAAACGTTCCACAGCGGCCTCTAGTGGATAAACACAGGTACCGCAGTCTAATATATTAAATATATATATATATATAAAAAAAAATTTTTTTTTCTTGACCACTATTAAAATTATTACATTTTTTTAGTAGTTACAGGCATGCACAGATATTAGCGGGAATACCGTTAGGTAACAGACAGAAAGACAAATTAGGCTTGGGGGTCCCCCAATAGAACCAAGTTCCTGGGGGCCCCCACTTACCTGTTCCCCGCCGCAGGACTTTGTTTGGTCCACAAAAGCCCAAACTTCACCTATCACGGCAGGCATTGTAATCAAACCTTCAGGGACCGGGTTCCCAAGGATTCCACTCCCCTGGACCTGTATAGCACCCTGCACAGAAAACATCTTGGTCGTGGGTATGACCAGAGCTCTGGATCCCAGGGTCCAGCTCTCCTAAGAGAAGCATTACAGGCAAAACCTTGCTCTTCTCTGCAAGGCCCGGGTACCGACCGTTTAGCTATGAAGCTTTTTTGGTCGGATCCGGAATAGCTTACTGAGGCCCAAAAGAACCTGTACGCAAGCTCAGTGAAAAACACATGTTTCTTCTTGGCCAACACCTTAGACACTGGCAAAAAACTGAGGTGCTCCCGGATGGGAGGGGCTTATATAGGGGAGGGTACTTCCGGTTTTGGAAGTTGCCAGTGCCAGCACCTGACGGTATCTATATAACCCATTAGTAATGACTATGTCGCTCTGTGTCCCGTGATGTACGAGAAAGAAAAGAGGGTTTAAACGAGCCGAGTTAGAAGAGAAAGTGTATTGTGCGCAGATGATCTTCTCCTGCTTCTAGGAGATACGCAGAACTCACTTAGGAAAGCTATGGAAGAAATTAAAAACTTTGGCCAATTTTCTGGACTCACCATTAATTGGGGAAAATCGATGCTGCTACCGGTGGATCCTTTAGAAAACCCCCTGCCGCAAGAGGGGGAACAAATTCAAATAACAAGTCAAATAAAATATCTAGGGATAAATATCTCCAGAGACCCTAATCAATATATCACAGATAGTGATGAGCCGAACACCCCCGGGTTCGGTTCGCACCAGAACCCGCGAACGGACCGAAAGTTCGTACGAACATTAGAACCCTATTAAATACAATGGATGCGAACGTTCGAATTCTAAAGTGCTAATTATAACAACTATTATGCATGTTATTGTCCTAAAAAGGGTTTGGGAACCCGGGTTGTGCACCAGGGGACATGTATCAATGCAAAAAGAAGTTTTAAAAACGGTCGTTTTTCGGGAGCAGTCATTTTAATGATGCATAAAGTGAAAAAAAAAAGTCAAATATTCCTTTAAATATCGTACCTGGGGGGTGTCTAAAGTATGCCTGTGAAGTGCCACGTGTTTCCCGTGTTTAGAACTGTCCCTGCACAAAATTACATTTCTAAAGGAAAAAAAGCCATTTAAAACTGCTTGCGGCTTTAATGTAATGTCTGGTCCCGGTAATATGGATGAAAATCTTTAAGAAAAATGGCATAGCTACCCCATGACCCCCCCCCCCCCTACCCCAGCCCATTACCAGCCCCTTTGGGTCTTGTATGGATATTAAGGGGAACCCCGCACATAAAATAAAAAAGGCCCTATATACTCTGAACAGCCGTATACAGGCGGTGCATACAAGACAGGGACTGTAGGTTTGTTCTTATGTAGAATCTGTTTGTAATTTTGAACAGGTACATTGTTGAAGTGTAGCTCCAGCCCAAAAATCTATTTTTAAACTTTTTGGAAAACATAGGTAAGGGTTATCACCCCTGTAACATTTGTTTTGCTGTCTGTGCCCCTGTTCAGAACATTTCACCTCACTTTCCGTCCCAATGACAACTGTTTTTGAAATGTGGTGTTTTTCTTGAAACAAGGATTGCTGATAAAGCATCAGTACAGAGGAGACACCTTTCTCCCATATTTATTCTTACAGGAGAGAATTTTCCTTCCTAGTGGTAGATTTCCTCTCACTTCCTGTTGTCTTCTTGCGTTTGCAAGTAGGAGTCGTTTGTAAGTTGGATGTTTGAAAGTAGGGACCTGCCGTATATACTCTGCAGAAATAGGCCCCTTAGTTGTTGGTGTTGGCACAACACTGTAAGCACTCACAGTTACTCTTGGTTGGTGCTGGAACGCCCTGCTGTCAACTATTATATCAGGAATTTTAATTACATATAATTGTTGAACAGTGGTAGTAAAAATTGGGCCTTTGATGGTGGTGCTGGTGCCACAACACTGTAAGCCCTGACAGTTACTCTTGGTGGGTGCAGCAATGGGCCCTGCTGTGAATTATTAGATCAAGAATTGTAATTACATGCCCCTTTTGAACAGGGGCTGAAAAATTGGGCCTTTCGTGGTGGTGGTGGTGGTGGCGTTGCCACAACACTGTAAGCCCTCAGAGTTACTCTTGGTGGGTGCAGCAATGGGCCCTGCTGTGAATTATTAGATCAAGAATTGTAATTGCATGCCCCTGTTGAACAGGGACCGAAAAATTGGGCCTTTCGTGGTGGTGGTGGTGGTGGTGGTGTTGCCACAACACTGTAAGCCCTCAGAGTTACTCTTGGTGGGTGCAGCAATGGGCCCTGCTGTGAATTATTAGATCAAGAATTGTAATTACATGCCCCTTTTGAACAGGGGCTGAAAAATTGGGCCTTTCGTGGTGGTGGTGGTGGTGGTGGCGTTGCCACAACACTGTAAGCCCTCAGAGTTACTCTTGGTGGGTGCAGCAATGGGCCCTGCTGTGAATTATTAGATCAAGAATTGTAATTGCATGCCCCTGTTGAACAGGGGCTGAAAAATAGGGCCTTTCGTGGTGGTGGTGGTGGTGGTGGTGTTGCCACAACACTGTAAGCCCTCAGAGTTACTCTTGGTGGGTGCAGCAATGGGCCCTGCTGTGAATTATTAGATCAAGAATTGTAATTGCATGCCCCTGTTGAACAGGGGCTGAAAAATTGGGCCTTAGGCACTGGTGGCACAACACTACAACCCCTCACAGATACTGTACTTGGAGCACAGCAATGAGCCCTGTTGCAAAGTATTGCTTCAAAAATTGTAATGACACGCCCCTGTTAAACAGGGGCTGAAAAATTGGGCCTTAGGCACTGGTGCCACAACACTCCAACCCCTCACAGATACTGTACTTGGAGCACAGCAATGAGCCCTATGGCAAATTATTGCAAAAAAAATTGTAATTACACGCCCCTGTAAAACAGGGGCTGAAAAATTGGGCCTTAGCCACTGGTGGCGGCACCCATAAACAAAAATGATCTTCCAAGCTATCATCATCAATCGTATCATTGAGGACTCGGAGGAGGAGGATAGCCAGTCAACATAACAGCACAGGCACTCAGCATCAGCATCAGTCTTGAAGGGATGTGACATGTTAAAATCAATTAGTCTGTTATATCAGCATCAGGTGTGTGGTAGCTGGTGGTGATCCAAGACTGGTTCATCTTGATGAAAGTCAGTCGATCAACCGAGTCGGTGGACAGGCGCACCCTGTGATCCGTGACAAATCCTCCAGCAGCACTGAATGTGCGTTCCGAAAGAACGCTGGATGCAGGACAGGCCAGTAGCTCAATTGCATACTGTGCAAGCTCTGGCCAGTGATCCATCCTCAAGACCCAGTAAGCCAGAGGATTTTCGGTGGGGAAGGTGTCCAAGTCTGACCTTGCCCCTAGATATTCCTGCACCATGTTTATCAGACGCTGGCGATGGTTGCTGGAACCGATCATACTTTGGGGCTGCGGACTAAAGAATTGTCTGAACGCATCGGTCAGACGGCCACCTTCCCCACCGCTCCTTCTTTGACTGGCCGAAGCCTCAGCAACTCGTTGTCCAGGACCAGGAGTTTGTAACCTCCCAGTCTCTGGGAACGCGTTGCACAGACCTTTCTGCAAGGCCTCCCGGAGTTGTCTCATCCTCTGCTCCCTCTGCGACGGTAACATAAGGTCCGCAACCTTACCCTTGTACCGTGGATCAAGGAGAGTGGCCAGCCAGTAATGGTCCCTCTCCTTGATCCGAAGAATACGAGGATCCTTCCGCAGACTTTGCAGGATCAGGGAGGCCATGCAGCGTAGGTTTTCTGAGGCATTCGCTCCGGAGTCCTCTGGGTCACTAAGGACGACATGATCCGCAGCCACCTCCTCCCAGCCACGTACAAGTCCACTGGTTTCTTGGGACTGTAAATCATCCCTAAAAGACTGCTGCTGATGATGCTGAGTGCCAGCCTCCACCTCCATGCTGACACAATCCTCCTCCTCCTCCTCCTCGTCCTCTTCCTGTGCGATGGGTGGGACAGAAGGAACACTGTCTGGGTAAAGGGGGCCTTGAGAGGCAAGGAAGTCCTCCTCTTCCTGCCTCTGTTCTGCCTCAAGTGCCCTGTCCATTATTCCACGCAGCGTGTGCTCCAACAGGTGGAAAAGAGGTACAGTGTCACTGATGCATGCACTGTCACTGCTCACCATCCTCGTGGCCTCCTCAAATGGTGCCAGGACAGTGCATGCATCCCTGATCATGCCCCACTGGCGTGGAGAAAAAAAACCAAGCTCCCCTGACCCTGTCCTGGTGCCGTAGTCGCACAGGTACTCATTGATGGCCCTCTGCTGCGTGTGCAGCCGCTGCAGCATGGCCAACGTTGAGTTCCACCTGGTGGGCATGTCACATATAAGGCGGTTCTTGGGCAGGTTCAACTCCTTTTGCAGCTCAGCCAGGCGAGCACTGGCATTATAAGATCTGCGGAAATGCACACAGACTTTCCTGGCCTGCCTCAGGACATCCTGTAAGCCCGGGTACCTGCCCAAGAACCGCTGCACCACCAGGTTAAGGACGTGAGCCACACAGGGCACATGGGTCAGTTGTCCCTGTCGGAGGGCGGAGAGGAGGTTGGTGCCATTGTCGCAAACCACCATTCCTGGCTTAAGCTGGCGTGGCGTCAACCACCTCTCGGCCTGGCCCTGCAGAGCAGACAGGACCTCTGCCCCAGTGTGGCTTCTGTCCCCCAAACACACCAGCACAAGCACGGCATGGCATCTTTTTGCCTGCGTACTTGCGTAGCCCCTTGAACGCCTACGGAGCACCGCTGGTTCCGAGGACAAAACACAGGAAGAGGCCATGGAGGAAGAAGAAGAGGAGGGGGTGGAGGAGAGAGGTGTGTCACAACCAGTAGTAGCATTTTGGAGGCGTGGCGGTGGAACAACCTCCAACACTACTGCACCTTGTCCTGCATCCTTCCCAGCTGCCAAAAGAGTGACCCAATGGGCCGTGAAAGAAAGGTAACGTCCCTGTCCATGCCTGCTGGACCATGAGTCAGCGGTAATATGCACCTTACCGCTGACCGCCCTGTCCAGCGAGGCCAAGACATTGCCTTCCACATGCCGGTAGAGAGCCGGAATAGCCTTCCGTGAGAAAAAGTGGCGTTTGGGAACCTGCCACTGAGGAACCGCACATTGCACAAACTCACGGAAGGGGGCCGAGTCTACCAACTGAAAAGGCAGCAGTTGAAGCGCTAGCAATTTAGCCAAGCTAGCATTCAACCGCTGGGCATGTGGATGGCTGGGAGTGAACTTCTTTCGACGGTCCAGCAGCTGGGGCAGGGAAATTTGCCTGCTAGAATCGGACGTCGGTGTACTGCTAGCAGAGTGGCCGCAAGTACTTGGCTGTGACACACCTAATTCTACACCTTCATTCCTCTCAGTGCATGTTTCAGAGAGGACTGAAGTTATAGTGGGGTTGGAGATCCCAGCTGATGCGGTGCAAGGAGAGGTCCGCTTTGTTCTTTGGTGTGGGTCTTTGAGGTAGGCTTGCCAACGAGCTGCATGGCAGGTCAACATATGTCTGGTCAGGCATGTGGTACCCAAGCGGCTGATGTTTTGGCCACGCGATATACGCTTGAGACATATGTTGCAAACAGCAGCTGTGCGATCTGATGCACTAGCCTCAAAAAAGGCCCACACCAAAGAACTTTTTGAATGACGGGCAGAGGCAGCGCCCTGCACAGGCGGAGCTCTGCGGTGTGATTCCGTCGGTGTACTGCCCTTACGCTGGCCACCAAAGGGCATCCTGCCTCGTTGGAGATGTGCCTCCTCCTCATCCTCCTCCTCCTCCTCTCTCCTATTAGGCACCCACGTGGAGTCAGTGACCTCATCATCCCCTCCCTTCTCATCACTGGAGCCAATCTGGCAGTATGCTGCAGCTGCTGGAACATGACTGCCAGATTGGTGTCCTTCTTGAGCATCCCCTCTGTCTGCTCTCACGCTACTGCCTTCCTCTAGCTGGGTTTCATCATCAGACCCTTCGAAACGCTGGGCATCCTCCTGGAGCATGTACCCAACACTGTGCTCAAACAGTTCGGGGGACTCCTCAGGAGGAGGACATGGTGGGTCTAGGGAAGGAGTGACTGATGATGAGTCTGACATTGATACCAGGGAAGAGGACGCTTTGGCAGCTGCTTTTCCAGTACCCTGAGCCTGGGTGAGAGAGGATGAGGAGGAGGAGTAGGGCTTGGTCATCCACTCTACCAAGTCTTCGGCATGATGTGGCTCAACATGTCCAGCTGCCGAAAAGAAGGACAAGCGTGTCCCATGGCCATGTGCTGATGACAATGCACCGCGTCCACGACCAGCACTGTTGCCCCCAGACACAGAGCCTGCTTGCCCTCTTTTATTGCCTCCTGACTGTCTGCCTCTCCTTGTTTGCCTTCCAGACATTCTAATAGATGGCCTGCAGGGAGATGGGAAAAAAGCAATAAGGGCTACCTTCAGGTGTCCTTCTCTGTCCCTTTACTTAAGGATTTCTAAATATGGTTGAGGATGATTGCTTTTGCACAGAATAGCACAACGACAATTTCCCTGACTGTGCAAAAAAACAAGGATTTCAAAGATGGTTGATGAGGAATGCTTTAGCACACTATAGCACAAGGAGAATTCCCTCACTGTCCTTCCCTGTCCCTAGAAACAAGGATTCGCACAGTAAAAGACACTGACACTCTCCCTACCTATAGTTTTCTGTCCCTAGAAAAAATGTTTTTTTAAAGCACACTATAGCACAAGGAGAATTTCACTCACTTTCCTTCTTTGTCCCTAGAAACAAGGTTTATCACAGTGAAAGAAACTGACACTCTTCCTTCCTATAGTTTTCTGTCCCTAGAAAAAAATGTTTTTTTAAAGCACACTATAGCACAAGGAGAATTCCCTCACTGTCCTTCCCTGTCCCTAGAAACAAGGATTCGCACAGTAAAAGACACTGACACTCTCCCTACCTATAGTTTTCTGTCCCTAGAAAAAATGTTTTTTTAAAGCACACTATAGCACAAGGAGAATTCCCTCACTGTCCTTCCCTGTCCCTAGAAACAAGGATTCGCACAGTAAAAGACACTGACACTCTCCCTACCTATAGTTTTCTGTCCCTAGAAAAAATGTTTTTTTAAAGCACACTATAGCACAAGGAGAATTTCACTCACTTTCCTTCTTTGTCTCTAGAAACAAGGTTTATCACAGTGAAAGAAACTGACACTCTTCCTTCCTATAGTTTTCTGTCCCTAGAAAAAAATGTTTTTTTAAAGCACACTATAGCACAAGGAGAATTCCCTCACTGTCCTTCCCTGTCCCTAGAAACAAGGATTCACACAGTAAAACACACTGACACTCTCCCTACCTATAGTTTTCTGTCCCTAGAAAAAATGTTTTTTTAAAGCACACTATAGCACAAGGAGAATTCCCTCACTGTCCTTCCCTGTCCCTAGAAACAAGGATTCGCACAGTAAAAGACACTGACACTCTCCCTACCTATAGTTTTCTGTCCCTAGAAAAAATGTTTTTTTAAAGCACACTATAGCACAAGGAGAATTTCACTCACTTTCCTTCTTTGTCCCTAGAAACAAGGTTTATCACAGTGAAAGAAACTGACACTCTTCCTTCCTATAGTTTTCTGTCCCTAGAAAAAAATGTTTTTTTAAAGCACACTATAGCACAAGGAGAATTCCCTCACTGTCCTTCCCTGTCCCTAGAAACAAGGATTCGCACAGTAAAACACACTGACACTCTCCCTACCTATAGTTTTCTGTCCCTAGAAAAAATGTTTTTTTAAAGCACACTATAGCACAAGGAGAATTCCCTCACTGTCCTTCCCTGTCCCTAGAAACAAGGATTCGCACAGTAAAAGACACTGACACTCTCCCTACCTATAGTTTTCTGTCCCTAGAAAAAATGTTTTTTTAAAGCACACTATAGCACAAGGTGAATTTCACTCACTTTCCTTCTTTGTCCCTAGAAACAAGGTTTATCACAGTGAAAGAAACTGACACTCTTCCTTCCTATAGTTTTCTGTCCCTAGAAAAAAATGTTTTTTTAAAGCACACTATAGCACAAGGAGAATTCCCTCACTGCCCTTCCCTGTCCCTAGAAACAAGGATTCGCACAGTAAAAGACACTGACACTCTCCCTACCTATAGTTTTCTGTCCCTAGAAAAAATGTTTTTTTAAAGCACACTATAGCACAAGGAGAATTTCACTCACTTTCCTTCTTTGTCCCTAGAAACAAGGTTTATCACAGTGAAAGAAACTGACACTCTTCCTTCCTATAGTTTTCTGTCCCTAGAAAAAAATGTTTTTTTAAAGCACACTATAGCACAAGGAGAATTCCCTCACTGTCCTTCCCTGTCCCTAGAAACAAGGATTCGCACAGTAAAACACACTGACACTCTCCCTACTGTGAGGGGGTTAGCTCGGCAGCAGGTGTGTGTGACCCCCGGGATGGGCTCCCCACACAAAACAGGCCCAGCAAACGGAGGTTGTGGTTTTCAAAATCAAAAAAAGGTGCGGTTTATTTTCTATTTACAGTGACAAAACACAGCAAAGCAAAAGAAACATAACCAAAATAAATCCTGGTCAAGTTGACCTCTGACTAAACATACAGGTTTCCTAACTAACAACTGGGATCAGCCTAGTGCTGTCCTAGTCCCTAAGTCCCTGGTTTAGTAAAAGTCCAAACAAATAGCCACACAGGCTTTGCCTCACCGCACAGGGGTTCACTCTCCCTAGACAGTCCACACAGGTCTGGTTCCAGGCATGAGCTAACATCTAATGAATCTGGGAGTTCTTATAGAGGCCTAAATGAGCTGACAAGCTTCAGCTGGCCTCATCAACTCCCTGTCTGTACGACGCCCCACACTCTCCCTAGAGGTATGAGTCATCCATGAGCCTACTAGCCTCAGCTGGGCTTATACAACTCTCCACCCTAGTTGTATAAGTCAGCATAAAGCCTGAATCTGGGAGAAATATATCTACCCCCCTGGATGCAACCAGGTGACTTTACCTTCCTGCTGTCACACTACCTATAGTTTTCTGTCCCTAGAAAAAATGTTTTTTTAAAGCACACTATAGCACAAGGAGAATTCCCTCACTGTCCTTCCCTGTCCCTAGAAACAAGGATTCACACAGTAAAAGACACTGACACTCTCCCTACCTATAGTTTTCTGTCCCTAGAAAAAATGTTTTTTTAAAGCACACTATAGCACAAGGAGAATTTCACTCACTTTCCTTCTTTGTCCCTAGAAACAAGGTTTATCACAGTGAAAGAAACTGACACTCTTCCTTCCTATAGTTTTCTGTCCCTAGAAAAAAATGTTTTTTTAAAGCACACTATAGCACAAGGAGAATTCCCTCACTGTCCTTCCCTGTCCCTAGAAACAAGGATTCGCACAGTAAAACACACTGACACTCTCCCTACCTATAGTTTTCTGTCCCTAGAAAAAATGTTTTTTTAAAGCACACTATAGCACAAGGAGAATTCCCTCACTGTCCTTCCCTGTCCCTAGAAACAAGGATTCGCACAGTAAAACACACTGACACTCTCCCTACCTATAGTTTTCTGTCCCTAGAAAAAATGTTTTTTTAAAGCACACTATAGCACAAGGAGAATTCCCTCACTGTCCTTCCCTGTCCCTAGAAACAAGGATTCGCACAGTAAAAGACACTGACACTCTCCCTACCTATAGTTTTCTGTCCCTAGAAAAAAAGTTTTTTTAAAGCACACTATAGCACAAGGAGAATTTCACTCACTTTCCTTCTTTGTCCCTAGAAACAAGGTTTATCACAGTGAAAGAAACTGACACTCTTCCTTCCTATAGTTTTCTGTCCCTAGAAAAAAATGTTTTTTTAAAGCACACTATAGCACAAGGAGAATTCCCCCACTGTCCTTCCCTGTCCCTAGAAACAAGGATTCGCACAGTAAAACACACTGACACTCTCCCTACCTATAGTTTTCTGTCCCTAGAAAAAATGTTTTTTTAAAGCACACTATAGCACAAGGAGAATTCCCTCACTGTCCTTCCCTGTCCCTAGAAACAAGGATTCGCACAGTAAAAGACACTGACACTCTCCCTACCTATAGTTTTCTGTCCCTAGAAAAAATGTTTTTTTAAAGCACACTATAGCACAAGGAGAATTTCACTCACTTTCCTTCTTTGTCTCTAGAAACAAGGTTTATCACAGTGAAAGAAACTGACACTCTTCCTTCTGTGAGGGGGTTAGCTCGGCAGCGGGTGTGTGTGACCCCCGGGATGGGCTCCCCACACAAAACAGGCCCAGCAAACGGAGGTTGTGGTTTTCAAAATCAAAAAAGGTGCGGTTTATTTTCTATTTACAGTGACAAAACACAGCAAAGCAAAAGAAACATAACCAAAATAAATCCTGGTCAAGTTGACCTCTGACTAAACATACAGGTTTCCTAACTAACAACTGGGATCAGCCTAGTGCTGTCCTAGTCCCTAAGTCCCTGGTTTTAAATGTCCAAGCAAATAGCCACACAGGCTTTGTCTCACCGCACAGGGGTTCACTCTCCCTAGACAGTCCACACAGGTCTGGTTCCAGGCATGAGCTAACATCTAATGAAGCTGGGAGTTCTTATAGAGGCCTAAATGAGCTGACAAGCTTCAGCTGGTCTCATCAACTCCCTGTCTGCACGACGCCCAGCCCTCTCCCTAGTGGTATGAGTCATCCATGAGCCCACTAGCCTTATACAACTCTCCACCTAGTTGTATAAGTCGGCGTAAAGCCTGAATCTGGGCGAAATATATCTACCCCACTGGATGCAACCAGGTGACTTTACCTTCCTGCTGTCACATACCCCCCCCCTCTTGTTTTAACCTCGGGGTTGGAACACCAGCAATCAGGCATTCATGTACTCGAGACAAAGCATCCACATTCCCCATTTGAACGCCAGGGCGATGCTTTACTGTGAAGTTGAATTCCTGGAGGGCCAGGAACCACCTATTCACTCTTCTATTTGTTTCCTTGTTTTGAGCCATCCACTTTAACGGAGCGTGATCCGTAACCATGTCAAAGTGCCTACCTAGCAGGTAGTACCGAAGGGAATCTAGAGCCCACTTCACCGCTAAACACTCCTTTTCAACGGTGGCGTAATTTACCTCATGGGACTTCAACTTCCTGCTGAGGTAAATGACTGGGTGCTCTTCCCCGTTCCAGACCTGGGACAATACTGCTCCTAACCCCACATCTGACGCATCACTTTGTACGACAAAGTCTTTAGAGAAGTCGGGTGAGTACAACACTGGCTGGCTACATAAGGCTTGTTTCAAGAATTGGAATGCTGCCTCAGCCTCGGGGGTCCATTTAATCATGACCGACCCTTTCCCCTTCGTCAGGTTGGCTAGGGGCACAGCCTTAGAAGCAAAGTGGGGAATGAATCGCCGATAATACCCAGCGATTCCCAGAAAGGCTCGTACCTGCTTCTTGCTGTTGGGACGTCGCCAACTCTGGATGGCCTCGACTTTGTTGAGTTGGGGTTTTATTACTCCCCTCCCAATGGTGTACCCAAGATATTTGGCCTCCTCCTGCCCAATGGTACACTTCTTGGGGTTAGCCGTAAACCCCGCTTCCCGAACAGAGTCCAGGACTGCTTGCACTTTTGGCAGATGTGAGGCCCAATCTGTGCTATGGACAATTACGTCATCCAGGTAAGCCGCAGCATACTTCCGATGGGGCCTCAGCATCTGGTCCATTTTCCGCTGGAATGTGGCCGGCGCATTCTGTAACCCGAACGGCATTCTTTTATATTGGAACGCCCCGTCTGGGGTTACAAATGCGGTTTTCTCTTTGGCCGACTTGGCCAGGGGGATTTGCCAATACCCTTTTGTGAGGTCAAGAGTCGTCATGTATCGGGCTGTTCCCAGCCGGTCGATCAACTCATCTATACGTGGCATGGGGTAGGTGTCAAATTTTGTAACTTTGTTCAACTGACGAAAATCGTTACAAAATCGCCAGCTCCCATCCGGTTTAGGCACCAACACGATGGGACTAGACCAATCACTTTGGGACTCCTCTATCACCCCTAAGTTCAGCATTTTCTGTACTTCCTCCCGTATTGCCTCCCGTCGAGCCTCTGGGATCCGATAGGGTTTTAACTTCACCCTTTCACCGGGCGGGGTAATGATGTCATGCTCTACCCCAGATGTTTGTCCCGGCAGCTCAGAGAATACCTCCTTGTTGCGAAGCACAAACTCCTTAACCTCCTGTTGTTGGGGTTGTGACAAGGTGGCTGCTATTCCAACCTCAGGAATCACGCAACCAGTTTGAGCTGGTGACCAAGTGTCTGCGACTAGGGACTCTCTATCCCTCCAGGCTTTCAACAGATTAACGTGATAGATCTGTTCGGGCTTTCGCCTTCCTGGTTGTCTGACCTTGTAATTCACTTCGCTCACTTTTTCCATTATCTCGTAGGGGCCTTGCCATTTGGCAAGGAATTTACTTTCAACCGTAGGGACAAGTACCAATATCCTATCCCCCGGGGAAAAGGTACGGGTCTTGGCTCCACGGTTGTACACTCTCTGCTGTGCCAACTGCGCTTGGGCCAAATGTTCCTTCACGATGGGCATTACCTGTGCAATTCGATCTTGCATCAGGGCGACATGCTCAATCACACTCCTGTGGGGAGAACTCTCACTTTCCCAAGTTTCCTTGGCAATATCCAACAGCCCTCTTGGGTGTCTCCCATACAGTAACTCAAAGGGGGAGAATCCCGTAGAGGATTGGGGCACCTCCCTAATAGCAAACATCAAATAAGGAAGTAAACAGTCCCAATCCTTTCCATCTCTATCCACCACTTTCTTCAACATTTGTTTTAGGGTTTTGTTGAATCTTTCAACCAGCCCATCGGTTTGGGGGTGATACACAGACGTACGCAATTGCGTCACTTTGAACAATTTACACAGCTCTTTCATAACCCGGGACATAAAGGGTGTACCTTGGTCCGTAAGCAGTTCTTTACAAATACCCACCCGGCTAAAAACAAGAGATAGCTCTTTGGCTATGGTTTTGGCCGAGGTATTTCGGAGAGGGGTCGCTTCTGGATAACGGGTGGCATAGTCCATTATAACTAATATGTACTGGTGCCCCCTAGCGGACTTGATTATAGGACCTACCAAATCCATGGCGATCCTCTCAAACGGGACCTCAATGATGGGTAGAGGGACCAGCGGGCTACGGAAATGTGGCATCGGGGCCAACCTCTGACACACAGGGCAGGAGGAACAGTAATTTTCTACGTCCTTCATCACCCCCGGCCAATAGAATCTCTGTAATACCCTCTCTCGGGTTTTCTCTGTCCCCAGATGACCTCCAAGAATGTGCCCATGGGCCAACTCCAACACCAACTTCCTGTAAGGTTTGGGCACCACAAGCTGCTCAATGGTTTCTTCTGCCCTTTTTGCCACCCGATACAGTAGGTCCTTCTCTACGCTGAAGTATGGGTAAGTGCAGGTATTATCTGGGTTCACTAACTCGCCATCTATTTTCACTACGTTTTCCCGTGCCTTTATTAGGGCGGGGTCTTTTAACTGTTCTGTGGCAAAGTTTTCCCTGTGAACCTCAAGATCAGAGAACTCCACAGACGGTAGGTTTTCGTCTGAGGAGGTGGGCTCCTCTCCAGTTTCTTGAGTCTCCCCTGCCAATACTGATAAGGGAAATTCCGGAGAGTCCTCACCACTCTCAGGGGAGTTCTGGCTATCACATTCCTGGTACATAGGGGCACCAGTGAGGGGCTCAGGATCATCCCACAGTTCCCAGAACTTCGGAAAATCCCTTCCCACAATGGCGTCATGCGGTAACTGAGATACTAAGCCCACTGGATGAGAGAGGGTACCTTTGGGGGTCTCGAAACACACTGTAGTCACTGGATACTCTCGGGTGTCCCCATGCACACAAATAACAGCTACCTTGCTATTCCCAGAGACCTCTGTTTTAACTAACTCAGCCTTTATCAGGGTCACAAGGCTACCTGAATCCAGCAATACCACAACATTTCTACCATTAACACACATTTTGCATAAATGTTTCTCAGTTCCTCGAATGGCAGTGCATGCGACTGTCGCACACAGCGACTGACGTCTGCCCGTCAGAAAGTCACACTGCATGGGTTCCTCCACAACCGGGCAATTGGCTGCAATATGTCCCGCTTGCCGGCAGCGGTAGCAAACGATCCTTCTTGCCGCCTCTTGAGCCGCTGATTTCCCAGGCTGTTCTCGCCAAACTTGGGGTAGAGCTCCCACCCTCTCACTCTCTCCACCCTCACCCCTTGGAATCCTCTTATCCGCCCCTGGGGATGGTCTGGTCTTAGGGTGGAAAGTCCGAGTGTCTCTGGAAGAGGCCGTCAGGTTCTCTGTAGCCAAGTATTTCTCCACACGATCCACAAGACCATCGGCCGTCTCTGGGTCTCCATGGCTTACCCACTTTTGGATGGCAGTAGGAAGAGCTCTCAAAAACCGATCCATTACAACACGTTCCACAATCTTTGGTGCGGACAAAGTCTCTGGCTGTAGCCACTTTCTGCTCAGGTGAATGAGATCATACATTTGAGACCTGGGGGGTTTTCCAAGCTGGAAAGTCCAGTTATGCACACGCTGAGCCCGGACAGCCTGGGTGACACCCAGCCTTGCCAATATTTCAGCTTTTAGCATCACATAGTCTTTTGCTTGGTTAGGCTCTAGGTCATAGTAAGCTTTCTGCGATTCACCAGTTAACAGAGGAGCCACCAGTCCAGCCCACTGCTCCTCAGGCCACTTTTCTCTTTCAGCGGTCCTTTCAAATGTGGTCAAAAATACCTCTGGATCATCCTCTCCAGTCATTTTTGTCAATAAACGACTCACCCCAAAGGACGCGGTATTAGTGGGACGGCTTTCCTCACTGGTCTGCGGACGTTGCTGCATTACTGCTTCCATCTGTTGTTGTAGTCTCTGCTCTTGCTTCTGCAACAGGTCTATGAAGCGGGCCTCAGATTGCTGCTGGGCTCGTTGCTGAGCCTCCAGACTCTGTTGCAAAGTTGCGTTTGTCTGCTGCTGGGCTGCAAGGCTACTTTGCAAACCTGCATTTGTCTGCTGTTGATTGGCATTTGCTAGAGCCAGCTGCTTCAGTATCTCCTCCATGCTGGCTTAAAAAAAAACTGCCACTGGTTCTCCACCAACTGTGAGGGGGTTAGCTCGGCAGCGGGTGTGTGTGACCCCCGGGATGGGCTCCCCACACAAAACAGGCCCAGCAAACGGAGGTTGTGGTTTTCAAAATCAAAAAAGGTGCGGTTTATTTTCTATTTACAGTGACAAAACACAGCAAAGCAAAAGAAACATAACCAAAATAAATCCTGGTCAAGTTGACCTCTGACTAAACATACAGGTTTCCTAACTAACAACTGGGATCAGCCTAGTGCTGTCCTAGTCCCTAAGTCCCTGGTTTTAAATGTCCAAGCAAATAGCCACACAGGCTTTGTCTCACCGCACAGGGGTTCACTCTCCCTAGACAGTCCACACAGGTCTGGTTCCAGGCATGAGCTAACATCTAATGAAGCTGGGAGTTCTTATAGAGGCCTAAATGAGCTGACAAGCTTCAGCTGGTCTCATCAACTCCCTGTCTGCACGACGCCCAGCCCTCTCCCTAGAGGTATGAGTCATCCATGAGCCCACTAGCCTTATACAACTCTCCACCTAGTTGTATAAGTCGGCGTAAAGCCTGAATCTGGGCGAAATATATCTACCCCCCTGGATGCAACCAGGTGACTTTACCTTCCTGCTGTCACACTTCCTATAGTTTTTTGTCCCTAGAAAAAAATGTTTTTTTAAAGCACACTATAGCACAAGGAGAATTCCCTCACTGTCCTTCCCTGTCCCTAGAAACAAGGATTCGCACAGTAAAACACACTGACACTCTCCCTACCTATAGTTTTCTGTCCCTAGAAAAAATGTTTTTTTAAAGCACACTATAGCACAAGGAGAATTCCCTCACTGTCCTTCCCTGTCCCTAGAAACAAGGATTCGCACAGTAAAAGACACTGACACTCTCCCTACCTATAGTTTTCTGTCCCTAGAAAAAATGTTTTTTTAAAGCACACTATAGCACAAGGAGAATTTCACTCACTTTCCTTCTTTGTCCCTAGAAACAAGGTTTATCACAGTGAAAGAAACTGACACTCTTCCTTCCTATAGTTTTCTGTCCCTAGAAAAAAATGTTTTTTTAAAGCACACTATAGCACAAGGAGAATTCCCTCACTGTCCTTCCCTGTCCCTAGAAACAAGGATTCGCACAGTAAAACACACTGACACTCTCCCTACCTATAGTTTTCTGTCCCTAGAAAAAATGTTTTTTTAAAGCACACTATAGCACAAGGAGAATTCCCTCACTGTCCTTCCCTGTCCCTAGAAACAAGGATTCGCACAGTAAAAGACACTGACACTCTCCCTACCTATAGTTTTCTGTCCCTAGAAAAAATGTTTTTTTAAAGCACACTATAGCACAAGGTGAATTTCACTCACTTTCCTTCTTTGTCCCTAGAAACAAGGTTTATCACAGTGAAAGAAACTGACACTCTTCCTTCCTATAGTTTTCTGTCCCTAGAAAAAAATGTTTTTTTAAAGCACACTATAGCACAAGGAGAATTCCCTCACTGCCCTTCCCTGTCCCTAGAAACAAGGATTCGCACAGTAAAAGACACTGACACTCTCCCTACCTATAGTTTTCTGTCCCTAGAAAAAATGTTTTTTTAAAGCACACTATAGCACAAGGAGAATTTCACTCACTTTCCTTCTTTGTCCCTAGAAACAAGGTTTATCACAGTGAAAGAAACTGACACTCTTCCTTCCTATAGTTTTCTGTCCCTAGAAAAAAATGTTTTTTTAAAGCACACTATAGCACAAGGAGAATTCCCTCACTGTCCTTCCCTGTCCCTAGAAACAAGGATTCGCACAGTAAAACACACTGACACTCTCCCTACCTATAGTTTTCTGTCCCTAGAAAAAATGTTTTTTTAAAGCACACTATAGCACAAGGAGAATTCCCTCACTGTCCTTCCCTGTCCCTAGAAACAAGGATTCACACAGTAAAAGACACTGACACTCTCCCTACCTATAGTTTTCTGTCCCTAGAAAAAATGTTTTTTTAAAGCACACTATAGCACAAGGAGAATTTCACTCACTTTCCTTCTTTGTCCCTAGAAACAAGGTTTATCACAGTGAAAGAAACTGACACTCTTCCTTCCTATAGTTTTCTGTCCCTAGAAAAAAATGTTTTTTTAAAGCACACTATAGGACAAGGAGAATTCCCTCACTGTCCTTCCCTGTCCCTAGAAACAAGGATTCGCACAGTAAAACACACTGACACTCTCCCTACCTATAGTTTTCTGTCCCTAGAAAAAATGTTTTTTTAAAGCACACTATAGCACAAGGAGAATTCCCTCACTGTCCTTCCCTGTCCCTAGAAACAAGGATTCGCACAGTAAAACACACTGACACTCTCCCTACCTATAGTTTTCTGTCCCTAGAAAAAATGTTTTTTTAAAGCACACTATAGCACAAGGAGAATTCCCTCACTGTCCTTCCCTGTCCCTAGAAACAAGGATTCGCACAGTAAAAGACACTGACACTCTCCCTACCTATAGTTTTCTGTCCCTAGAAAAAATGTTTTTTTAAAGCACACTATAGCACAAGGAGAATTTCACTCACTTTCCTTCTTTGTCCCTAGAAACAAGGTTTATCACAGTGAAAGAAACTGACACTCTTCCTTCCTATAGTTTTCTGTCCCTAGAAAAAAATGTTTTTTTAAAGCACACTATAGCACAAGGAGAATTCCCTCACTGTCCTTCCCTGTCCCTAGAAACAAGGATTCGCACAGTAAAACACACTGACACTCTCCCTACCTATAGTTTTCTGTCCCTAGAAAAAATGTTTTTTTAAAGCACACTATAGCACAAGGAGAATTCCCTCACTGTCCTTCCCTGTCCCTAAAAACAAGGATTCGCACAGTAAAAGACACTGACACTCTCCCTACCTATAGTTTTCTGTCCCTAGAAAAAATGTTTTTTTAAAGCACACTATAGCACAAGGAGAATTCCCTCACTGTCCTTCCCTGTCCCTAGAAACAAGGATTCGCACAGTAAAAGACACTGACACTCTCCCTACCTATAGTTTTCTGTCCCTAGAAAAAATGTTTTTTTAAAGCACACTATAGCACAAGGAGAATTTCACTCACTTTCCTTCTTTGTCCCTAGAAACAAGGTTTATCACAGTGAAAGAAACTGACACTCTTCCTTCCTATAGTTTTCTGTCCCTAGAAAAAAATGTTTTTTTAAAGCACACTATAGCACAAGGAGAATTCCCTCACTGTCCTTCCCTGTCCCTAGAAACAAGGATTCGCACAGTAAAACACACTGACACTCTCCCTACCTATAGTTTTCTGTCCCTAGAAAAAATGTTTTTTTAAAGCACACTATAGCACAAGGAGAATTCCCTCACTGTCCTTCCCTGTCCCTAGAAACAAGGATTCGCACAGTAAAAGACACTGACACTCTCCCTACCTATAGTTTTCTGTCCCTAGAAAAAATGTTTTTTTAAAGCACACTATAGCACAAGGAGAATTTCATTCACTTTCCTTCTTTGTCCCTAGAAACAAGGTTTATCACAGTGAAAGAAACTGACACTCTTCCTTCCTATAGTTTTCTGTCCCTAGAAAAAAATGTTTTTTTAAAGCACACTATAGCACAAGGAGAATTCCCTCACTGTCCTTCCCTGTCCCTAGAAACAAGGATTCGCACAGTAAAAGACACTGACACTCTCCCTACCTATAGTTTTCTGTCCCTAGAAAAAATGTTTTTTTAAAGCACACTATAGCACAAGGAGAATTTCACTCACTTTCCTTCTTTGTCCCTAGAAACAAGGTTTATCACAGTGAAAGAAACTGACACTCTTCCTTCCTATAGTTTTCTGTCCCTAGAAAATTTTTTTTTTTTAAAGCACACTATAGCACAAGGAGAATTCCCTCACTGTCCTTCCCTGTCCCTAGAAACAAGGATTCGCACAGTAAAACACACTGACACTCTCCCTACCTATAGTTTTCTGTCCCTAGAAAAAATGTTTTTTTAAAGCACACTATAGCACAAGGAGAATTCCCTCACTGTCCTTCCCTGTCCCTAGAAACAAGGATTCGCACAGTAAAAGACACTGACACTCTCCCTACCTATAGTTTTCTGTCCCTAGAAAAAATGTTTTTTTAAAGCACACTATAGCAGAAGGAGAATTCCCTCACTGTCCTTCCCTGTCCCTAGAAACAAGGATTCGCACAGTAAAAGACACTGACACTCTCCCTACCTATAGTTTTCTGTCCCTAGAAAAAATGTTTTTTTAAAGCACACTATAGAACAAGGAGAATTTCACTCACTTTCCTTCTTTGTCCCTAGAAACAAGGTTTATCACAGTGAAAGAAACTGACACTGTTCCTTCCTATAGTTTTCTGTCCCTAGAAAAAAATTTTTTTTAAAGCACACTATAGCACAAGGAGAATTCCCTCACTGTCCTTCCCTGTCCCTAGAAACAAGGATTCGCACAGTAAAAGACACTGACACTCTCCCTACCTATAGTTTTCTGTCCCTAGAAAAAATGTTTTTTTAAAGCACACTATAGCACAAGGAGAATTCCCTCACTGTCCTTCCCTGTCCCTAGAAACAAGGATTCGCACAGTAAAACACACCGACACTCTCCCTACCTATAGTTTTCTGTCCCTAGAATTTTTTTTTTTTAAAGCACACTATAGCACAAGGAGAATTCCCTCACTGTCCTTCCCTGTCCCTAGAAACAAGGATTCGCACAGTAAAATACACTGACACTCTCCCTACCTATAGTTTTCTGTCCCTAGAAAAAATGTTTTTTTAAAGCACACTATAGCACAAGGAGAATTTCACTCACTTTCCTTCTTTGTCCCTAGAAACAAGGATTATCACAGTGAAAGAAACTGACACTCTCCCTACCTATAGTTTTCTGTCCCTAGAAAAAATGTTTTTTTAAAGCACACTATAGCACAAGGAGAATTCCCTCACTGTCCTTCCCTGTCCCTAGAAACAAGGATTCGCACAGTAAAACACACTGACACTCTCCCTACCTATAGTTTTCTGTCCCTAGAAAAAATGTTTTTTTAAAGCACACTATAGCACAAGGAGAATTCCCTCACTGTCCTTCCCTGTCCCTAGAAACAAGGATTCGCACAGTAAAAGACACTGACACTCTCCCTACCTATAGTTTTCTGTTCCTAGAAAAAATGTTTTTTTAAAGCACACTATAGCACAAGGAGAATTTCACTCACTTTCCTTCTTTGTCCCTAGAAACAAGGATTATCACAGTGAAAGAAACTGACACTCTCCCTACCTATAGTTTTCTGTCCCTAGAAAAAATGTTTTTTTAAAGCACACTATAGCACAAGGAGAATTCCCTCACTGTCCTTCCCTGTCCCTAGAAACAAGGATTCGCACAGTAAAAGACACTGACACTCTCCCTACCTATAGTTTTCTGTCCCTAGAAAAAATGTTTTTTTAAAGCACACTATAGCACAAGGAGAATTTCACTCACTTTCCTTCCCTGTCCCTAGAAACAAGGATTTGCACAGTAAAACACACTGACACTCTCCCTACCTATAGTTTTCTGTCCCTAGAAAAAATGTTTTTTTAAAGCACACTATAGCACAAGGAGAATTCCCTCACTGTCCTTCCCTGTCCCTAGAAACAAGGATTCGCACAGTAAAAGACACTGACACTCTCCCTACCTATAGTTTTCTGTCCCTAGAAAAAAAGTTTTTTTAAAGCACACTATAGCACAAGGAGAATTCCCTCACTGTCCTTCCCTGTCCCTAGAAACAAGGATTCGCACAGTAAAAGACACTGACACTCTCCCTACCTATAGTTTTCTGTCCCTAGAAAAAATGTTTTTTTAAAGCACACTATAGCACAAGGAGAATTTCACTCACTTTCCTTCTTTGTCCCTAGAAACAAGGTTTATCACAGTGAAAGAAACTGACACTCTTCCTTCCTATAGTTTTCTGTCCCTAGAAAAAAATGTTTTTTTAAAGCACACTATAGCACAAGGAGAATTCCCTCACTGTCCTTCCCTGTCCCTAGAAACAAGGATTCGCACAGTAAAACACACTGACACTCTCCCTACCTATAGTTTTCTGTCCCTAGAAAAAATGTTTTTTTAAAGCACACTATAGCACAAGGAGAATTTCACTCACTTTCCTTCTTTGTCCCTAGAAACAAGGTTTATCACAGTGAAAGAAACTGACACTCTTCCTTCCTATAGTTTTCTGTCCCTAGAAAAAAATGTTTTTTTAAAGCACACTATAGCACAAGGAGAATTCCCTCACTGTCCTTCCCTGTCCCTAGAAACAAGGATTCGCATAGTAAAACACACTGACACTCTCCCTACCTATAGTTTTCTGTCCCTAGAAAAAATGTTTTTTTAAAGCACACTATAGCACAAGGAGAATTTCACTCACTTTCCTTCTTTGTCCCTAGAAACAAGGTTTATCACAGTGAAAGAAACTGACACTCTTCCTTCCTATAGTTTTCTGTCCCTAGAAAAAAATGTTTTTTTAAAGCACACTATAGCACAAGGAGAATTCCCTCACTGTCCTTCCCTGTCCCTAGAAACAAGGATTCGCACAGTAAAACACACTGACACTCTCCCTACCTATAGTTTTGTGTCCCTAGAAAAAATGTTTTTTTAAAGCACACTATAGCACAAGGAGAATTCCCTCACTGTCCTTCCCTGTCCCTAGAAACAAGGATTCGCACAGTAAAACACACTGACACTCTCCCTACCTATAGTTTTCTGTCCCTAGAAAAAATGTTTTTTTAAAGCACACTATAGCACAAGGAGAATTTCACTCACTTTCCTTCCCTGTCCCTAGAAACAAGGATTCGCACAGTAAAACACACTGACACTCTCCCTACCTATAGTTTTCTGTCCCTAGAAAAAATGTTTTTTTAAAGCACACTATAGCACAAGGAGAATTCCCTCACTGTCCTTCCCTGTCCCTAGAAACAAGGATTCGCACAGTAAAAGACACTGATACTCTCCCTACCTATAGTTTTCTGTCCCTAGAAAAAATGTTTTTTTAAAGCACACTATAGCACAAGGAGAATTTCACTCACTTTCCTTCTTTGTCCCTAGAAACAAGGTTTATCACAGTGAAAGAAACTGACACTCTTCCTTCCTATAGTTTTCTGTCCCTAGAAAAAAATGTTTTTTTAAAGCACACTATAGCACAAGGAGAATTCCCTCACTGTCCTTCCCTGTCCCTAGAAACAAGGATTCGCACAGTAAAACACACTGACACTCTCCCTACCTATAGTTTTCTGTCCCTAGAAAAAATGTTTTTTTAAAGCACACTATAGCACAAGGAGAATTCCCTCACTGTCCTTCCCTGTCCCTAGAAACAAGGATTCGCACAGTAAAAGACACTGACACTCTCCCTACCTATAGTTTTCTGTCCCTAGAAAAAATGTTTTTTTAAAGCACACTATAGCACAAGGAGAATTTCACTCACTTTCCTTCTTTGTCCCTAGAAACAAGGTTTATCACAGTGAAAGAAACTGACACTCTTCCTTCCTATAGTTTTCTGTCCCTAGAAAAAAATGTTTTTTTAAAGCACACTATAGCACAAGGAGAATTCCCTCACTGTCCTTCCCTGTCCCTAGAAACAAGGATTCGCACAGTAAAACACACTGACACTCTCCCTACCTATAGTTTTCTGTCCCTAGAAAAAATGTTTTTTTAAAGCACACTATAGCACAAGGAGAATTTCACTCACTTTCCTTCTTTGTCCCTAGAAACAAGGTTTATCACAGTGAAAGAAACTGACACTCTTCCTTCCTATAGTTTTCTGTCCCTAGAAAAAAATGTTTTTTTAAAGCACACTATAGCACAAGGAGAATTCCCTCACTGTCCTTCCCTGTCCCTAGAAACAAGGATTCGCACAGTAAAAGACACTGACACTCTCCCTACCTATAGTTTTCTGTCCCTAGAAAAAATGTTTTTTTAAAGCACACTATAGCACAAGGAGAATTTCACTCACTTTCCTTCTTTGTCCCTAGAAACAAGGTTTATCACAGTGAAAGAAACTGACACTCTTCCTTCCTATAGTTTTCTGTCCCTAGAAAAAAATGTTTTTTTAAAGCACACTATAGCACAAGGAGAATTCCCTCACTGTCCTTCCCTGTCCCTAGAAACAAGGATTCGCACAGTAAAACACACTGACACTCTCCCTACCTATAGTTTTGTGTCCCTAGAAAAAGTGTTTTTTTAAAGCACACTATAGCACAAGGAGAATTCCCTCACTGTCCTTCCCTGTCCCTAGAAACAAGGATTCACACAGTAAAACACACTGACACTCTCCCTACCTATAGTTTTCTGTCCCTAGAAAAAATGTTTTTTAAAGCACACTATAGCACAAGGAGAATTCCCTCACTGTCCTTCCCTGTCCCTAGAAACAAGGATTCGCACAGTAAAAGACACTGACACTCTCCCTACCTATAGTTTTCTGTCCCTAGAAAAAATGTTTTTTTAAAGCACACTATAGCACAAGGAGAATTTCACTCACTTTCCTTCTTTGTCCCTAGAAACAAGGTTTATCACAGTGAAAGAAACTGACACTCTTCCTTCCTATAGTTTTCTGTCCCTAGAAAAAAATGTTTTTTTAAAGCACACTATAGCACAAGGAGAATTCCCTCACTGTCCTTCCCTGTCCCTAGAAACAAGGATTCGCACAGTAAAACACACTGACACTCTCCCTACCTATAGTTTTCTGTCCCTAGAAAAAATGTTTTTTTAAAGCACACTATAGCACAAGGAGAATTTCCTCACTGTCCTTCCCTGTCCCTAGAAACAAGGATTCACACAGTAAAAGACACTGACACTCTCCCTACCTATAGTTTTCTGTCCCTAGAAAAAATGTTTTTTTAAAGCACACTATAGCACAAGGAGAATTTCACTCACTTTCCTTCTTTGTCCCTAGAAACAAGGTTTATCACAGTGGAAGAAACTGACACTCTTCCTTCCTATAGTTTTCTGTCCCTAGAAAAAAATGTTTTTTTAAAGCACACTATAGCACAAGGAGAATTCCCTCACTGTCCTTCCCTGTCCCTAGAAACAAGGATTCGCACAGTAAAACACACTGACACTCTCCCTACCTATAGTTTTCTGTCCCTAGAAAAAATGTTTTTTTAAAGCACACTATAGCACAAGGAGAATTCCCTCACTGTCCTTCCCTGTCCCTAGAAACAAGGATTCGCACAGTAAAAGACACTGACACTCTCCCTACCTATAGTTTTCTGTCCCTAGAAAAAATGTTTTTTTAAAGCACACTATAGCACGAGGAGAATTTCACTCACTTTCCTTCTTTGTCCCTAGAAACAAGGTTTATCACAGTGAAAGAAACTGACACTCTTCCTTCCTATAGTTTTCTGTCCCTAGAAAAAAATGTTTTTTTAAAGCACACTATAGCACAAGGAGAATTCCCTCACTGTCCTTCCCTGTCCCTAGAAACAAGGAATCGCACAGTAAAACACACTGACACTCTCCCTACCTATAGTTTTCTGTCCCTAGAAAAAATGTTTTTTTAAAGCACACTATAGCACAAGGAGAATTTCACTCACTTTCCTTCTTTGTCCCTAGAAACAAGGTTTATCACAGTGAAAGAAACTGACACTCTTCCTTCCTATAGTTTTCTGTCCCTAGAAAAAAATGTTTTTTTAAAGCACACTATAGCACAAGGAGAATTCCCTCACTGTCCTTCCCTGTCCCTAGAAACAAGGATTCGCACAGTAAAACACACTGACACTCTCCCTACCTATAGTTTTGTGTCCCTAGAAAAAATGTTTTTTTAAAGCACACTATAGCACAAGGAGAATTCCCTCACTGTCCTTCCCTGTCCCTAGAAACAAGGATTCGCACAGTAAAACACACTGACACTCTCCCTACCTATAGTTTTCTGTCCCTAGAAAAAATGTTTTTTTAAAGCACACTATAGCACAAGGAGAATTCCCTCACTGTCCTTCCCTGTCCCTAGAAACAAGGATTCGCACAGTAAAACACACTGACACTCTCCCTACCTATAGTTTTCTGTCCCTAGAAAAAATGTTTTTTTAAAGCACACTATAGCACAAGGAGAATTCCCTCACTGTCCTTCCCTGTCCCTAGAAACAAGGATTCGCACAGTAAAAGACACTGACACTCTCCCTACCTATAGTTTTCTGTCCCTAGAAAAAATGTTTTTTTAAAGCACACTATAGCACAAGGAGAATTTCACTCACTTTCCTTCTTTGTCCCTAGAAACAAGGTTTATCACAGTGAAAGAAACTGACACTCTTCCTTCCTATAGTTTTCTGTCCCTAGAAAAAAATGTTTTTTTAAAGCACACTATAGCACAAGGAGAATTCCCTCACTGTCCTTCCCTGTCCCTAGAAACAAGGATTCGCACAGTAAAAGACACTGACACTCTCCCTACCTATAGTTTTCTGTCCCTAGAAAAAATGTTTTTTTAAAGCACACTATAGCACAAGGAGAATTCCCTCACTGTCCTTCCCTGTCCCTAGAAACAAGGATTCGCACAGTAAAACACACTGACACTCTCCCTACCTATAGTTTTCTGTCCCTAGAAATTTTTTTTTTTAAAGCACACTATAGCACAAGGAGAATTCCCTCACTGTCCTTCCCTGTCCCTAGAAACAAGGATTCGCACAGTAAAAGACACTGACACTCTCCCTACCTATAGTTTTCTGTCCCTAGAAAAAATGTTTTTTTAAAGCACACTATAGCACAAGGAGAATTTCACTCACTTTCCTTCTTTGTCCCTAGAAACAAGGATTATCACAGTGAAAGAAACTGACACTCTCCCTACCTATAGTTTTCTGTCCCTAGAAAAAATGTTTTTTTAAAGCACACTATAGCACAAGGAGAATTCCCTCACTGTCCTTCCCTGTCCCTAGAAACAAGGATTCGCACAGTAAAACACACTGACACTCTCCCTACCTATAGTTTTCTGTCCCTAGAAAAAATGTTTTTTTAAAGCACACTATAGCACAAGGAGAATTCCCTCACTGTCCTTCCCTGTCCCTAGAAACAAGGATTCGCACAGTAAAAGACACTGACACTCTCCCTACCTATAGTTTTCTGTCCCTAGAAAAAATGTTTTTTTAAAGCACACTATAGCACAAGGAGAATTACACTCACTTTCCTTCTTTGTCCCTAGAAACAAGGATTATCACAGTGAAAGAAACTGAATCTCTCCCTACCTATAGTTTTCTGTCCCTAGAAAAAATGTTTTTTTAAAGCACACTATAGCACAAGGAGAATTCCCTCACTGTCCTTCCCTGTCCCTAGAAACAAGGATTCGCACAGTAAAAGACACTGACACTCTCCCTACCTATAGTTTTCTGTCCCTAGAAAAAATGTTTTTTTAAAGCACACTATAGCACAAGGAGAATTTCACTCACTTTCCTTCTTTGTCCCTAGAAACAAGGTTTATCACAGTGAAAGAAACTGACACTCTTCCTTCCTATAGTTTTCTGTCCCTAGAAAAAAATGTTTTTTTAAAGCACACTATAGCACAAGGAGAATTCCCTCACTGTCCTTCCCTGTCCCTAGAAACAAGGATTCGCACAGTAAAACACACTGACACTCTCCCTACCTATAATTTTCTGTCCCTAGAAAAAATGTTTTTTTAAAGCACACTATAGCACAAGGAGAATTCCCTCACTGTCCTTCCCTGTCCCTAGAAACAAGGATTCGCACAGTAAAAGACACTGACACTCTCCCTACCTATAGTTTTCTGTCCCTAGAAAAAATGTTTTTTTAAAGCACACTATAGCACAAGGAGAATTTCACTCACTTTCCTTCTTTGTCCCTAGAAACAAGGTTTATCACAGTGAAAGAAACTGACACTCTTCCTTCCTATAGTTTTCTGTCCCTAGAAAAAAATGTTTTTTTAAAGCACACTATAGCACAAGGAGAATTCCCTCACTGTCCTTCCCTGTCCCTAGAAACAAGGATTCGCACAGTAAAACACACTGACACTCTCCCTACCTATAGTTTTCTGTCCCTAGAAAAAATGTTTTTTTAAAGCACACTATAGCACAAGGAGAATTCCCTCACTGTCCTTCCCTGTCCCTAGAAACAAGGATTCGCACAGAAAAAGACACTGACACTCTCCCTACCTATAGTTTTCTGTCCCTAGAAAAAATGTTTTTTTAAAGCACACTATAGCACAAGGAGAATTTCACTCACTTTCCTTCTTTGTCCCTAGAAACAAGGTTTATCACAGTGAAAGAAACTGACACTCTTCCTTCCTATAGTTTTCTGTCCCTAGAAAAAAATGTTTTTTTAAAGCACACTATAGCACAAGGAGAATTCCCTCACTGTCCTTCCCTGTCCCTAGAAACAAGGATTCGCACAGTAAAACACACTGACACTCTCCCTACCTATAGTTTTCTGTCCCTAGAAAAAATGTTTTTTTAAAGCACACTATAGCACAAGGAGAATTTCACTCACTTTCCTTCTTTGTCCCTAGAAACAAGGTTTATCACAGTGAAAGAAACTGACACTCTTCCTTCCTATAGTTTTCTGTCCCTAGAAAAAAATGTTTTTTTAAAGCACACTATAGCACAAGGAGAATTCCCTCACTGTCCTTCCCTGTCCCTAGAAACAAGGATTCGCACAGTAAAACACACTGACACTCTCCCTACCTATAGTTTTCTGTCCCTAGAAAAAATGTTTTTTTAAAGCACACTATAGCACAAGGAGAATTCCCTCACTGTCTTTCCCTGTCCCTAGAAACAAGGATTCGCACAGTAAAAGACACTGACACTCTCCCTACCTATAGTTTTCTGTCCCTAGAAAAAATGTTTTTTTAAAGCACACTATAGCACAAGGAGAATTTCACTCACTTTCCTTCTTTGTCCCTAGAAACAAGGTTTATCACAGTGAAAGAAACTGACACTCTTCCTTCCTATAGTTTTCTGTCCCTAGAAAAAAATGTATTTTTAAAGCACACTATAGCACAAGGAGAATTCCCTCACTGTCCTTCCCTGTCCCTAGAAACAAGGATTCGCACAGTAAAACACACTGACACTCTCCCTACCTATAGTTTTCTGTCCCTAGAAAAAATGTTTTTTTAAAGCACACTATAGCACAAGGAGAATTTCACTCACTTTCCTTCTTTGTCCCTAGAAACAAGGTTTATCACAGTGAAAGAAACTGACACTCTTCCTTCCTATAGTTTTCTGTCCCTAGAAAAGAATGTTTTTTTAAAGCACACTATAGCACAAGGAGAATTCCCTCACTGTCCTTCCCTGTCCCTAGAAACAAGGATTCGCACAGTAAAACACACTGACACTCTCCCTACCTATAGTTTTCTGTCCCTAGAAAAAATGTTTTTTTAAAGCACACTATAGCACAAGGAGAATTCCCTCACTGTCCTTCCCTGTCCCTAGAAACAAGGATTCGCACAGTAAAAGACACTGACACTCTCCCTACCTATAGTTTTCTGTCCCTAGAAAAAATGTTTTTTTAAAGCACACTATAGCACAAGGAGAATTTCACTCACTTTCCTTCTTTGTCCCTAGAAACAAGGTTTATCACAGTGAAAGAAACTGACACTCTTCCTTCCTATAGTTTTCTGTCCCTAGAAAAAAATGTTTTTTTAAAGCACACTATAGCACAAGGAGAATTCCCTCACTGTCCTTCCCTGTCCCTAGAAACAAGGATTCGCACAGTAAAACACACTGACACTCTCCCTACCTATAGTTTTCTGTCCCTAGAAAAAATGTTTTTTTAAAGCACACTATAGCACAAGGAGAATTCCCTCACTGTCCTTCCCTGTCCCTAGAAACAAGGATTCGCACAGTAAAACACACTGACACTCTCCCTACCTATAGTTTTCTGTCCCTAGAAAAAATGTTTTTTTAAAGCACACTATAGCACAAGGAGAATTCCCTCACTGTCCTTCCCTGTCCCTAGAAACAAGGATTCGCACAGTAAAACACACTGACACTCTCCCTACCTATAGTTTTCTGTCCCTAGAAAAAATGTTTTTTTAAAGCACACTATAGCACAAGGAGAATTCCCTCACTGTCCTTCCCTGTCCCTAGAAACAAGGATTCGCACAGTAAAAGACACTGACACTCTCCCTACCTATAGTTTTCTGTCCCTAGAAAAAATGTTTTTTTAAAGCACACTATAGCACAAGGAGAATTTCACTCACTTTCCTTCTTTGTCCCTAGAAACAAGGATTATCACAGTGAAAGAAACTGACACTCTCCCTACCTATAGTTTTCTGTCCCTAGAAAAAATGTTTTTTTAAAGCACACTATAGCACAAGGAGAATTCCCTCACTGTCCTTCCCTGTCCCTAGAAACAAGGATTCGCACAGTAAAACACACTGACACTCTCCCTACCTATAGTTTTCTGTCCCTAGAAAAAATGTTTTTTTAAAGCACACTATAGCACAAGGAGAATTTCACTCACTTTCCTTCTTTGTCCCTAGAAACAAGGTTTATCACAGTGAAAGAAACTGACACTCTTCCTTCCTATAGTTTTCTGTCCCTAGAAAAAAATGTTTTTTTAAAGCACACTATAGCACAAGGAGAATTCCCTCACTGTCCTTCCCTGTCCCTAGAAACAAGGATTCGCACAGTAAAACACACTGACACTCTCCCTACCTATAGTTTTCTGTCCCTAGAAAAAATGTTTTTTTAAAGCACACTATAGCACAAGGAGAATTCCCTCACTGTCCTTCCCTGTCCCTAGAAACAAGGATTCGCACAGTAAAAGACACTGACACTCTCCCTACCTATAGTTTTCTGTCCCTAGAAAAAATGTTTTTTTAAAGCACACTATAGCACAAGGAGAATTCCCTCACTGTCCTTCCCTGTCCCTAGAAACAAGGATTCGCACAGTAAAAGACACTGACACTCTCCCTACCTATAGTTTTCTGTCCCTAGAAAAAATGTTTTTTTAAAGCACACTATAGCACAAGGAGAATTTCACTCACTTTCCTTCTTTGTCCCTAGAAACAAGGTTTATCACAGTGAAAGAAACTGACACTCTTCCTTCCTATAGTTTTCTGTCCCTAGAAAAAAATGTTTTTTTAAAGCACACTATAGCACAAGGAGAATTCCCTCACTGTCCTTCCCTGTCCCTAGAAACAAGGATTCGCACAGTAAAACACACTGACACTCTCCCTACCTATAGTTTTCTGTCCCTAGAAAAAATGTTTTTTTAAAGCACACTATAGCACAAGGAGAATTCCCTCACTGTCCTTCCCTGTCCCTAGAAACAAGGATTCGCACAGTAAAAGACACTGACACTCTCCCTACCTATAGTTTTCTGTCCCTAGAAAAAATGTTTTTTTAAAGCACACTATAGCACAAGGAGAATTTCACTCACTTTCCTTCTTTGTCCCTAGAAACAAGGTTTATCACAGTGAAAGAAACTGACACTCTTCCTTCCTATAGTTTTCTGTCCCTAGAAAAAAATGTTTTTTTAAAGCACACTATAGCACAAGGAGAATTCCCTCACTGTCCTTCCCTGTCCCTAGAAACAAGGATTCGCACAGTAAAAGACACTGACACTCTCCCTACCTATAGTTTTCTGTCCCTAGAAAAAATGTTTTTTTAAAGCACACTATAGCACAAGGAGAATTTCACTCACTTTCCTTCTTTGTCCCTAGAAACAAGGTTTATCACAGTGAAAGAAACTGACACTCTTCCTTCCTATAGTTTTCTGTCCCTAGAAAAAAATGTTTTTTTAAAGCACACTATAGCACAAGGAGAATTCCCTCACTGTCCTTCCCTGTCCCTAGAAACAAGGATTCGCACAGTAAAACACACTGACACTCTCCCTACCTATAGTTTTCTGTCCCTAGAAAAAATGTTTTTTTAAAGCACACTATAGCACAAGGAGAATTCCCTCACTGTCCTTCCCTGTCCCTAGAAACAAGGATTCGCACAGTAAAAGACACTGACACTCTCCCTACCTATAGTTTTCTGTCCCTAGAAAAAATGTTTTTTTAAAGCACACTATAGCACAAGGAGAATTTCACTCACTTTCCTTCTTTGTCCCTAGAAACAAGGTTTATCACAGTGAAAGAAACTGACACTCTTCCTTCCTATAGTTTTCTGTCCCTAGAAAAAAATGTTTTTTTAAAGCACACTATAGCACAAGGAGAATTCCCTCACTGTCCTTCCCTGTCCCTAGAAACAAGGATTCGCACAGTAAAAGACACTGACACTCTCCCTACCTATAGTTTTCTGTCCCTAGAAAAAAAATGTTTTTTTAAAGCACACTATAGCACAAGGAGAATTTCACTCACTTTCCTTCTTTGTCCCTAGAAACAAGGTTTATCACAGTGAAAGAAACTGACACTCTTCCTTCCTATAGTTTTCTGTCCCTAGAAAAAAATGTTTTTTTAAAGCACACTATAGCACAAGGAGAATTCCCTCACTGTCCTTCCCTGTCCCTAGAAACAAGGATTCGCACAGTAAAACACACTGACACTCTCCCTACCTATAGTTTTCTGTCCCTAGAAAAAATGTTTTTTTAAAGCACACTATAGCACAAGGAGAATTCCCTCACTGTCCTTCCCTGTCCCTAGAAACAAGGATTCGCACAGTAAAAGACACTGACACTCTCCCTACCTATAGTTTTCTGTCCCTAGAAAAAATGTTTTTTTAAAGCACACTATAGCACAAGGAGAATTTCACTCACTTTCCTTCTTTGTCCCTAGAAACAAGGTTTATCACAGTGGAAGAAACTGACACTCTTCCTTCCTATAGTTTTCTGTCCCTAGAAAAAAATGTTTTTTTAAAGCACACTATAGCACAAGGAGAATTCCCTCACTGTCCTTCCCTGTCCCTAGAAACAAGGATTCGCACAGTAAAACACACTGACACTCTCCCTACCTATAGTTTTCTGTCCCTAGAAAAAAATGTTTTTTAAAAGCACACTATAGCACAAGGAGAATTTCACTCACTTTCCTTCTTTGTCCCTAGAAACAAGGTTTATCACAGTGAAAGAAACTGACACTCTTCCTTCCTATAGTTTTCTGTCCCTAGAAAAAAATGTTTTTTTAAAGCACACTATAGCACAAGGAGAATTCCCTCACTGTCCTTCCCTGTCCCTAGAAACAAGGATTCGCACAGTAAAACACACTGACACTCTCCCTACCTATAGTTTTCTGTCCCTAGAAAAAAATGTTTTTTTAAAGCACACTATAGCACAAGGAGAATTCCCTCACTGTCCTTCCCTGTCCCTAGAAACAAGGATTCGCACAGTAAAAGACACTGACACTCTCCCTACCTATAGTTTTCTGTCCCTAGAAAAAATGTTTTTTTAAAGCACACTATAGCACAAGGAGAATTTCACTCACTTTCCTTCTTTGTCCCTAGAAACAAGGTTTATCACAGTGAAAGAAACTGACACTCTTCCTTCCTATAGTTTTCTGTCCCTAGAAAAAAATGTTTTTTTAAAGCACACTATAGCACAAGGAGAATTCCCTCACTGTCCTTCCCTGTCCCTAGAAACAAGGATTCGCACAGTAAAACACACTGACACTCTCCCTACCTATAGTTTTCTGTCCCTAGAAAAAATGTTTTTTTAAAGCACACTATAGCACAAGGAGAATTCCCTCACTGTCCTTCCCTGTCCCTAGAAACAAGGATTCGCACAGTAAAACACACCGACACTCTCCCTACCTATCCTTCTCTTTCCCTAAACTAAAGGAATCCAGGTTAAGCAAGAAAAAAATAAATGTCACTGTCCCTGCCTATGTTTCTCTTTCCCTGCTCCGGAACACACTACACTAGGCCGCCGTGCTGGCGGCCTTTTATAGTGTGGGGCGTGTACTAAACACCCTCAGCAATAATTGGCCACAGGCATCCTGCATCATTGCTCTCCTCGCTGCCGGCGCTGTGATTGGCCAAGCATGCGGGGTCACAGTGCATGCTTGGCCAATCACAGCGCCTGGATGACACTGCGATGGCGTAGTGCATTGTGGGCCGTTCGCGTCACTCGAATTTGGCGCGAACGGCCCAAATCGTTCGATCTTCGTCGAACGATCGAACAGCCGATGTTCGAGTCGAACGTATGTTCGACTCGAACACGAAGCTCATCCCTAATCACAGACAACATGGCCCCATTACTGGATAAATATAAGAGGAAAATCTAAGTATGGAAGCGGCTCCCACTATCAGTGGCGGGCCGATGTAATCTAATAAAAATGGTGTTGATGCCGCAACTTCTTTATGTTTTACAAAACTCCCCAGTTTGGATATATAAAAAGTGGTTCCAAAAGATAGATACAATTTTTAGGGTACTAATCTGGAAAAGAGGGGTGGCAAGAATTTGATTAAACATTTTACAAAGATCAAAGCAGGAAGGAGGTGTGGCACTTCCACACCCGTTTAGTTATTTTCTCGCTGCACAGCTCCAGCATATGAAGGGATGTAATACGGGAGGAGGTGAAATAGAGAGGAGGCTACTCCTACAGAATACTATACATAGTTCCTTAATAGAAACTATGGAAGCAGGATCCTTCACTCGGAAACTACCAACATTAGACCTTATGTTGAGAATATGGAAAGCAGCGAAGGCAGCATTGGGATATAACGGACTAACAGAGTATACACCCTTGTGGGAAAACGTCAACTTAGGGGAAATACAGAAAATTGGGACAATTAGGGAATGGGAGAGACAAGGAATAAAATATATTATCCAGCTGTATCAAGATGGTATATTAAAAACCTTTCAGGCATTAAGAGAACAATACGCAATATCAAACAAATCTTTCTATAGATATTTACAGATAGAGCTCTTGCAGCTCAGTATAAAGGAACGGTAATGGAATGGAGTAAGATCCCACTGCTCCAGGAAATTATCAAAACAAGAACATCACAGGGCTCAATATCAAAAGTTTATCCAAGTATATACAAGGGCAGCCTGAGAGGAATACAAGACCCGACATATAAGAAGAAGTGGGAAAGAGATGATGGTAATATATCTGAGACACTGTGGGAGAGAATCCTGGAACTTTCCTCATGGGTCTTACTATATCCATCCCAGAGGATGTCTCACCTGTTTTTATTAAATAGAGCTTATTATACATCGTATAAGCTCTTCCAGTTTGGTCGCAGACTAGACGCCAGCTGCCCCAGATATGGAAGAACAGAGGGGGATATGATCCACATGTTTTGGAGATGTCCGAAACTATTTCGGTACTGGAGGGAGGTAGTGGGAATCATCGTATAGAACTGGAGCCAATACAATGTGTACTGGGCTGGGCAGATGGAGAGGGGAAAATTGGTAATAACCAGCTAGCAATCCTGAGATGCCTATTCACGGCAAGGAAGCTGATTGCACAGAGATGGCAAACAGCCCTCCCACCGACCAGTAAAGAATGGGAACAAAGTATGAATATAACAATACTGAAGGAAAGAGTTACGTATATTAAAGAAGGTGCTCTTAAAAATGTGATAAAATCTGTAAAAAGTGGTGGGAGAAAAGCAGTACTTAAATATAATGAATAGTAGAGGAAGAAGGGAAGAGATGATCTAAGGAAATAAAGGATAAAAGGGAATGGTAGAGAATGAAAGTAGATGGACGAGAGCGTGGGGTAAATGTATTTGATAGTGGAGGGAAGTTTAGCTAGAGGGAAGATAAGGGAACGGATGCTGGAATAAACAACTCAAATACAAGGTTTGGGGAACTATTTGTGTTTTTAAAGATATACTATGATTACTGTATCTGAATGTTCCAGAGGAAGGTGGGAGGGGGGATTGTATGTTTTTGATGTAAAATGGAAAATGGTTTCATAAAGATATGAAGTATATAAAAAAAATATATTCTCAGAGCCGAAATAGGCATTAGATCCCTTTCAGACCACGCCCCTACAGCCATTTCCTTAAAATTCGACCCTCCCAAACAATCCACCTTCAATTGGAGACTCAATGTTTCCCTACTGACTGACCAAACGATATGGGATGACATTCATGACACCATCAAAACATACTTCAGAAACAATATAGAGGATGATACCAACCCTCTAAACAATTGGGAAGCATACAAGAGTGTTATAAGGGGGGAACTTATAAAATGGGGTTCCAGAAAAAAGAAGGAAAGAGAAAGTGAAATCACCAAACTATCTAACTAAATAGGTGCCCCTGAACGACAACAATTGTGTCGAAACGACGTAGGGAGGAGCGGCGTGCTGACGTCACCACAATACCAACGCAGAGTCCCGGAAGGACGGGCTGTGAGAGCCGGCCGGCTACACTTTTACTTACACGCCTACTGATCTACACTACTTTGTAAGTGTGATTATTTTTATGTTTTAATAAAGTAGCCTTTTACTGTATTACGCTATGGTGGATTTTTCTTTTTCTGCCATATTACATCTGATTTGATGAGTGATTGGAAGTCCATGTATTAGACGGGTGGAGGCAGCTGATCGAGCCGTATAGTGACCGTGGCAGGGGTAACAGCTGCAAGTTTAAACTGATCTCTCTCAGGGATCAGTAGCTCTGGTAAGCGTCAGTTTTATTGGAGGTGGTGGACTCTTTCTTGTACTGGATAACAGCACTGTTCTCGGGTGTTTTATGTCTTGATGTCACCAATGCATGCTTAGAAGATTGATATCTCTATCAACAGAATATCAACGCTAATATTGCAGATAATTTATTTGTATATGAACTTTCATATGAATCGGTATATGGACATTATATGCACTGATTTATTTTCCATGTGATTGGGTGTGTTAGGAGGAACTTTTTGGGGTTCACAGCCCTCTTTTAATAAGTTGATCATTTAATACTCTTCCTGGTGTGCAGACATTGTACACATCAGTGATTGGTCATATCGTTCTTATTTTCATTTTCACATTTTTGCGCAGCTTGACTTTTTTCCATATCTAACCAAATAGCTAGACTTGAAACACAGCATAAACAATCCCTTTCGATCGGATAACAGAAGAATTGACAAAGTGTAGGTCCTCTTTAAAACAGATACTAGACCTTAAAATTAAGAAATCCCTCTTTTTCAAGAAAAACATTTTTAAGAACAAGGGGACAAAAGCGGTAAACAATTGGCCAAAGCGCATAGAGACGCAACAACAGCAAACCACATTCACGCTATAAGAGACAAGGAAGGCAGGCTGAGACATAAACCTGAAAAGATAGCAGAACTTTTCCATAAGTTCCACAATAAGTTATATAACTTACCAGACCAACACAAACCTTCCCACATCACGTGCTCAAAGCAAGAAACAATCCAAGAATTCCTAAAAGACAGCAAGATCCCTTCCCTTAAACTAGAAGACACAAATAAATTGGACGAGCCCATCACCATGATAGAATTACAAGCCACCATCAAAGATTTAAAAACAGGGAAGAGCCCCGGTCCAGACGGATTCACATCCCAATACTACAAAACTTTTACCAACACACTTTGTAAACCCTTACTAACAACTTTCAACTATCTAGCAAAGGACAAAAATAATTCTAACTCATTCCTTATGGCACACATCGCAGTAGTCCCCAACAAAGACCATTCAGACTGCGCCAATTTTAGACCCATCTCACTCCTGAATGTGGACTTAAAGCTTATGGCAAAAATCCTAGCCAATAGATTAAAACCCCTTCTCGCAAAAAGCATAGGACCAGAACAAGTAGGCTTTATGCCTGGTAGAAAAGCCTGCGACAACATCACAAAAGCACTGAACTTGATCCACTTTGCCCGAAACTCTAAGACCAAGGGATTACTACTATCCACTGATGCCGAAAAGGCGTTCGATAGGGTCTCTTGGGATTATATGTTTTCTACATGTACACACATAGGATTAAGCAGAAACATGCTGTCATGGATAGCAGCACTGTATCAAAACCCACATCAAAATTAAAATAAACAATATTCTATCTGACTCAATAAAAATACATAACGGCACTCGCCAAGGCTGCCCCCTTTCACCACTTCTTTTCATTATCACCCTAGAACAGGGGTCTCAAAGTACCGGCCCGCGGGCCATTTGCGGCCCGCGGACTGGTTAAAAATGGCCCGCAGCGCCGATCCAGGACGTCTTTTGGCACAGGCATCGCAGAGGGGGAGGCGCCGAAGAGCTTTACCTCTCTATCACCTCTGTCCTCTCCTCTGCACACTGCCGCAGCCCAGAGAGAGAACAGAGCGGAGGAAGGATCCGCCCATCGCCCCGCCCACCTAAGCACTGACGATCAGAGCCCCGATCCAGGGTCCTGCTGCTCAGAGCGGGAGATTGTGCTCTCTGGGTGCCCTGTCACTGGGCCTCTGTGGAAGCCAGGAGAAGAGGACTCGGGAGCCAGACGATCCTGACTGCCAGGAGAGGTGAGTGAGGCAAAGTCCTTAGTGGGGTGAATGGGGTATTTTATGAAGTGTGGAGGGGGGGTAATTGTGTAGTGTGGGGCTATTTGTGCAGTGTGGGGGGTATTTTATGGAGTGTGGGGGGATTTGTGCAGTGTGGGGGGTATTTTATGGAGTGTGGGGGGGATTTTATAGAGTGTGGGGGTATTTTATGGAGTGTGGGGGGATTTGTGCAGTGTGGGGGGATTTTATGGAAAGTGGGGGGTATTTTTGGAGTGTGGGAGGATTTGTGCAGTGTGGGGGTACTTGTGCAGTGTGGGGCTATTTGTGCCATGTGGGGGGTATTGTTTGGAGTGTGGGGGGCTATTTGTGCAGTGTGGGGCTATTTGTGCAGTGTGGGGGGTATTTTATGGAGTGTGGGGGGTATTTTATGGAGTGTGGGGTGTATTTTATGCAGTGTGGGGTGTATTTTATGCAGTGTGGGGGGGTATTTTATGGAGTGTGGGGGTAATTGTGTAGTGTGGGGGGTAATTGTGTAGTGTGGGGCTATTTGTGCAGTGTTGGGGGGTATTTTATGGAGTGTGGGAGGTAATTGTGTAGTGTGGGGCTATTTGTGCAGTGTGGGGGCATTTTATGGAGTGTGGGAGGTAATTGTGCAGTGTGGGGGGATTTGTGCAGTGTGGGGGGTATTTTATGGAGTGTGGGGGGATTTGTGCAGTGTTGGGGGTAATAATGGAGTGTGGGGGGTATTTGTGCAGTGTAGGGGGATAATGCTAGGGGTTAATAATGTGTTTGCTGACAGCAGTGATGGGGGATAATAATGTGTTTGCTGACACCAGTGATGGGGGTTAATAATACGTTTGCTGACACCAATGATGGGGGTTAATAATACGTTTGCTGACACCAGTGATGGGGGTTAATAATGCGTTTGCTGACACCAGTGATGGGGGTTAATAATGCGTTTGCTGACACCAGTGATGGGGGTTAATAATGTGTTTGCTGACACCAGTGATGGGGGTTAATAATGTGTTTGCTGACACCAGTGATGGGGGTTAATAATGCGTTTGCTGACACCAGTGATGGGGGTTAATAATGCGTTTGCTGACACCAGTGATGGGGGTTAATAATGCGTTTGCTGACATCAGTGCTGGGTATAGTATAGTATATTATTGCTGGTATAGTTTATTGTTTTAAAAGTTTGCATGCGGCCCCCATGGGATATGAAAACTTGTCATGTGGCCCTCAGGCAATTTGAGTTTGAGACCCCTGCCCTAGAACCACTAATCAGAGCCATAAATCTGTCCAAAGACATCCATGGATTAAAAGTAGACAAAAAAGAATACAAGATAGCTGCTTACGCGGACAATCTAATATTCTTCCTCACACAACCCCACACATCCATTCCTAACCTCAAAAAAATCTTCAAAATATTTGGGTATATCTCTAATTTTAAAATAAACCAAAACAAATCTGAAGCACTGAATCTCACCCTTATGCCAGACCAACTAAACCTGCTGAAAACAAACTATTCATACAGATGGAAACTAAACACACTCAAATATTTAGGGATAAACCTAACCAATAATATTGACTCCCTTTTTTACGCCAATTACACACCCTTGCTGAAGATCAAAGATCAAAAGATCTCCAAAAATGGACCCCGAAATGTAATCTGAAAGATGACAGTTCTCCCCAGACTATTATATACATGTATGTTCTATCCCTAATGCTTTTACCCCCCCCCCTTCTTCTCACTACCCATCCTCCCTCCCCCCCCACCTACTTTTCCAAAATAACATTCCAGAAAATGATCTCATAATTATCAAAACATGTATATTCATTTATATCAATCTGTGCTACATTATACTGTAAAGTGACATTCTTTTTATGTAATACTACTGTTTTCTCTGTAATACAATGTCAAATGTACGTTTTGAATAACTTTCAATAAAACCCTTGATTGTGAAAAAAAAAAAAATAAGAAATTTAAAATAGTAGTTTTTTTTTAACAATTCATTTTTATACATACTTTCACCAGTGCAGTACAGAGTACTCATATAACTGGTGTGATCAGGGACACTGACTGGTGACAGTATGTAATTGTAGGAAAGTGATCAGGATATTTTTTTATTCACATTATGATTGCTTATACTATTGAATTTCACTGCAATAAGCAACCATTTTTACTGAATGAAATTTATTCATTCAGTGTTTAACCACTTAAGCCCCGGACCATTTTGTTGCTAAAGGACCAGGCCCCTTTTTGCGATTCGGCACTGCGTCGCTTTAACTAACAATTGCGCAGTCATGCGACGTGGCTCCCAAACAAAATTGACGTCCATTTTTTCCCACAAATAGAGTTTTCTTTTGGTGGTAATTGATCACCTCTGCAGTTTTTATTTTTTGCGCTATAAACAAAAATAGAGCGACAATTTTGAAAAAAAATGCAATATTTTTTACTTTTTGCTATAATAAATATCCCCAAAAAATATATTAAAAAAAATGTTTTTTCCTCAGTTTAGGCCGATATGTATTCTTCTACATATTTTTGGTAAAAAAAAATCGCAATAACCATTTATTGATTGGTTTGCGCAAAAGTTATAGCATCTAAAAAATAGGGGATAGTTTTATGGCATTTTTATTAAGAATTTTTTTTTTTACTAGTAATGGCGGCGATCAGCGATTTTTATTGTGACTGCGACATTATGGCGGACACATCAGACACTTTTGACACTATTTTGGGACCATTGTAATTTTTACAGCGATCAGTGCTATAAAAATGCACTGCTTACTGTGAAAATTACACTGTCAGTTTAGGGGTTAACCTGTAGTTGGCGCTAAAGGGGTTAAGTGTGACCTAATGTGTGAGTCTTACTGTATGGTGGCGTGGCTTGGCGTGTGACGTCACTGATCGTCGTTCCCTATGACAGGGAACAGACGATCAGTGACAGGCTCACTAGGAAGCACGGGGAGAGGTTTGTTTACACTTACCACTTACACCGGCGGCGATCGGGTCCACGGGTCCCGCGGGCGCAGTCACGGAGTACCCGACCGGGTCGTGAGGGCACCGCCGGCAGCGCACGCATGACCCACAGCTGTGCATATTAAAGGGGACTTACCTGTACGCCAATATGCCCAGCCATGCCATTCTACCGACGTACATCAGCGTGCGGCGGTCAGCAAGCGGTTAATATTGTGGTTAGCTGTGATTGGCCAAGCTAATCACAAGGTACCGATGGGCTGTGATTGGTGCTGTCTGTACCATGTGATCACTGTGACCAATCGCGGTGATCAACCCAATAGTACACAATGGATGGCATGAATGAAAGCCATCCATTGTGTACAATTGTCATGTGATCTGCTAAGATTGGTCACAGCAATCACATGGTACTGGCAATGGCTGGTACACTAAGTCACCTGGACACAGCGGATAACAGATCATGCCACAACATGGCCCGTGAGGCACACACAAGGCACGTTCCGGAATTACATCATATGACATCCACCTGGAATAGTAAATGTCCTGCCTGGCATTCATTTGACTATAAGCCAGATGGGAACTGGTTAAAAAATAACTCTACTTTTGTAGAGAAAAAAAACAATCCCCTCTGGATTATCAATGTACTTTGCAGGGATTTTACCAAACTTTGTTGTAGATTCTTACCTGTTTTTGCTTTGAAGAAGAAGCTCTTTGTTGTCTGCAGAGTTAATCTGAATGGAAGTGACTTTTTCAATATTATTCAGTTGATGCACTTGAAGTCTTCCATTGAAGAAATGCAGGGTCTGTATGCCTTTAGAAGTGATTAACCCTTTGGGGGAATCTCACCAATAAAGACATTTTTGTTGCAGTAGATACCTAAAATCTGACTTGTGCAGATTTCTGGGAAGATCAGAGAGTCAATCACACAAGCAGGAAATTATATTTCTGGGGCATTCAGTACACCAAAGATCTCTAGATTGCCATATTGCATTGAATTATAAAGAAGATTACAACGCTGCAGATTGAAAAGGAAAAAGATGTTTTAATACCATTCAATATTCAACACGGCGTGTGTAGAAATTCTAAATGCTATATTTTTTATTTGCAAAAGTCGAGTTACCCTTAAGGCCTCATGCACACTGGATATTTTTGTAGCTGCTGTTTTTGGCTTCAGATGTTTTTTATGCAGCCAATAAACACCCCAGCATGTTATCCTATGTGTCCATGCACACATAGGCTGTTATCAGCAGTTTTTGGCAGGGGCGTTTTCTGCCTTGAAAAAAACCCTAGAACTAGTGGATTTTGAGAGGAGTTTTTCAGCTGTAAAACAGCTCTAACTCTGAAAAAAGCTGAAAACAGCTTAAGAACTGTGAAAAACGTGGCTTTTCAGGGTTTATCACAGTTTTTGAGCCATAAGCTTTTATGGGAGTGTGGTTTGCTAAAAAAAAAAAGCTAGATAATGCCACAGCTAAAAAAAATGCTTGTGCAAAAACGCTAAAAAAACTCACGCTACAGCCTTCTACAGCTAACGTTACTGGCTTTTTCATAACATCCAGTGTGCATGTGGCCATAAAGTTCAATACGTCTAACTTGATAAATAAGAACAGGAAAAAAATATTAATGTTAAATCTATTTTGGTTTGACTTAAAGTATATCTAAATAACTTTTTTACTCTCATCCTGCTAATAAATGCATTCAAGAAAGATCTGCTTGAGTACATTAAACTTTGTAGTTTGCAATCATGTTGCAATGCCATGGGTTTTACAGACAAATACATGAGATGTTGTTAAGGCTTCTGTAATTAAGTAACTTAAGGAGGCTAAGTTTTCTATTATATGGGAGTATTCTAGCTGTGAAAGAGCTATTAAGATGACAGGAAGCTGTGTTTCTCATTTAACATTAAGTACCAATATAATAGTATTTTATACTTTCAATGTGCAGGGTTATAGGCTAGGTCACTGCAGAATTAAACACAATTATGTAGCCTTTAGATTCTTCATTCTTCAATCTTACCACTATGAATAAAATATAAATGTACTATAACATATACAATAGCATGCATCATGTTAACAGAGGCATGCATTTAAAATTGCCAGATGCAATAGGGCCACTTACACTTTGTGAGTACTGTTAAATCATCAAAAGTATATATTTGTCAAAGGCATTTAGCAATATTTACTATGTCTTGTGAAATACACAAATTTTTGGAGAAATAAAAATGTTCTAGTTTACTTTTATAGAATTTTCCATCCCATATATAAAATATTTCCTAATCTTAAACTGAAAGCCAAATGTTTTGTGTTTGTTCGGGGTTCCTTGCCAACCTACCCCCTCCTGGTGCACTGCTCAGGCTCTCCAAGCTCCAAGCTCCATTGGCTGTTCTCCATATTCCCCTCCATGACTGATCCTTTTCAGGTTTTATCACATCCAGCATCATTCATCCCACTTCCTATGGGCCCAGGCCATCATGGGCACACCTGTTTGTGGTTTGCCATCATGTCAGCCTGTGTTTAGAGCAGCCTTTTTCAACCAGGGTGGGGTGCCCTCTGGGTGCTTTAGGGATGCCTTGGCAAAATGCCTAAAAAATGCTCTAAATTGCCTAATAATTCTGTACAAGCCAGCAGCAAATGGGTCACCCTGCCTTTTTTGATACACAAAGCCACATATTTTCATTGTGCAGCATTAGAACCTTGGGCACTGGTTGAAAAAGAGTACATTTTGCACGACACACCATGCTTGTTTGACCCCCCCCCCCATGCCCTTCTATATAAGCACTGCGGTCATGTTAGCTGTGTGGGGCAGAGAAAATGAGAAAGTACCAATGTGCAAAAGAGTATTTGCTATCAAAAAATAAATCACCTCTAATGCTCGGATTGTCCGATGTGTATGGATGCTGTTGCATTACATAAAACTATTAGTTTAGTTTTTTATATTTTAGAATGGGGTGCTTCAAGACTGTGCAGAATTGTAAAGGGTGACTTGACTGGAAAAAAGTTAAGAAACCCTGGCGTAGAGTCCAGTGCTACAGAGAACAACGCTGACCATAATGTAAGCGCTATTGTCAGCGCTAAGTATTGCCCACTGCTGGCACTTTATGTGACTGGCCAGAAGACAGCTGGCAAAAAAGAATGTTGGCTATTTTTTTCGACTATGGGGCAAGAGGCCTTCAGGGGTCTTCAGGCTCACTAGACTGACATAATTCTATAAATATAAAAAATTTGTGTTGAATTGCAAGTATGATTAAATTATTTTAATCTCTTCACATCCACACTATAGCCGAAAGATGGTGGGCCTAAATTTCCGGGAGGGCGTCCATGTACGTCCTCCAGTGCTTGTGCTGCCTGCGTGCCCTCTGCGGGGCGACAGGTGGTGGGCTCTCTGATCAGCGAGTCCATGGGACTTGGCTAATCACAGATCGGAGTAAAGGGCTGATCCCGGCCATTTGCCACGTGTTTAGCTGTCAGCCAATGACAGCTGATCACATGATGTCAGAAGTCGGTATTCTGCTTTTTTTTCCCCATGCTGACAGCGTGAGGATAAAAAAATAAGCCGATTACCGGCTTGTGTAAACGGGACATCGGTCCCATACAGAGAGAGCCACTGCTGCTAAGCAGTGCCCCCCAGTGCCACCTATCAGTGCCAACCAGTGCATATCAGTACTGCTAAGCAGTGCCCACCATTGCCACCTATCACTGCTTCCAATCAGTGCCTATCAGTGCCTCATCATTAGTGCCACCTATCAGTGCTGCCTATCAGTGTCACCTACCAGTGATCATCAGTGCCACCTACCAGTGCACATCAGTGCCACCTATCAGTGCCCATCTGTGCTGCCTATCAGTGACATTCTTCAGTGCCCTTCAGTGCTGCCTTTCAGTGCCACCTATCTGTGTCCATCAGTGCCACCTATCAGTGCAGCCTCATCAGAGCCTCCTGATCAGTGCCCACCAGTGCCGCCTCATCAGTGTCCATCAGTGCCACCTCTCAGTGCCCATCAGTGCTGCCTTATCAGTGCCTATCAGTGCCCATCAATGCAGCCTCATCAGCGCACATCAATGAAGGAGAAAAATTACCTGCTTGTATTGAATTTTTTCGAAATTTTCGTTTTTTTTTTGTTTGTTTAGCAAAAAATAAAAACCCCAGTAGTGACTAAATACGACTAAAAGAAAGCTCTGTTTGTGTGAAAAAAATTATAAAAATTTCATATGGGTACAATGTAGCATGACCGCGCAATTGTCAATCAAAGAGTGACAGTGCTGAAATCTGAAAATTGGCCTGTCAGGAAGGGGGATAAGTGCCCAGTAAGCAAGTGGTTAAGTCAGTTATGCAATATAGATATAGATATATCTATATCTATATATATATTTGGTATTATTTTTACATGACCTCACAGAATAAAGTGGGGTACACACTATAAAAAAACGGGCGAACGTTCATCCGATTTTTTTCGATGTTTCACAGCAATGATGAAAGAACATTTGCACAAAAATTCTTACGAATATTCTCTTACGACAAAGGCTTTTTTTGTTGTTTATTGTTTCTGATCATGCACAGTCTTTCATTTCTGATTTTTCTTGTACGAAGATTGTACGAAAACGGTACACATTAAACAAAAATTGTTCGGTCTGCTACCATACGAGAAAAATTTGTGAGTTTGTCCCTTTGGAAATTTTCGTATGAAAATTCGGAATCGGCTGTGGAACATTGTGTACACACTATACGAAAATCGTATGAAAATTCTTTGAATGAAAATGTTTGCCGCTTTTCACATAGTGTGTACGAACCTTTAGACATTAAAAAGATGCACTCTGGGTGGGGATGGGGGGCAAAACGCTGCAGCTTCCCAATCCTTCCTGTCAGGGCCAAATGTGAGGCATTCTGACAGGCAAATGCATATATTTCTGAGTAGTGTCAGAGTTTGCCAATAAGCAACACATCCTTTTGGCTCAGTATAATGAGCAGATTTATTGGATGGTAGGATAGATCAGGCACTGCTAAAGCTTTGCCTGTCAGAATGGTCTGGGATTTGGCCATGGCAGAGAGGTTTGGGTAGCTGCTGAAGGCATATCCTTGTTCCTCTAGGTGGCTGCTCTTCATACCCACATTAGTTTGCCCATCTTCCTCTAGTGACAGTCTCTTAAAGCCAAAATTTCTGTTTACATGGCCCAAATAAACGCCTGGACCAGAAAACATCCAGATATGCTGCTTTGCTAGAGTTATCCCTAAAATACATGTCATGCTATAAGCAAGAGATTATTATATACATTTTTTTTAAATAAGGAATTTAAATGTATTTCAGATGGACACAATGATAAAATATTTAGTTCTCAACATAACAGATTGAGTTAATATCAGAATTATATTACAGCATTGCATATTCACATGGGTAAATTAAAAGGCTGAATATTTTTTGTAAATGTTTAAATATTTCTCTGCAAATATGTAAATTTTTATATCGCCAATTATTTAGAATTGCAATAGTTTGCTATTTTTTTCTGCTAATGCCTTGTACGCTTTGTCCTCTTTAGTCTAGTCCCACTGCAGCCCAAAACACATATCAATGCTCTTCCCCTTTCATATTTTCTCATTTGTTCTTGTTAATTACTTGTGTGCCCCAAGCATTTTTAATGCTCATGTAGAGAGCTCTCGGCACCTTATACTTTCTGTCTTGGTGACTGACATTTTCCATGCTTTTGCCCACAGCATATTCTATGTTTTCCTTTTATGTACTATTGAATATGTTGTACAATAAGCTTCTGCTAAAGAAGAATTTACGGTCCATTTAATTTGGGTGTATCAAAATCATTACCAAATACTGATTTACTTAACCACAAATACAGCATTTAAATATATATAGATAGATATGTATATCTATATATACATACAGTGTGTATATATATATATATATATATATATATATATATATATATATATATATATATATATATACTGTGTGTATATATATATATATATATATATATATATATAATGAATGGTTCCAGATTGGAGGGTGTTTTGAGGTATATTTAGGGTCGTTTATTTAATTTAACTTAGAGCTTTTTGTATTTTTTTTTTCTTTGGAAAAGGAAAGGTCCAGAATAGTTGAAATGATCTTTTATAACCCTCAAGAACCATTTCAAATTCATTGCATCTTAAAAAAAATAATAATAAAACACACCTTAATTTTGCCTTTCCCATTGATTCCATTGCGTTTTGCTAAAAACATTGAAAAAAATATTGATTTTTTGTGAAATTTCATGATTTTCCTAAAAATTTCAAGAAAATAATAAGTTTTCATTTTTCTCTATCTTTTTTAACTCCATTTTTATTTTCTTAAGTGTGAGAAAAGTTTGCCATATGTTTAATTAATATTTTATTTGTCAATGCTAGCGTATAGTGATTGTGATTTAACAAACCGCTAAACAGATATCATTCCTAATAGAATTTCTTTGTTTAGTGGAAAAAAGTATATAAAGGTGAGATATGTGTTTACTTAACCACTTAAGCCCCGGACCATTTGGTAGCTAAAGGACCAGAGGTGATTTCAGAATTTTGCACTGCGCTGCTTTAACTGTAAATTGTGCGGACATGCAATGTTGTACCCAAACGAAATTTGTGTCCTTTTCTTCCCACAAATAGAGCTTTCTTTTAATGGTATTTGATTGCCTCTGCGATTTTTATTTTTTGCGATATAAACGGAAAAAGACCGAAAATTTTGAAAAAAAATGATATTTTCTACTTTTTGTTATAAGAAAAATCGAATAAACTCAGTTTTAGTCATACATTTAGGCCAAAATGTATTCAGCCACATGTCTTTAGTAAAAAAAATGTCAATAAGCGTATATTTATTGGTTTGCGCAAAAGTTATAGCGTCTACAAACTAGGGTACATTTTCTGGAATTTACACAGCTTTTAATTTATGACTGCCTATCTCATTTCTTGAGGTGCTAAAATGGCAGGGCAGTACAAAACCCCCCCAAATGACAACCATTTTGGAAAGTAGACATCCCAAGGAAATTGCTGAGAGGCATGTTGAGCCCATTGAATATTATTTTTTTTGTCTCAAGTGATTGAATAATGACTAAAAAAAAATAAAAAAAAATACAAAAAGTTGTCACTAAATGATATATTGCTCACACATGCCATGGTTATATGTGGAATTGCACCCCAAAATACATTTTGCTACTTCTCCTGAGTACGGGGATACCACATGTGTGGGACTTTTTGGGAGCCTAGCCGTGTACGGGCCCCCGGAAACCAAGCACCGCCTTCAGGATTTCTAAGGGCGCAAATTTTTGATTTCACTCCTCACTACCTATCACAGTTTCGAAGGCCATAAAATGCCAAAATAGCACAAAACCTCCCCAAATGACCCCATTTTAGAAAGTAGACACCCCAAGGAAATTGCTGAAAGGCCTGTTGAGCCCATTGAATATTTTCTTTTTTTTGTCCCAAATGATTGAATAATGACAAAAAAAGTAAAAATTACAAAAAGTTGTCACTAAATGATATATTGCTCACACATGCCATGGTTATATGTGGAATTACACCCCAAAATACATTTTGCTGCTTCTCCTGAGTACAGGGATACCACATGTGTGGGACTTTTTAGGAGCCTAGCCGCGTACGGGACCCCAAAAACCAAGCACCGCCTTCAGGATTTCTAGGCACAAATTTTTGATTTCACTCCTCACTACCTATCACAGTTTCGAAGGCCATAAAATTTCAAAATAGCACAAAACCCCCCCAAATGACCCCATTTTGGAAAGTAGACACCCCAAGCTATTTGCTGAGAGGCATGGTGAGTATTTTACAGCTCTCATTTGTTTTTGAAAATGAAGAAAGAAAATATATATATATATATATATTTTTTTCAATTTTCAAAACTTTGTGACAAAAAGCGAGATCTGCAAAATACTCACAATACCTCTCAGCAAATAGCTTGGGGTGTCTACTTTCCAAAATGGGGTCATTTGGGGGGGCTTTGTGTCATCTGGGCATTCCATGGCCTCCGAAACTGTGATAGGCAGTGAGAAGTGAAATCAAAAATTTACACCCTTAGAAAGCCTGAAGGCGATGCTTGGATTTTGGGGTCCCGTACGCGGCTAGGCTCCCAAAAAGTCTCACACGTGGTATCCCCGTACTCAGGAGAAGCAGCAGAATGTATTTTGGGGTGTAATTCCACATATGCCCATGGCATGTTTGAGTAATATATCATTTAGTGACAACTTTGTGCAAAAAAAAAAAAAAATTGTCTTTTTTCCGCAACTTGTGTCAACATATAAAATATTCCATGGACTCGACATGCCTCTCAGTATATAGCTTGGGGTGTCTACTTTCCAAAATGGGGTAATTTGGGGGGTTTTGAACTGTCCTGGCATTTTATACACAACATTAGGAAGCTTACATCCACTCTTCTAACCACTTGAAGACAAAGCCCTTTCTGACACTTTTTGTTTACATGAAAACATTTTTTTTTTGCAAGAAAATTATGTTGAACCCCCAAACATTATATATTTTTTTAAAGCAAAGGCCCTACAGATTAAAATGGTGGGTGTTGAATCTTTTTTTTTCCCCACAGTATTTGCGCAGCGATTTTTCAAACGCAGTTTTTGGGGAAAAAATACACTTTTTTAATTTTAATGCACTAAAACACACTATATTGCCTAAATGTTTGATGAGATAAAAAAGATGATCTTAGGCCGAGTACATAGATACCAAACACGACATGCTTTAAAATTTCGCACAAACGCGCATTGGCGACAAACTACATACATTTTTAAAAGCCTTTAAAAGCCTTTACAGGTTACCCCGTTAGATTTACAGAGGAGGTCTACTGCTAAAATGACTGTCCTCGATCTGACCTTCATGGTGATACCTCACATGCATGGTGCAATTGCTGTTTACATATGACGCCAGACCCACGCTTGCGTTCGCCATTGCGCAAGAGCAGGGCAGGACAGAGGTGCTTTTTTTTTATTATTATTAATTTTGCTTTTTTATTTTATTTTTAAACTGTTCCTTCCATATTATTTTTTTATCATTTTTATTGTTATCTCAGAGAATGTAAATATCCCCTATGATAGCATTAGGTAGTGACAGGTACTCTTTTTTTGAAAAAACTGGGGTCTATTAGACCCTAGATTTTTCCTCTGCCCTCAAAGCATCTGACCACACCAAGATCGGTGTGATAAAATGCTTTCCCAATTTCCCAATGGCGCTTTTTATATCCGGGGGGGGGGACATTCCCTCCCACTGCTTGTAAAAGCAGTCCAGAGGCTAAATAGCCACTAGGATTGCTTTTACATGAAAGCCGGCAGCTGGCTGAAAAGAATGATACCAAGATGATACCTAAACCCGCAGGCATCAATCTGGTATAACCATTCAAAGTCCAGCAACATACCAGTACGTTGCTGGTCCTTGTTGGACATGTATTGTAATCTTTTTTTTCATGCAGCCTGTTGGCTGAATGAAAAAAAGAGATTGATCGGTGGGTATGCCCACCATTAGAATACCGCCCTTCATCCACCCACTTCTAATGATGGGCATACATGCACCATTTATATATGCCGAAGCATTGGGGCATCCTCCTGCAAAAATTATGCCACACACACATGGTCAGACTTTTCCACGGGCAAGCCTCCGTCGGAATTTCGACCGTATGTACGCGGCAGTAGGAGCAAAATCGCTCCTCCGCCCCTGCTGCCCCAATGCTTCGACATATGTGCTTTTTTTTTTAACAGTGGTGAAATCACCTCTTACAGCACTGGAGTCGCAGGGATCAGGCCTGTCTCTGCGAACGCTGCAGTTATGTGTGTTGTGTTTTGCAAGTGACAGTGATCGATCGATACTGCACTTGGGTGGCCTGGGCTGGATGGAGGGGCAAAACGCAGGTGCTAGCAGGTATCTGGGCTGATCCCGCTAACACTGCGTTTTTGGGAACCCTAAACTGCTGGGGACGCTAGTATAGATCTGATCAGATCAGATATTGATCTGTTCAGATACTATACCACTAAGGGAGGTGTATGCTTCACGCGTGGGTGTTGACATTACTGGCACTAACCTGACGCTGCCTGGGGTGTGACGCAGGGTTAACTAGGGGCAATTAGGGGGTCAAAACCTTTATTAGATAATATATGGTGGTACCTGATGCTATAAAAACCTGCGGCGAACCTTAAAAAAATAACTGGCTATCTATCGGCACCAGCATAACTAATACAGCGTTTAGAAAAACGATCGCTTAGTGACACTGGCAAAAGGGGGTGAAAGGGTTCCCTGGGGGGCGATCAAGGGGTTAAACCTTTATTAGGTAATATATGGGGGTACCCGACGCTATAAAAACCTGCGGCGAACCTAAAAAAAATAACTGGCTACCTATCGGCATCACCGACAATAGGACAGCGATCAGAAAAACGATCGCTTAGTGACAGTGGTGATAGGGGGTGAAAGGGTTACCTGGGGGCGATCAAGGGGTTAAACCTTTATTAGGTTATATATGGGGGTACCTGACGCTATAAAAACCTGCGGCGAACCTAAAAAAAATAACTGGCTACCCATCGGCATCACCGACAATAAGACAGCGATCAGAAAAACGATCGCTTAGCGACAGTGGTGATAGGGGGTGAAAGGGTTACCTGGGGGGTGATCAAGGGGGTTAAACATTTATTAGGTAATATATGGGGGTACCTGACGCTATAAAAACCTGCGGCGAACCTAAAAAAAATAACTGGCTACCTATCGGCATCACCGACAATAAGACAGCGATCAGAAAAACGATCGCTTAGTGACAGTGGTGATAGGGGGTGAAAGGGTTACCTGGGGGGCAATCAAGGGGGTTAAACCTTTATTAGGTAATATATGGGGGTACCTGACGCTATAAAAACCTGCGGCGAACCTAAAAAAAAATAACTGGCTACCCATCGGCATCACCGACAATAAGACAGCGATCAGAAAAACGATCGCTTAGCGACAGTGGTGATAGGGGGTGAAAGGGTTACCTGGGGGGCGATCAAGGGGGTTAAACATTTATTAGGTAATATATGGGGGTACCTGACGCTATAAAAACCTGCGGCGAACCTAAAAAAAATAACTGGCTACCTATCGGCATCACTGACAATAAGACAGCGTTCAGAAAAACGATCACTTAGCGACTGTGGTGATAGGGGGTGAAAGGGTTACCTGGGGGGCAATCAAGGGGGTTAAACCTTTATTAGGTAATATATGGGGGTACCTGACGCAATAAAAACCTGCGGCGAACCTAAATAAAATAACTGGCTACCGATCGGCATCACCGACAATAAGACAGCGATCAGAAAAACGATCGCTTAGCGACAGTGATGATAGGGGGTGAAAGGGTTACCTGGGGGGCGATCAAGGGGGTTAAACCTTTATTAGGTAATATATGGGGGTACCTGACGCTATAAAAACCTGCGGCGAACCTAAAAAAAATAACTGGCTACCGATCGGCATCACTGACAATAAAAGAGCGATCAGAAAAATGATCGCGGCGTGGCCTGGACGTGAACGGCAGCGGACGCTTTCTGGAGGAGCTCCGGGTATTCCAGGCACAATCCGCCACCATCTGTGGATTTAACTAAGAATCCTCAACCCAAAACCTCCCTGCATGGTCAGCACAGTCCCCTGCAATATCCATCGCAACTATTCCGGGGAAATTCGGCCAGAGGACACTGGAATTGCATCTCCTGGAGACCCGGAGGCCGCAGCCATCTTGTAGGCCAGAGGCCCTCCTGAGGAACCAGTCTCCAGCAGTCAAAAAAGGTACAGAGACCAACACCTGTCCCTCCCTGCCACCCATCCACCCATCTAGGGGGGTCCGGAGCTCGTTCTTAGTCTCGGGGACATCCGCGGCAGGTGCGGCCTAGTGAGGCCTCAGGATCCCCGGACTTTCCTAAAACTGCGCCCCGCCGGAGCGCACCGCGGCCGGTCCGCTTCCGCCCCAGAGGTGCAAGCCCCCCCACAGCACTCATCCAGACACCCCCCCTTGGCCCATCCACAACTGAGGGTGCCAGAAAGCACTACCTACCTACATGAGCTTTAAAAGTCTGTAAGGCAGACATACGGCGGCCATCTTGGTACACCTTTGCAGACTCCCCGGGCCTTCAAACCACCTGTAGCCTGACACTGATCTAATCCCTCCACCGAAGCATCTGATCTGGTCAATACGGCGCCCTGGTGGAAGTTTGTGGCGGGTTTCATCCATTAAAGCAGATAGCAACTGCAGCCAGGACCCCAAAGCTCTGCTGGGTGGACATCTTGCTACACCCGGCCACAAGTTCACAAAGGTCTCCCTTACCCATTTGCAGTAGATCTCTTCCCTGTAACCAGATAAAAGTGACCAGGCCTGAAAGACTATAAACAGAAGTCACCAGCAAAAAAGGGAGAGGGGAAGAGTAAAAGGAGGGGGAAGTTGAAAGAGAAGAGGGGAGAAAAGAGAAGGAAAAAAAAGTAAGGAGAGAAGAAGCAACTCTAACCACCCATTCCTCTCTATAGGGAACAGAGAACAGCGCTAATATTTTCCTCTCCCCAAGGCCATCGCAGAGATCCCTTCCTCAATAGGCTGCGCATCACAGCCATTAAACAACGGACAGTTTACTGCACCCAGAAGCGCCATCATGGCCTCCTTGTCTCCTCTCTATTAGAGCTACATATCCCCCCCCCCCCCCCATCTAACCACCATGGTAAATATGTGATAAAACCCTGAGCAGAGGGGACGCATGCACGACGCGATGCGAGTAGGACGTGAGTGACCAGAGCTCCGTTATACCCGTTCAAAGCAGGCGAGATACCCACGGCTATATCGCTTGAATATCAGCACAATCTCTCGGACCCCCCGTGGGAACAATCAGTATATGCCAGAAGGGAGAAACAGGCGTTCTCGCCGCTCCACCCACAACCTAACTAACTTTCTCCTAGAATCTGAATCCAAGCAGCACAAGATGTCTCAGGGCGGCACGAAGGCCAGCACACACGCGGTCACGGGGAAGAACCTACAAGATCATCCCCCCTCAGAACCAAACTGTGAGTACACTATACCATTATCTAAAGCTGACTTAGATGCAAGCTTAACATCCATATTTGATAAATTAGTAGACAAAATAGAAACAGAAGTACACAAATCCACAACCGCCCTATCTCAGGAGATTGCAAGCATAGGAAATAGAACCGATCTATTAGAAGCAAAGCACGATGAACTTTCACTGGCCCATAATGATTTGAGAAAAGACTATGAAACTTTGGCGGATAGCTTTGCGTTTATGCAGGCACAGGTTGAAGACCTAGATAATAGAAACCGCAGACAGAACATCAGAGTACGCGGGGTTCCGGAATCGATCACCGATCTCATGCCAACTGTATCAAAAAATTTTCATAATCTCCTTCCTGATAAACCAAAGTCAGCTTTCACCTGTGATAGAATCCACAGGGCCCTCCGCCCTAAACCCACACCTGATAAACCGCCTAGGGATATCATCATGTGCTTGAAGGATTTCCTGGTCAAAGAGGATATAATGCGGGCAGCTAGGAACTCTTCTGACATAAATTTGGACGGCAAAAGAATTCAAATATACCCTGACATCTCCCCAGCCACATTAGACAGGAGACGTAGGATGAAGGAAGTCACTAATGTTCTACAAACAGCAAGGATAAGATACAGATGGGGCTTTCCTTTCAAGCTCACCGTCCCACACAATGGTTCTACATATACGGTCTATAATGTGATTGAGGGTAAAGAACTGTTGGTGAAACTGGGCTTGCTGGATCCGGAGCCTCCTAGCCGCCCGCCATCAACCCCCAGATCTTCCCCGATATGGTCAACACCTTCCTCACACCGCAACCAAAAAGACCAAAGAGATCAGAGACGCTGGAGACAATCATTTCAGGACCAGAATCCCTGATCAATGCTTCTACTCCAGAAAGCCTGGAAATATAATCTTAAATAAGAGGCTGCTTTTATCATATAATGCCGGAGTTTCAAATGTTTGAGGAGACTGCAGTATGCCTGAGTAACACCGTCCCATATTCCTCAGAAATTACTATTACTGTTATCATTCGGTTTGACTCCCACTGCAGAAAGAGCTTTTTAGACATGGGAAAGTGGACTCTAAATTTCTTACCTACTTTTTCATAGGCTACCTGAAGTCCTGTCTCATAGACTGACGTAGAAACTCGGCAGAACTCCTGAATATTATCACCTTATTTTCATTTCAATCCCCTCAGAAATGACTCTCCTCAATGTTGATTATTTTATATGTTTCCCTTACATAGCGATCTTTATACCTGACAGCAATGCCTCTCTACCCTCTAGTGATAGTTACACATATCACATGTTTTTCTAAGATGCCTGCTACATCCGTCGTAGTTAGTTTGTCCCCCGGTCCTGCTCTCCGGGATGGAGCCACAGCTCTCGCTTTTAGAGATGCAGTGCCCTTCCAGGTTTGCAGGAATTGGACTTATTTGTCCTCTTGTTGCTTACGTAAGTTTTTTTGACAGGTTATATCTTGTCCCCATCTTAGTTCTGTTCATGTCTCTCATTTTTGAAATTTTAGCCCATAAGGCTTATAATGTTTTCACTTTAAAAAAAGGAAGTCCTGTTATCTACGTACGGGTATTGATGCTAGACATAGATTTCATAACTCTAGACTACTTTGGTAATCACATAAGGTATAATGTACATTACTCTGCTAGTATATCAACCCTTTTTCTTACAATACCTCCGGTCACAATCACAACTTTAGCTTTAGACTTAGTCACTATCTATATCCAGAATTTACATTACACATATAACCCAAGCCTGTTATCTCTCCATCACGGAATCATAAAGCCTCACACCCTTAACCGTTTCAATGGGTTTTAAAATAATATCGCACAATGTGCAAGGTTTCAATTCCCCCCACAAACGAAAAAAGGCTTTTCAGCATTATAAAAGAATAGGAGCAGACGTCATACTCATTCAAGAATCCCACTTTTGCACGACCAATCACCCGAAATACTTTGATAAAGCATACAACCAAGTATACTATACAACATTCCACAATAAGACTAGAGGAGTTGCAATCTTCATACGCAACTCGATTATATTTGATATTCACAGCATATTCAGAGATATGGATAGTCGTTACATTATCTTAAAAGGTACTATTGATAATAGGGCCGTAACAATAGCATCAGTATATGCTCCCAATGATTCACATTCCTCATTCTTCACAAACTTTTTTGAAACTCTAGACCGCTATACCTCCCCCCACATCATTTTGGGTGGGGACTTTAATCTAACCTCACATCCGGCCCTAGACAGGAGTAGAGTCGCACCCTCATCTAAGGCATTTCCAAAGTCACTGAACCGCTCTCTCAGTAATTTTCAACTTATAGACTCATGGAGAGCTCACAATGTCGGCATCAAGGCATACACTTACTATTCACATCCCCATAATGTATATGCCAGATTGGATTACATATACTGCACCCCTATCCTGCTAGCAAACTCTTCTAAAGCTGTCATTCACCCCTGCCCGTGGTCGGATCATGATATTACCTATCTTGAAACCACTTATATTGGTCTTAAACCATCCCCTTTCAACTGGCGTCTAAATGACTCCTTGCTATCTGATCCTACAATAGCGCAATCTGTCTCTACACATATAGAGAATTATTTCACTGAGAACATTAATGACGAAACACCTCCCTCCTCTATCTGGGTAGCTCACAAGGCAGTCCTACGAGGTCAATTAATCAGTCTCGCTGCCAAAAAAAATAAAGAAAGGCTCTCAGACATTAGATGTCTTACTAAAGAACTCAATAACTTATACAACAAATTACAACACACCCCCTCCCAGGATCTTACAGATCAGATCAAATCCAAACGCCTTGCCTTAGACCAAATTTTATCTGCTAACACTGAAAAATCTCTCAGATTTTCTAAGGCTAAATTCTTTCTCCATAGCAACTCCTCCTCCACTATGTTCGCCAGAAAACTTAATCAAGCCAACAATCCACCTCATGTCTATAAGCTTAGAGATAACGCGGGTAACATCGTTACTCACCCACAAGAGGTGCTGAATATCTTCTCCTCTTTTTACAAAGACCTCCTTTCAGGTCCACAATCCCAACCTAAGCAGTCCTCCAAAATTTGGTTAGATGATATCCCTTTACCCACCCTCAACACCCAACAGATTGAATCTCTCAGTGCACCATGTACAGACTTAGAAATAATAAATATAATTAAATCCCTTAAGACTTCTACAGCCCCAGGCCCGGATGGCTTCTCCTCCACATATTATAAAAAATTTGCATCTCTTTTAGCCCCCAACTTATCCAAACTCTTCAATCACGTGCTAGACGGACATCAATTCCCAAAAGAAATGCTCTTGGCGAACTTATCTTTAATACCCAAGCCGCTTAAAGACCATTCTCTCCCGCAAAATTTCCGCCCCATCTCAGTTCTCAACAATGACTTAAAAATCTTTGGGAGACTTCTTGCAGATAGATTGGCAGCAGTAATCACTAGCTTAGTACACATAGACCAAACAGGATTCATTCCTGGACGCCAAATAACGGACAATATTAGGTTGGTGACCAACATCATACAAGATGCCAACATATACTCCAAAGAGCTATGCCTCCTCAGCCTAGACATCCACAAGGCCTTCGACAGCGTATCTTGGTCGTACCTTAATCATATCTTGCCCAAATTTGGTATCCCGGATAAGTTCCTCTATGGCTTTAATGCACTATATCACTCCCCCCAGACCCGTATAAAGATCCCAGGACATAACTCAGAATTCTTTCCTCTTAGTAGGGGAACTAGACAGGGATGCCCTCTATCCCCACTCCTGTTCGCACTAGCAATGGAACCCCTGGCCCACAAAATTAGAAACAGCCCTGATATAAAAGGAGTTGTCAAGGGTGAAGACGAGTACAAAATTAGCCTTTATGCGGACGATGCATTAATCTTCCTTACTGAACCTCACATATCTATTCCCTCCCTTCTTAAAGAGTTGAAATCATTTCATAACATATCGGGTTTAAAAATTAACATGAATAAATGCTCTGCCCTTCCCATCAATCTCTCGGAACACTCAAAGACCATGCTGACGAAAAATTTCCCTTTCATATGGTGCCCTCACTCGTTGAAATATCTTGGTGTCTCTATCACCTCCTCACACAGCCTACTATTTAAAACCAATTATATCCCTCTATTCAATAATATATCTATACTCCTCAAGACCTGGTCAACCCTTCATATCTCATTTCTAGGCAGAATTTGTGCCATTAAAATGACAATTCTTCCCAAACTACTATACTACTTCCGATCCCTTCCCATTAACATCCCTAAAACTAAACTTGCTTCTCTCCAAAAAGAAATCAATAAATTCATATGGTCAAACAAGAAACCTAGACGCAGCCACGCACACATGCACAGACCTCAAACTATGGGCGGGATGGGTCTCCCGAACCTGTGGCATTATTTTCTTGCCGCCAAACTTTCTCAGTTAGCACAATGGTTCTCGCCCATTCAATGTATCCCTTGGAAAAAGTTTGAATCATCCTCAATCTCCCCCTGGTATTTACAGGGAATCCTTTGGTCCAGAACAACCTCATACAGCAAACTATTCAAATACAATGTAATTGTAGCTCACTACTACCAATTGTGGCTCAAAGCCCAACATACCTTTGAATTATCTTCACTCACCCCCCCCCTGGCTTCCTTCCTAGGTGACCCGAGATTTACCCATGCCTATGGAAACTGTCAATCGTTTGCCTATTGGATCAATAACAATCTTACTACACTCAAATCTTTACAATCTAAATGGGAATTCTCCTCATTCACCGCTTTGCAAGATAAATATGGCACTCCCCTATCCGAATTCCAACACTACAACCAAATCAAAGCTTTCTATGCAGAATATTACTCTCTCTCCACCCTTCCCGCTGTAACAACCTTTGAACGGATTTGCATATCTTCATCTAGAGATAAGGGCATCATATCCTGCCTATACAACCATCTCAATACTTTTCACTCACCTGACAAGTCCGTTCAAATGCTCCATTGGGAATCAGACATAGTTAGCTCCTTCACAGTGGATGAATGGCATAGCATGTCAGATAATCTACGCAAGAGTAACAAAGCTATCTCCTTCAGAGAGACCCCCACAAAAATATTCTCTAGATGGTATCTCACCCCGTCCAAACTTCACTCCTTCTATCCCTCAATCTCCCCAAACTGCTTTAGGGGTTGTTCGGAACCAGGCAACATCCTACACATATTTTGGAGCTGCAAACACCTACTTCATACATGGCGCAACGCAGTAGAAATTTTTGAAAACTCCACCAAACAAAGGTTCCCCATATCCCCACAAATATGCCTTTTATATGCTAAGGTTCCTAATATTCCAATCCCTTGCATGAGACTCTTTCACACTTTATGCAGCTCCATCCAATGGATGATTGCCTCTAATTGGAGATCCAAAGATCTCCCTTGGTCGCAGGTACTAGCTAGGATGGAGATGATGAAACTTTCGGAGAGAATCTATCACACTCTCCATGACACCTTCCATGTATATGAAAGGAAATGGTCATATTGGCGTACAACATAATTTAACAATTTAGTCCCTAAGGCTCCACTTACTCTCTTTCGCAATACCCTGAATTCTAGACCTATAGTGCTTGATTTGTGTGTTTGTGACATATACCCATGAACTATTTCTTTGTACCTTATTACTATGTCTACAGCCAATATTTGCATATATGAACTCTACGTTTTTTATATTGATTACCTTTATCAACACCCTATGTACCTGTACATTTGAACTTCCAAATAAAACTTTGTAAACAAAAAAAAAGAAAAATGATCGCTTAGCGACGGCGGTGCTAGGGGGTGAAAGGGATATCTGGGGGGCGATCAGGGGTTAAACCTTTATTAGGGGGGGTTAGGGGGCTACACTGGACCTAAAACTAAACTGTAGTGACACTTTTACAGTCACAAATGTCACTGATTGCAGTGATCAGTAAATAAATGGTCACTGCAATCAGTGACACTGTGACTGGGGGCTGGGGGGTGATCTGGGGTATCTGGGGGGCCTGGGGGGGGGCGATTTATGTGCCTATGTGACCTGGTGTCAGTGTGCTGTTTGTGCACTAACCTGTGTGTCTTCTCTTGTACGGCGCTCGGTATATGTGAGCGCCGCAGGAGAGATGACATCACTTCCTCAGCCTGTGTAAACATTACACAGGCAGGGAAGCTTTCTCATTCGACGGGAGCGATCGAAAGGGGGTGGCCAGAATCGAACGGCCGTCCCCTCATCCCGGATCGCTCCCAAAGAAATAACCACCGCTCACTGTAAAGAAGGGGGGTCCGATCGGACCCCCCAACTATACAAAGGCAATCACGTATATGTACGTGATTGTGCCTGTCGGTGCCATTCTGCCGACGTATATTTACAGTGGGCGGTCGTTAAGTGGTTAAAGCTGAAGTTGAATCCACTTTTATTTTGCCTTCCATGGCTTCTCCTTTCCCCCTCATCAACATGCTAATGAAATGGTAAAATAAAACATTTTTGATTTCATTACTTACCTTTTTTGAGCCAGTAACATCATAACTAGGTTTTTGTGCTTCTCTATGCAATGCAGGCAGAACATGGTGGTAGAAGGGGCCAGCAGTGTGCTGTACATAGCTTTCTAAAAACAAGAATCTGTGATAAAGTCCACGTGTAAAGCTGACCCTTTGGTTTGTGCTAATGTCCCATCTTGCGGGGATGTAGCTGTCGTGCATGTGAGTGAACGTAAGTCTTTTTCTTAATAGACTTGCACCTGCATATTTAAAATATACCATGCTGGGTGTTGGGTACCAGGTAGTGTCTTTCTCTTTCCTTCCCTTGGCACCTCAGCTCCGCTGTACTATAATTAATAGGATGAAGGAGTACACAGCTGAGTGTACACAGCTTGGCTACAGGTGGTGAGCGGGGGCAAAGTACAGTTCTTTAAAGTGGTTGTAATCCCCAGTCATGAAAACTGAACAAAACACATAAATCTGTAGTGTTTACTTGTCTATCTATAAAGCTCTGATGCCTAGTACACGCGACCAGCTTTCCCATCAGGAAAAAAACTGATGGTTTTCCCGACGGGATTCCTGTCAAGCCTGCCTTGCATTCACACAGTCAAACAAAAGTTCGGTAAACTTTTGACTGGCAAGAACGCAGTGACGTAAAAGACTACGACGAGCCGAGAAAATGACGTTCTATGCTTCCGCGCATGCGTCAAATTGTTTACGAGCATGCGCGTTTTTTTACCCTCGGAAAAGCATTCACACGACGGTTTTCATGACGGGAAAAAGACCGCCGGGAATCCTGGCAGGAAAATAGAGAACATGTTCTCTTTTTTTTTTCCCCCAGTTTTCTCGTCGGGAAAACTGCCATGAAGCATACACACGGCCGTTTTTCCTGGCGGCAAGCTGTCATGGCAGTTTTCCTGCCGGGAAACCCGGTCGTGTGTACGAGGCATAAGTGTCAGGGAACTAGTAGACCAGACTGTGTGACTACACAGAGGAGACCAAAAACGCATGTAAGTGAAATAAAAAGGTGTTTATTTACAAGGTGACAAACAAGTGAAAACAACCAGTGCACAACCAACAACGAATAGTATATACAAATCAAGGGGAGATACCGTAACCGTAAACAAAGCCAGGCTGAGATCATACACCAGGGGATATCAGCAGATGGGTGAGGACGGGAACACAACAGGGCAGGGAGAGAATAGATGGACAGGCTGCGGGGCAGGAATCCAAGGTCAACATGTAACAGAAGGGGCAGGTCCAGGATGGGCTCAGGATAGGATCAGGTCAGGTCAGATGCAGGCTCAGGATAGGATCAGGTCGGGTCAGATGCAGGCTCAGAGTCAGATGCAGGCTCAGGGTCAGATGCAGTCTCAGGAGAGAGAGATACCAAGGCGAGCTTGTGAGGGCTCGCCGGGTATTTATAGGACTGCAGTGATTGTCCTCATGTGACAGCTGAGCGTAGGAAGTGCTGCCTGCCCACACTGCCGAATACACCCGCTGGTGGACGCCGGTACTACGGCCCATGGATCAGGCATTACCACCAGCAGGTGAGATCCTCTATCAAAGATACTGGCTGCAAGAGGACACCTGCTGGTGGACACTAGTACTGCAATCCATAGGACCAACAGCGCCACCAGCGGGTGAAGCCTTTCCTGACAATAAGTGTCCATTCTCTCTGGTGCTTTGTTCTTCTGTTATCAGCATGAGTCACTTTTAACAAGTTTTCCCAAAGCATGAGATAAATTTGTGATGGGGAGGAGAGCTCAGCGCATAGCTTATCTACTCAGAATACAGCTCTGCATGTTCCTTGGTTCCTGTGTGCTGTGTGGAAGGGGGGGTGTCCTCCAGTCAGTTCTCACACAGTGCATATGAGCTGTAACTGCAGCTCTCCACCCCCTCCTCTCTACTTCTTGCAGATGCAGAAGGATTTTATCACAATTGTGCTCTTTTGAAGGGGTCTAGAGATGAGATGGCAGCAGATAAACGGTTAAAACTTATGTAGGAGGATTTGTTTGATCTCTGTGTATCACCTGAGGCTATTCACTTCACTGGGTATATGAGAGGCTTTACCTCCTAAATTGGTTTAGAACTGGATAATTGTCATTATAACTCCTAAAAGATGTACTATATTGTGTGGACCTGCTTTGGGCCCTATTACTCTTAGTGTTTCTTAGATTGGATTATTTGTCTTTTTGTCTTCCTCCATTCCTCCAACTTTTTTTTATTTTAAGGGGGGGAGGGTAAACCTGGATTTCTCCATATCGATATATTCCACTAATTTTGTGGGGTATGCATTTAAGTTCAACATGTCATGGCATTTTCCTGTGATTGGGTCATGGTTGATGGAGGGGGTAAAAACATATTCTCGCATTGAAGATTATGAAATTTCGAAATGATTCTTGCTAACATTTACTGTATTTTCCCCTCCTTATAAATCTGATATGTTACGACAGATTGCCTTATTTATAAAAGACCTGCTTCCATAGCAATTTTGATGGTAGGTGATTTCAACAATGTATCTAATTAGGAACAAGTTTCCATATGCTCCCCCTGCGGAAACTCTGTCTCCTTGGAAGCTATGTTGGGAACTGGGTTTGTACGATTTGTGCAGACTGAAGCATCCCAACAGCCTGTGTTATTTGAGTAATTTAAAATGCACAGAATTCGCTATCTAGGATAGATCTGGTCCTAAATACTTCTGAATGTATCCTCATGATTCAAAATGTCACAGTTGAACCTAGGGGGGTTTAAGACCATGCTCTTCTAGTTGTTACTGTAGCTTTGGGGCATAGGGGCCCTCATACCCCCTGGCGACCTTTTTGGTGGATAACACTAATTTTGGCCTTCCATTTTACAATTTGAGATACCCTTAAGACTTATCTTTGAGGCATTTTCATTAAACAGATCAGCACTATTAAGTCTTCTACTAGAATTCATTTGGAACAGAAGATAAAATCAACTAATGATGATTAGTAGATCCCACTATAGATAAAAAGTTGGAGTGGATGACATTACAAGCCCAATTATGTACTCTTTTGGCAGACAGAGCTAAGCACAAACAATTTTTCCAGAAACATTTGAATTGGGCTAAAGGGGAGGTGACTGGGTAACTGTTAGCTCAGATTGTCCATTCACCGATGGACACTGCTCATGTTAGTGCACTTAAAGCGGAGTTCCACCCAAAAGTGGAACTTCCGCTTAAACCACTCCTCGCTGTTTCAAAACGACAGCTTTTTTATCTTTATTTTTTCGTTTTTTCGTTTTTTACACACTGTACGTTTAAACCCCCTAAACTTTGAGTGGGTTACTAACCAGTGTTATTTTAAAACCCTCCAAAGTATTGGTGTGGTTAATAATATCTTACTAATAATTATTCCACATTTGGTTTGTTCAATCTGTGCAGGTTCCCCTTCCTTGGGTCCCCCCCTGCGTTTTTTTATAGATTAAAAGCCCCTCCTAGCCAGACCCCCCTCCTCTTCTTGTCTCAATAGTGTCTCCTTATCCCCACCTTCTGAAACCTATCCATTTCCCCATTTATATTATCTTTTGCTCATGGACGTAGCCTCTCATTGTATGGTAGCTTTCTCTGTCTGATGGTCAACTTTTTTCAGATTTGATTTCTTTTTGTGCTTTTTCTCTGCTTACTTTTTTATTATTATTATTATTATTATTATTATTATTATTTCTTTATTTCCCCCCCTTTTCTTTTTATTTGTTTTTGATTTAATATTACTATTATGTACTTTTCCAATGCCTGCTATTTCTTTATTCGATATTTCAAAATATTGTTTGATCTGTACTTTTCTGAAAAATGTTCAATAAAAATACAATTATAAAAAAAAAAAAATAATAATAATAATAATATCTTTTCTGTGGTCAAGTTTAAATACAACCCTAGTCAATTGAAAAATGTATATGGATGACTATTGGATGGAAGTGAGGCTTGAAATGCCCTGTTACCTTTTAATATGGCTGCCATATGAAAGAGAGGCTTGGTTGTTTAGCCGTGTATATTTTTAAGTGATTACTAAGTGAGAGTGAGGCTCAATTACCGGCTTTTACGCTTTCCCCTTTTTATTTTTATTTTTTTTTCAAAGTGAGGCTTGGTTTGCTTCCTTTTGCGGTGTTGGAATATTTTCACTAAAATGCCCGCCAGGTTAAAACGAGGTTTGGTTGCCTCTCTCTGTGTATATAAGATGATTGCTCAGTGCGTCGCCCGTGCCCCTGGAAGACGCCACGTATGACGAAACATGTTGGGCAGAGCTACGTGCTGACATCATCACGCGTGACCCCAGAAGTTCAGGTTTTTGTTTGGAATTTGACATTTTATTGCCGGCAAGCATTTTTTACGATGTATACTTAACTGGAAAAATTTTTGATAACAATAAAAGAGTTTTGTTTTCAACTATAACACACTATTTGGAGCCTTTGTCCTTCTACATGCGCCATTTCCATCTAGAAGATCACACCTCAAAGCACAGCAGACGGGAGGCGGCCTTAGAGTGAGGGAGGTGGCTATTGAGTGAGCAGAGTGATCGGAGCCCAGTAATATCAACATCTCGGATCCATCTCTGACCCCGCAGAGGGTTATATCTGCAGGTGCTGGTGACCTCGCTACGAATAGGAGGTCCACTCTATCCGGGAAGAGTCTTAATTTCTCCCAATATATGTCCCAAGGAGAGGCTTACCTCTTTTTGTCCCTGTGGCGGTGGTGGAAATTTAGAACATCCTTCCATCTTTCTTGAATTGATATCGTTTCAATATTGGATCTATTTATCACTGTACACGGACATTGTCCTTTAAAGTCATTGTTTTACTTTTCAGAGCCTAGATTTTAATAAGTTACTTTATTCACATTTATACACTTGAATTGGCATATGTATTGCACTATATTAATTTAAGAGTATCATAGGATTTTAATTTATATCCTTATTAGCGTGACTATTTTATTTACTCATTTGGCACAATGCCCTGTTCGCAGAAATTCATAAATGACAGGGCGTTCAGAGATGGGAGAAGGCCAGAGTCTACACATTGTTCTATATTTATCATTATGGGCCTCTACAGTCCTTTGTACAACTAACTGATGAATTTGCACTAAATTCTAAATGGATTCACCAACTCCTTCAATGAAAGCATGCTATACAGGCATAACCTTGGCTTTTGCTTCTTTTTGTGTCATGCATATAATCGATAATATTGTACATACAATTGGGGTGAGAGATAACCTATGTTGTGGTCGCTCTTCAGGATCCCTTATCTTATATGGTGATGTCCCAAGTTGAAGAGATATTGGGCTGAGGTTGATTAAATGGTTCATTGGGGCTCAATATTTAATGGATCCCCTTACGTGCCATTTAGGTTATATTGATTCCTCTTCTATGGACCATGATCTGGTGCTCACTGTTTCTAGAGCTTAATTTATTAGCTCGTAGGCTGATTGAACCTAAATTGACCTTGCCTCATCCACTAACTCTCTCTGAGTGGATAACAGATCTAAATAAATGTATCATCTATGAAAACATACTTACTAGCTGAGAAATTCTATGCATAAAGCTAATGCTATATGGTCCCAATTGATGGAATATATGCCTTCATTTTAATGGTCCCTATATCATCTATTATAGGTGTATTTGTTATGAATTATTTTGTATGTGTATGGCTGGTTAATTTTGTTTTAAGTATGATTTGTATTATTGTATTACTGATTTAAGTATTGTGTATTATTGGTAATCTATGTTTTTTTGTCCTCTGCCCTGCGTGGTGGTTTGTCTCAGTGGTGTCAAACTATAAAAACGTATTTGTAAAAAGACCTGAATAAAAAACAGCTGACCCTCCATAACTAAAAGAACTGAAATCCAGTGAATGATTACGAGGGCCAGGGACAGTAAGACTGCCAAGGAAGGGGCTAGATAATACTGGATGTCCTCCAGCCAGGACATGATGCAGACCCTATCAATGGGAATATAAATGATTACCTTTAATTCTAGAATAATTTTTACTTAATTAATCCTCTGCCTTCTGGTGGCCTTTAATGCCTGGGAGGCGACATGGTTTTTGTATCATGTGACTATTGTGATTGACTCTCATAGCAGTCATAAGATCAAGCACCTGTCTACAGGCTCCTGATCAGAAGTCTTGAGCTAGAGCTTGGTCAGTGTTCTAGGAGCCCTTATTGTGCACTAGACAGGGTACATTTGAGTACTTACAAAGGCAATATTTACAAGAAACTACAACAAAGGTTAAAGTCATTGGATATATTGGATACAACCAATTAGATCTGAAGAAAAAGCAGAAGCTTTGAAATGCATCATCTGACAGGCCCCAACGTCACTTCCGTTCCGATCGTACCGACTGCGTTCCATGCTGGTACGCATACCTCTACGGAGCACAACACAGGCCGGCCGGCTTTATTTTCACATCTCTCTGCCCAGTCCGGATCGCTGCAGCACATTAGGACAGCACTCGGCATGGATTCCGGGACTCCACAGTGACCACACAGCCCATATATGGATATTCATGCTCATTTCTCACTACTGTCATGTGAGTAGCCATTCGGCTGATTATATCAATAAATCGCTATTATCAACATACTGCACTTAGAAGGCGCATCTTTTTGTTCTTTATTATTGGATATATTGCCTTAAGGTTAATAAATCCCCTGGATTCAGGAATGCCTTAAATTAAGAATTGGAAAAGAAATTGAGAACATAAGGGGAAAAAAATCTCCCCTACTGTCACGTACCTGGTAGGAGTCTGATATGACGAGGTCGGCCTCCCTTGTATCTCCTACCCAAGCCCCACTGAAGGTGGAACAGATGGTGGCTAGGGACAGGAGGAACACGAGTGCCAGGGAATGTTGCTTGCAGAACTTGCGATGGGAGTTGTAGGCTCGGTGGTACAAGCAGGACAGCAGGTAAGGAGCTAGGATGAAGCTCAGAATTGTTAAAGGGGAACTCCAACCCAGTCGCAGGTTCAGGCCTGGTAGCTTGTCAGTAATTCCTGTGGTCAGGAGACAGGAGGTTACTGGACCCTGAAGAGCTGAGATGATAGGAAGCCAGCACAAGTTCCCAGAGGCAGTGTCAGAGCCGGACAGATGATGGAAGCAGGGTCGTGAGGATAGCCGGGTTCGGTAACAGGCGGACTGCAAGGTACAAGTCATAAGCAGGAGCAAGGTCAGATGGAAGCCGGAGTCAGGAACCAGGAATCAGGATATGTCGGAGTTCAAAAGCAGAGTCAAAGAAAGCCGGGATCAGTAACGGGTATCATGCAGGTGTAACAGAGTTCAGAGGATCAGGGCACACCTGAAGACCAGTCAGCACTGTAGAGAGTCTGAGAGCCCCTTAAATAGGCCGTCTGGCGCCAACTGGCATTAGGGACGTGC